>CM066731.1:96235000-96931500 GCA_033961575.1 Aselliscus stoliczkanus
CTAATAAAGAAATTATTTTTCTTAATAAACTATAGCTTTATTTTCTTACCAACGTATATGTGATAGCTGCCAATGTAGGGATTCAATAAAGCTGTTTAAAGGGAAGTAAAATATCAAAATGAAGCATAAGAAAAAACTGAGGCACTGTTATAAGATACATGTGACTGAGAAGGCATAAGTACAAAATTCATCAAGGAAAAATTGGTGAAATTTGAGAAATGTCTTTAGTTTTTGGTTTTGATAACTGCAATATTGTTATATAAGATGTTACTATTTGGGAAAACTCTGTGGGGGATATATAGAAACTCGACTATTTTGAATTTTTCCTACATAAACTACATAAAAGTTGTTCAAATTAATTTTTAAAGATGTAATAAAATAAATGAATGGCTTGGGGAATGTTCTATTTTTAATATACAGAAAATATCAAAGGCTAGGTATAGATAATCTATAGGAAAAAGAAAGATAGGTAAAGTATTTGCATAATGCTACATTTTGTAACAAATGTAGAGCAGTAAGCTAAATGAATCCTCACAATCTCACAGGAAAACAATAAATAAAATTAGTGCAGAACAATTCATCTAAATAAATATACAGTAATATCTTGGTTTGCGAGTATAATTCGTTCTGGAAACAAACTATTTGTATTGCAATAAACCACTCATTTACCATGTTAAAATGTATTAGAAATGTTTGCTGGTCTTGCGGCACATTTGCAAACCATGTTTCTCGCAATGCAAGGATTTACTGTGTAGTATAAAACCATTCAAGGTAGGTATGCAACTATGCAGGAAAACCATAATTTGAATATGTGCTAGAAAATGAAATGTTGATTTAGAGTGCCTGGGAAATTTTGTTAAGACAGGAATGTCTCATGTGTGTTAACTAAAAATCATAATAATATTTTTTAATTAAAAAATGTGTGGAAACTACTTCATGGATGGCATAGATGCCTGACCACTGCACTGTACAACTGAAGCTGAAGCTGAATAATACTGAATGTCACCTATATTTTAATATATATATATATATATAGTCACAGGATGTGAAGTACCTCATCAGGAACAAAGTCAATGGAATTGTAACAGAGGGGTAGTAGATTAAGGGAGGGGGGGTTATCACTTTGTGTGGGGTGTAAATGTGTAACTATCACATTGTTTGTACACTTGAAACTAAAAAAAAAATGTTGTGGAAGTTCAAATAAATCTTGAGAATATGTAAAAAAGTTTACAGGATTCCTAAAAATCATCAGGAAAGCCCATTATAAGAACAAGTTCAGTAAATACCAAAATAACTTCAGATAATCAAAAAAATAATACTGATGATTTATACTATTGTTTCTTATTTTAGAGCATAAAACAATCATGCTGCAATCAATCTTAGCTATTTAAGGAGTTTAATTACTATTTTTAAATTAATGCTGGTCAAATTAAAGGACCTATTCATCCATTCAGTGAATATTCATTGTATAGCTATTATATGCCAGGCACTGTTCTAGGCCCCAAGGATCTATCAATGACAACAAAACAAACAAAAACTCTCTGGCATCTTGATGTTTGCATTCTTGTAGCAAGACAATAAATAAGCAAAATATACCTAAGATAAGACTCAAGAGAAAAAGTAACCCGAGAAAGAGGATAAGGATTTAAACTGGGAATATGTGCAAATGTACAATTTTTGATGGGGGTGATCAGGAAAGGCTAACTGAGGAGGGTCATTAAGCACAGACCTCTGGGAGGTAAAGGAGAGAGGACATCTGGTGGAAGAGCCTTCCAGGCAATAGGAACAACACATGCAAATGCCCTGAAGTGAGATCACATCTAGGATGTTCAGGGGATGACAGAGAATATTGGAAAGGAGTCATAGATATAGTACAAGTAATATAAGCAAAAACAAACAAACAAAAAACAATGAAACAAAAAAAATAAAATGAAATGACCGGTATTTTTATTTCCCTTATGAATTTAAAAGTCTTTCTATGGAATATTTTTGAGGTGATTTTTTTTTTTAATTGTAAAATCCTCATGAACAATAGATAAGTGAGTCCTTATGATTTGTGCTTATTTCTAGGGTGTTATCTGTCGGTTTTGAGAAAGGCAACCCACACTGGAATTTGAGTGTCACTGATTCTTGCTGAGTGTGCTGAACTGTAGGACTTATCTTCTGATACTAAACAATTTCTGTAGTCAGTCACATAGGCAACTATTTTGGAAGACAAAATTACCCCACTTTATGAGGTTGGTTTCCTACCTTGAATGTGAGTGGTATTTCTCAAACAGTTTTTAGTCCATTTTGATTTCTCTAAGTTTTCTTTCTATCAAATAAAAAATTCTTTACAATACGTTTTTGGCAAAATTTCATAAGAATATTAAATTAGGGATCTGTAGCTAGGAGAATAGTAAATGCAAACTACTATACTTTTTAAATATGCAGTCTCAGAGTACATCAAATTTCATTGAAATGCCATACATGAAATAATTTAAAAGTAGAAATGCTAAATAGTTGATGACTAGTAATTGTGACAAAGAATGTTTTTCATGTGTATCCCTAAATATACTTTTTAACTTTAAAAAAGGGTACTATTTTTAGTTTAGGGTACCTGTAATAATAGTGAGCTAAATTTTACAAATTGAAATTTCTCTGTTCGAGACAAGTTACTAACATTAACAGCTAAAATATCAAGGTAACTGTCTCTGACTCAAAATATGCACATCCTTCTTTGATGTACAATAAAGATTTATGAAAACTTGTTTAAGTAACAGAGATGAAAGTGCTAATCCTAGAGCCAGAAACACACTGCTATCTTGTGGAGACAGATGTGCCCTACTTAAAGAAGAAAACAGATTGCATTAAAATACTTCATATAGTTATTGGACCATCACTACAACCATATATGGGAATATCATTAACATATATTCATTCAAGTTATCTAAATATTGCATATTACACTAGATGACAGCTAAGTTGTTTTATATGTGAAAAACTCAGAGACAAAGTGCATAGCTGGATGAGAATTTTCTTTCCAATTGCATAGGAAAAAGTGAGGAGAAAACAAAAGTTAATAGAAACAGAAAAGAGAGTTGATACATATTTATTTAAGGAAGGTCTGTCTGAGTATCCAGCATTAATTTTTCTTTCTTCTTTCTTCTTTTTTTGAGGGGTCAAAAGGTATGAGAACACATGGTACATTTTCCCAGTCTGGGTATGATGAGTCTAGAGTAAACCTGGTCTGAGATACAGACCTCATGCTACTTTGCTATAGTAAATTTTGGAAATAAATGTGACTTCTGTTAAACAATAAACTATCCTGAATAGCATAGGGCTATTTTTTTCCCTTCTTTTTAGTCATATAAGAAACCTACATTTTTTTCAGTATTTTATTTCCAAGATATTGTCTATCTTGTTCACTGGTATATTTTCAGGGCATAGAACACTGCCTATATTTAACATGATCTCAATAAATATTGGTTGTCTAAATGAATACACAAATGCATGACTCACTATAACTTCATGAATATTTCCAACTTTCCTTCCAATGATATACAACACCTTTCATAATTATTTGCTACCAACCTCCTAAATCAACCCCATGACCCAAGCATTTGTGCTGGATTTTAGCTAAATGATGTGCTGATATGGAAAACAAACAAACAGACAAACAAACAAACAAACAATGGACTTTGATGTCAGAGAAAACGTTGTACCTTTCCTGCTGCCTTTCATTTTAGTCTTTATAAGAACGCTTATAATAAGACTTCTCTTTTTATTTGGTTATTGTGAAGCTAAAATTAAATAAGATATATGGTGCCCACAAACACCAGTGTTTAATAAATCTGAGCAACATTTGCTGCTCTCCCTGCTCTCATAGGCGTATTTTACTTTCCCATCTTTGTGCCAGTTTTACTGCCTAGTCCCTCTTTGTTCTTGGATCTTCCCCCATTTTCTAAATCTCTCACCTCTTGCAAAGTCAAAACAATATTCTATCTGTTATACAAATCTGTTATTCTCCCTGTAAAATCCATCTGGTCTCTAAATTCCCTTAATACTATGTAAGTACCATGTCTGCATCTCATTCCTAACACCACCTACTGTTTTGTAAAATTTACTGAAGTGTGACTACTTTTTGATTTGTTTCTATGAAATATGAGGGCAGGGTAGAAATCTATTTTGTTCTGGAAACTTCTAGTAGAGATTATCATTAATGGCTTGGTCAACTGTCATAAAATTTTAAAAAACTGAATGAATGAATGCAAATAAAATAAACCTGGATGGAGAAAAGAAATAACAGAAAATCTAGTTATGTAGCTAACTTATCCATTCCAGAATACCAGTGAATAATACTCTCCTATTGAATCAATGTGATTTCATTTCAATATTTTCAGAGTACCAGATACCTAGAAGACAAATTAAATCCTTAAACTACTTGATCTTTATATCTATTCAAGTACTTGGAATCATAGGTAACATTTTTTATAGATGCTACCTACAAATCAATTAAATCAGAGAGAAAAATCACACATATGAGCACACCCAGGTTTTCACATGGAGACATATCACTTAATCAGGCTAAACATTTCGTACCCCACTGTCTGACATATGCCATCTCTACTCTCAGGGGTATCAAAAGCAGAATTTGAATACCTTGTAATTTAATTAAATACCCTGGATGATCAAAATAGTACAACTTGAAAAGGACTATACAAATAGAAAGTCAATAAAAAATAAAATATTTTCCTTCCTTGCCATCATAATGTTTACTGTGCTAGGGAATTTGGAATGTCAGTAATGTAAGGATAGGGAAATTATGTTCAATAAAGAATGATTCATATTCTGCTACCACAGGGCAGCACTTCATAATTCAAAGAGTAAGGAGGAAAAATCCCTGAGATTAAACAGATACAAAATTCAATATCAATACTATTGCAAATGATCTAATATTCCAAGAACATTCTCAAGAGTTCTAATATTTCAAGAATGTTCTCGAGTTATTTAATAAGAAACTTATTTATTTTCTATAATTAAGTTACTCATAGATTGAAACCAACTATTTTATAACATTGAAATATTATTACAGCGAACTACTGCTTGAGCAACGTTGACCAAAATATCCACTTGTATATATTTTTTGCCCCCACCCCGGTATATATCTCAAACAAATGTACATATAATACCAGTCTTTTTTTTTTTTAATTAAGTAACTGCGATGTACTAAGTGCTTTACAAACATGATGGCTCCTAATCCTCAGAGCAACCAAGAATAATTATTATTCCCATCTTACAGATATAATAGACAAAGGCTTTGGAGAGGTTACATAACCTGCCCAAGTTTACACAGCTAATAAGTTATGGAGCAGAATTTAAACTTAGACACTCTGACTCCTGCACTTGCCCATTTAACCTCTGTACTATTACATTTTTTATGACATAATATACTTCAGAACCCAGACTTCAATCTTCTCATTTCCCTGTCACCTTTTGAGAAAAAAAAGACATACATTGACTTAAAGTGTGTTTTTTAATATCTCATATACTTTATGCAAACATCAAAAGTTATGAGAAATTTCTATTTACAAACTAAACATGAAATTGAACCCATGTTTTCAGGGCTAAAATTTCCAGTAAATTCCAGGAAAACATCCTATTGGTATTCAACAAGAATCAGTATGTGAGGGCAGGCAGAGTGGCGCGGTGGTTCAGCGCTGGCTTGGGAAGCCAGCGGCCCCGGTTCGGTCCCACATAGAAGGGCCAGTGACACTGCCCTCAAAAAACAAAACAAAACAAAACAAAAAAAGAATCAGTATGTGCAAATAGATTATAACCTTGCTACTCAGCAGGACAATATCCATTAGATTCTCAAGAGCTGAAAAAACACTAACAGATCTCTTCTCAACAGTTGTAATTAGGAAATGTCTCATGACTGACAAATGTATTCATTATTTCCTTTAATGGCTAGGCAGAGTCTACATCTCTCAGAGTCTTAGACCTTTTCTTTATGATAAAGTTCAGAGTTAAAGTCAGAAAAATATTATATTTATCTGAAACCTAATAGCAGAGTAGAGGCTATTCTTAATTATAAGATTTTGTAAGGCGTAATCACTTTTTAAAGTTCATTGGGACTTTTTAACATAATTCATTAGTAATAACTCAAGATGTTTGTTTCATTTCTGTAGAACTCAATCTTTGTGAGGCACTAGAAGTCCCTAGCAAGTTATACACTGGTAAAGTTCATCAAAATCCAAGAAGAAATGGTGAGCTCTAGGTGCATAAAATGATAATATCATTCTAAGGCTGGCATCATTTGGGAACAGGTCACATCCTGTAATTTGTTATGACTGGCTGTCCTTGGACTGGTTAGAGCAGAGGCCTGGAAATTTTTCTGGACTTTTTATGTGTGTATGTGTGGGGGTGGTCATGGTGGTGGTAGTGAGGGTTCTAAGTATTACAGTGATAAATTATCAAATAACAATTCATGGCCTTGGTATAATACCATATATTTCAACCCATAAATTGGAGAAACTGTTGTATTCTACAATCCATGGGGAAGTATGGAGATGCTGGGGATGGAACTGTGATGAAGAAGCAACTTGATCCTTCAGATGCTGGACAAGCAATTACATAAACATGACATAACCCGTTGATAGTATGTCAATAGTTTATGTTTAAACATGTCATTTAGAGAATATGTTTGTCATAGAAAACTTGCCTCCTCTTTTTCTGGGCTATACTCCTATTCATAATACTAAACAAAGGGAACATATCTTCCATGCTGTCCACAGTTATTTATTATTTTCTCCTGTAATATGTCTTCAGTTAAAGGAAGGCTCTGAGGTATGGAAACAGGTAAGTATTCCAGATCCTACCCAAATTGAACCCACCAGAAGAAATATATAAGGTTAATATAGTAAAATGGTTAAGAGCACAGGCTTTGTGTTATTTCCTGTGGCTACTGTAACAAATTATTACAAACTTGGTGATCTCAAGTCTCCAGTTTAATTACAGGATCTATTGAAACAACAGTTTTTTCTGTTATAGCTGCAGGCATTAATAACTTTCAAACTCAGGAAAAATACTTTGAGTGTTTCTTTAAATAATTTTAAAGCTATGAAATGATATGAAAAATTACTTTAACATGCCTTCTATTTGGATATATGAATCCCAGTAAAATTAATTTATATAGTTTAAAAACAAGGACTGCACTAATAGAATATGTACATAATAGATTGAATACTAAGTTATCATTTCTATGTTTTCTCCTTTCTGCAGAAAATTATGATTCATACCACAGTGAAAAATAAATCTTGTACAAGACACCCAAGAAGGTAAAGGTGAATTTAATCTTATGTAGAACATATATCTTGCTCTCTTAGAGAGAATAACAATTACACCTGGCAAGAATGGCTAATTTAATTCCCAGATCTCTTAGTATAAACTTGTCTCATGTTGATATCTTCTTTTATTTTCTACCACAGTATCCTACTTTATTTTCTTTATAGCACTTATCATTATCTTGTTCATTTATGTGTCTATTTAGTATTTGCCTTCCACTTTTTAGATATAAACCAAATATACAGATTAGTCCTGTTTACTACAAGATTCCTATCACCTAGCACCTCACCCAGAGAAGACATTCAAAGTATATTTATTGACTGGACCAAAAAAAAAAATCAAGTGATTAATTAAAAAAATATAGAGTAAATATGAATTTTACAGAAATATGGCAAAATTATGGAGAGTAAAAAAATACAGATTGGTAGATGTTTTGTGCTTATAAAAATCTATTTTTAATAAATCACTACTGTTTTGATTTCACAGATATTTTTAGTGATTATTGAGATCTATGTAAATGCCACAAATGGACAATTTTCCTATCTCATTTATTTAACTACTATTTAAGCTCACAAAGTCCTACACAGACTGCAGGATATACCACACTAAGCAGATTTTAAATAAACCTCAGAGGAAAAAAAAATCAAAGAATGAATGGAGATGAGTCTTCTTTTGGAAATACTGTTCTTTTTGTCTCTATAGAAGAGTTCTGAGCTTACATAGACGATATCCAAGACATTTATGTTTTATTTACAAACAACAAAATTTTTATAGCCTTGAACTTCAAACTATACAACTTTATATGAGACTTAGAATTTCTACCAACCTTAAAAAAACATTTGTTAAACCAAGCACTGGCGCTGTCTTCAGGGTGGGTGACACTCTAGCTAAGTGAGAGAAGACACATGGAAGTTGATTTTTCTAATTCCAAGAATCACAAGTTATCATTTGCCAAATGTAAGTTTTGTTTTGACATGCTAATCTTGCATCATAATGTCTATTATTATTCTCTCTACTGGTGAGGAAAAAGATAAACTAATAATAAGACACTAATGGCTCTGGTAGAGGAATATGAAAATGTTAAATATATTTCAGGTGTGAAAACCTACAAAATGTTCTCATAACCTTCATACTTCCAAAGCAAAACTGTACAAATGTGCCTGGCAGTCAAGCAGCTATTAGAGCTGATCTCTGTTGCTGTGGTGAGATGCAAAGAACCACACATGTCACTGATTAGATATCATTGTCAAAGTTCGATTTATTAGCTACACCATTCAGTCACAGCACAGGAACTGACATATTTTGAAAAAACCTAAGAACACTCTGTATTACGTTTCAATCCCTCTTGGAAATGTCTGGTCAAAATTAGAGCAATCCAAATACACCTACTACTTAGAGAGAATGCTCAAGTTCATTGTCCTAAAATTGTCAAATCCCTATCATCTGATATCACACTACAGAAAAAAGTAGGAAGGCAGCTCTGTCACATCCAGTTTCAAGTAAAAACCTTAACTCTAATTAGACAAAAAAAAAAGACAAAAACAGGGATTTTTTTTCAGTTTAGCACTTCATTTGTCACTGGTGGAAAGTGTGCTTTTCTTATTAAATGTTTGATTTAAAGTGAACCTGAGTTCAATGAAAAATCTTTTTTATGCTGCCTCCATTTCCTCTAAAAGATGGGAGAGATCACCGTTCATTACCAGCTATGCTATAAATAATTTTAGTCTGTCTCTCGGCTTTTATTTTCTCTCCTTCTTCTCTATGACTCATTCAGCACTCCACAACCAGATTGATTCTCCTAAAATATCTTTTCATTCACATTATTCTCTGGCACAAATGTATTTCCTGTCTCTTACCCCTTCAGGATTTTATCCAAGACCGTTCACTTTACGTTTAAGGTGTTTCATTTTGCCATCTTTCACTCTGTCACTATCTCCCATACACAAAACCTCCTGTAGTAACCCACCTAGCATTCCCCTGATTCTCTTTCTGGAGCACGAGATTTTGTTCTGTTTTGATCTGTTTTTTTTCTTGGAATCCCTGGTTGCTGAAATGTCCTCCCCTCCTCTTTAACATTCTTCCTTTAAGATTTAGTCCAAATGCCACCTCCTCCACAAAGAAGTTTTCTGGGAATACCCATTTTAACACATTTCTTCCTTCCTGTGGGCTCTTTTTGCACGGACATTCTTCATTAACCATAGATTTCCTTGGGCCATCTTTGAACTTATTATTCAGACTAAATTAAATGCTGTAAACCCTTTAATTTTTTGTGTGCTTATAATATATTGAATGGCAGAGTATGAACTCCTTGAAGGCAGTAGCCTTTTTAAAAAATCTCTTTTATATTTTATGATAGCTAAAACTGGGTCCTTCATAAAATAAGCTTACAATGACTGCTCTCTAAATCAGGGAATTTTTAAATATTCATGAAGTAAGCAGGATATAAATATGAGGAAACTGAGGTACAGAATCATTAGTTAGCATGCTAATGGTGACTAACAGCCACACAAAGACTTGGTTTGCTTGATTTTTAAATGCATTTTCTACTTATACTAAAGCTATATTATTTTGTTACTTGATTGGTTGTCCCACAAGCCAACTAATATATGAAATCCAGTGATTTTAATAAAGTGCATGCATATATGTTTGCATACTTATGACATAAAAATAGGTATACACGATTAAAGTTACTCTGCAGATGCTGATATTTCAAGAGCACTACATTTTAATGATATATAAAATAAGAAACACTGCAAGAATTGTGATTACAACACAGACACTGATATTTTTAATGCACTGTGAGTGGCATGACAGATATTCTAGTGAGAAACAAATAATACAAAAGTCTCTAATGTCCTGTTAAATCTTATATTCTGCCCTATAGAACTGTAAGCATATCATTGTAAATCTACCTTTTTCCATGAAAGTGGATAAATAGCTCAATTTAATTCCTGTGATGTTTAAAATATAATAGACAATTGCAAGTTCAATTTTATAATGAAGGTTTTAATATGTCGGTATGTGAAAAATATGTAGAAATAATATTACTGAAGAAAATTAACAAATATTTTTAAATTAACAGTAATTTGGGCTCTGATTAAAGTTAGTTTGACATACATTGGATTTATCCTTTTAAATTGGTTTATCTCTGGGTAGTTTAATGTTAATGTTTCACATTGTCACTTACCATCTTTCAGGATGGTTTCTCGCTCTGTGCCATCTATTTTCTGCCGGCCAATTAGGAAACTGGTGGTGTCAGCAAAGTAGATATAATTGGTTTCTGCATGAAAATCTAAAGCACGAGGGTTTACCAGATTTTCTATGGGGATCATGTATTCATCAGCTATCTTGGTATTCAAGTCCATTCCTCTAACAATTCCTGGGCGTCCTTTTCCATAAAAGAGAAACAACTCATTCTTGGGTCCTGCAGAAGAAAGATTACAAACAGAAACAACTGATGCTACCTAATCTTCTTTACACTGCATAATGCCACTGTTTAATTAACTGGCACAATTAGCATTTTTTAAATTCAATACAAAAAATTAAACTCTAAAATATGCCAAATGTATCTTGATGCAAGAGGCCAGCTAATTGCATTACTTTAATTAAAACAGAAATTACTTCCGTGAATGGGTTATATTTAGTTAATTATTCCGTTGTCTGTAACTGTGTATATAGCAAAAACATGACAGATTATTGAGAAACTTGTCAAATGGACATTTATCGAAACATCCAGCACAATGAATATTACAATTCATTATAATCTATCTAACACATTTTATCGATACCAACTGTAGTATTCATTGTGTCTGACAACGTTAAAAGTTCAAAATACATAAAACGACCCCCAGTCAGAGTTGGCATCTACAGAGTGCCAGGGGCAAATAAAAAGAATCTCACAGTATCACATACTTATATATGAATATATTACAGTTGTCTAATCATGTGATTGTTTTTCTTAAGAAATTAAATCCAGTGCCAGCCACAGCATCACTTTTTCTTCACATCTTATTAGAATGCTAAAGGTTGATGCCGTATGCCATGAACTCCAATGTACAACAAAGCCATTATCAAAAACAAAACAAAACATAACAAAACAAAACAAAATAACAAAACACTGCTTTCTGGGTTAAAATGCCTAAATCAAGGAAGTTTTTCTTATAGAGGGAACTGACTCCTTCAGACTTTTATACGAAAATATATGCAAGGTTCTCAAATTGCTAGGGCACACAGTCCACATAATTTTGAAGGAAGTATGTTATATGAAAGAAAAAAATACTATTTTATTAAAAACAAACAAACAAACAAACAAAAAGCTGAGGATACAGATGACTCAATTATATTTGGATAACCATATCATAAGTAAGGTTTTCAGTAAAGTAAAATACATGTATGACAGAACATTTGAAAAAAATAAAATAATTACATATAAACTCAACATCCTCATACTAACAAAATTACTATTTTACATATTTTCTTTTAAAATCATTGTTGTTGAATAGGGCCGGCCGAGTGGCGCGGTGGTTAAGCGCTGGCTTGGGAAGCCAGCGGCCTCGGTTCGGTCCCACATATGAGGGCCAGTGACACTGCCCTCAGAAAACAAATAAAATCATTGTTGTTGAATACTCAATGTATAAAACCAAACTTTATAACATGTTGATATATAAAGAATAAAAATAAAACATGTCCCATGTACTTAGCACAGATCTTAAAAATATTTCCAGAACATTGGAAGACAGGCACATGCCCCACCCCCACCCGACACATACAATATCCTGATTTCTGTGTTTATTATGTATTCTTTTTAAAGTTTTAGTACATATGCTGTATGTATTTCCTAAGAGTAGATTGTTTAATTTTACATGTTTATATTATATGTGTGAATTCTTCTGTGAATTAATTTTATTCTTATGACATTCTTGATATTCATCTATGATTGTTGTAGTCACTGTTCATTCATTTCCACTGATGTATTTATTGTATTCCTTTGTGTAACTATTTCAGATTTAATTTATCTAGCTATTTTTCTAATGCAGTTATTTATATGAAACACTCAATTTTATATTCTACTTTTATTATTACATCTTAGCATTGAAATTATGTCCTATGTTGATTTATTAAGACTTACATTCTTTCAGTATCATTAGTATAATACATAATAATTTGCCAAAACATTCCTCAGTTGAATTTACCTTATTATCATAATAATTCTGAGATTAGCATTTTTTTCAAATTAGCATTTTATATATTTTCTTAGATGATCTCTTAGTGTACATTTCCAGAAATAAAATTACTGGATAAATAATATTAACATCCCTCTTCTTCATTCCCCTCACAGCCTTTCAGTGTCTACTTACCTTCAGGAGTATTTTTTTTTTTTTAAGTAAGTAGTATATATTAATTTGCAAATTAAAATTTCTGAGTATTTTCTACAAAATTTATATGCATATATACTTTTTCAATGGATATACCGGGGTGCCAAAAAACTCTACACATTTTAAGAGGTGTTATCTATATATTACTTTTCGAAGTTGAATTGAATTACGTAGCAATGTATAGTATGACGTTAACTCAAAAGATGGCATTAATCAAATAAATGGTAGAGTCATTCATCGCATTACAATTTCAATAAGTTTTTTCCTTTCTTAAAATGTGTATACACTTTTTGGCACCCTCTGTATGATATATATATTTTAGTACCTATTTTTTTTTTAATTAAATTATTTTTTTTTGTCATTAAAATGTCTTTAAACCATTCTTTTCGATGGCAGCATCATGTTCCCTACTTGAGAGGCAATATAATATAGTCAGCTACTTATCTATTGTTGGATATTTAGACTGTTTCTTGTTTTTGTTATTACACCTACATTTACAATGGATTTCTTAAGTCAAAAGTGAGATAACTTGTTAAACGATAGTATCATTTTGTTTTTTTCTATGTATTTATGTCTTTCCAATAGTTATATCAATTTTCAATTTTATTTTTTATGCATAAAAATCTGTTTTTATCATATCCATTCATGTTAACCTATATTTTTGCTTTTTTTTAAATTGATATTTTAATTGGTAATTGGTAAAACCAGCATTTCATTGGGTTAATATGTGTGTATGTGTGTGTATATGTATCTATGTATAAGTATACTTTAAATAAAAACAGTAAGTATTTCCCCTGTGTTGACTAAATGACTAAGGAGTCAGTTTTTTAGTCATTCAATACCTACTTTAAAGTTTTGTCTAGCATGTTTTCCTTTACTATATACAATTAAAAACTAAAAACCACATTTCACAGTCACTCATATAGTCATGGTTCTGGTTTTAATTTAAGTAATGAAATTAGTGTATTATTTCAAAATTGCTGCTTCTGTTGGTGTTCATCTAATGGAGATTTGAATTTTTTCACATTGGTTTTCTTCCTTTGTGTATATCAAGAGACAAGAAAGATGGTGATTTTTGTTTGGCTTGGTATTGTTTTGTTTTGTTTACCAGTATGGTACTGTCAGCTGTGACATATTTCTGGAGCTAATAGTTGTGGTGCCAGCTTCCTGATCCATGGATCTCAGCTACAATGGGGCTTTTTTGAAGTTACCATCACCATTGGTAGCTTCCTGATTCCATCGTTTCTGATTCTGGTAGATGTTCCAGCTTAAGCCAGTCTAGTTTGATGGTGGTTTTGAGGAATGCTCTGGAGACACATTCTAGAAGATGCTGCTTCAGGCTTTTCAATGATTTTGTAAGCACCTATTCACCCTTGATCCTTTCTGTTTCAATAGCTAGAATTGATTCTGTTCACATAAATGTACCCTGACTAATACACTAAATTAGAGATATTGTAGCTTACGCAACTCTGGTCTTATGTTTTTTCCCCAAACATATACATGTATGCATGTACATGTATATGTATAACTATGTATGATTGTTATTTTTGCATGATATGCCATCACTTCCCAAGTGGTAACTAGACCTATTTAAAGGCTGGTTACACACACACACACACACACACACACACACACAAAATGTCGCATATCTTGTGACTTCTGACACAGTGCCCTCAATTACCCAGAGGATCTCTTGATGAAAACTGGCAACTATACATAACCAACATTTAATACAAAGTTACAAATAAAAACAAAATACTAAAATGCATATATTTTTTCACAGTTGAGTCTCTTAGGGTCTTGATTTTGAAATATTTGTACTATTAATTCTGTTGAGACTTAAAATTATAACAACTTCACTGGTCTCATTTCACAGTCCTTGGCAAGCACATGACAAGAAAATAGAAGAGATGGCAGGAAATGACCAGAAAGAAAGCAATGATAGATATAAAGAGCCACTGATATGAGAAAATGGATACCAAATGTATTTGAGGGATATTTAAAGATAGTCTCCACCTGGACACCAATTCTAAAAGGACCGTTTTACTATATCTGTTTATGAAGATTCCAAGTAGAGACCTTAACTAAGTTTTTTGTTTAAATTTTTAAAATTTAAAGTTACCAAATCACTTATAAAAATTTTTACTAGCTTCTTAAATCAACAACAATTAAACTATTATAGCATATTTTAACAATAAAAACATGTCTAACAGAAAGCTTTTAAATAAAATTGTTAAAAAGATTATATAATTAGTATAGCTCCATTTATCTGGAACATTAAATAATGAAATGAATTTCACTCCCCAGTTATACTGGCTAAGGTGAAACATTACTTTATGTAAATTCTGTTGGACTAAACAACACACCTATTACTAGGAGCAGCATCTTGGTTCAGATAAGAGTAAATCAGGTTAACCAATGATGTGAGCTCGTTAGACCAGAAACAGTCTTTAAAGAATAAGGAAAAGATCTTTCTAAAAATCTTCCCTAAAGTATGTTTCTGAACATCTACAAATTTAGTCACTCTGTAGCTCAATTAGATTTCTCATTCATGTAGTTACACACACACACACACACACACACACACGCACGTGCGTGCACGCGTACACTAAAACACTAAATACTGATTTGCAGAAAGTGACTGCTATATATTTACAGGCAGATTTCACCTGATGAAATCTCATGTTATTACTGATGTTGATGCTGCTAATTAATTCCAAAAACCCAATGCTGAAGCAGTAGCTGCTGGCAAACTAATTTTTAACAACATACTTTTGCATGACCTGCCATCACTTCCCAAGTTGAAACCAGTCCTGCAGCGACAGGTCCGTGTTTTGTAACTGCTGCTGAGCAGACAGATGTGTGAACATCCCCCTGGCATTCCATATGGATCCACTTCACATGCATGGCTTCTGACTACAACAAATAGAAAACAGCATACTTGAAATTCTCCAAAGACAAGATAATTACGTGCATCTATATCTCAAAACTTTTGCCGTGCAGGAAAAGGAATCCTAGCAAAACATCTACATACCAAATTATTTAGGACCGTAATCAATTAGAGAGAGTATAAATCCCATAGAAGAAGAGGTAGAGATTTGCTAAAACCCCCCTAGGGCTAGATTTAAAAAACAATTATGAAAGAAACAATGCTTTTATATTAATTTAAACTGTTTACATGTAAGCAAAATATAAGTAACATCTTCTGTTTTGTTTTTTTTGTACATGCTTGTGCACTTTTTTAAAAAAAAACATATATTTCTTATGAATATAAAAGCTACTGTAAAAATATCCCAGGTTAAGTAGTTAATCAGAGAAATGATTTAAAAAAATCCATTATATGGATATCTAACCTAGACAAAATGTGACAAAATGTGATTACTAAGAAATTCTGAGACATTTTTTTTTTGTTTCAAATTTTAGTCTATTGGCATTTTGAAAACCCTACCACAAAATTGTGTGTGTGTGTGTGTGTGTGTGTGTGTGTGTGTGTGTGTGTGTGTGTGTGAGAGAGAGAGAATTTGTCCAAAACAGTAGGCTGAGTTTACATGAAGACATTAAGGAATTAAAGGCTATATCATGATTGTAGATGTTAGAAAAGAAAACAAAAAGGAAAATTACTATATGGAGAGAACAAGAAAAAGAATGATGGGTCAAAGAGAAAAAACTGCAGTAGGAATACTATCAGTAATATTTTACATATTTGTAATTATATTTCTTTTTGATATCCTCTTACTTGAAACTGTGACAAACAACATGGCGATTCTTTCTTTTTTTTTTTGAGGGCTGTGTCACTGGCCCTCATATGTGGGACCCAAACCGGGGCTGCTGGCATCCAACAAGCCAGCTCTTAACCACCTGTCACTCGGCTGGCCTGTGATTTTCTTTTAATAATAAAGCTGCTATGGTTTTAATAATTGTGCCGTGTGGGTTTTTGGGTTTTTTTTTGTATTTCTCATTCTCTAAATAAATAGATGAGTGAAATGTAGCTTTATTCATTTACCACCAAGAGTGCTGCTTTTGTTTTCCAATCTCACCTCATTTTTATTAGATTGTGTCTCCTCTCACCTACTTAACAACTCTCCACTTTCTGACTTCCAACATTACTTTTGCCTTCTCCATTGTATCATGCCCATGAGCATGCAAATATGCCATTATTTCTGCAGTTTGGGAAAAAATCCTTCTTATAACCATAACTCCCACAGCAATCCTTCAATTTGCTCCCTATTTCTCTGTTTCACCTTGCATCAACATTGCTCAGAGTTATCTATCCTCATTTTCTACAATTCCTTTTCTTCCTATTTCTCTCATGCCCATTCCAGCCATTCACTTTACCCCCAAACTGCTTTTATAAGATCCCTATGAGCTTCATGCTGCTAAATCCAATAACCAGTTTGATTTACCAAGCTTATTCTCTGTCTCCTTTTTTGATCCCTCCTAATCTCTTCAACTTTTATTATTGAGGTGTCTCAGTATCCACTATTTGTAACTCTTCAATTGTTCATCTATAGTTACTTCCTTGATGATCACATCCATTTTTATGGCATTAAATGCCATCTATGTGCCAATGACTCCCAAACTGCTATCTCTAGGCTGGACTTCCCCCTGAACTCCAGCGTCATATATTTAAACACCTCCTTGATATCTCCACACACTTGAAATAATATGAGAAAATTACCTTACTATTATTTGCCCCCTAATATTCTCCATATTTTGTTTTCCCCATCTCAAAAATAACTCAATCATCCCAATTGCTCAGCCCAAACTACTGTCATCACCCTTGACTCCTTATTAATTTACATCCTACCTCTAATTCAACAGAAACTCCTTCCTATTGGCTCTACCTTCAAATGTATCCTAAATCTATGTCTTACTACCTTCACTACTACCATCTTGGTCAAATCCACCACCCTCTCTAACCTTCCACTGTCGTCCCCAACAGTGCATGGTCAACACAGTAGCCATGTCAATTCATTTAAAAAGTCAGTTAGGTCTTGAGATTCTCCTGCTTACTTCTTCCTAAGGACTCCCCATCTTGATTAAAGTATAAGCAATAATTTTACAAGTATCTGCAGCTACCTACTTGTTGTGGTCCTCCTTCATTTCTTCAACTTCATTTTCCACTTGCCCTCCCTTTGTTTCCTCTGCTCCAGACACACAGGCTCCCTTGCTGCTCTGTAAATCATCTAATATGCTCTTCCTCATGGTCTTTGAGCTTACTCATCTCTACCTGCCATATCCATGCCTCTCCCTTCAATCATTTCAAGTCTTCATTAGTTTTATATTTTCAGTGGAACTTCCCCTTACTGTTAAATATAATATTGCAAAGTACCCCCATCCCTGACACTCCTTAACTTCTTTATTTGCTTTATTTTTCTCTATGGTACTTATCTTCTGAAATGAGAAAATTTAGGGTTTTTTTTTTTTAATGTCTTCTCTACTAGGATGCAAATCTCATAAAGGCAACCATTTTTTTGTCTGTTTTATTCACTGCTGTATTCCCAGTATATGTAGAATAGCTCCTGGTACATAGTGAATGGTCAATAAATAATTGGCAGATGAATAAATCCTAATATCCAACTCTAATAAGGTTATCTACAGAATTCCAAATTTGAATTTACTATGAACATATTTGTGACAAAGCACTGCCTCAATTAAATCTATATTAGTGTTTAGATAATTCTAAATTAATTTTAATTTGAAGCACAAAAAGATAATGGGAATGTTAAAAATTTTGTGTGGTGATTTTTGTATATTGTATTATTCTATATATGATTGAGCCTAAATTATATTGATGAATAAGCATCGCTAACATACTTGTTTGTGATTTTGAGAAATATTTAAAAACACTGCTGTCTTCTCATTAAAATTTATTTTTTAATTAACATGTGTTGAAGAACATTTGGGATGGTAAGTCAAAAGACCACAATGACAGCAATAAAATTTAACAGATGTTGCAAGAAAGCCACCAGATTTGAAATTTATCTCCTAAAATAATATCACCCCCTCAAAAAAAATAAAATAAAATAACTCTTAGCACCTGGGTTTCTTGTCTGCATACATCACAATTAAAAGATCCTTCCTGAAACTAAATCTAGCCATCATTTCAATTTTATGGTTGTAGAAAAGATTCACTAGCAACTGAATATTTTGTCATTTAGACTTGTAAAGGGAACTCTATTCCACTTAATCAGGCAGATGTGTACAATTTTGATATCAAAACAGATAATTTAGGATTCTCCCACTTTAACACCATATAAATGCACTAGGGCCATATCCCCATTCAATTTACTACTATGGAGGGTATGAAGAAGTCTGGCATCTTACCTGTTGGTTGAGTTCTTTTGTGATAGACTCGAATTCCTCGAGCATTTTCCATTTTAATTAATGAATGAATATCTGTGCCATTAAATCGGTTTATCCTTATGATATTGAACTTTTCAGAATTGGTTGCATACAGATAGTCTTCAAACACAGTTATACCATAAAGATGCCTGACCTATATGGAGGAGCAAAAATAACTATGATTTTTAATTATGTTGCTTTCAACTTGAAAGAAAAACTGATTGCTATTTACTACTGTGGACAATTCCCATAGTAGGAGAGTCACACACATAT
The DNA here is from genome assembly GCA_033961575.1 of Aselliscus stoliczkanus. Classification (NCBI taxonomy): domain Eukaryota; kingdom Metazoa; phylum Chordata; class Mammalia; order Chiroptera; family Hipposideridae; genus Aselliscus; species Aselliscus stoliczkanus. The sequence continues at coordinate 96,254,320 of CM066731.1, forward strand.
TATTATTTTCATATCAAAGAATTCAATATTTCATTAATTTAACTTTTTTTCCTAAGAATAAAACATTATGCAGTAGTGGATAAAGCAGTTGCAAATGCATGGGGAAACATTTTTATTCATGTTTAAGAAAACATGTGCATTAGCTACTTTTCAAAAGCTAGTGAGAACCAAACTTTTAAGCATATTCATTAAGATGCTTATGGCACTGTTATATAAATCTCTGATATTTTTATGGGCTGCTTTTTCATATAGTCACAGATTGTAGAATCTGCAAAAGCATAGCTCTGCCTGTGAAAGGAATGATGAAATAGCATATTTGAACATTTGTTTTATAAATTCAAGATTTTTTAAATCTCAAGTTACATTGAGACTAATACTTCCCCAGCATGGAAAATAATAATGAACTCACATATTTGGGATTACTGTAAATGAAATGTCAACATTTTACTCAGAAACTGTATTCTTTCTAAAGGTGATTCATAATGGAAATGGAACTGTTTGCTTTGAGAATAACAATGTTTATTGCTATCATGACACATTATCACACTGCAAACCGCCTGCCTGGCATAGGTCTTGGGGATTGTGGGGAGGAATAAACATCTTGAAGTCAGAAAGCTTCCAGTAAAGCAGAGGAAGAATGAGTATTCTGATTGTATCATATAAAGATACATGCTAAACACATTGCCTCTGGGCATTCCTTGTGTTCTACTTAATTTAAAATGGTTCTGATCCAGAATATGGTGAAGCTGTCAATTGATTTGCTATAGAGATTTGGATGAAAAATAATTTGTCACTACTCTTTGGCATTATACTGTACTTTTAGTGCACTGTTAGTATAGATTTGTAGTTAAGATCGTAAGAGGAAGCATGCATGGCTTGACTGTAAAAATTTCTATAGAATACAATTACTATTTTAATCAGGAAATCTTTCAATTTTGTGCTCTAAGCAAACACATTTGATTTGTTATCTCCCTAGCATGTGGGATTCAACATTACTATTTCTGATGCTCTTATGTGAGACATGAATCAAAGAAGACTGGATTTTGCATATTGTTTTTGGGACATATCTCATTTCTTTGTGTTTACACTAGAAATGAAGGAAGGGAATTAATGAAGAGAATCATTGATGTCAATGTCCAAATGATAGTTTTCTATGTTAGTGTTACTCATGGTATGTGTGTGTGTGTGTGTGTGTGTGTAAGTATGCATGTTTATAACAAAACCATTTTCCACATAGCTGATGTCATATAAACTATACCTGTGACACAATTTTGACTTGGGCAATATTTTTTTTTAATAAAAATTATAAACAATCTGAATCCTTCCATTATCATTACTCTCACACATATTTTGCTCAAAGCCTGGGGCCATTGAACTAGGATGGCTGTGACATACCCACATGGCTCTCTACTTTACTGCTAATCCATAACTCAGGAGAGAAAGCATGACTACAGTGGGGAGCAATTAGTCATGGTTAAAAAAAAACACATGTTAACACAGTAAAGATAAAATTTTACTCACTAATTCCCTGCCTTGCTTCATAAGGGTCTGTTCCCCAGAAAGTATGTACATTGCTTTCTGCTCTTCTAATTACCCTCAAAAGAGGTGGGAGGAACTTGAAGTGGAAGATAGGCCATTCTTTCTACAGCCCAAATACTTCAAAAAAGTTGGATTATTTAGTTGCAGATCACGAAAACACAGGCAAAAAATGAAAAAAAAAAACAGGATATTTAAAGACTTCAGGCATTCAAAAACTTTGTAGCCATGGAAAAAATCATTTCAATTTCTTATCTTTTCATAAGGTTTACAATATTATTTATGTATAGGTAAAAAAGAAGGTCCATCTAAAGAGGACCCTAAACCTGCCAAAGAAATCAAGGCTTTTAGGGCAGCTGAAGTTGAGAAAAACCTGGCCTCTTTATTTTTTTATACAACCCATATTAGTGCATTTGTTTATCTGCCAAGTAACAATTCCACTGTTAAACGCTCATTGGAAAGTAAAAGTAACTTTTAGGGATAATTACAGAATATTTTTGCCTTTCAATACAAAAGAAAGCAAAGAAATTCACATATTTCAGCTACACAGAATAAAGTCTCACATGATGTTAGTACAATCAGTGAGCTAACATTGAATTTGAAAAGGTACAGTAGTGAATAAAGCTCATTTCCTTAAGGTGTTTACTGTTATTTGTAAAAACAAACAAACAATAAATACATCAATAAAACTTGTAATTTATCAATGGAAAAACTATACGAATGGGAAAATGTTTGACTTTGGTGACATTCACCAGATGCTCATTTTAGGAAGTACTTGAAAGCAAAATTTAATCCAATCTATCACTAAAATAATAAGGATATAATAAGGATCAGACATTTGCTTTTGTTAGCAAAATATCTCCAATGTCAAATGATACAAATCATAGTTCATTTCTTATGAATGAACTATTTTAATCAGTTTTTAGTCAGTAAGCCATAACATTTATCCTATTCTAGTGCTTTACTTTCTGACTGGTATAACATTTTTGGTTTTGTTCAGTTGGTCTTTTTGTTTTATTTTTGTTGGTTTTTGTTTTGTGGAATTTGTTTTTAACAGAGGGAAGGAGGAAATGAGAGGCACCTCAAATACATGAAACACACTGTGAAACATTCTTCCATATAGGAAATAAATCACATGTTTTATGACCCATTGTAGCTTGACTTCATAAGAAATGTTCAACACTGGGATTTTGGGTCTTCTTCTTAGTATGATAGCATTCCTTTATACTACCTTAGCTGCATTTTCTAACAAAATTATACTTACTTGTCTGCCTTGAATGATAGTATGTCTGTTTTTTCCTTGGTAGTCCATGACTTCCACAGAATCCAAGTAAAGATCGACCCAGTAAACCAATTTGTTGACTAGGTCTAGTGCCAATGCAGCTGGCTGCTCTGTCTTTGACTCAATTATCCTTGTTCTGTTCATCCCATCCATGTCACATCGCTCCACTTTGGCTATGTTCCCGTAGTCAGTAAAGAAAAGTTTCCTGTTGAAAGAAAAGTAAATGTTACAGTCAAGGAGGGGAAAAAAGCATATTCAATAGAACCATCTGTAAAAAAAAAACAAAAAAAAAACAACAGAGCTTTTCCTCTTATTTTATTTCAGCAGTTACATCTGTTAGTTTCCCATCAACATTTCCACATAATATCACTCATAAACAGAAAAATCTGCTAATGAATACTGCAGGGCATAAGGCAACAGGGTAACCAACAACTACAAAATTTCTCCAATATGAATTATCATGGTGACTTTATTTTTGTATTAGGGGAAATGTCTCTTTAAGCTTCCTATGGCCCCTACACATATAGTGCAGAAGATGCATGTGGCCCGTTGGTATAAGATTCAGAATGAGCCGAGTCACCAGGCCAGAGCACGTGAGCCATCAAGCTTTATCTCCAACCTGCTATTCAAATTGCCTGCTAATGTCTCTCTCCTATAAAATCTATTCTGTGGAGCTCAATGATGCTATGAGTGGCAAAGAATAGCAAACCTGGAATGGAATTAAGAAGATGGAAATGCAAATGTGCTATTTGTTTTTTTTGTTTGTTTTGTTTTGTTTTTGAGAGGACAGTGTCACTGGCCCTCATATGTGGGATCCGAACCGGGGCTGCTGGCATCCCAGGCCAGCTCTTAACCACTGTGCCACTCGGCCGGCCCAAATGTGCTATTTGTATTAACAGAAATAAAACATAAATAACCCCCTGGAAACCAATCCCAAATTCTCCCTACTATTCCCCAAACACAAAATTTCATGAAGGAAATGGAAGCCATTGCTCCTTGTACATTTAAAAGAAGATGCTGAACAGCATTATGGACCTCTGAGACAAAAATAAAAAATAAAAAAAAATCCTTCCGTGAAGCACTAACAGTGTCTGCCAAAGGTTTAAATACATTGGACATCTCAGTATCTAATATTTGATTAGTATTTACTATGTTTCGTAAACATAAATCAATTTCAATTAATCTGACAATGTTTTAACAAGATTACCTACTCATGAGACTAAATTACATTTGTAAATAGAAGACCATTTGCCTTGACTTAAATACAATCTCAAGAATAATCTGATTTTCAGTGACTGAGCAATATTATGATTACCTAGATTATAGAATATTTAATTTTACAAAGTTGGTGAATTAGTTTTTAGCTACTTTTCTCCACATCCTTGATGATATAACAGTATGGGGTATCTTTCAAACTAAAACAGCATTATTTAGACTTGAATATAGCTCTTTCTGTTGTGGGAGGCTTTGCCTAATTTTTAAACATTAATGTGAACTGTTCTGTGATAGTATAAACCAGGTTTTATTGAGTATATATTTCTCCAAATGTTCTTGAGTAATCAATTCATCAAAATAAGCTAAAAACATTTTTAAGTGATATTTCATTCAGGTAAAGAGCTTTCTCCTCTAGTGAAGAAGAAGTAAAAGGTAATACTCTTATGGTATTATGTTTTATTGTCATGCTAACCAATCCAACCTCTGCTTCTGAGCCCTGGAGTACTCTCTCTCCTCTCCTTTCCTCTCCTCCCTAGTAATTACATCTACATGGTGTTCAAGAGAAAATTTGAGTCTGGAAAGAGATATACTTCTCTGAAATCATCCTGAGATGATTTAATTACATGTGACACCAAAGGAAAAAACAACAGAAGAGTGTCAAGAAAAGAAATTTGTAGGCATGCTGTTGGAGAAAAGATAGCTATTAAGTAAGATCAGAGGAAACAGTAGAAAAAACAACATACACTCTCATAAAAAACTAATAAAAAAAGTTCCAGGATAAGGGATGGGGTGGCTGGATGGGTCAATCACTTCACAAAAGGAAGAAAAGAAAGAATAAAAGAAGGAGGGAAGGAAGGAAGGAAGGAAGGAAGGAAGGAAGGAAGGAAGGAAGGAAGGAAGGAAGGAGGGAAGGAAGGAGGGAAGGAAGGAGAAGACACATAGGAAGAAAGGGAGAGAGGGAGAAAGAAGAAGTAGGGAGGGACGAAATAGATTAAGAAGATACCATTGAATTTGGTATTTGTTAAATACTAGAAATTTTGGTACTTCTGTATAACAACTTTAATTATGGAAGAAGAATGAACCAGGTGATGAAGAAGGAGGTAAGGAAAGTGTAAGTTATTTTTCCCAGATTTTCAGTGATATTGACTTATTACTGTAGGAATGATGCATGTGATTCTTATATTTGTCCCAGGTCATGATACAACTGGTTGCATAAGTGTCAGCCAAAGTATGAAAAGAAAAGTATAAATATACAACTCATCAAAATTTTACTGTTTTAATGGATGTGTAAAATCAAAAGAACAGGAAGAGTTTGGCTATGTGAAGTAGCACTGAACCTAAAGAAACAGTAAAGAGTCCCCCGGCACATAGCAGAATAACTAGTGCCCAGCGGAGATACAAAGTATGTTCTTTACACCAAATTGAACTTTCCCAGACTTCAGAATACTATGACAAGCTCTGTTCACTTACAATTGAAATGAAATAAATGGAAATGTTCTCCAAGATAACATTGTGGTTCACTAAGACCACAAAACTGTAAGCACAAGTACCCACAGTCACATGATTATGTAGATGTTTCTTTCCTTGTTTGTTTTAGTACTGTTTAACTTTAAAGTGTCCTATTAAGAGGGTGACCAGTTAGCTTAGTTGGTTATAACATGGTGCTGACAAGTCCAAGATTGCCAGTTCAATCTTTGAAGGTGTGAGTTACACCTTCAAAAAGTCAACCATACCATTGCAGCATGAAAGCAAAATGTAACCAATGACTATGGCTGTTCCCCAATAAAAAATTTAAATAAATAAATAAATAAATAAATAAATAAATAAATAAATAAATAAGTGCCCTACTGCTACAGAGAAAAGATTCATCCTGGGCATTCTTTAATTGAGGCATCATAATTAATGGCTGATTATCATTAATAAACAAAAGATAAAGTTTTAAATTATCTAAAATCTAACTAAATTTCATTTGTGATATAGTTGCAGCTTGGTTGAAAAATCGCTCTTTTCCTTCCTATAAAATATTTTTCTAAATTAAAAAAAAAAGTAAATAGTGTTCTGTGAACCCCACTATCTCACTGATTTTTATAATTACCTGTGAAATAGAAGGGGCAGATTATTTTTATTTTATAGATGAAACAGTCTCAAAGTCTATATAGTTAGCCATTGTCAGAGCTGAGACACAAATGTTTATCACGCCTTTTGTTTTTAACTCATTATTTTGAAATAATTTCAAACTTACAGAAAAGTTGTTAGAATGAACTCCTATACCCTTCACCTAAATTCACCAATTGCTCACTTTTTGTCCCTCTGGCTATTTCTAGGGCTGTCTGAAACTTTTGACAGTAAATTGTAGAAATCATGACCCTTTACACCTAAATACTTCAGCCTTCATCTCCTAAATACAAGAACATTTCTCATGCATAACCACAGTACACCCATCAACATCAATACTTTTAATACTGATACAATACATATTTTTTATTCAAAGTTTGTCTGATGACCAATAATTTTCTGTATAGTAAAATTTCCTATTTTCTCTGATTCAAAATCCAATCCAGTATCATATATTGCACTTAATTGTCTTTTCTGTCTAAACTCCTTTAATATTGAGCTTTAGCTTTCCTTGTTGTTCACGGTGTTACCATTTCTAAAGGGTGAACATGAGTTGTTTGGAAGGATATTCCTGTTTTGAGCTTTCCTGATATATTTTTCATAATTAGATAATGTTATGCCACTTGAACTGAAATGCATAGTTTTGTAATTTTTTGTTACTGTCCCTGGGCTTAGAAACCATGGGTAAGCCTTTGCTCCACCACAGAAATTCCATAAAATGGAGAGCAGATGGTAGTTTAGAATGCCACATTCTATCTTATTCAGTATATTCTGAACACTTAACTCTGTTAACTTCCAGACACCCTTTCAGAATCTCTTCCCTCCGGGAACCAAGTCTATTATGCTGCTTCTAATAGAGCAGGGCCCCAAGTGTAGCACTTTGCCTGTTGAACTCATTCATGGTTGATGGTCTCCACCATCCCAAATCTGTCCTATGCCTCATTCCCTCAGGACTGCAATATTTCTTCTCTCGCTGTTGTTTCCTGCGGTATCAATTATCTTTTATTCTCTAGCATTGGGGAAAAATTAAATTGAGATTGCTGTTCTCTTGTTCTTCACTTATTTTTTTAATGTTATTCTATTTCACTCATAGTAACACAAATTTACTTAAAATATTACCATATTGTGTACTAATTACAGGTGTACAGCAATTATACATTTTATGTATAATTCATTATGATACTCAGTTTGAGACAGAACATTATGAATGAATATGGTATGTTTCAAATGCATTTCAACAAGTTTATAACAGCCAAGTGACTTAATACATTTCTTATCATATAATCAATATTGCACTTAAACATAAGCCTTAGAGTTATCTCTATTTTTGTCTTTGTCATACAAAAATATTTGATTCATAACAGAAATACGTCATTATTATTTAAATATGTACAAGTTTGTGCTCAGCCTAGCTCTTTTAGCAATGTCATGATTCATCCATCCATTACTAGTTAATATTTATTGAGTAAATAAATAAGCAAATAAAATTAAAACAAAGCTATATTCCAACTACTGTTTCTATTTCTAAGGTATGTTTAACTATTAGTTTATAAAGAACAGAAACTTCTCTTTCAAAAGTTCAATTATTCACCCAGTTTATTATTCTTATAAGTTAACATGTGTTGTTCATAGAAGTTTATCGCTTTGGCTTCATTATCTCATCAGCTATGGGAAACTAATTTTATCTGACAATTGTGTTGCTTATATGAGTAGTCTAATTTACTATAGATATATAAGATTTATACAGTTGAAGATGGTAAGAAACTCTGGGTATTGTTGGCAAACTTGCCTGACATAAATCAAAAGTCACAAAGGTTGCATCCATAGACAGTGACAGAGCACCGTGCTTATAGATTTAAGGCCTCAATCATCCCAACGCTAAAGCAAAGCAATCATTACACATACTCACATGTACATCTTACAACATGTATTGTTTTTCTTTACCTAATAAAAACAATATTTACTTTTGCTAGCGATATCCATTTTAAATGGTATACTTTTGTACTGTGTCAAAAAGGACAAAGGGGAATTTAAACACATCAGAATCCTGTCAACATTCTTTAAGTCCATAGTCAACCCTGGTTTTGTGTCACAATTTTTACCCCTAACATTGAGGTTAGAGCTTAGTGATGGTATTTAGAAATTTTGAAATTTCCACAATGAAATTACTTAACTTTCATCTTGACAGTTAAAAATGAGGTTACATAACAAGGTGTTGGTTTGGGAGCAGATGAGAGGAGTGTGAGACATAAAGCTAAGTGGTCATATATTGCAATATTAAAAAAGAAACAAAACAAAACAAAGAGTGTTCTGATTAGGGCCTAGCAAACCCTCCATGTTTATTAATCATATGACAATGTAGATAACTACAGTTTCTTACATTTCAGGAAAATGTTATATAGTTTTCTTAGCAAGGACTACATTAAGAACTTCATTTCTCAGTCTTGTTTTTAAAACGAATGTGTTATCCCAATAACACCAATATAAATACAACTGTATTTTTTTCTTCCATTGTGTATACAAAATTTAACAAGAAAGCAATTTTTCACACAGAATAATTAAAGTATTTTCAGAATTACAGTAGGGATATTAAATATTTAGCATTGCAATTCTAAAATGCAGTTGCAACTCTGAAAGATAATGAGTCTTTGTAGTAAGATGTTTAAATTCAAATTCTATTAGCTCCTGCTACTTGAGGGATGTGGATAATAAACAATCAAGCTATTTTCTCTATCTAGCCAAGACTGTTCAAACAGTTATTTATTGATTTTTACTTGTTTGGGGGTTTTGCTTATATTGTTTGAAAAATCTCTTTTGAACTTGGTTTTCAGTTTATATATAAACATGCAGAAATTAAACTTGATATACAGATCCTGCTCTCAGCTGACTACTGTATATTCTGGAAACATTCCCACTAATAAGTCCTCCAAAAAGTGTGCATGTATTAGATATGCCAGTCAATGTGGCAGTCCCATTCAAAGTCCTTATTTATCTAGATCTGCCCTGTCAGTTAGTGTTCCTGAGAAGGGCAGCCCTCTGTGCCAATGTCATTCCTCTTCTTCTTGTTTAGAGTCAATTAGACCAAGGAGGAACATGGTATGCAAGTAAAACCGAATCATGAGGACCCTGTCTCTCAAAAATCAAGCCCAAAAGTGTGGAGCTCACCTAGTGGGCAGCTGTGCTAATTTGGGTAAAATGAGCTGGTAGGATGTGAGCAGGGTGCTGGGACAGGAGGGATATTGGAGCATCTGTGAAAATTAGGGGAGTCATGCGACAAAGAGATGGGAAGACAGGAGCCATGGAGTCCCTGAGTGAAGAGTTCCCCAGGCCCCAGGGAGCCCATCTTTACTTCCTGTCCTTAGTTATGTGAACACATAAAATCTGCCTCATCCTCTTGAGAAATCTCTTTACATTTGAGCTAGTTTCAGTGGGTTTCTGTACTTGGAAGGTAAAGTCCCATGAGTAAATCACCACTTCGCTTAATGTTTTACTTTAAGACTTAGATGATTCTTGTTCTGAAGATTTTGAACAATCAAAAATCATAGTATCTTAGGATACATTTCATTTTTATTTATTTATTTATTTATTTTATTTTATTTTATTTTATTTATTTATTTTTTGAGGGCAGTGTCACTGACCCTCATATGTGAGACCCGAACCGGGGCTGCCAGCTTCCAAAGCCAGCGCTTAACCACCGCACCACTTGGCCGGCCCTTTAGGATACATTTTAAATAATAACTAAATAAAGCAATTATTTCATAATTTATATATACTGAATGGATACACACATACACACACACACGCACACGGGGTGCCAAAAAATGTCTACACATGACTTGTATTCATCTTTTGTTATCAGTATATATCAAGTATTAAAATTGTAATAGTTTTTTGCTTCCTTAAAATGTGTATACATTTTTTTGGGATATATACATGTTTGGCAAGATATTGGGTTGTTGGAAAAGTCATGATGTAGCTTTTCTATGTTTTTTTGTTGCAAAAATGCTTCATGACTTTTCCAACAACCCAATAGAAAGCATCTGAAATATTTTCTGCAGCCTCTATGAAAATACAAAGAAAATGTTAATGAACAGCCATTTTTTTAATCACTTTTCTTCATTTCTTTTAAACTCAATATATTTATTTCTCAAGCCACAGATTTACAAGTGTCCTTCTCCAATACAAGCTGGCAAAACTCTCTCACAAACTCAAATACTCAATCCCCACCTCAGCCCGACATTGTTTCTAGTTCATTATTTTAACCAAATTATCCGTTTTGGTTTCCTTTCCATTTGTTTTTCATTGTCCATATTTTGAGAGTCAGTAGTTAATAAATCTGCAATTGTAAAAGGGGAGTGAGAAAAAAGGAGAGAAACAGAAACATTTATAGATTTTTATTTTTATTTTTTATCTTTGTCACCTAGGTATTTCATCAATGTATAACATAGATTGGGAAACAATAATGGGCAAAACAAACAAACAAACACCGAATCATGGGTCCCTGGATTGTCTTTGCCTAGGGTGGAGCACTGGCCTTATTAGCAAGAAAAAGGCTGGTCCACTTTGACTTGCTGATCCATAATGACTTCTCCTATTATCCAAGGAAGGAATCACTTGGTTTACATGCACAAGCTCATTACTACCACCCATGGTTACACTTGACTGCAACTGCCAATCTAACCACCTAAAAGATAATGACACACTTGGCCTAACACTTGAACTACCTGGAAACCCTTATTCTCGGGCTGAAATTGAAACCTTATAAACTCATCTTTACAGACAAAATCTTTCAAAATGTTCACCCCTGCCTATGCAAGTCTTTGCACAAAGTGAGTTCAGCCAAACATTCTGTCCACTGGTATACCTTCTCTCTTTTCACACAAACCCTTTTGATTGGCCCACTAAAATTTCTAGTCCATGATCACAAATGTCCCAGTATCCTAAGTTTGTACTCCAAATGTTTCTTTCACCTTTTTGCCTTTACTGAAACTTAGCATCTCCTGAGATCACGTTTTCTCTGTAGTCACTGAAAATGTGGACTCCAAACAAGAACCTCAGGGGAAGATGTAAAATCAGGGCCCTCCCCAATACTTACTCTAGAATATTAGTTTTTCTTATTATCTTTTAACATCACTTGCTTTTTAAGGGTCTGTATCACCCATCCTCAAAGGATCATCTACCAACTTCCTGATTCTTGTACCTCATTGTTTTTAAGATTTACCTAGCTTTCTCTTTTGCTAACCACTCCAAACCAGGAAGGCCTATGCAGTAACTACAGGATAACAGATGTACAACTTTCTTCTTTTTTTTTTTTTTTTTTTTTTTACCTCTTTTCTGACTATGGACTTTTATTTCCAGTACAATCCAGCCACAAATTCCCATGGTGATGAATAGTACATTGTTGGTCATCTTCAGAAATTATGCCTCCACCAAAAGAAACAGCCCCTCCCACCCCTCCCACCCCCCATCTAACTGTGTCTTGCTCAGGGACTCTCACTGAAACAGCTCTGACTTCACTGTGACCTTGTTCTCACTGGCCCTCTGTTTTCTCTCCAAAAGACAACCTTCAACTTTTTTTCTCAATTCTTCTGCTCTATCCCCAGCCCTCTAAGTCACCACATTCCACTGCCCTCCATCTCACAGGATAATTTTGACTCTTATTTCAAAGAGAAGTTAGATCACATCAAAAAACAATTCATTTGGGCTGGCCGGGTGGTGCGGTGGTTAAGTGCTGGCTTGGGAAGCTAGTGGCCCAGGTTCGGTCCCACATAGAGCAAATGACACTGCCCTCAAAAAACAAACAAAACAACCAAAAAAAAAAACCCAAAAAACAATTTATTTGTTTTCCTACAGGGCCAAATATAATTTATCTACATCTATATCAATTCCTTGACCCTATCCTCTTATAATACAAAAGGAAGCATCCTCCCATCTGTTTAGGCTAATACAAAGCAAAAAATATATACTCATCCCATCTCCTTCTCTGAAACTTGTCTTCAACAATTTTCGCTTTCTTTTGCATTTTCAACCTGTCCTTCTCTACTGAATCTTAGCTTCAGCATATAATAAACTTGTTTTATTTATTATCCTAAAATGAATAAAACTTTTCTTTTAGCCTTGAACTACCCTCAATTTATAGCCTTTTCTTCCCATGCTCTATTCACATCCAACCTTCTCCAAAAAACTGTTTGCGCAAGCTGATTTCAGCTTTCCCTTCAATCACTCATCATTCTATACTGATATATCCTCCAACCCCACCATTCCATTTTTTTTGTTTGTTTTTTACTTACAGAGGTTGTCAAATCTTTCTCAGCCCTCATTGATCTCTCTGTAGCATCAGACCAAGTTAATCCTTTTCTACTTTTTGACTTTTCTTTCTTTTAGTACCCTCTGGGTGTTTTTCCTGTATGAATTATTTTTCCCAGTTACTTTTTCCACCTCCTCTTTCTGTATCAGGTCCAATATTCTAATACTTAGAATATCTAAATTCTCTCATAAACTACTTAAAAGTTTCAATGACTTTCATTAATATGATAATAACATATATTAATCTGCCTTCTCAGCTTCTAACTCATAAATACAGTTGTCTTCTTAATATTTGTGTTTAAATTATTTTAGGCATCTCAACTTTAACATATCTACTATTAAATTTTTCTCTTATCCAACACATTACTCCATTTTGTCAACTTTGGTAAATAGTGTCTCTTTCTACCCAATGGCTCACTCCAGACACCAGGAGTTTATCCTTCATTTGTTTTACCTTATCCTCAGGACATTACTATGTCCTGCCAATTCTACCTTCAAAGTATACCTTGAATCCATATATTTATCTCCTTTTCTGTGCTTCTTTCCTAAATTAAGTCACCATTGTCTCCTGCCTGGGGCCTTACATTTTATCTCTGTGTCTTGCTCCTTTTAAATCATTTTTCTCATAGTAGCCAAAGGGATATTATCTAAATATAAAGTGGGTTATGCGTTATAAAACCTTTCCATAGCTGCTGATAGCAGAAAGAATAAAACCTCATATTCTTAGCATTACACAACGGTGAACAGATAGGTCTGTTCCCTGCCTATCTCTCCAGCTTCTCCTAACTGTATACTTCCCCACTTCTAATACCTTGGCCATTTAGTTGTATCCTTCTATGCTCAAAATACCTTCCCTATTTTCCAGTTCTTGAAGCAATTCATGTATTTTCTGTGCTTCACAAAACTTGTCCCACAGCCTGAAATGTAATTTCTGCCATGCTATACCAATAACTGGCTTCAGTTTTCAACTTAAATGTCAATTCCTATGAAAGACTTTTCCAGCTTTTCCAATATCAATTAGGTCTGCCTGATATAATCTCATGACATTTTGTATTGTTTTATAATACCCTTCATTTTTTTTACTTTCATAAAATAGCGACACACAAAGACACACACGTACGTGCACACACGTACACAAAATGATATGTTTAGAACTGTTTACTATGTAGATTATAACCTCCAAGAAAACAAAGGCTATATCTGATTTTTTTAAGCATTGTCTGTCTGTGTGTGTGTGTGTGTGTGTGTGTGTGTATGTGTGTGTGTGTGTGTTAGTCTCTGGACTGACTCCCTTATATTGGATAATAGAATCTACTGGGTTGTCGGAAAAGTCATGATGCATTTTTGCAATGGAAAACAGAAAAAAATATGTCTTGACTTTTCCGACAACACAATAGAACTCACACAAAAATTAGGTTAAATGGGCAACATATATGGATAAGGACATCTAGCAGAGGAAAATAAGTTAGTTTTTCACATTGTCCAGCATAGCTCACTTGAATTTTACTTTGGACCCAAATAACTAATGATAAATGATCATTTTGCCCAATTAAATTGCACTGTGTTTTTAGCATATACCCTACTAACATTTGGAGAACATGTAGAAACTAGTAATTACTTCATGGTAAGATTTGGTATTCCTGTGACTGGCCAATTTTCATTTTAAATTGCATCTTCTCAAAATTCATTTCTATTTACCTACAGATACCATATTATAACAGAACTTGGATGTACTATTCCTAAAGTGTTTAGGCTATCTCCTTCTATAATCTAACAAAATTTTGCTTATTTACTTTAAAGTATGATATTTACACAATCAAGATTAATTTTAAAATATAATGCTTCCCTTGTGAGAGAGGCGTGAAAACATTGGGAGATTAGATAAGGAGATCTTAATTTGATGGTTATGTGTTAGTAAAGGGAACAATGATGGAAAAAATGGAATGAGATTCAAGAAATATTTTGTGATATGATCAACACTTTATAATTAAGTGGGGACAAGGATGAATAGAGAGAAGCATTTTAGGATAACAACTTTCATAAAATATATTGTTGATATATTGTGCTTTCAGACTTTTCTCAGGAAATCTGCTTGTCTTGTGAGATCTCAAACTGTCATTCAATTTAATAAAAAGAATGGATGTTATAGTTTGGGCATATTACTTTTCATAACCAAGGGCAATGCTATCTTAGGATTGTTTCAGGGGTCAGTTTGCAGGATGTCAGTACTTAAAAGCTCATGCTTAATGTACTTGATTAATGTGAAGTACTGGGATATTTGGAGTGATATATTAGATGTCAAAAAGTTGCTCTTTGAGATATGCAGGGCTGAATAACCAACCTTCTGCACTTAAGTCCTATTAGTTTATAAAACCAATTGCTTCTGAGCTGAAAGAACACAGATGGCTGTCTCAGAAACCACTAAGCTAAGTATCCATGAAGTTGTAGACTGCTGAACAAACCTGGTTCACTGCTATGAAAATTACCAGTTAGCTGAACTGTCAATTTCTTGTTTAAATTGTTACTAAATGGAGGAAAAAACAGTATGTTGAAAAAAATACACTTTAACTATACCATAGTTTTCTATATTGTTTATTGTTTATACTTGTATGCACATCTCAGTTTGCTATTAGAATAGAATGTACAATAACATTGCAACAATAATAAAATCACACTATAAAAAGGTAAATATTTCTTCATTTTATGTTTAGTTTTCTGCTGTGAAGGGCAGATATATTTAGAAAAAAATAGGCAAATTCCTTTAAAGCAATAACTTCTTCATAAGTGACATTATCCAAATGTCTTGGTTTAGTTTTGAACAGAAATGCAGGATCCAGCAGAGGCTAAGTGTGGTTCAGACTTCAAAGGCCAAATGAAGCTGGTGAAGGGAAACAACTGTCATCACTCATTTGGCAAAGAAAATCTTTTGAATACTGGGTTATATTTTCAGACTCGGGTTTCTTGACCAGGATGAACAATTGTGTAGGGCTGGATAAACTGGCAGGTATGCCAGCAAATATGTATTCATAGAGACACACTTTTTTTTGACAAGAGAATTTATACTCAAAATGGTAAATATGTATCCGTGTTCTGAAATAGTGATTCTTAAACTTTATTGTGCACAATAATCACCTGGGGAGCATACTGAAATGCTCAATTCCTATAATAATTATGGTGGGAATTTAGGCAGTATCTAACAATATGCATTTACCCTTTGATCCAGCAATCTTTGTTCCAGAAATTTATCTTGAAGATGCATCTTCACAGATAAGAGACAACACATGCACTAAGTTATTCACTGTACCATTATCAATAATGACAAAGCATTGAAAATATCATTATCCAGTTCTCCTTTCCCATCTTTATTCATTCTTTCTTTATAGAAATATTAATTTAGTATCTACTGGGCTCAAAGTTCTTGAAATACAAGAGGGGATTCTAAGGCATCTAGCCTGCACCTCTAGAGAAAATAAGAAGCAAGATTGTTGAAGATAAGTGTGCTTTTATAATTTATGAATACACAGGGATGGTTGGTATGGTAGTACTTCAGATTGTTAATTGATAGAAGCAGTGTCTTCTAACAAGCTCTTGTTAGTGTGAAATAATTAAAAACAGTAGGCTATTCAATAATGGTAATCTTGTCCCAGTCTTAGCAATTCCTTACATGGAGGCCAATTAGTTTTTCAAAGACAACAGATTATTTTAATCACGCTGGCATTAGAATTTTTCCTGGTGTCATTTTAGGTTATTGGTTGTTGCTCAATCATCATGTTTTTTTTTCTTCAAATATCAGTTCCTATGATATTCAGTTTTAAATGTCAATTTATCCAGGTATAGTCTCCAGTTATGCAACCAAACGCTAACCTAGGTGTTAAGGTGAAAATATTTTGTATATGTGATTATCATCTATAATCAATTGACATTAAGTAAGGAGATCAGCCTCAGTAAATTGAATGGGCTTGATATAGTCAGTTAAAAAGTTTAGGAGTAGAGGGCTGGCCGAGTGGCTCAGTTGGTTAAGATCTCACTCATGAGTATGAGCTGAGCTCTGAGAAACAGCAGTTCGATGCCCAGCCTGAGATGAGTCGCCGTTGAGCTGCCAACGGGTGGCAGGATGGCTCAGCTAAAATAAAATAAATAAATAAATAAATAATAAATAAAAAGTTTAGGTGCCGAACCAAGGTTTCTCTGAGGAAGAAAATATCCATCTGTGGACTACAGCATCAGCCCCTGTCCAAAACATCCAGCCTGGTCTTACTGACTACCCATAGGATTTTCATCTCACTAGATAGACCATGACAATCGCATAAGCCAATATCTTAAAGAATCCCTACTGGTTCTGTATTTCTGGTGGAACCCTGACTGATACAGTACCCAGGATTTATTTAATTGAATACCCCTACATTTAGTAAGAATTCAAAACACATATTGACAGTTCAGATAACTGGTAATTAGCATAGTAGTACAGCAGATTTGTTCAGTAAACCAAAAGGAGAAAACACAAGAAGTCCTGGGGACATATTTTAAATCCCTAAATTCAATCACAAAAAAAGTCAACACTGTTTGTTTTATTCTGTAATCCAAGCCATTAAATTCCTTTTTTTTAACTTAAGCTGATTTAAATGGAGTTTTCTAATATTTTCAACCGAAAAGTTCTTATATGATAAATATTGAAGGTTAAGGCAAATGGTAACTGGAATACCTACCATCACTACAAGAGAAAGAGAAATCAAATGTTTTACTGACAACAAATATATTGAGCAAGTATTGCTTATGAAAATCAAATACTATAAGGTAATTGTATTTATTTAAATAAAAAGGTTATCTGAAAAATCAATGATTTTGATCAACACTCAGAAAATTTAGAAGTCTAAATATATAATATCTGTAATTTCCTCAATAAATGCATCCAACCAAAGAAACCATTAGAAATATATGCAATATCTACTTGTTAGTCAACCTGTTTCAAAATTACATTTATTCTCTCAGGTAAATAATCCAAATAATAATTTTTAGGTAGTCACTATAACAGGATTTTTACCTCCTTTGAAGTTACATTATGAGGAAAAATATTTCCAAATGATTATTAAAGGAAAAAAAAGAAAAGAAAAGAAGGGCCAGCTGAGTGACTCAGTTAGTTAAGAGCTCGCTCAAGAGTGTGAGCTGAGCTATGAGCAACAGCAGTTCAATGCCCAGCCGGAACTGAGTTGCCGCTGAGCTGCCAACAGTTGGCAGGATGGCTCAGCTTAAAAAAAAAAGATGAAACTTGTGCTGCAGTTGAATGAAAAAAGGTAGTAGTGATCTAGTGGGCTTCATGGCCTAATGCCCAATTGGCTAGTGACCAAGATATTATAAATAAATTGTGTTATCCACCATGAACCTAGTGAGCAGTCTTTGACATTAATATCCTTTGTAAAATACAGAATGCTATGGTTTTGCAATTCAATTTGGCATATCTGTCCAGTTCATGATTCTTTTTTTTTCCTTCCAAACTCAAGCAAGAGCCCCCCATACACACATGGTTTAGCTCACATAGCCTAGTTTCCTTTATACTTCAGTACCTCCCACCCAGCCTCCTTTCCCAAGATTATTAAACCAGTTGTGGACACTTAGCAGTGGGGCAACAAATAAACTAGTTGACCTGAGTTAATCAAGTTCTCTGACTTAAATTTTTTAAACGATGACACAGAAAATTAATGCTATATGCATAGCAAACCATAAAATCATATAGTTCTAATTAAGTTGCATTTTACCTATCATTTATAAATATCAAAACAATAGATTTTTATATCTTGCTTTTCCAGTTAGAAAGCAAAAGCTTTGGGAAAAGGATTCAGTTGTCTCTATAAAACATAAAATATTTTCTGTGTGTGACAAACAAATGATAGCAATAACAATACTGTACTTTTTTATTTCTACTAGAGTATTTGGACGATTGAATACTTGTAGGTAGAGAGTTAATGTGCTGAGAGACTGTGAAAGGTTAACTGATGCATGTGCATTATTCATTACTTTTCTTATGTGTATAAATAGAGATGATAGAACACATATGTAAAGTGCTTCAAATTTGCTAACTGAAAGTAAACACAACAGACTTACAAGCTTTTAAATATTTGGAAGCTATACAACCATACATATAATGATGCTCTAAAATCTACAGTCTAAGTTTGCTTGCCTTCCTTCCTTCCTCCCTATCTCTCTTTTAATCACTAGTTATGAGCCACTTTTTCAAGACAGATGTCTTCACTTCAGTCAGAACCTACATCAGTATGCACATAAATGCTTATTTGAGTATAATCATTTAAGTTAAAGTTTACTGGTTAAAGTTAGATGACTGAATTCAGGTAAATTAAATTTATAAAGAATTTGTAAAACTCTTTGTGAAAGATGATGTGACTTGTTAGGTATACTATTTGCATTATTTAGAATCCAACATTAGATTGTAAGAAATTTGAAAGCAAGGACTGTATTCTTTATGGAATAATTCTAAAGTCAGCTACAAATAAATCACTTCCAATTTTTTAAGTGCCTGTGCAATGTCATTAAGTCCTAATTTTCACTCTAAAATACCCAACAAATATTTGCTCACTGCCAAAAGCAAGTAGTGTGACACAGATAGATTATTTTAATATACCCTATATTCTAAACAGAGTTCACTCTTTTGGAATCATAGTCAGCTCACATCCAGGATATAAATCTCTATTGAAAAGAAAATAGACCAGGTACATAGAAATTGATCAAGAAGCCAAAATAGAGAGCATGAGACCAGAAATTTGGGGATTCCAACATCTTTCTCCCTGTCAGACATTTGCCTCTCATGCCTTGATCTGTGGGGTTGTGCTTTGGTGTTTGTTCTGAAATGCCAAACTCTGGTATCTGGCATTCCTAGTTTTTGAGTAGTTAAAATCTTTCTGATTTTTTATCTTAGTGGTTGCTTCTATTCCCTCCAGATCCTTAATTTCATAGTTTTGATTGCAGCCTGGTGATCTGGCTCTAGCTCTTTAGTAATATTTTAGCTTTATAACATGATTGTCCTGATTACAAATAAACAGTATGATGATTCTGATTAGCTTTGATGTTGCAATTCAGAGCCACACATTGAACAAAGGTAGTGGCATATGCAAACTATTAAAAACTTTAGAGACAATCATTTATTCTTTCATTCAATAAATACTGATGATTGAACATCCATTTTGTCAGACACTGTACATGGCAGGCTTGCATGACTGTCAGGGTTGATATAGGATGGGACATACAGAAGACACAGATTGACCTGAGTTTCAATTTTAACCCTGATTCCCAGTAACTACTTGATTCTGAGGAAGTTACTTAACTTTTAATCTCCAGCTTCTTCATAAGTAAAATCAGAAAAATAAAATGTAAGTAGGAACACATTTTGCTGAATTAAATGATATGTAAAATTTAGTATGTAAAAGATACTCAACATGAACACATTTTTCTCCTTTCTCTGTTCCACACTATGTATTTCATATGATGCTCTCCTTCTTTTTGGTTGAGTTTTGGGGATGATGATAGGAAATAGATGTAATTTTGTACACATGAGTTTAAAGTTAGAAATGTCAGTTTCCTGAAGGAATGAATTCTTGCCAAAATTATTCTGATTTGAGGGGTAAGAGAGGTAGATGTAACTGATAAGCCTCACTTTCATATAAAATAGTATAATAAACTCCACATTAATTGAAAATTTTAGGCTAATTTTAGTAAAAGGAAGATGCTGCTAAGCAGTATGGTATGATTTCAATAGAGCAGACACTTGCTGAGCTCTAGTAATGTGCAAGCACAGGGCAATTACTGGTGATGAAAAGTGAAGAGGAAAGGTTCTCATCATGTCTCACAGCTTTGCTAGAAACTAGCTATAAGTGAATATGATGAGAGCTCTTTGAGAAACCATAAATGCATTTTACAAATAGAAGTGTAACCAACACGTGTAATCAATAGGTAAGATTTTTATATAGTTTTATAAAATCCTACATATAAAACCATTTATAATTTTTTGTCTGAATAAAAATCTGATTTAGTAATGAAAAAGGGAATAAAAAGATAAATGTAAAAGGGATGAAATTTAAAAAAGAAAGATTTCTGTAGATCCATTTCAGGATAATTTGTATTTTTTATATATATATATATATATATATATATATATATATATATATATATATATATATATAGAGAGAGAGAGAGAGAGAGAGAGAGAGAGAGAGAGAGAAAGAGAGAGAGAAAACAACAATATACAACTCCAAGTTAGCAAACCATATTAATCTTTTACTACAAAGGTAATGAAATGCCAAGTCAGTATATGTTAATTGTAGACAAAGTTCAATGGACTATAGCTTGGCAGAAAAATGGCATATGAGGTTTAAGTCAGCAAGCTTAAGGAAATGCATTTAGGAAAAAGCATTTGAAATTATTTGGATAGGAAACTGGGCTCTGCTCTTATTACTTCTTCAATTGGTCCAAACAAGTGATCTCATCTTACTGTCTTTATTCCAAATGATCTGTTGAGACTACAATCACAGTAGATAATTCTCTGAGGAAATCAGCCCAGCATGCTGCAGTGCCCCAAAAAGGCAGGGCATAATCAAGTGGTCCATTAAAAACAAAAGGGGGAATATTATCCTACACACATAATTATTTTAATGGAGAATTTTAAGTGGAATTATGAGTTGAGTTTTAGTTTCAGAGTTCCTCGAAAGCTATAGAAAACCTCAGCAAAGTCTTTAACATATTCCATGATCAATTGTGTCAATAGTGATAAATTAAGGGTAGTATCACAGTAGACAGGTGAGAAATAGAAATATAATAAAAAGATTGCATTTCTGATAATAAAGATAAAGGTTGAAACAACTTTGAATAAAACCTGTAAAATCATTGAGTTTTAATAGGTGCTACCAGTTGCAATTCGTTGTGACCCTTTTCCTATAATTCTTGCTATCGAGGGGCAGGCCAAAATGGCCATACTTTATGTTATGTGACCCCACACTAATCCTCCCCAGCCACCATCTTTGATCACAAGTGACCAATCAAGAACAGGAATCTGACCAAAGATGTGTCTATATATCTTATGCATAAACCTATAATCCAAGTTAATCAAACTATTTCTCCTGAGATTCTCAACCAATCTATAATTGTTAGCTAATAGTGGGAGAAAAAGGGGAAAGTATAACCTGTTAAGAATATTATGATACAAACACCATTTCCAGTTTTAGTCTCCATGAGTATATAACCTATTCAAACTTTTGTTTTGGATGTTGTCAAGAATTTCTATATCTAAACATAATATTATCTTTGTTTATCATCATTTGAGGTGTCTATTAAACAAGTCCTGACTAAAACACAGGAAAAGCATAACCATGTTATCTAATACTTACTGTATTTATTATTAAAATTCTGATAAAGTGAATATGGTGAAATTAAGAATAAGAAAAAGAAATGATAAAAACAAAAAATGTACAACTTTGCCCATTGAATGATACAGTACTGCATAAAACAAGAGAAAGTTCCTACTTTACCCTAAGAGGTGCAAGTACAGCATGATAATTAGGCTTAGGGTAAAGACTACCTTAGTTAAAATTCTGGTTCTAATGTTTATTAGCTATGAACAATTTATTTAACCATTCTGCAGCTCCATTACCTCATTTGCAAGATAGAGGGAAAAAACAGTATTTTTATACGGGTGTTCTGATTCTTAAACAAGTAAATACATGAGAAGTTCTTAGTAGAGTGCCTGGCATTTAAAAAAAGAAGTCAACATTCAAAATTATTTATTATTATTATTATAAGTTAAAAAAATATGTTCACAAATACCTGAGTTCTAAGTATCACAAAAGAAAATTAGAATGTAACGTTTAAAAATGTTTTGTAAGAGAAAATTTTTACCCAGTAGGGATATTCTCTTTATCTTATTAAGAGACTAGATATTGCAGACATGATATGGGCTGAATTGTGTCCTCTAAAATTTATATGTGTAAACCCTAAGTCCCAGCACCTGAGAATGTGACTGTATTTGGAGACAGGGTCTTTAAAGAGGCAATGAAGAGGGCCGGCCGAGTGGCGGGGTGGTTAAGCGCTGGCCTAGGAAGCCAGTGACACTGCCCTCAAAAAAAAAAAAAAAAAAAAAAAAAAAAAGAGGCAATGAAGAGAGGAGGCCTTAAGTGTAGGCTCTACTCCAATCTGACTGATGTCATTTTCAGAAGAGGAAAACTGAACAACATGCCCTGTGGTACAGAAAGGACCCAACAATGAAGTAGCTTCTTTCATTCAATTAATCTCTTCATGCACAGACACCCTCAGGAGCCAGTAGATGGAAGTTCCTTCAATAAATAGCAGGGTGGTCTCAAAAATATCAATTATCAGATGATTGCTTATTGCTCTTCACACCAATAGTTCTGTGGTTGCCAATGATACATAATGTGTGTGGAAATGAGAAGCGATTTATTGGTAGCTATTAAAGTGGTCTAGAGAAATTAGAATTTGCAGAAAATAGACACTCACTTATAGACCACTGATGGTAAATGTAGGCTTATGGTGGTAGAAATGCAGATTCACCAACTTGAATTTCATGAAGAACATGGGTCATTCTAAAAAAAAATGCACTATTCCTTCCAAACTTTCAGTTCTTGTCAATAGACTGAAATCTATTCATTACAAAATATTATTTAGAACTTATTTGTTATCATGCATTATGGTGGTACCCAGGACATACAGAAAATACGATGATGTTCCTTACTTCTGATCTGTGTTCATTCTGGTGCCCTCTTCTATGCATCCTTTAATAACCCTATCACCAAAAGTAACGCAAGGAAGGAACAACTTTCCCATTCCACCAAGACTTCCTATAGAGAGGCAAAATCTCTCCATTCTGGTTGAAATTCCTGAAACGGTTGCATCCAACCTATATAATTCTGAAATTTAATGCCTTGGTGTAAAATTTATAAACATTTGGATCCATATTGAGGCATATTCACCAGATTGATGTTCATTCAATCACCAGATATTCATATAGTACATACTAGGGGACAGTGATGTACAATGAACAGATACAAAGATACAGTTTCTGCCACCAAGGAGCTCAGAGAGCAGTACAAAATCATTCATGCAAACAAACAATTAGCACTCAAGATGAACACAGCTCTAAAGGAGAGGGAATGCCTACATCTGCCAGTGGGAATCAAGGAAAACTTTAGAGTGAGAAACTTGAGTGGAGACCTGAAGGAAGAGTAAGAGTCTGCCAGGTTCATTCAGGTGTATGATTTAGATGAACTAGAGGTGTGTTCAAAGTCCCAAAAATGACTGAGCACATGGAACTTCAGACATCAATTATTTTTATAGAGCGACTATCATGAATGAAATACTGAAGATGTTCCCATATGTGCCTCCTGTTTAACCCTTGCAACAAGCTTTTTCTGTCAAGACATTATAATCTTAAGGAAAATGAAATTCAAAGAGATTAAATATTTTTTCCAAAATCACATAATATGGAACAGAGGTAGTTTTAAACCCCAGTTTTCTGATTTTAAAACAACTTATCTTTCTAGTCCAATAAATTGCCATCATTGAGAGGAGAGGGGCAAGGAGGCATTACATGTTTATCACATGTTTAATCTATATACAGGGGTATTTGGCTTTGGGTACAGTGGTAGAATTTGATTAGATGTGTGCAAATAGCAATCCTTATGTAATCCTGTAGAAAGTATTGAAGTTTTTCTCCTTATTTGCACAAAGAAGCTTTTTGAACCCTTCTAAGTCTTAATGGGTAAAATAAAACTTTAAGAACAATATATTGTTCTTAAGCCAGCTTTTTAAAAAAAGTCCTACTTGAAAATGAGGACTCGAGGCCTGATTACTAGAGAAACCCATCTGAACGTGGATGCTAAAAACTTTTCATCCATTTGTGGCCACAGGTAACTTTTTATCATGTGGGGTAAGAGGGGCTTGGATTTTTTTTCAGGTCAAAAGCCATAGCATGATTGCCATTTTGCCTTATTCAGTGGGCAGCATTTACTACTCTTGGAGGACACTATGATAGGTGCTGCTGGGAACTGCAAAGTAAATCGGAGACATAGTTTCTACCCTTGTTTCTGGTATTGTCAGAAAGAGAAAATAGCACTAGAAGGCTCTAAATGGGAACATAAACTCATTTAAACTCTTTAAAATCAATGTCAAAATGGCTTGGGATATCATGTTTTGTTTTGCAACTTATGCTGGAAGACAACACCTAAGGGCCATAGGCAGCTTGATGCATAGCCCTCTGAGACAACATAAAAGGGATCTGTCTGGATGTTAAAAAAATAAAACCAAACAAAAAGGCATACATGTTATATCTTTATCAGTCTCATAGAGCTTTCTCATGACTTTTATAGACAGTCTCAGAGAAAATGGAGTAACATAAAAGACTTCTAGCACTTTGAGTGAATACCTAGTAATAATCTCTCAACATCTGGATATCCTTAGAAAGGTATGCAACCATGTACAGTCTGAAATCCATTATACTGCAACAACAGTCACTGCAACTGGTCAGACACAGTGGGCTGTTATTTCTGAAGGCTAAATGCTTAATATTGTTTTCTGTGACTTGAATCTTTTAAATGTCGTTCTCACTCAGGGTGTGAGTCTCCCTCATTTCACTACCAAATTGCATTCCTTTTCTACCTAGCTAAAATTAGTGTAATTGTTAGAACCAATTCTAAATATCTGAATTCCAATACTTAGTAAATATATTATTTTGTAATGTGGTTCACTGAGAATAATTAAACACTTAACAATGAAAAGCTATTATGCTATTTTGCATAGTGTTTGAAGAAAAGCAACACAGAGCTGTTCACGTAAATCATTCCAAATCCAGCAAATGATAGAATTATATTTGATAGGAAATGCATAGGTTTCCCCTCCTCTAAATATCATAATAATGTCATATTGTGTATGGGGTTAGCATCTTTTCAATGTATTATGGCATGGCATGCGTATTTCATTTTGGGTTTCTCCAGAAGCAAACTCTGACACAAGGATTGGAGTATAAGTTAGGAGTGAAAGGAAAACACAAGTGGGAAATAGGAGAAATGAAACAAAGAAAGGAAGGAAATCATTGAAAGTGTGTGCCATAAACCCATTTCCCACTGTGGGAGACTGGAGTTTCATCCCACTAGAGAAACTTTGGTGACTGGGTGAAGCATATACCTCAGGTTGACCTCAGTCAAAGGGCAAAGGAGCTAGGATAATGATATAGTACCTCCCATCCATCATGGTTGAGGAGAGCTCCTAGGGTTAATTATCTGCCATGTCTGGCCTACCACAGAGCAGCAAAAGAGTCACAGCTGTGAAAAAAAGACCTCAGGCAAAGAAGTGCAGGTGCTGACCCAGATGAAAGCTGTGCCATTGTTCACTGAGGTGACAACAGCAAAGGGACATACATGGGGCACCACAGTGTTTGCAATAATATGATAGTGAAAAGAGGTTAAATTGTTGTAATCAGGATGTCCTAAGGAATAATTCAGGACAAGGTTACAAATCAACTGCCAAGTCTAATCAACTGGCTGTGTCCTTCGTGTTTCAGAGTTTGATGTTGAGAAGGCTCCTGAGCCCTTATATCAAGTCAGCAGGACAGACTTGATTGGGAATTTTTGCCATGAGCCCAGCAGGTGGTAGTGGCAATTCATTTGTTATGTATGTTCCATTTCTCTTTAGAAAACCTCTCAAATGCATATGTGCAATTAGCTTATCAGGGAGAATAATCCATCAGGTTAGTGTTAATAGAAAAGTAATGAAAATAAAAGCAAGAAGATTGCTACATCTAGCTAAAACAACTATAAATACCGGCTAAAAGACACATTTGTGAACAAATTCAGAAATCCCTTTGCTTTCTTCTGTTGAGAAACTTAGCGCATAAACAAATTAAAAGTTTTGTGAAGGAATAGACTTGAATTAATTATAAAATGTACAGCAGTGAACTTTCCCTTGTTCTAAATTGCATTATTTTCTATTACCAACTAGCTAGAATTGTAACAAGTACTAGTTGTTTTTTTTAACCTTCACTAAAAAAATAATCAAAAGTCTCCATCCAATGGTTTCAATATTATATATTAATTTATATGGGTTTTATAGATTTGATTAATTCTGGCACAAAAGGTAGGTTCAAATCCAACTTCTGTTTTATGCCACATTAGAACTCATTAAAGGCAAAGTGATCTGCACCTCCACAAGAGACAACTTAATCCACCCCAATGAAGTTCATACTTTACTAAAGAATTAAACAGAATGTTTCAAAGCTATCTCCCAATAACTTTTTTAAAAAGTTGATTCAGTTTGAACTTGGTCCTTGGGTTGGGTTGGGGGAACTTAGACTAAATCATTTAGTCCATCATGATACATATTCGACATATGAACCACTTGACATGCTAATAAACAAAGAGATTTGATTACAAATATTGAGTAAGCAAGAAGAAATAATAGAAGAAATAAATCCTTTAATTATATTTCTAGTTCTGATAACATTAATTTTTAGGGGGGAAAAAAAAACAGAACTGGGCTGACTGAGTGGCTCATTGGTTAAGAGTTGGCTTGGAAGTGAGAGCTCTGAGCAGCAGGGCCACCAGTTCGCATCCCACATGAGGGTCAGGGACGTTGCATTCTCTACAAATAAGATGGTGAACAACAGCTTGACCTGGAGCTGGGCTGCCCTGAGTCACCAGTGATGGCGTAGGCTGCAGTTGCGCTGCAGCAGGGCTGCAGTGGCTTGCCATGAACTACTGTGAGTGGCTGGCAGCTAGGGTGAGCAGCCAGCAGCTGGCATGAGCTGCTATGAGCTGCCGTGAGGGGCTGTCCAATGGCCAGCAACTGATCTGCCTCAGCTGGGAAGAGCACAATGGTCACAATACCAATATGGGCCAGTGAAGCAATGTCCTCCACAATTAGACTGAAGAACAAAAGGATAGCAACTTGTCTGTTCCCCTTCCTCGATTCCCCAGTAAAATCTTAAAAAAAAACAACCCACAAAACTAAGGTAAGCCAATTATGTTTAAAGGACAGTAGACAGGCTAGAGGTGCTGAACAAGTGAGTTTTGGTCAATAATCATTTTCTTCTCAAATCAAGAATCTCAATTTGTCTGTGTCTCATACACAGTTAAGGTGCAATAGAAGAGTGTGAAATAAGCTCAGATAAACACAGAGAAGGAGAGTGATCAGAGCCAGATAATGGAGAGATTTTTAGGCCATTTAAAGATCGTTGTCTTTTACTCTGAATGGAAAGGAAAGCCATTGACAGGTTTTGAGCAGAGAACAAACCACTGAAACAAAAGAGATGTACTTATGTTTAAAATAATCAGTCTATTGTGATGAGAATGACAGGAAAGAATGGGGTTTAGGAGACTAGTTAAAAGGTTGTTACAGTAATGTAGGCAAAAAGATAATGATGTCCTCAAAGTGTTACAGGTAGTGGTGGTTAGCAGTTGAATCCTTAATATTTTGAAATTACACATGGAATAGTTTGCTGATTTATTGGGTTTAAGGTGTGACAAGCAAGAATTGAGGATTTTGATTCAAAATCATGACAAACTGAGTTACTATATTTGATTAGGGGAATTCAAATTTGGACTGAATAAGTTTGTTCATGCCTATAACATAGCAAAGAGGAAATGCTGTCTAGATAATTGGAGATATATAGCTATATCTACATCTATATCTACATCTATATCTACATCTATATATATATATATATATATATATATATATATATATATATATATATATATATATATATATATATAAAGTTCAAGTGAGAGGTCCAGGTAGAAGACACAATTTGGGAGTACTTAGTATATAAATCTTATTTAAATTCTCAAAACTACATGTGTTCTCTAAAGGATGAGTGTAGAAGACAGAAAAGAGTAAATGATGGATGAGCCAAGGTTTGCAGTTCAAGTATATCAGGAAAGAACACACAGGAGCCTGTGAAGGTATAGCAAGTGAGGTAGAAGCAGAAGCCAGTGGGGTCCCTGAAATCAAGTGAAGAAAATGTTTCAGGTAGGAAAAGAAGAAACAGAGGCTAAGGAGAGTTCAAGGAAGATGTGAAATGGCATTTATTGTATTTCAACATATTTAGCTGATTGCTGACCTCGATAAGAGGAGTTTTGGTGAAAAAGCAAGGGAAAACTCATGATTGAATTAATTTTAGAGAGAACTGGGTGAGAGAAATTGGCATTGAGCAGAAATAAATATTGTGATGAGTTTTTCTATGAAGCGAAGGAGAAAGGAGTAACTGAAGTCAATATTCTCTCTCTCTCTCTCTCTCTCTCTCTCTCTCTCTCTCTCTCTCTCTCTCTCTCTCTCTCTCTCTCTCTCTCTCTCCCTCCCTCCCTCCCTCCCTCCCTCTCTCCCTCTCTCTCTCTCTCTCACACACATTAGGAAAATTATGGCATGCTAGTAACCTGTGGGAATGATAAAGAAATAAATATAATGCAATTATAAAGAGGAATTGATGTTTTCAAGTAGCTGAGAGCTAAAGGGAATTAGTGAACAAGGAAAAAAACAAACTGGTTTTAGATAGGAGCATAGAGAGTGCTCTGAAGATAACAGGAAGAAAAGAAGAATATTTTAAGTAAAATAGAGGTGATTGGTGGAAGTTGTCTTTACTGTATTCTCACTGAAATAAGAGGGAAGGTCATCAGAGGAGAATAAAAAATGGCAAGGAGGTAGAAAATTAAAGAAAAAAAGGGTCAGAGTGAAATAACATAGTGTTGGGGTAACAGTTTGGAAGAAAATATATAGTGGAATTTCCGGGCTAAAATATTGTTCACTTACAAGATAGTGTTTAGGAATTTCAAATTAGAATAACGAACATTATTGTTTATGTTTATTTTTGCTGTTTTCCTGTTTGCCCCTTCTGTCTACAATTAAATGCCTGAATGCAAGTGTAGAGAAGGCGAGAGTTGGATTTAATCAAGTTAGCTGTCTTGCAAAGAAAATAGAATAAAGGAAGAGGTCAATAAAAGAGCTGCAAGTGTAGGTAAAATAAATTTGTGACTGAAAAAATAAATGTATTAATATTTTAAAAGTTTCATCACAATGTCTTTTTTAGAGCAAATCATACAGATAGCAAGAATCGAACAACACTCACAAAGGGAAAAAAAAAAACATGAAGAGAGAGCCTTACAATATATTATAGAGGACTATTTATAAAATTATTTACATACATTCTGGCACCTGTGTGATAGATTGGGAGGCTTGTAAGTACTAGATATAGTTATATAAATAAAATTTAAATTGCTATTATGTTTACGACAAACATCTAAAATATTAAATGGTATCAAATATGAAAAGTATATATTTATCTATTTTCAACCTTAAAATTAATTTAAAACAGTTATTTTAATCAAGCCTAATAACCATTATGATATCACATACAAAAACATGTTTATGGGACAAAATAGTTCAAGTAACCTAATTTTAGTGTTTAAAGGAATTTTCGAAACCAATTGCATTCCTATGTGGCTTCCCGATTTTTGAGATGAAGTAGGACACAAATGAAGTTAAGTGACATACTTAAAGCTGCACAGACAGAACAGATATAAGACCTTATGTATGAGTTGCTCTCCTGTGTTCATAACAACAAAATAAGTAAATAAAACCATTAAACCTTTCCAGCTGACTTTTCTGGGCTAAAAAAAAATTCTCTCCTAAAGTGTGGAATTGCTAGATTATGCATCATGCCTGTCCCCCTGTTGTTTGGGGCTGTGCAGGGAAAGACATTCATTGAAATAAGGCCAGCGTATCAGCCCATACAGCTGCTGTCTAGGAACTCAACCAACAATTTGAAATTGGAAAGGCTAAAGGCACATTCTAAGGACAAAGATAAGTTTGGGTTCAAGTGACTCAGTGAAGTTGTAGATAATTGCAAAATAGCTATAATAAAGAATCACTGACAACCACTACAAGGAAAGAAAGCAGTCTTTTGAAGGAAAAGCTCTGAGCAGATTGTGAAGTACAATCTATAAGAGATGAACGTATGTTAAAATATCAGTCCCAAAAGTAATGGGATATAAATACTCACTAGAGAAAAAATACCAATTACCAAAAAACAAACTTTTGCATGTGGTATAAATTGAAATGAAGTTTACAGTTAAGATATTGTCATATTTGAAAATGATAGATAAATTACATAACATAGACTAATTTTTCCTAGAATTAAAAACATTTTCGTTTTCTAATGAGACCTCGAGGAATTCATCTGTGGTGTACTTTCATTAGGGTCTTTCATTTCTTTTTTTTTTTTTTGTTTTGTTTTGTTTTCAGGGCAGTGTCACTGTCCCTCAAATGTGGGACCTGAACCAGGGCGGCTGGCTTCCCAAGCCAGCGCTTAACCACCGCGCCACTCAGCCAGCCCATAGGGTCTTTCATTTCTATCTTATTCTTTTCTCATCTTGATCAGATTTAGTTCTCTATTCTATTTCAAATCTTGACCTAGATCACATTTTCTTATATCCTAATTGTATTATGGTAGGTACAGTTAAGAAGTGTCTTTGACAGACTTTGAAGGAGCAACAACAGCATCTGTGCTCAACATGGATGTGATTTGTTGTGCCATCCAGCTGCCCTTTGATCTGGTGTTTCAGTAGGCTAGGTTGCTGGCTAGGCAGCCGCCCCCTCACTGGTGCCCTCCCCAGTATCATGTTCCTTTTGCACTGAGCACTAAAAAATCTGCTGACACTCTTCCCAGATCGAGGAGGACCATTTGGGCAAGTAGAT
Source organism: Aselliscus stoliczkanus (assembly GCA_033961575.1). Classification (NCBI taxonomy): domain Eukaryota; kingdom Metazoa; phylum Chordata; class Mammalia; order Chiroptera; family Hipposideridae; genus Aselliscus; species Aselliscus stoliczkanus. The sequence continues at coordinate 96,285,530 of CM066731.1, forward strand.
ATACATAGCAATCCAATCCTATTCCTCAAACAACTCTACTACTGTCCTCATTTCTGCATGATTTACTTTAAGGTGCCAGTCAGTAACTGATAAAAATGTATTTGCTGAGTATTTTCTATGCTGTTTAAAGTTGAGGGATGAATTTACACTTGGACCTTGAAGAATAAATATCTGTTTCCTATTATACTTTCCCCTGTCAAATGAGCTCAATTAAATCAGGTTTGGGTGATCGTTGTTAGAACTCTTACGAGAACAAAGGCATTACAACCAGCCAATAGTTTCTAGACAGAATACCCATATGAAACAGTGTGCTACATTTATTTTTTCTAAAAACGCTTTTATTGAAGTAAGTCCTAAGGAGTAAGAGTAGTGGTATAATCAAGTAACACTTTAAAGTGTACAAATTTAAAACTTGTTTTAAATAACATTCCCTGAGGTCAATTGGCCATTGTTGATGTCCATTCTGAGTTAAGTGATTCTAGATTCTACTTTGTCTTGTGAAATGAGGCTTGTAGAAAGAAGTACACTTCTGAAGGTCCTAGAGTGTGCAGTAAATGACAGGTCACTGAAAGTAAGAAATTAAAGCTGGCCCTTCACTGAGAACAGTCCAGCAAAAGCTCTCCTTAAATTCATGTTCCTTAGAGTGGAAAGCCATTTCTCACTAGTCAATTCTTTATGATAGGCACTGTGGTACATTATTAAAATACAGAATTTCCTTGCAAAGCAGCTAACAAACAGTGGGTTCTCAATCGATATTTGTAAGATAATTAAAATCTGACAGTTTTTACATAACACATTTTTCTTAATCTTTTAATGTTTTTATATGATTACAGAGTTAACCACTAATTCAGTTTAAAGATAATCTCTCAACAGAAATTGGAGAATCTGTCTATAGTGATATATTTATAATCAGAATACTATGTGCTTTCATAAAATTCTTAATTTTGAACAATTTACCTGTCAATAAAGCAGAGAATGGCAATTTTAAAGGAAAAAAATTCTTAAAACAAACAAAAAATCCACGCATTGACAAAATAATAATTTTCAAATGCTAAATTTTATAAGTTTCTCCAACACTTGTCCTTTTCCTTACTAATTATCAAAGACTCTATTAAGCAAATATCTGTCAACTGATGCTGTCTTAAAAAGGGAAAGAAGAGGAAGAAAAGGAAGAAAAAATGAGGAAAAGGAAGAAAAGGGAAGGAAAGAGCCAATTAAATTTAACTGAATTGGCATGTGGTATTCAGTTAATTGTAGAAACATTATTTAGCAATGTTTCATTCATCTTGCCCAACTTCTACAAACTGAAATTTTAAATGGTAGAAACAATTTGAATTTTTATAATAAAATTTCAAAATTATTAAAAAATACAATAGTTTTTCTATTATATAAGGGACTGAATTTCCAAATAATATTTATTCCCAACAAATACTGAAAATAAAATGGATATTTTAATGTTTTCTTGTTATAGATTGATTTATATAAGAACAATGTATTGCAGCTTCCAAATTCATTTTTTATCAAATTAAAGAGATGAAATGTATTCTATAAGAGAAATTGTGATTGTTAATTAAGTTAACAAATTAAGTGAGCCTAGAACTATGTTTGTCAAATAACAAATTCTCAATGAATGATAGTTACCTTCTGCTACATATTTTAAGTTGAAATCCATGGAGAATAATTATGATAATTATTATATTTCATTGTCTTGAGCAGACCATAGAACTTCTTTGAGTCTTCCTTTCTCCATCATTGAAATGGTCATAATAAAAACATGTTTCACACTTCATATGATTCTTAAGAAGATCAAGTGAGATAAACATGAAAGCCTCTTGAGAATTATAAATCCATATTACAATGTAGCAGGAGGTCAGAAACTAAGATATGTGTCTACTGCTTAGGTTTCTAATACATACTATTTTTAATATCTTTAAAACTTATTATAAAAATGTTTTGGTACTACAGGAAAATAAAATATCATACATGAATTCAAACAAGGAAAATTATTATTTATTATTATTTGAGTATCTATGGAGTAGGAGTATTCAATTATAATGTGCATTCATCCTTGTAACTGCTGAAGCGCTTCTTTGAAATCACTTAAAATTGAATGTCTACTTAGATAATTATTGTACAGTGTCAGGTGGAACTATTTTATTTTATTTCAGGCATTATGAAAAATAACATATGGTAACAGAAACATTAAATATAATCTAGAGTACTTTTGCATCTATAACTGATCCTCAGACTTCTCATCTGTGTTTCTTTAATCAATTAACTCCAGCTCTGTAATGCAATCGCATCTTAGCTAGCATGATGACCCCAGACCTAAGCACTTCATAGTCATTAAGGAGAAAGAATATAACATTTTTAATATGATACTCTCTTCATTTATGAATTTAATAAGGCTACTAATTGATATTTTCAATAGTCATTAAAATGTCTCATTAAAAACTTGTTTAGCTGCTCAGCTCCTAAATTTTCAAAAACCATTTTAAAAAGTAAGAATCATTCGATTCCAGGCAAAACCAAATAATTAGGGACTTTGAAAATAGTAATTTCTACCGTGATGCACTGCTGGTGGACTGCAAATTGGTGCAGCCATTATGGAAATCAGTTTGGAGGTATCTCAAAAAACTGGAAATGGAACTGCCGTATGACCCAGCAATTCCACTCTTGGGTATCTACCCAGAGGAATCCAAGACGCTAATTCAAAAAAATATATGCACCCCTGTGTTTATTGCAGCGCTATTTACAATAGCCAAGACTTGGAAACAACCGAAATGCCCATGGGTAGATGACTGGATTAAGAAACTGTGGTACATTTATACAATGGAGTATTACTCCGCTATAAAGAAGAATGAAATTGAACCATTTGCAATGATATGGATGGACCTAGAGACTATTACGTTAAGTGAAATAAGTCATTGGAGAAAGACAAATACCATATGATCTCACTTATATGTGGAATCTGAAAAACTGAATGAATGAGCAAAGGAAACAGAAACAGTCTTACAGATATAGAGGAAAAACATGGTTGCTAGTTGGGAGGGGGGTGGGGATGAGGGAGAAGGGGAAGGGATTAGATAGCATAAATAGGTAACTACAGTATTGTTACAGGGATATGAAAGACTGGGGAATATAATAATGTGGTAAAAATTTTGTGGGGTGTCAGATGGTCACATATTTTGTTAGGGAGACCACTTCATGGATGGAGTAGAGGCTTGATCACTGCACCGTATACCTGAAATTGATGTTGTATAATACTGTATGCCAACTGTAATTGAATATATAGATAGTCACAGGATGTGGATTATACGGTGGAAGGGAGTCAAAGGAATTGTAATAGATAGTATGATATGGAGGGAAGGAGTGGGGGGAGAATTGGGGGAGGGGTGTTGTCACTTTGAGGGGTAAAAAGTATAACTATTGCACTGTGTTGTACACCTGAAGTTAATTAAAATAAAATTTGAAAAAAAAAGAAAACAGTAATTTCTCCAAATGCACCACAATTGTAAAAATATTCATATTGTAAAAGCCACTTAAAAATTTTTAGTGCCAAAGGACTTGCCCAAGTAAAGCACTTAAAACAGTGTCTCACCCATAATGGGCTCTCAGTAAATACCAGGGTTACAAAAAAATGTATACACATTTTAAGAGGTGATATCTCTTAGATGTTATCTATGTATTACTTTTCAAAGTTCAATTGAATTGTGGTAGCAGTGTGTACTGTGATTTTCGTTCAAAAGATGGTGTTAATTAAATGAATGGTAGCTTCACCATGTGATAGGCAGGACAGTCAAAGAAAATGGTGGAAGCATGGTTCTCCTTTGAGGAGCTCAAGACCATTTTGAAATGGTATTTGAAATTCTGGAACACTGTGGAAGTAGAATGACAATGGAGCTGTGAGTATGCAACAGAACATCCAACATGCCTAACAATCGCATGCATCCGTGATAAGTTTGAGATGCATGGTACTGTGTGTGGTGTACACAAAGGAAGATCCAGGAAGCCTCGCACAGCAACAAGTCCTGCTGCTCCTGCTGGGGTGCTGGAACAGTTTGCACACTCACCACAGAAGTCTACTAAACAATGTACATGTGAGACAGAGATTAGCAGAATAAGCATAGGAAACATTATTAAAACATCAAATGTAAAGTTTTCATCCCAAGATGTGTGTACGTTATTTTGGTACCCTCTGTATTTGTAACTTATTCTTTGACCGAAAACACTCTTAACATATCCTTATTTTCTTTATAGGAATAGCTCTTTAAAATGCAGGTAAAGCATGAGTAGATAGGGCAGTTTACATCATCACATTAATTTCTTTCTAGTAAAATCTTTAGTCTGTTGTTAAAAAGTGATAAATAGCATTTTATTTGCACTGGGGAAATCTGTTTAATGCAGATACAGCCAGGAGAGCACAGGACTTCCTCTACTAGTTCAGCTCGAAATGCACATAGAAACTAGACATCTATCTATTATCTTCTGGCTCCTCTGGAGCAATGGGGTAGCTTTCATTGCTTTCTGTAGGAACCCTGAGTATGAGTGCATGTACACACACATGCATTTGGATATGTGCATATGTATATACACACACGTGTCATATATATGTGCACATGTACATTCACATAGCTCTTCTGCTAAGGAAAATGTTACCTTAGCTGCTGTCAATAAGACTCTAACAAAAAATGAAAACTGATATCTTTACAAGCAGGTAGCACCCTGGAAACTATCCCACATGTATAGTCACAGAGGGCAATGGGCTACAATCTAATACATAACACCATTAGAAGTCTATTATAAGTTCTGAATTTCTAAAAATATAGACATATAATAGATGTAGATGAACAAAAACTTTGAGAAGTGGTTCACAGAATCAAAATTCAAAAAGACTAGTGGTTGCCTTTATACACCAAGTATCACACTATCATGTTATTAATAACAGGAACCATGCCTTTGTGAATATTTCAACAGGAAAAATGCTGGGTTTAGTGAATGGGGATACAACTGTATGTGCATTTAATCTCATAAAAAAAATGGGTGTCAGTAGCCACTACTTTACAATAAGTTGAAATTTTACAAGATCAGTTAACTTGCCTGAAATTACATTACTAATAAATGAAGAAGCAGGGCTTTAAACTCATATTTATCTAAACTCTAAATTTTGAGTTCAGAACCTCTTCTGAATATATCAGGCCCTAAAAAAAACTGCTATTATTTGAGATCAGTATACCAGAGGCTACCAAAATTCACTAGATATTGAATAAATATGCATAATTACTTCTTATTGTGCAGATATATTACTTAAGAAGTGATGGATTTAGAACTGGGAACTTATAAGAGTTATATGCAATAAGAAGGTGAAATAAAAAATGAATTGGTAACTCAAGTTGTATGGAGAGTGAGCTTCACCTATATTTTCTGAAGCTTTCAGTTAATGCTTTCTTGAAACTTGAAATTGAATGTATTACCTAAGTAATTGTCACACTCTCAATCTTAAATGGGTAACATTAGTACTCTATTTTACCAATAAGATACACTGACTCCCACCTATATGGCTTTCTCTGAATAATAATCACTATTTTTTCTTTTTTTTCTTTCTTCTATTCTGGGAGCCACTTGCATGACCTTTTACCCTGTATTTTATATCTCTTAATACTAAACTTCTCAAAAGGAAGCCAGATGCCAAGATATAAAACCAAATATTACCAGACTCTAAGTGCTCACCAGGAGGAATGGAAAGGAACTCTGTAGGACCAACGTTGCTGACTTAAAAGCAAACACTGAGATGGCAAGCACAGTACCTAGCACAAAGTAAGGACTCAAACATCACAAACAAGATGGTGGATGGAACTTTTCCTTCAACCTGAAATTAAAAGTATAATGTGAAAGTAAATTTTAAAGAAAACAAGAAATATTTCAGGTAGAAATCTAATGGAAGGCATCCTAAGATGTTTTTAAAGAAACTGATTCCCTTAAACACTTTTCCCCTTTATCCATCCTAGATAAGTAGGCTAGAAAGGAGTAAGAAGGAGCCAGTAGAAATGACTGAAATCATCATGTTGGTGGTTAGAAGTTGCTCTCTCCAACCCCTTGGGGGAGAATAAGGATGTATATTCTCCCCGAGACAAGTGTGAGAGAGAGGTAAAAACAGAATTACCTGTGAGATCAGGAGTACTTAGAAGGGTAACATGGCCTGTTATTCCTTGCCTACATGCTTGTCAAACTGGAAACTAGTAGGTCCACTTTGGGGCTGATGACAGAGCAGAGTGGAGAACGCTGAGAGTTTTTACAGAGTGTGAAGTGATGTCCCTTGGAGTTTGGGAGTATACATGAACATAAGAGGCTTACTGAGGTTTCCATGATATAATGTGCCTGAGAAAAAACAATATGGAGAACCCCCACCACTACCACCACCACATAAGATTTTTTTATGAAGGATCGTGCCGAGAGTCCATAAGAATCTTCATTAGTTCCTATAATTCTTTATGAAGAGGCTTGGAAGAAAGAGGAGTAGACGGAAGCTTTGGAGGCACCATGTAAGGCAGTGAGTGTTGAGCCCTCATGGAACCAGCTGATGCTGTTGCTCCTTGCTAAAGGAGCCCTCTCTGACTTAGAGGACCTCAGCACCATGCCAAAACCAACTCTTCAGAGAGCATCACATTGTCAAAGACAACTCACAGAAGATGCAGCTAGATCAAGGCATAGTGGGACTAAGGAATACACCATGATATCGATACATGACTAGTTATATAATACCCCTCCTTTCCTTGTCCTCCCACTGCTCACCCCACAACTAGGGAAGAAAAGGCTGGGAGGAAAGATCCCAGAACAAAACCATCACCTCCTGTACAAGATGCTGATGTAGGAGAGGAAATGAATTCACAGGCTATGCTCATCTTTATTTCAGCCCCCTAAAGCTACATGCCTGTGATATGCTGGTAGAAGGGGAAAGGAGGAAGAGGTTTAAACATAATATGAAATTGTAGTTTGGGATAGGTTTTGACGGAGAATGGCAACATGGAGGAAGGCAACTTTTCTTACATGAACCTTTTTCAGGATCTCCACTTTAGAAGTAGCTAGGAGGCAAATGTATGCTATTTATTATTGTTCTGTGAGCCCCCTGCATAAATAAATGCCTTTCAATTGTTTAAACCAGATAGATTTTGTTTAATTTATCCCGAATTCCCCAAAGGGCTGTGATCCCCAAAGTGGGATCCTGACATCAATGATGTATGAGAATAATTATTTGCCTTAGCATCTGTACAATAAGAAGAATGATGCTTTCTCATGATAAATGTGATATAGCACATAAAAAACGTTTTACAAGGCTAAAAGATTCTCTAATGGTGATTTAAATGCATTTCACTGAGTTACAATACATGAGATAACATACAGAATAGCTATAACCAAGGGTGAATTAAAAATCACAAAGCTATGCAACTTCTATAATGTATTTGCAAATATCACAAAATTTATGAAGGAGGAATGTTATTTAGAAACTGAATCCACTTTTTAGAGGTACAGAAGACTAAATTTCAAAGAGGTTAAATGAAATGCCAAAGTTCACCAATGACTCAGCGGAAGGTTGGATCAAGAATCCAAGACTTTTCACCCCAAAATATGTCTATATGTCTGTCTTCTCCTTTGGCTGCTTCAATGGTAATAGACACTTATGAATTAGTCAGTGTAGGACTAATTCATAAGTGTCTATAATATATAAGTGTAAATATATATATATATATATATATTTAGATGGCCTGTAAATCTTATATAACTATGATCATGTCCATAGAGCAACAGAGGAAATATATTTGTAAAATAAACTTGGACTAGACTCTTGAGTTTATATCGCACAAATCATACCATGAGACTGATACTGAAATAAGCTCTCAATTGCACAATCACTGCAATCACAGAGAGAGAAGAACAGAGGGAAAAAAAAAAGAGGTATGATCTCAGCTAAAAATATAACTGTCCTCAAGTGTCTCTTGTTACCGTATTAGCAATGGGGTAATCTCTGAAATCCTAATATTCTCATCTTCTCCTTATTATCCACAACTGTTATAAATATGACCAAATGGAAGGAAATACATGATGTGCTGGTACCTGTTTATTGAGAAACCATGAAAAATGGAAAGCCAAGTCAGGTCTCCATAGTCCAGGGAAGTGGAAGGGAGTGTATGACTATGACACAAAGCATCAGTTAATGCAAGAATATTTTTATGTTGATAGGTCATAAGTGAATTTGTCTGAAATGATATGAAATAAATATTTTGTATATTTAACGATTTACATGGTTACAGATTACCAATTTAGCTTTCTTAAGAGTTACTTAAAAACCATGATGACATTAAAAATCTATTCTATGAACTAGCAGTTATACCCAAAGTGGAGTATTTTCTTTTTTAAATTATCAGTACAAATTTTGATCCACTTTTCTTCTTTTTGATCCATTATTGTTAATTTTCATACTTATCTATGATAATGTAAACTAAAGGCAATACTGTTTTTAGCATTTTATTTCAATATTTATTAAAACCAAATTTTAAAAAATATTTTTAACCTTGTTTTTTTCAGTGATATATGTTGAAGTAAATGTCAGCAATGGCTGGTATTTGAGAGGTTGCCTCATCCATCTCATGCAGAAAATGCAACTCTAAATATCTTTTTAAAGGGTTATACTGTATTATGTACAAATCAGTAACTTACATGACTTGAACTTTTTAAAGTAACTTGAATTATTTTATAATCATCCAGAGTAGAGTTGCAATCTAACAAAAGAAGAAAAAAAAATCCTATTTTTCTTTTCTTTATTACCTTTTCGTTGTAAAGGTAATAAACATAATTGGTGTGTTGTCAATAAGAGGGGATTTATTTAAAAGACTTCTTTTATGCAATGTCACTTCTTGGCTGCTCACTAAGGTTCATCACAGAGGCTTATCTTACTTGTGGCAGCAACAGAATTCAATTTTGGCTTCATTCACAAATCAACTTAATAAATTGGAATGTAAGTGTGCTCATGGGAGCTGGGCAGTTGCACACACATGCATTCTCTCTCTGAAAGTTCAACAGCTGATTGAAAATGAGTAATTTTTTTCCTTAAATGTGCATTTCTTCACTGATAGCTATGTTCTCTTTGTAACTAGACAACATTTTTAAGGCAGTAAGTTTCTTCAATTCTTGACAATACAGCTATGAAAGAAAGAAAATTGAATTGAAAGCTTTTCTTTAGGAGGAAAACCACTTTAAAAAAAAATTTAACAATAGAAATGGTCTAAATAAGCAATATACTTGTGGGTGCCAAAAACATGCATACACATGACTTCTATTCATCTTTTGTTATCGGTATATATTGTGTATTACAATTTTAATAGTTTTTTATCCTCTCTTAAAATGTGTATACTTTTTTTGGCACCCTCTGTATAATAGATGTGTTGTAAAACATTATTTTTTAAACTGCAGAAAATTGCTATTGTTTCCTCTTTTTCAGTTGCAGAAAAATCTTTCTTCAAAGGGGTATATTGATAAGAAAATTTATACCAACTACTACAGTCAGCAGCAACACTGAGGTTGTCAATTACATTGCTAACCATTCCTGTATGATTTTTATTATTAGCAATAATATTTATTTTCCCCTTAGTTTCTTGCAGTAGTTTAAAGATTATAATGCTTAATATATTATTTGAACTAAGATAACATTGCTCTTTGTCCTGGGATATTAGAAGTGTTAACTTCTAAACTAGTTTTTAACTGATTAGCTCTTTTAACTGGTGATCCTTAGTCATGACAAAACTTTAAAAAAAATAACGCAGCAAAAATTTCATCAAATTTTTCTAAACTAAGCATCAAATCCTTGACATATTCAGAATCTGTTAGACCGACACCTAATTAATGTTAGTTTCTAATGGAGCTTATTGTAATAAATACACTCTTAATTTGCTATGGTTTTGACAAAAATGAGAGAGAGAGAGAGAGAGAGAGAGAGAGAGAGAGAGAGAGAGAGAGAGAGAGAGAGAGACTTTATGACATAAGAGGACACAATTAAGAACAAGATACACCTAAAATAGAATGTGAATTTCTTAGGAAGACTCTGGAGTATGTCAATCAGACACTATTAAGACTGGTAACTTGTGAAACTGTCAGCATAAGAAAAAGGCTCTGTCATTTTACTTCTAAAATAGTGATAGCTTTAAAAACAACTTCAGGGCTGGCCAAGTGGCTCAGCTGGTTAAGAGCTAGAGCTCATGGGCCAGTGAGGCTGCACCCAGGCTGAGCTGCCGCTGAGCTGCCAACAGGTGGCAGGGTGGCTCAGCTGGTGAGAGCATGTGCTCCTAACAACAAGGTTGCCAGTTCAACTCCCTCATGGGATGGTGGCTATGCCCACCTGAAAGTAAGATTGAACATGGCACCTTGAGCTGAGTGGTTACAAGCTGCTGACCTGTAGCCAGATGGCAACTAGACTTGGAGCTGAGCTAGCTGCACCCTCCACAACTAAGATTGAAGGACAACAACTTGGCTGTTCCCCTTACCCAATTCCCCAATAAAATCTTAAAAAAAAAATACAATTAAAATTAAATTAAAATTAAAAACAACTTCATTTCACTTGAATCATTTAAAATGAAACAAATGATATGATCTCACTTATTATACAATCATTTCCTCCTATCTGCTGGACTCATGTTACAGATCAGGTTTCACTTGGTCTGTAGTAATTTTTAACTAGTTGTTAAAAATTTTATATTGAGCAACAGTATAAAAATCCAGATTTATGTTTTGTCTTTAACATTTCTTGAAACCAAGAACCTGGATTACTTCAAAAGCAACAATCAGCTGAGTTTTTAACTTCCCCCTTTAGATGAGAATGACTTCATCCAGTTTTGGTACAGTCCTTTCTTGGATTATCCTACAGCTAATTTACTCCACTTCTTAATAATATTTGCTTGTTCTCTGTAGAATTTTGAGTTTATGACCCCTCGAATAGTAATAAAGTATATCATTAAGATATCAATTTATGGAATAAAACTATGAGTTTGAACCTCTCTACAGCTCAGTTTCCTTATCTGTAAAGTGGAGGTATTGTCACAGTACTACCTCACAAAGATCTGATGAACACATGAGAAATGGATAAGGTGGCATAGCATGGTACCTGGGTTTTAGTAATATTCAGTAAGGAATATAGAATTATCGTCAACAATTATAGCAGCATGTTTACCATATTAGAATTGTTCACACAGCTGAGATAAAACATTAGTTTTTGTAGAAAACTCCTATACCTGCGGCTCTTCATAATACAGGGAGAAACTGAAAGACCTCTTCAGATTAGCTGCATTTTATAAATCCAAATAATGTTTGATTTCAACAATTTAGATATATAAGTTTCTGATTCTTTGGAGAAGACATATATCATGTATATGTATATGTATATATTTTTAAATTGTTTTCTAAAAATCCAACACTTTGAAATCTTGGTGTTGCATTTATTTTTGTTGTTTTCTAGCTCTTACTTGAATTTTTAAGAAGTTATTTTTTAGACTCTATAGCTTGAAGTAATATAACACTTTAAGACTTAGTCCATGGACCCCTAGTTTTATTACTGTTGTAAGACAAAGACTTTCCTGAATTCTGTCAACACTGCTAAAAAAGCAAAAGAAGAAGCTGCAAAATATTTTGCTCTGGTTTCAATAGTAAATGAACAGGCTTTTATTGCACAATTGCCAAATAAGCACTTTGGAAAGTCACTGCACCCTTGTTCTCTGAATAATTGTGTAGGGAATCCTATTATATAACAAACGAAATGATGATCATGGCTTTTCTAGGACCATGCACATTTTAAACTTTCAGACTTTCATGGAATTTGTTCTGGAATTAAAGTGAGTTTCAAAATGCATTTTTTGGTCACATGACAGCATCTGTTTCATTGTATAACATATTTCACATGTATAACTATTCAAAAATATAGTAGATAACAAGGAAATTTCAAGAGGAACCACATTTTTTTCCTATAAAAGAAAACTGATGACCTTGAGGGAAACAAAAGTAAAAAGTTGGGAGTTTTGGGAAATACATAGTTAACCAAGCACTGCCAACTTTGCTCTTCCTATTATAGGAGAACGGTTTTGCCACTCCAAAATATGCATGAGGATTATTTTAGGCTGATTATTTTTAAGAAACAAAGTGTTCAGCGAAAGATTTTTACCTCACACTTAACTGCATAAAAAATGTAGATGGAGCATCTACTCCAGGAAGGGAGTTATCATCAGAGATAACTACTGTACAAAGAATATAAGCTAGGTGTGATAGACTGTTGGGAACTTAAGAAGGCCTGTTTATTTAAAGCCTTCTCTGCATCACTTTGCCTCTGCATGGCATAGCAAACATTTTTTTTAACCTGACATTTGTTTTTCCATCTCTATGTGAAGTTGACCGAGTCCCTTTTGAAGCATCAGACTCCTACCCACTTCTCCTTTGCTCTGGATGGCATATAAGCCTCAATCTCCTATTTGTCTTACTACCCTCATGTTCTTATGGAACCCCCATATATTCAAAACTATCTTTTCCCCCAGCAATCTTTTTTATGTTATTTTTATAAGATCAGCCAAAAATTTAGAAATATAAACAAAAAATTTTTCCTACCAACACTGTCCAAAATTGAAAGATGCCTGAATATTAAATTGATGTCTAAGTTGATATTTCACTACTGTAGTTTTTTTAGTAATACTCATTAATCTGTACTGCATTTTGCTTTATTAAAAAACAAAATATTTTAAAGACTCAATCTCATATTTAAAAACAGACAAAATTTCAAGGCCTTATTATCTTCTAACCCAATTACCTGAAAATTAAATCTTGCATTGAGACATGTTATGTTATCATAAACATATTACTTAATAGAAGAAAATCAATACTAGAAAAATGTTTCGCTTTAGTTTTTGGCTTCCAAGGAGCCCACAAGATTCAGAGAGCTAAGGGAGTAGGTATAAGCTGTGCTAACACTTCTCACGACCACATCAAAATCACAACCATAATTGAGGATTACCTGACATTTAGCTGAGCCAAAGCCCTACAACTAAGGACATACAGAGGAAGCCACCTTGAGACTGGAAGGAGGGACAGAGATGCGAAACAAGGAGGTCCCACACCTATGAGTAACCATTAACATTCAGGAGTGATATCTCAGCTATGGATGGCTCCCCTGAGGAGCGAGGGCTCTGAGTCCCCACAGCAGGCTCCCCATCCCAGGGCTCTGGAGCCAAGGAGAAGTCTCTGTAACTTCTGGCTGTGAAAACCAGCAGAGATTGTGGCTGAGTGACACAGAGGGTTGCTGCAGTCCCAGGTACTTCTCTTAAAGGGCACTTACACTGCACAGACTTATTTCCTGATGGACTCACTTGCTCTAAGCTTCAGTGCAGGGAGGATAGCTCCAAAGGCACCAGGCACATACTGGCAGAAATTGAATTGTCTGGCTTCAAGGCAAAGATTAGAAAAGCAGCCATCTTCAAGAAGGAAGAGCTGGTAGAATCCATTGTTTCTTTGTTGAGCACTTCCCCACCTGGCATGAAGGGACAGGCAGCTGCCATATCTGAATCTCCATCAACTTAGCTAATACCATTCATTCACCCTGCCCTGGTGATTCCCTGAGAAACTATCCCACCCAAATTTCAGGCACACCCAAGTTACTTCCAGTGACTTTTTCACAAAATCAGCCTGTCTTGGCTCATGCTGAAGACTTTCCTAAAATTTCTCAAAGCCTATCAAGGCCAAACTAGCAGCATCTGGCTTTGGTGTATCCTATATATCTTACTGAGAGCCCTAAGCCCAGCACAAGTAGCAGTTATTGGCTTGACCAGCCTCAGTTACCAGCTTGACCTCTCCAGGCACTTATAAGCCCAGCATGGGTAGCAGCCTTTTGCAGACAGCTTTGCGGCTTGTGCCAGGGGATCCAAAGAAGGGCACGAGCTCACCTAAATGTGACCTGTAAAAGGCCCCCTCCCAGGAGGCCCTAGGGCTGGCATGCCCAGTGAACACCTTTGGACTGAGTTGGAGCATTTCCTGGCCTCCTCCAAGGACAACACAACCAGAGGGGAGACTGGTGGGCAACAGAACCCTGCTCAAGTGAATCCTACTCTACAGGGTCAGACCTGCACAACAGGCTTGTCCATTTCAGTCAAGGCTGTTTTCAGAATCAATCAGCCCAAGGGTCAATCCCCCTCACTAATGTGCAGCCAGAAACCAAGGTTCAACTACAACAGGAGAGCATACACAACCCACACAAGGGACACACCTGGAGCACATGGCTCTGGTGACCAGGGAGACTGTGCCACTGGGTCCCACAGGACAGCTTACTACATAAAGCCAGTATACTAAACCTGGGAGGCATAACAGCCCTACCTAATACATAGAAATAAAAGGAAGCACCCAAAATGGGGAGACAAAAAAAATTCCCCCCCACCAGCCATAAAAAAAAGGCAGAACAAAACTCCATAAAAATAACTAAAGAGAGTTTCTAAGACAACCAAAAAGCTAAAGGAAATCAGTACCATCAAACCAGTTTTACAAGAAATGGCAAAAGGTAATCTTTAAGAGGAAGAAGAAAAAATATTAAAAATACAAATAATAAAATGGGAATAACTTACATATCTATCAACAATTGCTTTCAATGTAAATGGATTAAATGTTCCAACCAAAAGATACAGTGACTGGATGGACTAGAAAACAAGACCCTTACATATGCTGCCTACAAGACACTTACTTCAGAACAAAAGAAACACACAGACTGAAAGTAAAGGGATGGAAAAATATTTTACGAAAATGGAAACAAACAAAAAAGCTGTGGCAGCCATACTTATATGAGACAAAATAGACTTTATACCAAGAGACAAAGGAAGAACAAGTAACCCCACTTCTGAGAATCTATTCAAAGAAACCCAAAACAGTACTTCAAGGGGATGTGTGCACCCATATGTTCATTGTAGGATTGTTTACAATGGCCAAGGTGTGGAGGTAGCCTGGGTGTCTGTCGATAGATGGATGCATAAAGAGGAGGTCGTAC
Source organism: Aselliscus stoliczkanus (assembly GCA_033961575.1). NCBI lineage: Eukaryota > Metazoa > Chordata > Mammalia > Chiroptera > Hipposideridae > Aselliscus > Aselliscus stoliczkanus. Next base: position 96,300,585 of record CM066731.1, read on the forward strand.
ATATATACAATGGAATATTGCTTAACTATGGAGGGGAATGGGTTCTTGTCATCAGTGGTAGCATGGATGGACCTGGACAGTATTGTGCTGAGGGGAATATGTCAGACAAAGACAGATGCAATGTGATTTTGTTTATACGCGGAATCTAAAGAACAAAATAAACAAACAAAACAGAAACAAACTCATAAATAGAGAACATTTTGATGGTTGCCAGATGAGATGGAGTTGTAGGTATGGGCAAAAAAGGGAAAGGAATTAAGAAAAACAAATTGGTTGTTACAAAGCAGTGATCGAGATGTAAAGTCATGGAGATGTAAAACAGAGAACATTGTCAATAATATGGTAAAAACTATGTATAGTGCCAGATGGGTACTGAACTAGTCAGGGGAATCACTTCTTAAATTATATAAATGTCCAACCAGTATGCTGTACACCTGAAATTAATATAAAATAATACTTTATATCAACTGTAATTGAAAATTTAAAAAAGGGGAAAAATTTGAAGGGAGATAAATTTCAAATTTCAAGTTATAAAACAAATAAGTAATGGGGATGTGATGTATACCACAGGGATATAGTCAATGTGTGATAGCATGGTATGGTGTCAGATGGTTGCTGGATTTATTATGGTGATCACTTCTTTAGGTCTATAATGTTGAATGACTATGGTGTAAACCTGAAACTCATATAATATTGTACGTTAGCTATATTTTAATAAAAATCTTAAAAACAAACAAAAAAACCCCAGTGAAATAAGAAAAATACTAGGTTCTTAAGACTAGATATTTTAAAGTATTTTTTAAACATTTTAATAACACAACATTAATATACAGATAAAAAATAAAAGATAAAATATATTTATTACAAAATGAAGAATATTTGTAAACTGATTTTATCATTTTTAAAAGTCAGAATTATCTTGTGAATTTTTATATTTGCAAGGTAAAACCATTTTTTGAAAATTTGCTTTAATACTATCCTATCTGCTATTAAGTCAATGGATACTTTCACAGATTATACTTTTTAAAATTTGTGTTCAACCAATTTTTTTTTTTTAAGGGCAGTGTTACTGGCCCTCATATGTGGGATCTGAACCAGGGCCGCTGGCTTCCTAAGCCAGCGCTTAACTACCACGCCATTGGCCAGCCCTGTTCAACCATTTTTTTACAGGACTTTTAAGAAAAATTATAGTCCCTAATATTCTTCCTTGGGCATTTATAATAAAAATTAAAGGATAGGCAGATCAGATTAGCAAAGGTTTCTATTCATATTTTGGAAGGCTTAGTAGATAATAATATATCATTGAAATTCTCCCTTGTGGAGTTTCAAATTATAGAGATAAAAGTAAACATTGTAGTTATATTTCTAAGGTAATATTATGCTTTATATAATTTACATCATGGCAAATTTTACTATCCATCTTTGAAAGATAAATGAAAAATATAACATTGAAAGATTATATTTGTTTCATTTGATTAGAGTGGATTAGAGTTGCCTGACTTTTTATACAAAAATACTCATTTATTTGATTTTATTGAAATGGTTTATTGAAAGAAGATATTAGTAAATTATATGACCTCTGCTTGTTCTTATAATTGATTATGATACCAATTTTATTAAATACATTCTTATCATTAAAATATAAGCCATCATGATTTTCTCTACATATGTGTAACTAAGTGAAGTTTGCTTTTTGAATTGTTAAATCACACATTTTCAATTCACAATTGGAAGAAAAGTATAATGCTACCAACTACTTAGTATATCAGCTTGAAAAATGACAAATGGTCATTTTCTTTTGCTTAAATAATAAATCAAAATATTACTAGGGGATACTGGGTTTTCTGCACATCCCACAGCAAGCTAGCATTGATATTTAGGTAAACACTAAAAAAGAATTGCAATTTACTTTCTTCCCATGTTATCCATATCACTAAATGTGCCTCCTTTAGAACTTCTTATATTTACTACTGATATGAGGGTGGGGAACAGAAAACTTCTAATAACAAGGAAAAGTCATTAAATTAGTTATAGATTAAGATACATGGTACAAGGTTAATATCAAAGATAGTGACTCATCCAGATTTTAAAAAATAAGAAAAAAAAGATGTTTATATGTAATAAACCTAGGTCAGCCTCAGATTTTTGCATGGCTAAATGCTAGAATACTACCAACTAGAAGACAGATACCTTGTGATTTAAGAGTTCTATAACCTAACAAGATGCTTTTCATGTGTAAAGGTAAGAGAGGTAATTATCAAATATTATCAGATTTTAAAAGCATAGCACCACATACAACTATTGAAAAAATATCCTGGAATATATATACCACCATAGCAGGAGATGAATCAAAATTCAGAGGTCTAGACTAGAAATAAAGTTTAAAAAATAACCTAGGAAAATGTTAGAGAGATGAACTTAACCAGTAATATTTTTGAACTCTAAACAATAAATTATTTTATATTTTTTATTTTAATAATTAAAAATTTAAAACTTAATGATTTCAAAAATGTAAATTACTAAATAAAAACAGACATATACTTTGGTAAACTGAAACATGAAATAAAACAGTGTTCATATAAAAACCATCAAAACACAAAAGAGTTGGAAATAAGTAATAAACAAACGAAAAAATCTAAGAGCATAAAAGATGACAGAACTAAAAACATATTTTAAAAGCTTCTACCAGAAAGCAAAATCTCACAGATAATTATTTGTCTTTATGAAACGAACTCCAAATATAGATACATGAAGGTTAAATTCTTTTTTTAAATGAACAAACATTTACAAAATCGAAAAAACAGGTGTTGTTGTATTAGTTTGGGTAAATAAGAATTAAATACCAGAAGCACATTTAAAAGGGTGAAGCAGATTCCTTTTTAAAAGAAAATGAATGTAAAAAGATAGAACTATGAAGTATTAACCTTTACACGCTGTCCTTTTCTGTATTTCTATAGTTTTTCACAATCTTTCAATGAACCTCCAAAAATCAGACTGTTAAAGCAGGAATACAAAAAGTAAGTACTGAAGTACAGGTTCATCTTCAGTTATTTGACTCCCAAATGGGAATTAATGAAAAATTGCTGGAGAGGACTTCAAAAGAGAACTCAAACAAGCCATGACAAAGCACTGAAAGATGGGAAAGAAGGAAGACCCTGCAACCCTGCCTCTGGGTGAAAAGATGAATGTCACTTGGGCTGAGAGCAGGGCAGAGAAAGGGATATAGCTTTGCACAAAAGGCCTAAGGGATAACAGAAAAGATCAGAAATGAGTGGGAACTGGGGCATCAGAGAGGCAGGAAGAAGAAGACTGTCTAGAAAAAGCGTAACAGGCAATCAATGCAAGGAGCTAAGGAGGCTAACCAGTCTATCCTTCTGTTGCCTTTTAAAGGAGCATTTGGAGTCACATTAACAATGGAAATAAATCTTGTTGGCTTAAGTAGTGCCTGAGGTCCTTCCATCCACAGTTTACTGTGCACTGCTCAAGGCTTACACAGCAGGATGATTAAAGATACCCTGCGTGGACTTCTCAGTAGCCCACAGAGGCCCAAGCTGAAAGATATGTAAGGTGGTATGTAAGGGGATGCTCCAGACAGAACTAGAGAATGAGGGAAAGAAGCTTCATGAAAATATAACATTTTTGAAATTCTCTGGTCAAAGTAGAATATTTATATAACACAGCAAAGGCATAACACAACAAAAGAGTAGACAGACAAGGTGAAATGGTAAAATCTGTCAACAGAACACATATACCAAATACGCAAGCGTATATGGACATAGGGATTTAGTCTGGGTGTGTTTATATGTAAAATACTAGGGTATAAATTAAATATTTTAATCTTTCTAATTAATTTCAGGTAACCATAGAATATTAACAAAAATAATATTGTGTTATTTCATATGCAATAAATTCTCATAAAACTAATAGTGGGAGGAAAGTTGACAAAAGATACATTAATAGGAGAAAATAACAGTTTATTCATGTGCATATGGTAGCTCATAAAAGAAATGACCTATTAAATGGCTAAAATTAGTGTCTTGTATACCTAATTTAATAGGGAAACAGAAAGGAGGAGCAAAGCCTTTTTGGTGAAGAACAAATGAGATTCTTTAGGAAAGACTAATGGATTTCTTGGAGATCAAACAGGAGATAAGAAATTGTGGGACAATATTTGTTTATACATTCAGGTCCAAGTAGCTTTTTCCAAGAGGGAATTTATGATAGATTTCCTCTCAGTGCCTTTCCTGGGAATGGAACCACCCCAAAGAGATGATTTATGGCAGTTTCATTTCTCAGAAGTTTCTGCACTTAGTCAGATAAAGGAAGTACCAAGAAGGCTTTTTTTCTGCATCTTAAATGCTTTTAACTGAAAGCATCTTTACACTAACTCTGAGTTTCCAGGTGAGCCAACACACTAAGTATATAGCCACATTTAGATTTTTCATAACAAAAAAAATAGTCTGTTGAGTCAAAGATAGGCATCTTCACTCAACAGAATGGAACAGTTAGCAAGAAGAACTAACCAATCATCCAACAAAAAAGCTAAATCCATCCTAATGATTATTACTGTAGGCAAAAGGAAAAGGGAGAGGGAAGGAAAGAGGAAGTGTGGGAAAACAGGAGGGAAAAGATGAGATCATCCTTAAGAAAAAGTGCAGCGGGCCGGCTGAGTGGTGCTGTGGTTAAGCGCTGGCATGGGAAGCTAGTGGCCCCGGTTCAGGTCCCACATATGAGGGCCAGTGACACTGCCCTCAAAAAAAAAAAAAAAAGTGCAGCAACCAGACTGCCTAGAACTAGATTTTGGTGGCTGAGAACTGATCCAAGATGCCATCTGGTCCATCTCAAGATGAACTTTACCTAATTGTAATGGATTCTAATATGATTAGCACTGCAGTTCCGGAAAATGTCCAACCCCTGTGCTGCCATGACAGTTCTGACAAGAGCCAAATAAGGAAAAAAATCCTTCCTCCTGATGTAAAGGAGTGGTCAGCGAGGACCTGCCCAGGAAGGCCTATAACACTATCCCTAATTCTTGAATATTTTACACCCTCATTTTAGATATAATAAATTCTTAAGCCTCATTGCTCTTCAGGGAAGTTCCTTTTCTTCAGGCCTGCCTGCACTCCCTTCTTGAGAGTGTACTGTCCTGTCCTCCTTCTAATAAATTTGTCACTTGTTTGGCCTATTGGGTGCATCTTTGAATTATTTCTTGTGGTGATACCAAGAATCCACTTTTCGGTAACATGACCACTGGGTAACAAACACCACAGCCAAAGAACTTCATATTCAAGAGACTTCATTGTCTGACCATAACACAATGAAACTAAAATAAAAGCAATATACTTAAAATATTAAAATATTAAAAGATAAAGTGGAATAAAAATACTTTAATAAGATGGCAGTTAACATATTTAATGTATGTTAAGCTTGTACAAATTAATAAGATATCTAAACGCCAGTAGAAAACCAAAGACAAAAAAATGCAGAAAAAGATATACAAAGAGCGAACAAGTATAGTCAGATCCCTTTATTCTCAGATTCTGTATTTGTGAACTTGCCTACTTGCTAAAATTTACTTGTAACCCAAAATCAATAATCTCAACTGTTTTCTATGGTTGTTCATGGAAATACTCAGAGTGGCAAGAAATTTGAGTTGCCTGACATGCACCTTCCCATCTGAGGTGAAATAAGGAAACAGTCTATTTTATCCCCACTTTCATATTGTATAAAAATGGCCTTTTCATAGGCTTTTAGTACCATAGTTTTTCTCATTTTTGTACATTTTTGTTGGTGATTTTTCTGTTTAAAATGCTTCCAAGTTAGTGCTAAAGTGCTATCCAGCATTCCTAAACTTAAGAATGCTGTGATGTGACTTAGGGAAAAATATGTGTTAAGTAAGTTTTGTTCAGACATGAGTCATAGCACTATTGACCATGATTTCAATGTTAATGAATCAACAATTTATATTTAATAAGGTGTCTTTAAACAGAAGCACGTATAAAATGAGGTTATGTATTGATTGGTTGATGAAAATGTGACCAGAGGCTCTCAAGAAAATAACCTTGTATTCCACCTAGGAGCAATGGTTCAATATTGGCTAATTCAGTGTTTACTGCAACTTTTCAGAATATAACTATCATGAATAATGAAATTCAACCATATTTTAAAAAAAAACAAGAACTCTGATTAACAATCAGGGAAAGCCAAGTTATATAATATGAAGCAGCATTTTTTAACCTATCAGGTCTGTCCATCTTTTAAAAAAAGTACATCAGTATTGAGTGGAGTATTGTTAAATCAAGTTTGTAATAGAAATACAGACTGGTACCACCTTCTGAAAAAGCAAATTGATAATGTGCATAAACATCCTTAAACTTGTTCATATCTATTGACTCTAATTCTTTAGAAATTGGTCCTGGTGCTTTGAAAATCACTATATCTGTAGACACATCTCCTTATAATGTTGTTAATTACACTGTTATTCCTAAAAGACACACACATATAAAACTAAATTTGTAATTTTCTCCATCCCACATTTACTGTTTTTTATAGAAATAGGAAAGAAGAAAGAACACATCACTGTTTTTTACAGAAATAGGAAAGAAGAAATTGCTAGCACAGAAAAAAAAAAATGCTATCAAAGAGAATAGTGAACCAGAGATTTACTGCTTGCAGAGCAGCTAAAAGCTCAGTTTAAAAAAAAAAAAAAAAAAAAAAAGGAGAGACAGAGAGAAAGGAACCTTGGCTGTTTCTCAAATAAAGATTGACTAAAAGCTTTTTTGAGCAAACAATGAACAAGAATGAATGTGACTTGTCTTAAAACAAGAACCCTCATGAAATGTTTGGCTAACGCAATGCTGAAGAAAGATTATTTTCAATATCAATTGATTAGTTTGGCAGCCTGAAGAACAATTTCAGCCCCTTAAAGTTTGAATGGCTGCTCAAGACTTAGCTATTCAGCATTTAATTGTATATAAGGTTTGCAGATCAAGACTCCTTTTTTTTTAAAATTCTAATTCTTTGGAATTGTTTCTTACAGCTAAGTAATACCAAATGTTTAGCTCACCTCTAGATGCTAAGGGGAGGTGTTTAAAATACAAATGCTTTACCTTGAAATTCATGGAAAACAAAATGATTTCATGTTTTTAATGTTAATTTGTACTAACTTAAGAGGCAAGAAATTATTAAATTTTCCCCATTAGAAAGCATCCAGAATACTATGTCATTGTATCTATTTGTTCACATGCATAGCAGTCATGATTGTAATATTCAGATGCAGAGACACACCAATACATTAATGCATCTAGTATAAGTTTGGCTGTTAGAGAATACGTGCAATTTTAAAGCAATACTATCTATTCCCTGAAATCTTTAACAGTAGTTATTTAAAAGGTGATTCTATCTATGGAGCTATCATGAAACATTAAAGAAAATTTTAAAAAGGCACTAAAATTATTGTCAAGAAAAAGTGAACACTAAGCAAATAGGTATATATGTATGTGCTTGTGTGTGTGTGTGTGTGTGTGTGTGTGTGTGTGTGTACATATGCACACACAATTCAAGAAGACAGGTACATTAATGCAAATGAAATGGTCTATTTCTAAGTGAGAGGGTATCCTAGAATTAGGTTTAATTCTATTAAAATGGCACACTTGAAGGTAATCCTCTCTTTAATATATCTATAGTAATGTATGTTTCTTCCTGAAGTTATATTACAAACATGATGGGAAGTAAAATCAATAATGCAAAAATACAAATTTTATTTGTGTTTATTCATTTGTATGAGAACTCTCACATATTTTGAAATTAAATTATGATGTATTAATAGTCAATAACAATATTTCTGATTTATTACATTATTTTTCTCTCACAAAAGTCTGTGGACTATTGGGCCGGCCGAGTGGCTCAGTTGGTTAAGAGCTCGCTCAAGAGTGTGAGTTGAGCTCTGAGCAATGGCGGTTCGATGCCAGCCCGAGCTGAGTTGCTGTTGAGCTGCCAACAGGTGGCAGATTGGCTCAGTTTAAAAAAAAAAAAAGTCTGTGGACTATCAAGGATTACATTTATTTGAAGCCACATTTTAAACATTTTGTCTTGTGATCCGAACCCACTTTTTCTGTATCCCAGGTTGTTCTTATTGTAGAGGCCAAGAGTAGGCTAAAGATAAGCATACTTTTTAGCTTGTCATTCATGTGTTATCAGAAGGGACTAGAATTCAAGAAGGCCAGATAATATTCTGGGCTTTGCTGTTACTAACTGGCTGGTCACTTAATCTCTCTTGACCAGATAACTAGGTTCTCTGTCAACCCAAAATATCTTGATTCTATGGCCCAAATGATAGGATTATTCAGGATTGGCAATCTGATGAAGGTAGTGCCTCACTCGTTAGCATGAAAAATACCCATCACCATAAGAAATACACTATCTCAAATACTAAAATCATTATAGAACACAAGTTTTCAAAACCCAGACTATTTCGTTTTTGGCTTTTATTTTTACTTCACAGAGATAATCAGTTATAATTTCATGTAATCTTTCAGAGATTTTCTACAGATAAAAAACAGTTATTTTTGTGTAATGTAATTTATAGGATGTAACTCAAAACCAAACAAAGGTTAGAGTTTAGTAAACGTAAGATAAAAACAATAAAAAAATCAAATCACACAGATGGAGTTCAAGACACACTACTGCAAAATATGGCACCTTGGCCTATTAAATGTCTTAAGCTAAAGGAAATGGAGAACACATCAGCAACAGGAAGATCACTCTGTCATTTACCGCCTCACCTTTCTTCCCTGAAACAGGCCACAAAACTTCCATGTAAAAGGTGCCCTCCACATACAAGGATGAAGAAAACATTATAATCCCCACAGATGGGTGATTTGGGGCTGAGAATCTGTACAAACACACTGTGTTAAATGAACCCTTATCTTCCTAGTTACTTCGTCACCATTTATTATACCAAACTGAAATCCCTCTGTTTTATCAATTCCCCACAAATGGATTGTTTGTGTAAAAGGTAGAAAAGCTTTATGTTCTGGTCACTTCTTTGAATATTCATTCTCTTGTGAAGACTCCCATGTACATGCTAGAATGTAATAAAATCTGTATGCTTTTCTCCTGTTAATCTGCCTTTTTTCAGTTTAATTTTCAAACTCAACCAGGGAACCTACAAAAGTCAAGGAAAACTTTTCTTCCCCTACTATACAATATATATCTAGTACACAAAACTTGTTTACTCTGTGTTACAATGTCACCTTACCTTATGATCGATCTGTCTAGACTTTTACTCTACTCCCTAGCCCACAAGATGTTGGCCAGGCCAAACTACTTCAGTTCCCTGGCTTACTATTCTATCTTCTCTAAACAATTCATATTGTTCCCTTTTCCTAAAACATCTCCCTAATTTTGTCTTTTCTTCCAACTCCTACTCATTGTTCAAGGCTCAGCTCAGAGTATTGCTTTCAGGAAGTTTGACTGACTTCTAAGACCTAGATAGGCACATCCTTCCTAAAACTCTTTCAATTACTACTGTTTTTTGAGGTCTGTCTCTCTCACTAGACAGTGACTCCAAATGACAGATAAGAGAGCCTGGATACTATGCATCTTTGCATCCCTAGTTCCAAGATCCAGACCATCATAAGGAAAGGCTTGGCACTTGTTCTTTCCTTAATACAGGTGCCATTGATAGCACCCTTAATATTAAGTTATATTTTATTCAGAAAGTTTCCTTTTTTACTATTTCATTTTTAGCAGTATGCCATTTTGTACTTGCTAGACATGGTGTTTATGTAAAGTACTTCTATGTCTATACCATATGGTTAAGAGTATAAACATGAGTAACCTTGCATGAAAGTCAGGTGTTTGCAACAAAAATAGCCCATTTAATTAAATGAACTATTCCAATTTCCTTAATGACACTGCACTTCTGTCTCTTGCCATCTAAAGCATTTTAGCTTCTTTTGATATTTATTTTCATCATATATTCTCAGAAAATGAATTAATGGAGTCCATAAATTAATCCAGCAATTACACTATAATTAGAAATATTCATTTTTTTCACTAAAGGCATTTTTTCAATAATTATGTATACGACCAAGTATTATTCTAGGAGCTAGATATGCAGAAGTGAACACAACATACAAAAAAACTACTCCTTTAAAGCTTTAATTCTACTGGTGTGGGGAGGAGTCATAAAATAATCAAAGTAAATGAGTAAAATATATATATATATATATATCTGATAGTGCTATGTAGAAATATATAACAGGAAATGGGTTGGAGAATACTGGGAAGTAGATTCAATTTTGAACTGTCAAGGGAGATCTTACTAAGAAACAAATAGTAAGGAGTTGAGGCAATGTGCCATGTGATAACCAGGGAAGAACATTTCAGGTAAAAAAAAATAGCAAGGCCCTTTGGTAAATAGATGGACTTCATATTCAGGGGCAATAACGTGGCCACAGGAGCTGTGGAGTGGAGTGAGGATGGAGAGCTGCTGGTCATGCGGTCAGAGAAGTAAAGAATGGCAGGATTATGGAGGAAATTTTTCTATTGAGAAGGCTTTGGCTTTTACTTTGAGGGATATGTGAAGGTATTGGCAAGTTTAGAGCAGAGAAGTGCAATAATCTAACGTATATTTGAACAGGATGCTGGGTAAGAAACTAAAGGACAAAAAAAACAAGAAACAAGAGAAGATATTCAAAAGAGATGACATGTGTCACAGTTTGGATTCTGAAGTGGGTGGAAAAGATCTGGAACTTGGCAGGAGACAATCTATATGGTTAGTCCTATCATCCTTTACCGATAGACCTCTGTATCTTCAACATGTTCGGTGTCTGAGACAAATACAAGTATGAAATACAAGTATGATGAAGCAAATGAGGGGAATGATAGTGCTAAGGACTGAGGTGACCTTTAGGAATAACCACAGATATGGATAACAATCTGCAATTATTGAGCATCTCCTGACTATGGTTTCAAGGTATTACACAGGTATATTTAGCTATGAGACATGTTTTAAAAGAGACTTTTCCTACATCAAGAATACAAAAAATAATGGTTCACAGATTAGTTGGAAATACAGTACTTTGACTTTAGTTAATAAATAGGATTCTGAAAGGTGAAGATAGGGTTGAGTGGAAGGAAGGCTGATGAATATTCCAAATGTGAGTGCACAGAGGGTTCATTCTACAGCAAGTTCCTGGTGTACCACAGAGAAAGAATTCTGACATATGAGTGACAAGAGGAAATATGGAAAATACAAGTCTTCATCAGTTTGGGCTACAATAACAAAAATACTACAGCCTGGGTGCCTTAAACAACAAATATTTATTTCTCACAGTTCTGGAGGCCAGAGACTATAAGATCAGGGCCTCAAGAAATTCATTGTCTGGTGAGAATACTGGCTGATCATAGATAGCCATTTTCTCACTGTCCTCACAGTGGGACAAAGAGTTCTGTCTTCTTCATCCCTTTATAAGGCCATTGATGCCATCATGGGGACACTACTTCCATGATCTCATCTAAATCTAATTACTTTCCTCATGGCCTCACCTCCAAATATCATCACAATGGAAATTAGGCTTCAACATCTGAATTTTGTGGGTATATAAAAAGAGTCTATAGAAATAAAGTTGGATGTAATCTATGAAAAGCTGGAACTAACCTTCATAGTTATTAGTACTTGATCTAAACAATGGAATAACAAATGAAAATTTTGCAACAAGAATTGCTGGATAGGAATCCTTCTATCTAGGGTCACTTCTAGAAGTATGAAAGATGGATAAATTGGGGATGGGTTCATGAAGAAAAAAAAAGATAGTGAAGACCTAGAGTTCACTTGAGAGGATATTACCTTAGTTCAGGCTTTTGGGAGTCACTAGAAACAAACAAACAAACAAACAAACAAACAACCCCAAAACAACAACAACAACAAAGAACAAAACAGAAAATGTTTATGGGATTTTAAAAACACCTAATTAAATGGGTTGAATGACAATATTCCTGCATCCTGAGATAACATAAAATATTCTGATAGAGAATGATTAAGGAGAGTCTATATGTATTATACATGTTTTGCCTATAGCAGGGTTCTAATACTAATGACTCTGATCATGACACCAAAATGCAATTTTATTCTAAATGAAAATAATAGAGTATTTTATTTTTTTCCTGTGAAACACATGTTCCAGGACTAGTTCTGTAAATAGCATTATGTTTATTTTGACAATGTGATGCTAAATGTGAAAATCATTTTTGATCCCTGAAGCAAAATAACTGTGTATTGCATTTATATACTTCTGTTTTATTACAGCCATTTGTTATTAGTATATTAAAAAGTGTAATTATTAAAGCAATATACAGATTCAATGCTATCTTTATTAAAACACCAATGGCATTCTTCTAAGAATTAGAACACTTAATCCTAATATTTATATGACACCACAAAAGGCCCACAATAGCCAACAAAATTTTGAGAAGAACAAATTTTGGGAAAGAACCAAAAATATTTCTCTCTCTGATAAACTATATTATAAAGCCACAATAACCAAAACACAATAATCAAAACAGTATGGTACTGGCATAAAAACAGGTTTGATAGATGATAGATAGATAGATAGATAGATAGATAGATAGATAGATAGATAGATGATAGATAGATAGATAGATAATAGATACAGATATAGATACCTATATATGTCTATATCTATGTAGAGAGAGATACAGTTCTATATATAGATCAATAAAATGGAATAGAGAGCCCAGAAATAAATCCTCACTTATATGGTCAATTATTCTCTGACAAAGGAGGCATGGATGGACAAACAATGAGGTAAAAATAGTTTCTTTAATAAGCAGTGTTGGAAAAACTGGACAGAAACATGCCAAAAAAAAAAAAGAAATTGGACCACTTTCTTATACTACATACAAAAATAACCTCAAAATGGATTAGCCTTAAATGTAAGACCTGAATCCATAAAATCTCTAGAAGAACAGATAGACAATAAACACTTTGACATTGCTTTTAGCAATATCTCTTTGGATATGCCTCCTCAAGCAAAGTCAACAAAAGAAAAAATAAACAAATAGTACTACATCAAATGAAAAAGTTTTTCTCAGCAAAGGGAACAGTCAACAAATGAAAAAAACAACCTACTGAATGGGAGAAGATATTCCCAAACTATACTTCCAATAAACGGTTAATATCATAAATACATGAGGAACTCATATAACTTAACAACTAAAAAAACAAGCAATCCATTAAAAACGGGAAGCGAAACTAAATAGACATTTCTCCAAAAAGGACATACAGATGGTCAGTAGACATGAAATGATCAGCATCACTAATCCTCAGAAAAATACAAATTAAAGCCACAATGAGATATCATATCACACCTGACATAATAGCTATCATCAGTACATCACAAATAACAAAAGATAGTGAGAATGTGGTGAGAGAGACACGGTTGGGGAGATTGCAAATTAGTGAAATCATTGTGGAAAACAGTATGGAGATTCCTCAAAATTTTAAAAATAGAGTTGCCATATGATCCAGCAATTTCACTTCTGGATATTTATTCAAAAAGATATATGCAGCCCTATGTTCACTACAGCATTACTAGGAATACTTAAGATATGAAAGCAACCTAGATGTCCATCAATAGATGAATGGATAAAGAAGATACATACAAAATGGAATATTATTCAGAAATAAAAAAGAACAGCATCTTACTATTAGCTACATGGATGGACCCAGAATGTATTAGGGTAATATAATATAGAAAGCAAGCCGATGGTTGCCAAGGGAAAGTGGGATAGGCATGGGAATAAAAAAAATGTTGGAGAGACAGTAATAATAATAATAATAATAATAATAAACAATAAATTCAACAGAAAAAATAAAAATAAAAGTTCTACTTATTTTGTTTACACCAAACTCTAACGATTATAAGAGGAAAATTCATTTTCATTTTGGAATATGAATATTACATAAATTTATTTATATATTTTTAAAATAAATTTATCACACTTTAAATTATGAAAGTTGAATTAAAATGAGCTCTTGCTCTATATTCACAAAGAACTGAAACAAATACTCAGTGTTTTTTGTTTTTTTTTTAAAGAAAAAATTTATTTTAACATTCCTAGGCAATTTAGGTAAATATTATGTGGAAGTGAATTATCTAGATAATTACTCTTGTGCCCTTTCTTATTGAAATATGATATGTGTCTTTCACATAAACTTTAGATAAGGTTTTTCAAATTAAATGTTACATGTTTAGGTCCCTCAATTTAAATAATTCACTAGACCCACCACCACTGTGACAGCTTCTGAAGAACTTCTACCAAATCCCAGAAGCTTTTTGGAAAGTAACATGTAAACCAGTATAATCATATCCACAGTAGGATAAATTGAGGCCTGGACAGTTCATATGATTTCCTCAAGGAAACACAGAGGAACAGAATGAGGATGATGACAATGATTTTTTGACTATACATTCAGTGCCTTTTCTAATTATCCACCTTGATAAAAATCACTTTGTCCAATAAAGAATGGCAATTTTAAGTTACATACGCACTGTTATTTCCACAAGTTGGCATTGCCATGTTTTACCATATACTGATCACACATTCTGATTTTCCTCTGTGTGTTTTATTAGGTGATGTTTTCAACATTGCAGCCCATTTTGCTCCTTCCTGACCACTTACATAAACTTGTTAGCTCCTATATAACATTAAGCTCTCTATCCATGTTAACAACTCTCAGTTTCATATTTCCAACAGATTTTATTAAAGTTTTAATTAATCATTTTTTCTAAATTATTAGTAAAGTTTACAGGCAAATCTAGAAATGACTTAAGTATCCTTTCATTTACTATTGACTTTTTTTCAGCTGTCACTTCCATCTCCAAATCAATTTCAGCTAATGTTATATATTTTATAAATAGACAAATAACATGGTCTCTGTAGGATAAGAATTACATGTTTGTTTCCTTCACTTCTTTCTTTTTTTATATATAATTCAAAAGAAACAGGTTTTAAATATGATTGAACCTAACTACTACTGCTCTCAGAGATAAGTCTTCATGTTTTGTTACTTTTAGTGGGGTTTGTACTATCGTCTCTAAAAAACGTTTTTAAATTAAGTTGTATCTGACTAAAGGAAAGGTCATAATAGTTTTACTCCAAGCAATTTAACAGAAAGTGGAGAAAAGGAAAAATAATAAGAAAGGAATAACACAAAAATTGAAAGCCTTAAAAATATCATGGATTGATATCATCACACAAGACAGATACACTAGACTACCTCACTGCTTTCTTCTCCTACTTATACAGAGATTCCAGACTTCAGAGTTTGAAAGGACTGGGGGGAGTAATACACATTTAAAACATCTGAGCATTAGGAGAAAAATTATTTCACAAACATAAATTTGAAGAACAGAATTATAATATGGTTCCAAATAAGTATAATATAGGTTTATTCCAAACAATCAGAAGTAAAAGATTTCTATAGATGTCAGTATTAGAAATTCAATCAGTTGGCTTAAAGATGAATTAAACTGAATTAATTAATTTGTTATGTAACCCCGTCAAATAAACAGACAAAAACATGGTAATGAACAGGTAAAAAAAAGAAACCAAAGCCAACCACTAGTTTCTGAAATATACCAGTGTTTCTCGAAGTTCCTAGATTCTTGCTCAACATATGGATTCCTAGGCCATCTCCAGAAATAATAAGCCCATACACTTGAGTGGAACAAAGGTAGTATGATTTTTGATCAAGTCCTCCAAATCAGGCAAGTCTGAGAAATGCTAAGCGAATGAGTCATTTCCTGGCATGGAATGAGTTCTTGAGACACATAATTTCTAAATCTGAATCTGACTGTCACTATGTTTTAAGTAAAAATAAGGATTTAGTTTAAATTGTGAAAAATCAGCTTAGACTTGTCTTGAACGTCTCATTCATAAAATTAATCCTTTTATATATCTTCCTGTCTGCATTAAGTTACTTGAGTGCAGAAATTAGACTCTCCTTTCTCAATGCTCAGCTTCCAAAACCCAAGTCCAGAAACAAGTGCATCAAACTTGATCAAACTTTCTGCTAAATGAAGGTATTGATTACTATGTATAGAAACTGCCTGTGTGAAGCAACATTTTAATGCATTCGGAGATAAAATTTAAAGATTTGATGATTTAAATCACACTAAATGTGTGGTTCGTATTAAATAATTTTTACTCCTGGAAATAACTGCAAACAACTCCGTAGATAAAGGAAACAAACAAACAAACAAGTAAACAAAAAAACCTCCTGCATTTTTAGTTTCAGGTAATTCTAATGATCACATCCCACTACCAAATAATTATCTCTTATATGTGCCCTAAAAAATATCAGTTTGATTGATTGCCTTTTTTTAAAAATTGTTTGATGATTGCATTTTTAACATAACACATTATTTTCTTTCAATTAGCTAGTCCAGAGTTAACTCTTTTGTACAGCAGTTCACATGTTTGTTAAGCTCTCTCTAGTACTATATGTAATGTAAGAAAAATAAATTTCCTAAATATCTCCTTTTCTGAGAGTGAAGGTATTAAAATAAGTAGTATATTTCACCAAATCCAATTGTATGCTTAGTAAGGATTAAGGACACATTAAATACACAATCTGCATCAGACTGCAATTTAAGTATGTTTAATATATATTATTGAATTTTTAACTCTCACAACAATCCACTAAGATACTTTAGTATTTCCGTGTAAGAGATGAGGTACCTACTAAGTACCTCATTTGCTTTTTTTTTTTTTTTTTTTTTGGAATTCCTGCATAGAAATTTATAGAGATGACAACTTTTTAGAAAATATTAAAGTCATAAATTCTTGAAGTTCAAAAGAAACATGCACAGATATATGTAATGCAGCATTAATAATCAAAGTAGAGTACTCCTTATAAGGAATCCTGGAATTTTACATAAATATAGTTTTTTAAAAATCTCAGCTGATATCAAGGATTTCCATATTGCATGCTGATTGCTCAGGCGGTTAATTTGCACTAATCGGCTAGAGTCAAAGGGAGAGAAAATTACAGTAACTTGATGAGTTAATTTTGTGTTTTATAGGCACAGTCTTCCTGGATGCTAAACACTCCCATCCATTTTTAACACAGTTTTAAGATATTGACAAAGTCCTTGTCAAAACCACGTACACATTTGTGAACTGTTGGCATCACCTAAAATTTCTTCCACTCTCTTGTTTTAAAAGAGAAATTAGGTCCTCTAAAAAGATAAAAGGAATAAGAAAAGGGAGGCCTGAGGGCCTTTCCAAATTCCAACAGACTCTGCTCCTACAGACTCTTTCTCTGCATTTAATTTAATAGAGGCATCTATGCATAATCTTCCAAAACATTTGTTAGGTATTCTAAGAGTTTTCAATTAAAACTAAGATGGCAGACACATTCTCTTTTATAAAGTGAGACAAGAAGAGTATAGCTTCACATGAGACACTTGGGAGATGATTATATCCTATTCATAAAGGATTGAATCAAGTATACTGTTTTAACAATTATAGTTTATCACAGTCTCAAGAATACTGCATCAAAGCACTTTAATTGCAAAGGAAAGCATATATTTTCCTGGAGAAATCTAAAGCAATAAATCAAAGTTATTTATGCATATTGTGTTAAGACTTTAAAGACTAAAAACACCTTTCAATGTTCAACCCAAGACTTTTCATTATGTTTTTTTTTTTCAGTTCACTTAAGGATAGCCATTAAGTACCATATTTTGGCATGTATAATGCACACTTTTTTGCTCAAATTTTGTGAGAATAAAATAAGGATGTGTATTATACATGAATAGTACTAATTCTGTATCTATATCAATGTTTTAAATTCTTTTATTCATGCTTATCAGCTAAAAGTGTAACTCTAGAAATCAATAATGACATCTTTATCAAAAAATACCCTACAATCGGTTTTGTTGAACTTACTATGATGAACTTGCAACGACGAAAAATCCTTGGTCTTCTATGATGAATAAATATTGTAAATTTGTTATTGGTACATAAAATTTCTTGTACCTTGTATCTGTTCTTGTGTTTTGTAATTATTTTTTACATAAAATTTCTTGTGCCATAATACATTAAAAATAAAATAAATATGTTAAAATTCCTTTATATTACAAAAAAAGGTACCTAAATGTAAACAAATAAACATTTGAATTAAAAAAATTAAAATGAATGATTTTCTCCCTGAATGTTTGGGCCAAAATTGTGCATGCACATTATAGATGGGAGCGCATTATACATGGCAAAATACAGCATCTACTATGTATAAAAAACTATATTTACAGAGCAGGGGATACTGAGATGAATCAGGTATAGTCCTGGCCGAAGGAGGGTCTTTCATGTCACTTATCACATATCAACAAATAAACGAGTATCTTTCAGACTCAAGACCTATTATAATCATAACTTTGTATTCTAGCAAATGATCACCAAAAATATTTCCCATAATTTAGAGAGGGGACAAAGTTGCATATAAAAAAAGGCAGAGAAACAAATTATTCCATTACTCAGACGTATGCTAGAATGCTGGCACTTTCACTTATTACAGCTCTCCAGAGTAACAGAAGTTCTGGAAGAATAAGCATGAATTCCACAATTGAAATTATCCATTTTTTCAAAGAAATACCGGAGATGAAAAGGGTTGAATAGAAAATAGATACATTTCCTAGAGATTTGACAAGCTTAATATGTCATGTCATCAGTTGGGATTAGTTATAAAAATGATACAGTTAATTCTTAGCTCTTTTCAGAAAGAAAAGACACATATGTTCATTTTTTTTTAAGAATGTAGAGTAACTGAAAAAGAGGAAATGAGACAAAATATAAAAAAAAAGGTAGAGAGTGAAAGATAGAGAGAGAGAGAGAGAGAGAGAGAGAGAGAGAGAGAGAGAGAGAGAGAGTTATGTCTTCAATTGTATGGACCTTCCTTTATTTTGTAGCCAGAATAGTTATTTAACATAATTATTGGGTTGTTGGAAAGTCATGATTTATTTTTCCTATGTTTTTTGTTCTAAAAATGCATCATGACTTTTCCAACAACCCAATATTTACTTCTACTGACTTGATCTTCAACATTCAAGGCATATGCCATTTTTCCTGATATGTTCCAGCTGTGAACTGGCTGCAGTGTGACAACCCGGTGATATTATGTCCTGTACTGAGAGACACTGTGCCAAGCACATAAGAGATTGCTAATAAATAAGAGAAACCCATTATATATATATATATATATATATATATATATATATATATATATATATATATATATATATGGATAAAATATAGAAAAAGGGATCTTGTATAATATTAAGATATATATAAATGTGCCCTCTAAACAATACCAGCTTAGGTTAGATACTTAGAAGTTCAAACTTCTAAGTCGATAAGTTTCTGTCCTTTCCTTTTTTTACTGTCATTATATACAACCTTTTGCGAACTCAGAAAACCCCTAAAATGTAATGTCTGCCATCAGTAAAAATAATTTGTATTCTTAACCTCTTAACATTCTCTTTAACATTTTGAATGCCTAAAACTTGACTCTCCCTTGAGGACACTGGCTCTCTTGAGCCTTCCCAATTGATAGTTGTTTTCTACCCATGCTCTTTCTTCTGTCCTTCACCATTTGAGTCTGGAGGTTTTGAAATTTACTGAAACTTCTAGATTATTCTCTTTCCTCCATTCCTAAAAGTATCCACTCTTTCATCTCTTGTCTTCTGATGGCATTATTCATTGTCCTTGTTGCAGTTCTATCCTCGTTCTCAGGTCAGGAACTTCCTTGAAATTTTTTAGTTTCCTTAACAGTTCTCTGAAGCAATTACTGCTTAAGTCTTCATGCTTTTAATACATATGAAGATATTCTTTTCCCATATTTTACCCTCTTGGACCCTTGACTTTTTTTTTCCTCAAATAATTATGTTCTCCCTCAGAATTCAATCAGCAACTCTTATGGTTATAGTTTAGACCGTATCATTACCAAAATGTGTGATCTCTCTATAATTTCAATTTCTAGTATCCCATTCTATGAACACAACTGCCCATCTTCCCACTTTCTCTAGTGCTTCAATTCACCAAGCCTTCAACTCCTTAGATCATTAATGCACTTTCAAGTGTCCTGCCTCTCTCCACTATTCCCTTTCTTCTTTTCATAACCAGTTTAAATTCCATGTTCAATCATTTATTTATTCCATTGAATACATCCTCAATTTCTGTATCTCTTTCTTTTGTGCTTCCATTATCCTACTTTGTACCTGTACCCACTCAGGTGAATGTGGCTGAAAAAAAAACCCACAAAATCATGCTAATAAGTATACATGCCACTTTGGTATAAGGATTATTTTGAGCTGAAGGCTACTAATAAGACACAGATATAATAAAAGCTCTCTGCTTCCTTCTTCTTGTCTGAAACAGGACATAAATTTGCAAAAGTGTCCCTTCTCCCCTTTCCTCCAGGAAGGAGAGGAGTAAATCATGGGAGATTTAGACCCCTATCATATAGAAGACAACACCAGAAGAATCTACATAACAAAGTTTATTAACTAGCCCTGACCTTCTATTAGTTTCCCATATACCTGCATTCCCACAATTTATCACCTCTTGACACTCAAGGTACTTTTCCTCTGTCCTATCACTTCTCTAAATATGTATTGTTCCTCTGCTAAGATCCTATATAAGTCCAAGTTCTAACCAACCTTTGAGTTACACATCCCTGTGTTTCTTCCATGTATATATGAGATATACTTGTTAATAAACTTGTTTGCTTGTCCCTTATTAACCTATGTTTTGTACAGAGCCTTCCTCCTCCTACCCCCCAGGGGGGGAGGCTAAGGGTGAAAGGAAAACAATATTTTTCCTTTCCAATAGTCTCATTTTACATTTATGATAACAATTTCAGTAATCATCACAATTAGCACTATATTTCCATGGTTTATTCTGTTACCTAATCTACTTAAAACTTGTCCCCTGGCCCATAGGCAGTCCATTAAATGTTCGCTACCATCCTACAAGAAGACATGTGGTAGATTTAAAAAGAATCATTTGCAAAAATACACAACAAGTTGACATAGTAATTTTATGGTGATGGATATATTTTTAAAAATTGGATTTGTCTCAAAGAACTGGAAATAGAGCTACCTTTTGACCCAGCAATTCCACTCCTAGGTATTTATCCTGAAAAAGACAAGACACTTATTCAAAAAAAATTATGCACCCCTATGTTCATAGCAGCACTATTTACAATAACTAAGACTTGGAAACAACCAAAATGCCCATCGGTAGATGACTGGATTAAGAAACTGTGGTATATTTATACAATGAAGTATTACTCCGCTATAAAGAAGAATGAAATCGTACCACTTGCAATGATATGGATGGACCTAGAGACTATTATGTTAAGTGAAATGTCAGTCAGAGAAAGACAAATACCATATGATCTCACTCATATGTGGAATCTGAAAAACTGTATGAATGAGCAAAGTAAACAGAAACTGTCTCATAGATATAGAGGAAAAATCAGGGTTGCTAATTTGGAGGGGGATGGGGATGATGGAGAAGAGGAAGGGATTAGACAGCAAAAATAGGCAACTACAATATTGCCACTGGGATATGAAAAACAGTTTGGGGAATATAATTAATAATGTTGTAAATATTTTGTGGGGTGTCAGATGGTCATAGGTCTTGTTAGGGAGACCATTTCATGGATGGAGTAGAGGTTTGATCACTGCACGGTATACCTGAAGCGGAGATTGTATACCTACTGTAATTGAATATATATAGATAGTCACGGGATGTGGATTATACTGTGGAAGAGTCAGAGGAAGAGCAATAGATATATATGATATGGGGGGGAGTGGGGTGGCGAATTGGGGGTGGGGGGTTGTCACTTTGAGGGGTAAAATGTATAACTATTGCACTGTGTTGTACACCTGAAACTAATTTAAAAAAAATGGATTTGTATTTTATATTTTTTAGATATTAATTTTTGAATAATCATTTTAATTTTAAGTTTTAAAGTATCATCCCACCACCTATTAGAAATCAAGACAAACAAACAAATAAATAAAATATTCTGGTCGTTCATCACAGATAACTTGAAATACACTATTTTAGTTTTCTGATACCTTCCTTCCCTGTGTCAAACCTTTAATACTTCCTTGGAAGTATTGCTCCTGGATTTCTTGCTCCTGGATTTCTGCTTGATAGAGAAAATACAAGCAATTGAAAGAATATTTCCGACACCATCAGATCTGCCCCCCCACTCTCCCCCTGCCCCCCCGAGTTGTGTCCGTACTCACATCATTTCCCTTCTCTGCTGTTACTGTGCCTGAACTGCCTGCCATTCAGTGGTAGGGTACAGTCTTCCATTGTGCCCTAGAAATGCTAACTTCTGTTCTGCTTGTGGTCACTGCTCTAGAAGGCCTTTGTATTCTTGCCAGTATCATCAGTTTACCACTCTCCCCAGACTCTTTCCCATTACCCTGTATATATACCACTATTTCTGAACAATAAAAATATATTTTCAACTTTTCTTGATTCAATTTTTTAAAGCTACCACTTGATTTCTCCCTTCCCATCCTCTTCCCTAAGATGGCAAAACTCCATAAAATAGTTATTGGAATTTATTGTCATCAATGTCCTGCCTCTCACCCATCTTCTTTTGGTGCTAGTCCAACCAGGCTCTACCTCATCTTTCCTCCAAGTTTATAATTCTGATCTCATTCAGCTCTCTCCCTCATTCACTCTGCTGTAGTTATCCTGTTCTCCCTTGCTAGTCCTCAAACATGTTGTGTTTCTTCTAGTTTCAGAACTTTAGCATTTATGCTTATGTTTGGATTGTTCTTCCTCTTGACAGCTGCATTACTAGCTCTTTCTTTTCCTTCAGGTCTTAACTCAGAGATTACTTGTTCATGTGCTCCTCCCTGGTGGCCTTGTATAAACCTGAAGCACTTCTTCAAACAAAACTTCATCCCCTTACACAAAATTACTTTTTCTTTTAACAATCATCACCTTCTTTCATTCTATATAATTACTTTATTGTTTTTTTTATTGCTGCTATTATTATTATTATTATCTGTATCATCTACTATTGGAATATAAGGTTTACAAAGGCAAAAAACTATTACTTGTTTTATTCATAGCGTATACATAGAAGCTATTTGTGGGGTTTAATGAAGTATGCAGGACTAGAAAAAAACTATCTAAAAATGCAAAATACAATGGTTAGCAAACATTATACAGTAACAAATAAAATTCACTCTTATTAAAATCAGGAGTTAAACAAGGATGTTTATTATCACTACAAAAACAACAATATTCTATTATTCACAGTTACTTCAATAAAATTTATTATAAATATTGAAAAAGAAGTATGTATAAAATATGTTTATATGCAATTATAGAAAGTTATTTGAATTAAATAGAGGATTCACTAGAATGCCTGAGAACATGATAAATTTACAGTCTATAATTGTCCTACATGTTAAAATAATTGGAAATGGAAATGAAAAAAAAGATTATCTCATATGCTTGGTACTTCAGCTATAAGAAATAATATATTTGCCTAATAAATAATAATACTTAGATGAAAAACAAAGCAAGCCACAACCACACTAAACACAAATCCTACAGCTTTATTGAATGCCTTGAAATAATCCCTGAAGAAATGGAGAACAATCATGTAAAGGATGTCAATGTCTTGTCATAAAGTGTACATGTTTTACAAATTAATACACATATTTAATGAAATTTCAATAAATGACCCCAAGTGAATTCAGTTGGGGACTGATTTTTTTTAAAGCTCAGAATGATATATACTAAGAAATTATAAAGATTGTTTGAAAATTTTACTGAGGAAGAACTTGTCCAGCAAGAGAGTAAAACTTAATATGATACATCATATACAAATATAAACTAAAAATGAATTAAAGGCTTAGCTGTATAGTCTGAAAGCATAAAATTCCTAGTAGAAAATATAGTTAATAAATTCTCTGACCTTTCCCTTAGCAATATCTTTTAGGATATGTCTCCTTAAGTATGAGCAACAAAGGAAAAACGAATGTGACTATATCAAACCAAACAGTTTTTGCACAGCAAGGAAACCATTAACAACATGAAAAGACAACCTACTGAATGGGAGGAGATAATCCCTAGTGACATCTGATAAATATTAATATCCAAAAATATATAAGGAATTCATATAATTTAACACCAAAACAAGGAGATAAACGAACAAGCAATCCAACTAAAAAATGGGCAGAGGACCTGAACATACACTTCTCTAAAGAGGACATACAGATGTCCAATAGACATATGAAAAGGTGCTCATCACTAATCATAAGGGAAATTAAAATTAAAACCACATTGAGAAACCACCTCATTCCTGTCAGAATGGCTATCATGAATAAATCAACTAATAAGTGCTGGTGTGGATGTGGAGAAAACCTCGTACACTATTGGTGGGATTATAAATTAGTATAGCCACTATAGAAAACAGTATGGCTATTCCCTCTAAAATTAAAAATAGACCTGTAGTGCAACCCAACAATTACAATTCTGGGTATTTATCTAAAGAAAACAAAAAAATTAATTCAAAAAGGTATATGCACCACTACTTTCATTGTGGTATTATTGGCAATAGCCAAGATATAGAAGTAATCTAGGTGTCCATCAATAGATGAAAGGATAACGAGGATGCAATACATATACACAATGGAACATTATTCAGGAATAATAAAATAATAAGATCTTGCCATAATGTGACAACGTAAATGTACCTAGAAAGTATTATGTTAGGTGAAATGAGTCAGAGCAAGACAAATATTGTATGATTACCCTCATATGTGGAATCAAAAAATAAATAAATAACAAATGAATAGACAAAACAAACACAAACATATATTTATATATCAAGAATATATATAATATATAGAGAGAGACAGAAAGAGAGAGAGAGAGAGAGAGAGAGAGAGAGAGAGAGAGAGAGAGAGAGAGAGAATAAGGTGATTGTTGCAAAGGAAAGGAGTTAGGGAATGGGATAAAAAAAAGAAAGAAAGAAACCTGAAGCACCTGGAGTGTGCCTAGGGACGGGTCAGCTGAACTGTGAACTAATCTAAAGAAGGCTGTGTAAAGAAAACAAACAAACAAACAAACAAACAAACCCAAACAAAATTAAAGGCTAGAGATCAACCAGTGAGTGACCTCTTACGTGGTTATTGTGTCTTCTAAGTTTTAGGTACAAGTATCTACTTTAGTTCATTTAACAGCACTTCTCTGTCATCTTGCAGACAATCGGGAGGCTACAGGAGCAATTTACAGGCTAGATGTCAGAGTTAGATACACCTACATCTGGATCCCAGATGGTCGATTTATTAATACCAGTTGGGTTATATAAACAAACAAACAAACCTCCTGAAATCTGATGTTCCTTGTTTGACAAATGCTGGATAGCAATAGCTATTTTTCTATGTCCTAAAGTGGGAAGAGGCAGGGAACATGTTGGAGAGCAGGCATTTGATGTAGTTTATAGTCCTAGATTTTGTTTTGGGTAGTAGGACTATAGGTGGTTATCACATTACTAAAAATCAATAATGAAATAACTAAATAAAACAAATAGGTCAAAAACAAGCCAAGGATTATGTTTAATCCAATTCTGTGCTAACCCCTAATAATAATAATGATTACAATAATAGTAACATTTCTTTTTCAGGGTTGTTGTCAAATTTAAATAACATATGTATGTGGAATGTTCAGCATATTTTTTGGCACATTGGAAAAAGAAAGCAAGCTCTGAGTGGTCCTTAAAACTAGCAAATAGTACTCATTAGGCAATGCCAGATTCACACACATCAATGAGATAAGAGTTACCAGGGAAGTTGTGAAGATGGAGGTTACAGGATCTACCTTCTGAAATGTGACTTAAAAGTATGTGTTGGCCCAGAGCTACTTATTTAACAATTTTCTCCAGGTAGTCTAATACAAGGCACCCCTAAATTATATCTTGAGAAACACAAGAAACAAACATACTATGAGGAATCTACTCAAAACTGTAGAATGAAAACATTCACATTAAAAGCTACAATAAAATATGTCTACTATCATTAACAGTTTTCTGGGGTAAAAGCCAGAATAGAACAAACTAATAGATATATAATTGTATGTAATCTGTACAATTATAATTATTTTCATTTTTATTTCATACCCAGAAAACCCAAGAGACTCAATTATTAAAAAACTTTTACAAATAAGAATATCATTCAGTAAAGTAGATAAGTACAAAATTAATCTAATAAAAACAATATCTTCTCAATACACAAATAACAGAGTTAGAAAATTTACTATATAATAAACAGGAAAATTATGATAAAATATTTTTTTTTTTTTGAGGGCAGTGTCACTGGCCCTCACATGTGGGACCTGAACCGGGACCGCTGGCCTCCCAAGCCAGCGCTCAATCACAGTGCCACTCGACTGGCCCTAAAATAAATATTTTTAAGGAAGAAAAACTCATCCTAAAGTTTATATAAAATAGGCAAAGCATAATCAATAGAGAAATTCTATAAACATTTTGGAAAAGAAAACAAAATTAGGATGTACTAGACCTAGTCATTTTTAATACTTATTTTAAAGCAATAGTGACTAAAGCTAACGGATACAGAATTTAACCATGCAAAAATGCCATCAAAGTATTAGAAAAATTAAAAATAATATTGGTTTAAGAGGTTTTATTTTTATTTTGACACACACTAGGGTGGACATAAAAATTTCTGATAAATTCAAGAACTTATAAAAGAGATCAAAGATAGTGGAGCAGATAAACAACGTGCCTGCTTCCTTCCAAGAACAAATTAAAATTACAACTAAATTATAGAACTATCAACCTGGAGAATCACCTGAAGTCTGGCTGAACAGAAATTTTATAACTAAGGCTATAAATATGAAGCCATGTCCAGGCTGGTAGAAGGGCTGGAGATGTGAAACAGGTTGGTCCCAAACCTCCATGTGTTGATGAGAATCAGGATGGATACCTCAGCCATGGGGCTTCCCCCCAGAGAAGCGAGGGACCCAAGCCCCTCGCCAAGCTTCCCAGCTCAGAGTACTGATGCTGGGAAGAGGAGTCCCCACAATATCTGCCTGTGAAAAGACAGCAGGGGTTCTAACTATCCAGGCAGGATGAAAGACTGCAGGGAAACCCAGATGTCTTCTTAAATGGCCTGAGCATAGACACACTTGCTGGAAGACACTTACTCTGGGTTCTGGCAGAGGGACGGTGACTTAGGGGACATTGGAGACATGAAGACTGAGGTGTGTGGCTTTGAAGTGATAGCTGGGGAACAGTTACCATTTTCCATGTGGTATCTTTTTCTTGTGTAGCCAGCAGGCAGGCACCACCTTCCCGTGTTGAGCCCACCTCCACACCAAATCTGAATTTGATTGGTCTGGGAGCCCTGCTGCTCCACCCTACTGACTCACTGGGACCTCACCCTACCCACGCCCCTGACACCAGAGGCACTTTCTTGCCAGCACCCAGTCCTGATGATGTTGTACTCTTTCCTGGAAAAATATCAGATTTGGCAGGACCCAGGCAGTTGGCAACTGGTTGTGGTGTGCTCTGAGATTTTTACTGGGTAGCTCTAGGCTCAGCAGTGGCATCAAACCAGATTCTACATTAAACTGGTAACCACAATTCCTCCCATCCTGGTGACTCCCTGAGCCCCTGCCTCACTCAACTTTCATACTCTTGAGGCTTTATGAGTGGCTGAATTTTAAGGGATCCATAAGATGGGAGCAGGCCTCAGGTATCCTGGCTTTTTGCAGAACTACCCCAGGCCCAGTACTGGTATAGCTGTCCTCAGTTTTCACTGTGCCCTCTCACACATGCCTTCAAATTTAACACAGGCAGTGAATAACCATGGATTGCTTTGTAGCTCCTATCGGGTAGTACTTGTATACTCACATGTAGTGGCTGAACTGGTCCTGTGCTGTAGCTCCTCCCAAGAGGACCCAGAACCAACAAACTTGGAGGTAGGCTTCAGATCATGGCAGAGCTCACCCAATCGTCCCAAAAGTGGCACACCCAAAGGGTGATCTCAACAGGCACCAGAGCCCACTGGGACAAATCCCACTCAGTGGGGTAAAACCCCCAAACAGCAGCTTGTAAGCTAGTCACCCCATAGCCAGTCACCCTGAGGGTCAATCCCACCCACTGATGTGCTAATAACAATCAAGGTTCAACTATAACAAGAGGGCATACACAACCCACACAAGGGACACTCGTGGAGCATCTGATGTGGGTGACAAGGAGACTGTGCCAGGGGCCCAAAGGTCACCTACTATATAAGGCCACCTGAACAAGACTGGGGACATAGCAGATCTATCTAACACATAAAACAAACAAACAAACAAACAAAACCTACAGAGAGGCAGGCCAAATGAGGAAACAAAAAATATACACTCCAAGTAAAAGAATAAAAGTAAACTCCAGAAACAGAACCAAACAAACTGGAGGCAAGCAACCTACCAGATACCGAGTGCAAAACAATGTTTATAAGGATGCTCCAGAAACTTAGTTAGAGCTTCAATAAAGAGATAGCAAGTATAAAAAAAAAAGGTATATAAACCATAAAAGAACTGGTAAGAAGTGAAGAATACAATCCCTGAAATGAAGAATGCACTAGAAGGGATCACCAGCAGCCTAGATGAAGCAGAGGATCAAATTAGTGATTTTAAAGACAAGATAGCAGAAAACATCCAATCAGAACAACACAAAGAAAAAAAAAAAAAAGAACCCCCAGAAAATGAGGATAGTTGAAGAGACCTCTGGGACATCAAGCATACCAATGCTCATGTCATAGGAGTACCAAAAATAAAAAAATAAAAAAAAATAAAGAGAGAAAGCAAGAGATTAAGAACTTATTTGAAGAAATAATTACTGAAAACTTACCTAACCTGGTGGAAAAAAAAAATAGACATACAAGTCCAGGAAGTGCAAAGAGTCCCAAACAAGATGAACCCAAAAATGCCCACACCAAAGCACAATATAATTACAATGGCAAACATTAAAGACAAAGAGAGAATCCTAAAAGCAGCAAGGGAAAGGCAACTAGTAATTTAAAAGGGAACTCCCATAAGGTTGTCTGCTTATTTCTCAACTGAAACTTTGCAGGCCAGAGGGATTGTCACAAAATATTCAGTGTGATGAAAAGCAAGGACCTACAACTGAGGGCACTCCACCCAGCAAGGACATCATTTAATACTGAAGGACAGATAAAGAGCTTCACAGACAAGAAATAGTTAAAGGAGTTCATCACCATCAAACCAGTATTACAAGGAATGTTAGAGAGACTTCATTAAGATGGGGGGAAAAAAGAGATCAAAATTATAAATAGTAAAATGGCAATAGCTACATATCTATTAACAATTATTTTCAATGTAAATGGATTAAATGTTAATATCAAAAGACATAGGAGGGCTGAATCGATAAGAAAACAAAAACCTTACATATGCTACATACAAGAGACTCATTCATATTGAAAGACACTTGCAGAAAGAAAATAAAGGGATGGAATGCTATTTCATGAAAATAAAAATAAAAAGTAAAAATAAATCGGGGGTAACAATGCTTAACCAGATAAAACAGACTTTAAAACAAAGGCCATAACAAGAGACAAAGAAGGAAGCAGTAATTCCACTTCTGGGTATTTATCCAAAACACTATTTTGGGGGGAATGTGTTCATCCATATGTTCACTGCAGCATTGTTTATAATGGCCAAGATGTAGCGGCAACTGGGTGCAAGATGGGTATCCACTGATGGGAAAATAGATAAAGAGATGGTGGTACATACTTCTATTTATAGTGGAATATTGCTCAGCCATGGAGGTGAATGTGTTCTTGCCATTAGTGGCAGTATGGATGAACTGGGAAAGTGGTTCCCAGACAGAGAAAGACAGATGCGATGTAATTTGATTTATATATGGAATCTATAGAACAAAATAAACAAACAAAACAGCAACAAAGTCATTGATACAGAAAACATTTTGATGGTTGCCAGATGGGAGGAGGGTTTGGGTGTGGGTGAAAAAAGGGGAAGGAATTAAGTAGTAAAAATTGGTTGTCACATTAAGGGCCAGCCGAGTGGTGCGATGGTTTAGCGCTAGCTTGGGAAGCCAACGATCCCGGTTCGGTTCCCACATTAAAAAAAAAAAAAAAAATTGGTTGTCACAAAGCAGTCAAGGGGATGTAGGATGTAGCATAAGGCATATAGTCAGTGATATTATAATAACTATGTATGCTGTCAGATGGGTACTAGATTTGCTGGGGTGATAGATGGAAGGGGGTTAGGAGTAGGGTGAAAAAGGTGAAGGGAGCACAAGTTGGTAGTTACAAAATAGTCATATGGATGTAAAGTAAAGCATAGAGAATACAGTCAATGATATGTTAATAACTATGTATAGTGCCAGGTGGGTACTAGACTAGTCAGCTGGATCACTTCTTAAATTATGTAAATGTCTAACTATGCTGTAGCAGTGAAATTAATATAAAATAATATTGAATGTCAAACATAATTGAAATTTTTTTTTAAAAAGAAGGGAAAATTGAAGGGAAATAAGAGGTTCAAATTTCAAGGTGTAAAACAAATGAGCCATGTGGATATAATTTACAGCATAGGGAATATATTTAATAATATTGTGATAGTGTAGAACAGTGTTAGATGTTTGCTGATTTATAATGATCATTTCTTTAGGTATATATATGTTGAATAACTATGGTGTACCCCTGAAGCTAATAAAATATTGTATATTAGCTATATTTTTAATAAAAATCTTAAAAAATGAAAATGGGAAAAATAAAATTAATGTAAATACAAACAAAAAAAGAAACAAGTCTACAAGGGCAAAAAATAATAATAATAATAATTAAAGTGGCCAAATGACAAAAGGGAAATATTTACAAAGTGTATAGCACACCTATTTCCTTTAGCACATTAATAGGACAAATTAAAAACTAAAATGATATAATAGAAAAATGGGCAAATGCAAAAGGCTGTCAAACTTATGAAAGGAAGCTTACCTTATCCATAATAAGAGAAATGCAAATTATAATTATATTTAAATACCATTTTTATTTAGCAGATTAGTAAAAATTAAAAAGTTCTTAACACAGAGATTTGATATTAATGCAGGTAAACAAGCACTTCCCTGCTATGTTTCTTTTCTTTTTTTTTTTTTCCCCCATGCTGTTTCTAAAGTGTTAATTGTTCCAGGCTTCAGAAAATAGAAAACTATTTGGAAATACATATTACATTTAATTGTTACATAAATTTTAGCCCTCTATTGCCACTTCAAAAACTTTATCCAATAGACTCAACTTGTGTTAAATGATGTATATAAATGCTATTGAAAAACAAATTACTGAACTAATAAAATAATTCATATTCAGTGATTGGAAGTTCATTGTTCTATTTTGATGATGGGCAAATTATTTGATATGAAAGAAATGGTTTTTCATATTTCTAAAAATTCTGGAAAAATAAAAGACAGAACTTTTAAAATTTGAATCTACTATTAAAATATAAGGCACAATCAGAAATGGTTCTATGTTGGATAACAAAAGTCACTCTATTTATTATGTAAGATGGAAAATACACCCTGATGTGACTTTATGGCATTAACATTTTTCAACAGCATGAATTTATGGCTTAAGATACTTATTTTTGCTATTGTTACTTTTTGTCACATCAACTGTGAACCTGACTGAGAATGTCTAGCCAGAATGAAGTGATGCTTGAAGGGCATTGGCACCACAGGACAAATGCAAAAAGCTCTTCAGGTAACCCATATTCCAAATTATTGTCTCCTGAATCTCCTGAATGCTATTTCCAAATTAAATGTATTTAATCATAGCAGAAGATTTTTATGGCTACCTGTCATGTCTCTTTTCTCATACTACTGTATGCCTTTTGATACATCAGCATTGCTATTTTAGTTTTCCCTTTTATAAAGAAACTCTGTTAAGGATATATTCTAATAAGAAGATTCAAACAACATGAAAAAGACATTAGGATATGGAGACTTATTCGAAGTATATATATATTTTTAATTTCTCAACTACTCTGTCCCTAGTTTCTTTTTCTGTAAAATGAGGATAATACCTATCTCATAAGGTTATTGTGAAGATCAAAGGAGTTATAGTTGTAAAGCAGGTAGCACTCTGCCTGGTTCATAATAAATACCCTGCAAATGTTCAGTTATACTTTTTCTTTGTAAATACTGATCAAAGCTATTAATAACTTATTATGTACTGCTCTTAGCATCAACACAGACATCTAATGTCTTCCTTGTATGTGTGTTGCATTCATGGTTAGTGAATGGATGGAGGACTAATTTCACCAGTTTCCATAACTTCAACGACTGATGATTCCCCATTCCCATTTTTAAAATCTCAAGCTCAGCTTTCTCTTCTAAGACCTAGACCCATATTTCTAATTGCGTATTAGACAATTCCACCTAGATGTCTCCAGTTTCTCAACCTCAATCATTTGTAATGGGATGCATAACGTACTCCCAGATATACATGAAATAACACACACACACACACACACACACACGAGAAACACTAAATGTTCTACTCTAATTTTGCCCATCTCGGTGATTAGTACCACAATTCAGTGAATCACCCAAACAAGAATCTTTTGATCCCTTCCCCTACACACCCAACATGTATCCAGATATCTTGCCCTGTTAATTCTACTCACTTACTACATTTCGATTTATCTTTCCCTCATTCACCTCAGTTGGAATAAAGCCACAGATTGAGCAAGGTGTCCTACTTCAGGTTTTTTCTATTAGAGACGCTTCTCCACATTCCATCAAAATCAACTTTTAAAATTAAATCTTGATATGTAATGTTTCATCTGAAAGTCTTTGAAGGCATCTCTTACAAGATAAAACCCATTTCCCTTACCAGGCATAAAAGATCCTCCACTAGTTAGCCCCTGGTTTCCTGTCCAGTATGTTTTTCTTGCAAATTTCCCATTTGAGTGCTATGCTTTCTCTCCTCTCTTTCTCTGTCTTTTCTCTCTCTGTGTTTGTCTCTGCCCCACATTTCTATGTGTTTTTTGTTTTTTTTTTTGTGCATTTGCATTTAATATTCTCCACCAGGTATGTCTCTCTTCCAACTGACCTATACCCGATTGATTATAATACTTCTCTGGGGCTGGCTGAGTGGCACATTGGGATGCCGGCTCTGAGCAGCAGGGCTCCGTTTCGGATCCCACATGAGGGTCAGTAATGCTGCACCCTCTACAGCTAAGATGGTGAACAACAGCTCGACCTGGAGCTGGGCTGCCATGAGTGACGACATAGGCTGTAGTGGGGCTGGCCGGCAGCAGACATGAGCTTTCCTGAGTTGCTGTGAGCGGTCGTCCAATGGCCGGCCAGCTACTGCCTCATTCCGGAAAAGCGCAATGATAATACCAACATGGGCCAGTGAAGCAATGTCCTCCCCAACTAGACTGAAGAACAAAAGGACAGCAACTTGTCTATTCTCCTTTTCTGATTCCCCAATGCTGTTCCCCTCCCCCAATTGCCCAATAAAATCTTTTAAAAATAAGAAAAATAGTTCTCTGGAGCTCAGATTAAGTATTGCTTTCTCTTTGGACCCTTATCTGTTTTTTAGGGGGTTTCTAGTAGTGGGTTGAACTCATTACATTGAAGAGGGAAAAATATAGGCTCCTATATAAATACATAGTACTTTGCAAATAGAAAGTAAACTACAGATCATTATTTACCTTTGGAAAAATAGGAGTCATCATATTGAAAATCACAAAACCAAAACAAACAAACAAAAACAAGCAAGAATAGATCTATCATGGGACAGGGTCTGTGGAACATACATTAGTATTGATATTTCATATTATTATATTTCATTTGTTATATGTTGGCTATATGGGTTATTAACATAGCTGTAAACTATAGTTAAAGAAACCATACTTCATAAATTCAAGGTATATATGTGTGTCCCTGCTTAACACCCAGCATGGAAACATTTGCTGTATAACTCAATTTCATTTTATCTGCATAGTACAGCTGTCCTTAGAATTTATTTCCCTCTAGTTTCTAAAATATAATGAACAATGAGAACCAAGAGTGCTCTATGCATCATTTTCTATACAATGCCTGTAAAAGGGTGAGGTTTTAGCTACAATTTGAAAGACTGAAGCAAAATAAATAAACAAACACAAAAGACATTGTTTCAGGAAAGATAAATTAAAATATTAGGAAGGAACTGTCTATCCATACATACGCACCTAGAGAGAATTGGTAGAACTAACAATAAACTGAACTTTTATTTGCTCTTAAGTTTCCTTCACTAAGCTATCTAATTTAATGAATGCCCTTTAAAAAAACAGTATGGTAGGAACAGAATAACTGAGTTAAATTAGAAATGTATGCAGTTATTTTTGAGAGACATGATTTGGTCACTAAGACTTATAAACACCCAGACAGTACTAGACACCTTAGAATTTTCCCAGGTCAGATACAAGTGCTGAGTATCTGCATATGATTCAGCTGCAGTATTTTATTTTATTTTATTTTATTTTTTATTTTTATTATTATTTTTTTTCTTTTGTTTTTGAGGCAGTGTCACTGGCCCTCATATGTGGGAACCGAACCAGGGCCGCTGGCTTCCCAAGCCAGTGCTTAACCACCGCTCCACTCGGCCGGCCCCAGCTGCAGTATTTTAAAGTATTTTCCCAGAATACTTCGGGGCTGTAGTATTTCCCCCACTGTCAGTTGATGTGTACTCAGGGAATGCAAACTAATGACCCTAAGCAAAACATAATTAAGGAGAGAATTTTATTCCAAAAACATCAAATAATACTTCCCACATACAAATAGACCTGATTTTTGAATTATGTTTTGCATGATTTATTACTACTGTGTACAACTTGTGCAGGTAAAGGATAAAGGACTAAATTAATTATTACTGAAAAATAGAGTTAAGATTAAATGGAACTACAAAGCCTTTCAAGAAAATAATTTAGAATCCATTAAAGTACTGTTTTAAAATATAAAAGAACATACAATGTATATTTAAGTCTATACAAAGCTCCATGCATTTGGTTAGACAGTTTGTCAACTTATAGTGTGTGTCTGTGAGCAGAGGGTGTTGTTGAGAGTTTGAGAGAGGATTGACTGGAAAATAGAATAAAATAGGTCACAAGTAAAAATCCTTGCCCTTAGGGGGCTTGAAAAATCTTGATTGTACTGATTCTCAATCTTCACTCTTTACTTTCATTAATACAATCATTTCAAAGTTTGCATATAAATGTATCAGTTTCCTAAATTGCAAAGTGACAATGAATTTCAGCAAAGTAGAAATTTTTAATTTTTTTATTTTAATTAGCTTCAGGTGTACAACAAAGTGCAATAGTTATACTTTTTACCCCTCAAAGTGAACACCCCCCTCCCCCAATTCTCCTCCCCACTCCTCCCCCCATATCATACTATCTATTACAATTCCTTTGACTCCCATCCACCATATAATCCACATCCCGTTACTATCTATATATTCAATTACAGTTGGCATACAATATTATACAACATCAATTTCAGGTATGCAATGCAGTGATCAAGCCTCTATTCCATCCATGAAGTGGTCTCCCTAACAAAACGTAACCATCTGACACACCACAAAATTTTAACAACATGATTATATTCCCTGAACTGTCTTTCATATCCCTGTGACAATACTGTAGTTACCTATTTATGCTGTCTATTCCCTTCCCCTTCTCCCTCATCCCCAACCCCCTCCCAACGAGCAACCCTGTTTTTCCTCTATATCTATGAGACTGTTTCTGTTTCTTTTGCTCATTCATTCAGTTTTTCAAATTCCACATATAAGTGAGATCATATGGTATTTGTCTCTCCAAATGACTTATTTCACCTAACATAATAGTCTCTAGGTCCATCCATATCATTGCAAATGGTATGATTTCCTTCTTCTTTATAGCAGAGTAATACTCCATTGTATAAATGTACCACAGTTTCTTAATCCAGTCAGTAGAAATTAATATATACAAAATTAACTATTTCCTATCTTCAATAGCCCCATCTTTAAAAAGTAGGTTTATTTATTTAATGGCAAGGGATTTTAAACTTCATTTTCCTTCCCATTTCAATATCTATGTAGTGTCATTAATTTATTGAAAACAATTTAATATGTTTCTACTACATGTGGGGCAATACACAAAGTGGAATATTTGATATAAAATAATGAGTGAAAGCACACCAGAACTGATGGTAAATTAATCAGGGAAAAAGTACCTGTTTTCAGATATCTACCAAATTATCAACTGTGTAATTTGTTGTTAATACCCTAACACTGTAAATTAGGGAAGGAACAGATATATAGGTTGAATCATGAACTTAATTTAGAATTTCATGTAGCTTAACTTCTATCAAAGGTAAATTAAGGAGAAGTACATAACATGATAAAAAATGTTCATATAAATATATGAATTAAAACAAAATACAAAATACATTTATATCTGCTATTCAATTCTATGGATACTTTTTTCCCCTCCAGCTGTAACTAGCGAATATCAAATTATGAAGCATTACAAACTGTCTAAATAATGAAGCTAATAAAATTTGCTCTTTTTTACTATATGATAAAAATAATCTACTATGAAAATCAAACTAGGCCAGCTTTGAGACCATATGAAATGAGAGGTGAGAAAGATTCATTGGCTAGCCTTGTCAATTTCTCTATCATGGGATAGTTTCCCCATTATTATCATTGTAAATGCTTCATCAAATTCAGTTTTAAAGACCCAAGGAAAAGGTCTAAGACACATCAACCTACCAGACTTAGCATTAGGAAATTAGGTTATATGTTAGTTATGGGAAGAGGGAGTATCCACATCACTGTAGGTTCTCAGAACTGCAGCCACATATTTCATCATTCCTGAAATACTAGCCAGAGATCATGGCACTTCCTGGACTTGAAGAACCAACAGCTTACGAGAATTTCTGACTCCTTCTTAAGATTCAAAGCTGTGCCTCTTCTTTCAAGCGATTCTTCTTTCAAGCAAAATATAAAGGTTTCTATGATCTGCCTGCCTTAATCTTGAAAGATTAA
The DNA here is from genome assembly GCA_033961575.1 of Aselliscus stoliczkanus. Classification (NCBI taxonomy): domain Eukaryota; kingdom Metazoa; phylum Chordata; class Mammalia; order Chiroptera; family Hipposideridae; genus Aselliscus; species Aselliscus stoliczkanus. Next base: position 96,337,781 of record CM066731.1, read on the forward strand.
TTGAATTAAAAAAAAATAGTCTAAAGGTCTTGGCCCTCCAACATTTAAAAAAATATAAGGTACACAGAGTAGTATGTCATGCAACAACTAAAAATGAGCAAAGTCGAAATTTCAATCCAAGTTTCAAGTTCTGAACCTAGGCTTTTAACCACTATATCTGCAAAACACCTGAAGGGATAATTTTGTTAGGTGGATATTGTCATTACAGTGTTTCACTTCTAACATTTCCTTTGCATCAAATTGATTTTTACAAATTTACAAGATATAATATCTACAAATGATTCTCAAAAGGCCACACACACACACACACACACACACACACACACACAGACACACACAAACACACACAGTGCCAAAAGAAATGCATACACATTTTAAGACAGGAAAAAGCTGTATCAAAATTGTAATACTCAATATATACTGATAACAAAAGATGAATACAAGTCACATTTAACTTAGGCAATTATAAGAGGAGCTCAAAGTGGTTACCATCAGCATAATTTTAATAGTTTTTACCATCAGCATAATTTTAATACAGTATATATATATATATATATATATATATATATATATGTGTGTGTGTGTTTGTATGTAACATATTAATACATACAAATATATTTCTTTTTTTTTTTTTTTTTTTTTTTAAGGGGACCCGAATCGGGGCCGCTGGCTTTCCAAGCCAGCACCCAACCACCGCGCCACTCGGCCGGCCCACAAATATATTTCTTGCATATTAACCTACACAAATAAGGAACAGAGCTTTTGAGTCCCTGATAAGTGCAGCCAATGTATCCTGATTAAGTTATGGCTCAACCTAGATGTCATTAAAGTTTTAAATATCACTCTGGATGTGATTGCTGATAACAAATGCCCAAGGTGTTCTCTGTGTCCATGAGTTTGCTTTTTTGTTTATTTTGTTCTTTAGATTCCACATATAAGTGAAATCACATTGCATCGGTCTTTCTCTGTTTAATATACTCCAGTCAGCACAATACCTTCCATGTCCATCCATGCCACTGCAGATGGCAAGAACCCATTCGTTTCCATGGCTGAACAATATTCCAATGTATATATATGTACCACCTACTCTTTTATCTATCAATGGACATGCAAGCTGCCTCCACATCTTGGCCATTGTAAATAATGCTGCAATAGACATATGGATAAATTGATCTTCTACTGCTAAAATCTGTGTATTTTATTATTTCAACTTTGAATATTTAGTGAGAAGTATAGCCAACACTCTTTATGTTAATACATATGGGGTCATATCTTTCTGTATATGTGTTTTCTTAATGTTTATGGACACTGGAGGAGTTTGCCCATCTACACTAGACACAAAAATAAAAGATGCCCAATTTTGAGGCTGAACTACATTGAAAATCTTACCAGACTTTCCAAATGTTATGTTTTAACAAAACAATTACAACTCTTGACACTATGATATTAGTAGGTTTTTAGAGGAAAATAAAAAGGAAAAAAAGAAGTATATTTAAAGTAAGTTTTCTAAAGAGCATTATCAAATAGCAAATGGATCTATTTCTAGACCGACAGGTAGTCAGTTGATATTAGCTTGCTGGAAAAGTCATGACGTAGTTTTTCTAGCATCATGACTTTTCCAACAACCCAATATAATGGTACAAGCTGAAACTTAGATCAGTTTAAAACAGGTCTCCATTTCTTTCGTGTGTTTTGTTGTGTTGTTTTATTGATAGGTATAAAATGCAGCCTGCTAGGCTTCTTAAGTTTGGGGAAAGTGTATTAGGTAGATTATGACTACATAAATGTAAACCTATAAAGTACATTTGAATTTCTCTATCAACTCTTATTTATTCCTTTTTTCCCACTTCCCAATTATAAATATTTTCAAAAAACTTATACATCAAAAATCTAGCATCTCAAGAAATATTACTCTTTTATATTGTATTTTACTACAATAGAATAAAAAAATCACTCATTGATCAAAGCTGGAAAATAGTTAAAGAAAGTCAAGTTCAGAAGCTCCTAAGAAGGGCCAGCTGAGTGGCGTGGTGGTTAAGCGTTGGCTTGGGAAGCCAGCATCCCCAGTTCGGGAATAAATCAGTATATAAAAAGAAAAAAAAAAAAAAGAAGCTCCTAAGAATTCTTAAGAATTCACCAACTGGCTTCTATTGTCAAAAAGTTCACTTCACAAATCCTTTTTCCACAGTCTTGGTCTCTCAAGGCGAGTCTCAAAGCTTGGTAGTACATATCTTGCTTTCTCTTATCTATTTTGTCATTATTTCTGGTTCACAATCTCTAAGACCATTTCTGTTTGAGTGGCCACCTTGTCTTTTTCATTAGTGTGCCTATATTTTTCTGTGTTGTATTCCTTCAGGACACCAGGAAATCATGAGTGAGTGAGCCACCCACATCTTCAGAATAGATATACAAGCACTATAGTACAATGGATGCTAGAAGCCATTCACTGCCACATGTGGTGAAAGTTGCCCAAGTCATATCCTAGACAATTGATATTAGTTTTGTTTGGCCATTAATTAATTATCTATTGATAGTTGTCTTTGTTTTCTCTCTAGGGTTTTTGCTGCTATAGACTCTTAGGTAAGATATCTGAGACTACTAGTTTCTCTGTGTCTATAAGTCAGAAATGTCCTTAGCCCACTTTAGTTTTTACAGTTTTATGGAAATATAATTAGCATATTACATTGTATTACTATAAGGTATGCAATTTAATAATTTAATAAATGTAGTGAAATGATTACAATAAATTTAGGTCATATCTATCACCTCACATAGTGATTTCTTTCTTCGCCTGATGAGAAATTTTAAGATCTACTCACTTAGCATCTTTCAAATATATCCTTATCAGTAATTATATTTGGCATTGAACAAAGTAAAATTCATAATACCTGCCATCCAATCAAATTTATCAGGTAGAAAAATATGACTCATAATGAAAAGAATAATCAATCAATCCATCAATCAATCAATCAATCAAAAGTGATACAGAACTAATACAGATGTTAGAATTAACAGAAAAGGTAAGTAGAAACAGAAAAAAGAAATGCATTTCTTAAGTCCCAAATCAAACTTTTAGACTTTAAAAACTATGATATGTGAAATGAAAAAGAAACCATTTGCTATTAATCAAAATTAGACATGGCAGAAGAAAAGATTAATTCAATAATTTAAGGCATAAGAATAGAAAATATTCAAAATTAAGCAGAAAAAAGAACACAAATAAACACACAAAAAGAAAGAGCATTAGTGAACTATGGGACAACTTCACATGGTTCAATATATGGATAAATGGCCAAAAATTGTAAAAATTTTAAGAAAACTATAAACACAAATATTCAAAAAACTTAACAATCTCAAATATAAATAACATAAAAGAAACTATAAAAGGCAGATCATAATCAAATTGCTCAAGGCCAATGATAAAGAGAAAATTGCAAAAGCAACCAGCAATACATTTCTGTGAATTTTACCACCAAAAAAAAAAAAAAGAAGAAAAAAACAAAATTAAACTAAAACAATCAAGAAAAAGGACATGTTGTATACAATGCTGTATACAGAGGAAAACATATGAATGAGATTAGATTTCTTGTTGGAAACAATGAAAGGAAGAAGACAGCATAACAATATTTGTAAAGTACTGAAAGGAAAAAAGTCAACTTAGAAAATCTATATACAGAAAAAATATCTTTTTAAAACAAATGCAAAATAAAGATGTTTTTAGACATACAGAGGTTGAAAGTATTACCAGCCTTATAAAAACTAAGGAAGTTCTTCAGTCAGAGAGAAAAATAGCAGTTAGCAATCTAATCTACAAAAAGGAGTGAAAAGAATCCAAAATAATAACTACCAGAGTAAATATGTTTTTAAAAAAATATTATTTAAAATTATTTAAAAAATAATTACTATAACAGAAATAATTGTAATACATTAGGTGTTTATACTATGTATATAAAGTAAAATGCAAAATAAATGATACCATAAATCTGAGAGGGGAAGTACACTATTGTGTACTTATGCTATACAGGAAGTGGTATAATATAATCTGAAGATGCATTTACAATAGTTAAAAAGGTGTAGTCTGAATACTAAATTATCCACTAAGATAACCAAATAATTATTATTACTAAGCCAATAGATAATATACAAATTTCAGTTCATCAAAAGAACACACTACTAATCATTTATGCACCTAATAGCAGAGCTTTAAAATACATGAAGCAAAAACTGATAAAACTGCAAGGAGAAACAGATAAATACACAATTTTAATTAGGGATTTTATTGCCACTCTCTTAATAACTGATAAATTAGATAGACAAAAATTTGTCAGCAAGGCTCTAGCAAATTTGAATAACACAATCACCAACTTGACCTTTTTAATGCTTTATGGCACATCAAACAAACAACAATCTTATTCTCAAATGTAAGATAGACATTTAGCATATGGACATTTACTAAGATAAACCCTGTACTGTGTTTTAAAAGAACATAAATCATACATTTAAAATGAATCAGGTAATACAAATATCTTCTCTCATCACATGAAATTAAGTTAAAAATCAATAACAAAAATAATATCTCTAGTGAAATCCCATAATATTTGGAAATTAATAATACGACTAAAAGCACCCATGGATCAAAAAAGAAATTAAAAGTGAGTATAAAAAGAATTAATAAAATACTAACACACAATAAGCATAATAAAAATGAAAAAGTAAAATTAAAAAAAAACAACACAGTATTTAAGGGAATATTTCATTGGTAATTTCTGTTATTTAAACTACCAGTTTTGGCATTTTGTCATGACAGTCCTAACAGACTAATTTGGTGTCCAAAAAAAATTTGAAGAAGTCCTTTATCTGATTGGTTTACTGAGATAAATAAGCACTTACATAAATTTAACAAAGATTTCAATAAATCCCCTAAAATGAAGAAATCATAGTGTTAGCCGTTAACTGTGTTGTCTCTTCAATGTGGAAGAGGAGGATTATCAGTCTCTCACAGAAACTTAATTTAGCTATGTTGGAAACATCTGATTGCTAGATATCAAACAAAGAATTGCAAATGGATATTAGGTTTGCAAGAACTAACTGTAAAAAAATCATTAATTAAAACTTCTGAAACATTTTGACATTTAGTTAAGTTACTAGAGAAGAATTATAAAATCTAAATTTAAGTAACTTAAAGTCAATCCTTGGACAAATCAGACTAGGTTATTTATTTACTTATTTTTTAACGTCATCTGTTTTCTCTTGATCTTATGGCACATTGAAATATTATGCTAGCATAATATAAGATTTGTTAAATTCTATGAAATATTTTCATTTCGATTGTTCTAATTTGGTTTTATGTGTCAAATAAATTAACACTGTTTGTATGTTTAAGTTATCAAGAATGCAAACACAGGACCAGCCAAATGGCACATTGGTTAAGAATTGGCTTGGCACGCCATCTCTGAGCAGCAGCACCCTGGTTTGGATCCCAAATGAGGGCCAGTGTCGCTGAGCCCTCTACAGCTAAGATGGTGGACAACAGCTTGACCTGGAACCCATCTGCCTTGAGGCACCAACAATGGTGTAGGCTGCAGTGGGGATGGCTGGCAGCTGGTGTTCGCTTTTGTGAGCTGCTGTGAGTCACCGGGGAGTGGCTGTCTGATGACCTGCGAGCAACTGCCTCACTTGGGAAGAGTGCAATGATCAGGATACCAACATAGGACAGTGAAGGGATGTCCTCCACAACTAGATTAAAGAACGGAAAGGACAGCAACTTGTCTGTCCCCCTTTCCCAATTCCCCAACACTGTTCCCCTCCCCCAACTGTCCAATAAAATCTTTAAAAAAAAAAAGAATGTAAACACAGGTTTAACCAAGTGGAACTATAATAACTTAGTTTTTTTTTTAAAGGATTTATTCATTTGAACTTTAGATAATGCTGTAAATCTTTGAATTCACTCCACTACACTAGATGGGTAAATTTTTAAACCTCACCTCTCTTCAATTTTTATTAGTTATTTTGTTACTCTTAATGTCAACTTAAAGTTAATTCTCATATCATTGTAGAACTTGTTTGAATATTAAATTGAATTAATTAGGAAGAAATATTTGAATACAAAACAACTTCTAAGGACATCAACAACCATAAAGAAAGAAAATGAAATGAGTCACCAAGAATAACTTTTACTTATACATATATCCTTGTCAATAAAAACAAATATTTGCTTTTTTTTTAACGCTCACCTAGGCTGGTAACATATACTTTCCTGGGTGGACTACCCTTATACTCCAAAATATGTGCTTACCACCTGTAATATATGACCAAATCTTTATATTAATATATTATATTCCAATAGGAAATTCACTGCGATCAAGTTATAGATCAGAAATGGAAATCTCTGAAAAAACACCAAAGGCATCACAGCCTTTGTATAATACTGTATAAGGTGCTCTGACTACTGGTACCAGAGAGAACACACGCTCTGATGAGTTTAGGATACTTGATTTAAATTAATTTGTCACCATGAGTGGACACCTGTCACACAGTAACAGGATACTGGCCCAGGAATCTTTTGGTCCAGAAACAGATGACTTTGAGAAAGAAGGAGACTGATACAAGGCCTACCTGGCAGAAAAAGAATAATTCTTTGGAACTGAATTGCACTGATAAGGGACATTATATTGTGGATAAAATGTTTTTTGGTGATCATATTAGAATATCAAATTTGTTTTCTTCAGCATCAATTTCTCTCTTTCAATGCAGCTGGCTATACTCGTGTAATCTGGAATGAAATGTTCTTTGAATGGTTTATTTTTCAAACTTGCCCCCTAGAATTAAAAGGGGGAAAAAAACAAAAACAAACAAACAAACTAACTAACTAACTAACTAACTAACTAACTAACTAACTAACTAAGAAAACCTCATGGGATATCTTAATATAAATTATAAGATAGTGATTCATCAAAAGAATTGAAGATCATGATTCTGTCAAAAATATGACATATTGATATTGGCCTCTTCTGTAAAATTATACAGAATAATGGTTAAATATCATAAAATACCTTTATTAAATCAATTTATTTTTTATGACAATGTAGTATTTTTGGTTTGTTTTTGCTTAAGGTTTGTAGCCATGATCTAGAGAGGAATGTCATGTTTAAAGGTATTATTTAGTTACATATGACAGGCTGACTATTAAGGAACAAAGAATTCCCTACTTATGTGATAACAATGATACAAATTCCTACTAAGAATCCATCTGATACTTGCTTTCTTAGTCTTTCCAGTGATAAAGAATGTCAATTCTTGACTGGCTGGAAATATTAAAATGCTTCAGGACTTCAGAAAAACAGAATAAACATAGAGTTTTAGGAACCACAGGCAAAACCTGTACAGTAAAATGTGTTGGTGTTTCTGGTTTCTAGCCTTACATTCAGGAACTGATAAAGGCAATAAAAATATTTCTTACCCTATAAATATGATACAAAAATGTAATACTAGGGACTTTACAAAACCTCCAGAGAGAAGTTAATTATCCCTTATGGCTCTACTTTTGTTGAACCTAAAATAAGGTCTGTATGTATTAGCAATCATTATCATGTTGCAGCACCATAAATAATATAGGATAAAAGGAACAAAATATCAAGTTAATAACACTGAGTGAAATGTCTCAAAGCAAATGTATTTGGACAAATCTGTGCCATGGGAAATAAAGCTATGTCCAAAATGGCACTGAAAAGTAAAAAAATATTTTCTGTCTGACATGTGGCTATCATGGACTGCTTTTTCTCTTCTTTTTTTTTTACATTTACATGCTTTGAATTCCAAGAGATAAGCCATACATTACTTGGCCACCTTAAAAGTTTTACATATTGGAAAAACAAAAAAATAAACATAACACTCTTTTTTTCATTATCAAACACAATAACTTATAATTTCTTAAAAGTAACACAAAGCTATCCAATCAGAGTTGTCAAGTCATATAATAAACTTTTTATTCTGGGGCCCTATATTTCTCAAAGTTTGAACTTATGCTTTTTTGAATTATGCATTTTTGAAAGACAAAAAAAAAAAGGCCTTCATCATTAATTATCTGTGAACTCTGTCTTTGACCAATCCAAGAATATCTGTTACATATATTTCAAGGCAACTTTTAGAAGGTTAGCATTTCCAAAAGTACAAGGCATTGGATAGGAAATCCAACTCCTACATCAAGTGAAAGAAGATGGCATCTATAGCTTTCCTATCCTGTAGGAAGCACAGGGTTTAGAATCAGAATAAGGATGGACATTTAGCTCTTCCTAGCAATTCTAAAAACTAGATTTTAGTCAGAAAATTTTATGTTTTCTTTTCTTTTCTTTTTTTTTTTTTTTTTTTTTAGCAGAGGATAGTTTTATTAGAGCAGAAAGTTACAGCTCTTGAAACAAGAGGGGGCTCCCAACTGGGATGCCCGAGCCAGCAAATTTACTTCTATTCTATTTTAGATGATTATTTATTTTTTCTTCCTCAGTATTATTTCCTAATGTTTAAATTATTGGGTTGTCGGAACAGTCATGTTGTATTTTTTCTATGTTTTCCATTGCAAAAATGCATCATGACTTTTCCGACAACCCAATAGTTCACCTCTGTCTAAATGTCTGTATATTGCTTCATTCTTCTAAAGTTTCTTTCTTCAACTGTACTATGCATATATGTATATAAATGTATGTACCGAGGGTGCCAAAAAAATGTGCATGGACACTTTGGTCAATATTGCTTAAGAAGTAGTTTGCCATAATCAGAAGTATCTGGATGCTGATGGTAACCACTTTGAGCACCTCTTGTAATTGCAGAAGTCAAATGTTACTTGTATTCACCTTTTGTTATTGATATATATTATTACATTTTTTATAGTGGTTTTTTTTCCTTTTTTAAAATGTGTATACATTTTTGACAACCCCCTGTATATGTATGCATGTATATTTATGTATGAATTTATAAATTTATTCTTTGTTTAATTTAGCTTATTCACTGGAATAGAATATTGAAATTTCAGAATGTTCATATATATATATATATATATATATATATATATATATATAGAGAGAGAGAGAGAGAGAGAGAGAGAGAGAGAGAGAGAGAGACAGAGACAGAGAGAGAGAGACAGAGAGAGAGAGAGAATGAGTATGTTTCACTCACTTGGAAAGAAAGCTGTGGCCAGTGAAAGTATAATTTTTTTTTTATAAATTTTTATAAATACACAGATATGCAAATGTTCTCCATAAAAGGCATTGCTTTTTGATTTTTGAGCATGTCTACTAATGAAATTATCTAGAAAAACATTCCCTGCTTTTTCCAGAATGATTATAACATATTCATTACATGAAGAGAAAAATGCCTCAATAAACATTAAAAAAAATCCCTGTAGCTTTTTGGAAAATAGAAATACAACAAAACAATTGCATAGAGATTTTGAATTTAAATAATATACTTGACATTTGGATTATTTTTTTAGAAAAAGAAAGTGTTTGTAAAAATTATAGAATGCATAATGAGTTTAAAAATGAATGTGTTTCTTCAGCCACTTTAAAAAAAAATGGCCATGGGTCGGCCGAGTGGCGGGGTGGTTAAACGCTGGCTTAGGATGGGTCCCACATATGAGGGCCAGTGACACTGCCCTCAAAAAAAAGAAAAAAAAATGGCCATATATCTTTTATTTTAGATGGTTTTTAGAAAATTAATTTAGTCTCTTTTTTAATGAACAAAAGAAAATAATCTGCATATAGAAAACTAAGATAATTTAAATAACTTTCTCTTTCAGCAATGAAATAATTCACTATTCAATGCGTTGGTTAGATGCTGGTTTCATTGTGTATGAATATACCAACAAATGGGCTTATAAATATTATAATGTGTAACACAAAGTAAAATGGTAGTGTTTTTCTAAAATGCAGTATCAATTCTCTTTAAAGGCATTGGTGATAAAGCATCTGCAATATAGCACTTATATCTAAAATCTAGTTTTTAAAATATCTTAATTATCTTCCAAATTTTCTTAACTGCCATGTTCCGATTTCCACATTTGAGATGTGAAAGAGTCTTGACATTTTCTCAGTAGACACTGCATCATTACAATCCTCTGAATGTTGAGAAGTTGCCATGTTGACAGCTGTTGTAGACTTTTAGATAAAATATTAATGATTGAACTGATTCTAACAGTTCTTCTAACTTGTTTGAAAACATTGGCTTCAATTTTAATCCTTGAGCTCCTACTGTCATTTACACAGAGTTAAGCTGTCTAGTTAGCTACCAATATGATAGGTTCTTTCTTCTCTAAGCTTTGGGATAAAATAACTCATGAATTGAAAATATCATCTTAATAACAACTGCAACTTACATTTTATATGACTAATAGTCTAAATAGTCTATGCTAATAGTCTAAAAACTTATTTTTACAAATATAATCAAGATATTGACTGAAAGTTTTCCTGTTGTATTAGAATTGTAGCTAAAGCCCAAAATAGAAAGTGGAGCCTTAAATAGTGTTATTTGAATATTTAACTAGACTTGATTAAGTTTTAATAACTGAAAAAGACCAGAAAAATTACTGTGTCTGCCTATAATGTCATTAAGAGATAGGGAAACCAGACATCAAAACAGAGCATGATTGAAAGCAGTGATTAGAAAAAAATAAAATTGTTTCATATTAATATCTCATTGAGTTGTCTTCAATGAACTGGTTACTCATCCTTTATCTCATTTTGTCTTTAAAGCTACCATATGAAATAGGCAAGACAGGGATTAATCATAGTATTTAAGAGGTGAAAAGTGAAAATACTAAATTCCTCATAATAGTCTTTCTCCCTCTCCTACATTTTACCTAAAAAGAAATTGATGAGCAGGGGTCAATTAGTGGCTGATAAAGCCAAAAATAGAATCTAACTAAAACTTTGTCAATGTTATACACAAATTTGATAGAGAGAAGTGATAACAGATAATAGATTCCTCACTTCTAGCCATTAATTGGACCTCGCTTCTGTCTTTGCATAGCTGAACTCCTGCTATATAGAGATAACCAGTGTTGTGAGAGACCTTAGAGTAGCTTTCCTTGACTATCCAGTCACCTATTTCCCATAGTCATCGTATTATTCTCTCGCACTGTTGGGTTTTTTCCTAGTACATCACTTTCTGAAATTATCTTGTTTATGTGTCTGATTATTTGTTGATTTTTAAAAATACTCCATGAAGTCAGGAAACTTACTAGACTTGTATAATGATAAGTCTTTAGTATTTTGAACAGGGCCTAAAACATATTATTTGTGAAACAAATAGTTTCTAAGTAAGTGACATCAGGCTAGGCTATCTCATTCTCTTCTCATTGATCAGAACTGCCTTTTCCCATTTCATAACACAGAGTCAAATCACTGCAGAGGAAAATTCTACTCTCAACCTTTTGAGCTCTATCTCCTCCAACCTTCCAAATTTGTCTCCTGTTTCCCCATGACATCAAAATATATCTATTAGTGCTAGACTCCCTAACCTATTATTCAAAGGGGGCATATAAAACCTAAAAGTGTTCAATGACTTAGTTTGGAGTTGTGTAATTAGTAATAATAGGAGCCTAAGCTACAGTAAGGTCTTTTGCCGTCTCTTCATTCATTCAAGGACATAAAGGATAAATATTTCTAGTCAGTGTCTGGGTAGGAAACAAACCTCTAAGGAAGAATGATGGGTTTTAAATCACTCTCTACTATTGTACAGGTCTCCACTATGCTGGGACTCCAAAGAGGGTAGGGTTGGCGGGGAGTGTGTGGGGGTGCAGCATGGGTGAGAATTCTGAATCCTACTAAAAGAACATTTTGACCTGCCTGGTCTCTTTTTCATGGAGGAGAAATGAATGAAGCAAATTCAACCCTTCTTCACAGTAAACAGTGTTTTAGACTTGTCCTTAAATATTTAGATGAAAGATTTAATCTCATTTTGCAGATCAGTAAATCAAGACTCAAACTATTTAAATCACTAAAATACCCAAAGAAGTCAAGTGGGTAATAAGTTAGAGCCAGGATTCAAATTCAGTTACTGTTGGAGTTTCAAAAATACACACATAAGATGTAAAAGAAAGTTGAAATATCATCCACAAAATAAGAATGAACATGGATATCATACAAATTAACAATTTTATCCTCAAGAAAAAAGAAAACATTCTATAGCATGTTTCACCATTCCTCTCATTAAATATATTTTATTCTCAGGAAGTTCCAATTCACATCTAAGTTAATCTAGTTACAGTTAAAATAGACTTTTCCTTGGATTGAGTAACAGCTGGTCACTTCAGAACCATACATTTCATGGCCCTTCATATGCTTGAAGATCATTATCAAGTCACCCTTCAGCCTTCTACCGATGCAACGGGCACTATAAAAGTACCATCAGGCACAAAAATCATCAGAAGCACCACAAGCACCCTCATTAAATTCACCATCTGGTTTAACTGGAAATGTCAGCAAATAGAGAGTGCATGTTGATGGGCATACTACTGTTTATGCCTTTTAACTGGTCAGCAATGCTAATTATAATTACATCTTCATTGTGGGATTTTACAGCTTAAATGGACAAATGAGCATACACTCGATTAAGTAACTACAGACTAAATGGAAAATGGTTCTCAAGCTAACGTTTCCAAAAGCAATCAGTGCTTTTTTTTGTTGACTAATAATCTCCAAAATCATTGAGTGCTGAGCAAACAGATAAATTGGCTCTGCCTCCGAAGAGATCCTAAGCAATTTTCCAAGTTACAATATACAAGAGATTTCTTCATTTAACTGTCAAAAAAAGTTAAGAAAATAACTTTCCTTTTTGCTTTCTGGAATTTCTCTGTGGCTATTAATTTAATGCAGGCAGCATTAGATTTATATAAACTGAAGATATCTTTGTTAATAATACCCTTCAATTTATATTAGTTTAATCTAAAAAGTTCTTGCTATTAACATTATGAACCCTACACTTGAAACTAATATAATGTTATATGTCAATTAAACCTCAATAGAAATGAATAAAACTATAAGCAATTAACATATTTATTATAAATCAGTACAATAAATAAGCAAGTAAATAAACTTTGAGACTAGATCCTTTTTTTATTCATAATACTCCCAGTTTTGAGTTTCACATGTGCTGAGAAGGGGAATTATGCTGTATAAAAGGCATTTATCAACTAAAAGTTTCTCATCACAGAAATAATACACCTATACTTCCTTCCAATACTTAGGTTATACTGTATATAACATTGTTGTAATGAATTATTTTTAAGATGCTTAAAGTTGTATGGATTAATTATAATAGTTTTGGTTTGCTAATGTGCCTATCATAAAATATTGTTTTCTTTTTAAATGTTTTATTTCTTTTTTAAGTTTTTCTTCGCTTTGGCATTGGAATTTGGATTCCATAATGCACAGAACATGTGCTCTGTGAGGTTTCACTGTTATTTCATCTCATAGCTTGCTCTTACCACCTATTAAGCTTTCTGTTCCTTTGTATTCTTCCCGGTCTGATTCATTCTTCTGCCTCAATGGATTTCAAAGGGTTTTCTTTACATTCACATTACTTTACATTTCTCATTTCTTTTTTATATGCACTATGCTTGGGGGGAAAATCTGTTTTTCTTAAATACAATGAAAGCACATTGATTTGGAGCCAGCCAAGTGGCGCGATGGTTAAGCGCTGGCCTGGGAAGCCAGTGGCCCAGGTTCGGGTCCCACATATGAGGGCCAGTGACACTGCCCTCAAAAAAAAAAAAAAAAAAAAAAGCACATTGATTTGGAATCACTGAATAAGCATTTTTAGTGCAAACCAAGGTTACCATATTACTGGTACTATTTATAAAAGTCAAATAGCAATTTTTCAGTTTCTCCACAAAAATTTAAAAAGTAATACAGCAATAAGTGAAATTACTCTAAAACATATTGCAGAGAATACTGTATAGACAGCTCTCTCTTCACAAATGTTTAGAGAGGGTAATTAAGCACATGGGAAAATAAATCTTGTCTTGTTGAAGGGCAATTGATAATTAGAAGTTACAAGAGGATACAAACATACACCAACACATATGATTATGTGTAGATATAACACATATGTGTGTGTGTACATCTCCAGTCTATTTTGTCTTCCATTTGCTTGGCAGCAATATGCTATTGATAGCTCAGAAGATACTTTCCTCATAAACAGTGTTTCAGCTATTACTCTGGACTTTCCTGCCTATTTTGCATTTTAAAAGGATTGGAATTACTACCATTGACTTGAAGTATGAAAACAAAAAGAAAAGTGAAAATAAGAGTTGTGCTGCTTTTTCCCATTTTCTGTTCTGCTCTATGCCCCAGGAGCCTGATCCCTGCAGATTGCAAACCTGAGCATCCCTTAGCTCCCTCCTGGTTGAGTTCAGCCAATGAAAGTCACCAGCCAGTGAGAGATCAGAGGATAGAAAGAGAAAATGGAGCTTTTTCTCCCCCACCCCTTCTCTGCTCTGGGCCTTATTTTATGGACAAGTCTACATTCCTCCAGGGTTATAGCTAGCTCCTTTCAGGCTGCTCCTCCCACTTGGCTCATAGTCTCCTCTTGTCTTTCAGGCTGAGGGGTAATAATGGCTTCCTGCTGTTTCTCACATCATCTGAAGTGCCTGAACATCCTTTATTTTCTCCTTTAAAATTTTCTCACAGCTTTGAAAGCAGTCTCTGTATTAAATTCTGAAACCACTTGATGTTTCTCTCAGGACACTGACTAATACAAGATCCCATTCTAAAAGGATAAAAATAGTTGTTTTCTTGTTGTTTAGTTGGATGGTAGAAGCAACAGGAATAACTTGCTTTAAATATTTTGTTTATAGTCAATTCCACATATAAAGACTCATTCAAAAATAAAATATGTATTAACGAACAGGTAATATGCTTTGTTAGAAAAAAAATAAATCCCAGGAACTTAATGTTAGGCTCTTCCTAATTTTAACATGACTTCAGGGATTTCCCTCAGTGTTTTCCATTTACTTTAAAAAATCAATTGTCATGCCTATCCATATTTGCAACTACATTTTACTGAGATTTTTTTTGAGGCACTTTTTTTAGCCTGCTATTTTTTTTTTTTTTTAAGCTTTTATTGGGGAATTGGGGAAGGGAAACAACATTGGGGAATCAGGGAAGGGGAACAGACAAGTTGCTGTCCTTTTGTTCTTCAGTCTAGTTGTGGAGGACGCCGCTCAACTGGCCCATGTTGGCACCATCTCTGCGCTCCTCCCGGGTGAGGCAGCCCCTTGCCAACCACTGGACGGCTGCCCAAGGCAGCACACGAAAGCCCACAACCTCTGCCAGCCAGCCCCACTTCAGCCCACGCTGTTGCTGGGGACCCACGAAAACCCACTCCAGGTCGAGCTGTTGTTCACCATCCTGGCTGCAGAGGGCGAGGTATCATTGGCCCTGGAAATGGGATCTGAACCGGGGCCCCATCATCCAAAGCTGGCGTCCCAAGCCATCTACCAACTATATGTCACTCAGCCGGCTTTGGCCTGTTTTTAGAAGAGGGGTTTGCCTTGCTATACCAAATAATGTCAAATGGCCCTATGGAGGTATTATTTTGAAACAGTTGCTTTCTTGGCAATATGCATTCAGGGATATTCTCAGTTCTAGTGAAAGTTGTGAACTGGACCTTGTGGCTTCACAGATATGTATATGTGCATGTACTAAGACTATAACCTGGTGTTCAATGAGGCTTATCTAATTCAGATACATACTGATTTTTATGTCTGAGTTTCCTATGTTTGACATTTTTAGTAATTATAAATGATTTGAGAGAATCCCAAGTAGCCATGTGGATAAATATACAGAAATGCAATAATTTACTTATGCACATGTATCCCTCACGAATCTCAGGGAAGTAATCTACAAGAGTTAAAGCACATCTACTAGGTGAAAAGAAGTCCTGCCCTCAGGAGAAACCACTTGCAGAGAAGGTATCCTATTTCCTCTATTGTGGGGCTTCTGATATTGGACTGAAAGGGAAACAGAGGGAATCCTTTTTCTGTACTAGACAGAATAATACATCATCTTTGAAGAATCTGATCTGGTTTTCAGGACTCTAAAGATGTAGCTACAATGCTTTTTAGAGGGGAAACTACCCCTATTCACGAAATGCCGTTATCTTAGATTCAAGTGGTAGAAGGACTTAGTGCAACAATTATAAATGACTAGAAATAATTATTTTAAAATGTACCAAAGAGAGAAGAAAATTAGAGTTTCTCTCACAGAAACAGTTGTAAGGGATGGAAAGCAAGCAGTTAATGGCTGAAGTGAGGAGTTATGAGAGATGGAAAGATTCTTTCATAGAACCATAATTTCTTGGAATATGCATTTATTTTTGATAGGGATCAGAATAACAACTATTTTTGTTATTAGTGTTAAGTTGATACTCATCCTACTATTTTCCTCCCTTTTGGCTGATATAGTTTGAGAAACCACTATTACCTAGGAAATCTAAATTTTTCTAGGCTCAATTAGCCAGTTGACAGTAAGATGATATTAAGAGTCATACTTAACATTTAGCTAGCCTGCAAGTCTTTGCAACCCCCTACATAAAGCAAGATTTCAGTTCCATCAACAGCTGTATTTTTATTTCATGTAGAAAGTGTGGATGGAGTATAAATAACATCTTACAGCATGGACAGTTTTCTCTTGTACTTCTATTTTACAACTCCCTGGTAGGCACAGCCTAAAGCCACTTGAGGCTGCATATGTTCCCCTTCAGAATGACAAGTCCCTGCCCAAAGTATTACTCTTGGTTTTCTCCTAACTACAAATGAAAGAGGAAACCAAAAGGTGCTGTTAGGCTCAGTCTTCATACCCCAAAAAGTCAGCATTTATTATAAGAAAGTGAGAAAGCTGTACTTCAGGAAAGAAATGGCTAGCAGCAGTCCAATCCCTCTCTTCAGGGGAGTGGGGGTTTGGGGACACCTCCAAGGAAGAAAAAAGGAACATGATCCTCTAATAGGAGGGAGGAGTTGGGATTAACAAGTGACAATCAAGCAGTCTGTGCTATGTATGGGCAATATTCCCCCAAACAGAATTCCATTTGCAAATATATTCCCCAGATGCCAATTAAGTAAATTGATGGGCAAGTGTCTTTCAGGCACCTGTTTAGAAAGGCTATTTGGGTGGTTGAAAAATGCTTGCAAAGAATAGCACCGGCAACAGGAACTTTAGGTAAGGAGGGCGAGAAGTGTTAATGGTGATGAAGGGGGAGAGCTTGGTGTCATATCGCTCAGTTCTATTGGTGAGATCCATCAAGCAGAAGCTTAAGAACCCACTGAACTATTTTCATAGTGAATTAGTAAGAAACAGGTCATAGAAAATTATGCCAATGGATGAATGAGATAAAACGAAAGATCAGGTTGTCAAATTAATCTCACAATTGTCAGAGCTCTTTACCAGTATCAGAATTTACTACTAATTTCAAGGATGCATGCAATTGCAAGGCATAGGTGAAGTGGGAGAAGTCTTCCCAAACCACTCCCCATTTCTTCTCATATTCTTTGTTGTAACATTGGAACACTGGCTGGCCCACAATTAACATATGGGGTCTCTAGTAAATATGCACAGTCATATCTTTTAGAAAGGATTTGTTTTGGTCACGAAGCACTTCCACTTTAAACTCAGAGATATATGGCTTACAGAATAATTTCCTAAAAGCCATGTCTGAAAAGTTCACGAATGCCAGATCTATTTACTTTAAACAACCCTAGACAGCCTACGTATATCCTGCTAAAAGCGCATAGGTAAGGAGAAGTCATTTAGCTAAGAAGTCACAGAGCTGTTTAACACGTAAGGAATCCTACAACCTCCTTCATGACTTCAAGGTGAAAACACTTTTTGTTCTCTAAGGTGACCTTTCTTTGGTGCTATGACTATATTGCTTAACTGTCACTGCTGAATTGAACAATTAATGATTTCAGTGAGATTAGGCTCACACAGAACCACTGTATCTCAGACATCATTATTCCTTTGAATTGCTCTCTTAGTATTTGTCAAGAGGTTAGCTATATTTGGGCAGGAATAAAAAAAATTAAGCAGATTTCTACTGTCACCAAAAATCAAACAAAAAACAAGAACAAAACCAAAAAACCTTTATCTATATTTTGATTATTTTTTCCACTTCTGTTTCTACTACACCAAATTATTCCTTCATTCTGTTTTGTCATTAATCAACTCTGTGCATCTATATGTTTAAAAACCACATTGATTGTTTTGTAATATAATTTCAAATCAGGAAGTGTGATACCTTCAACTTTGTTCTTTCTCAAGATTGCTTTCGCTATCTGGTGTCCTTTGTGTTTCCATACATATTTTAGTTTTGTTTTTTTTTTTGCTTGTTTGTTTTCTGTGAAAAACAGCATTGGAATTTTATAGGGATTGCATTGAATTTGTTTATTGCTTTGGGTACTATGGGCATTTCAACCATATTACAATTCTGTGAGGATGAAACATCTTCCCATTTATGTCTTTAATTTCTTTCATCAATGCCTTTCAGTTTTTATGGTACAGATGGTTTTTCTTCTTGGTTAAATATATTCCTAGATGTATTTTTTTTTTTGATGCAACTATAAATTGTAGTGTTGTCTTAATTCCTTTCTGCTGTTCATTATTAACATAAATAAATGCAACAGATTTCTGTATCCTGAAACTAATAAATTCGTTTCTTAGTTCTAACAGATTTTTTGGTGGCATCTTTAAGGCATCTATATGTAAGATCATGTCATCTGCAGACAGTGACAGTTTTATCTCTTCCTTTCTCATTTCAATGATATTTATTTATTTTAATTTATTATTATCATTTTTTGCCTAATTGCTGTGTCTAGTAATTCCAGTGCTATGTTGAATAAGAGTAGTAAGAGTGGGCATCATTGTCTTATACATGATCTTGGAAGAAAAGCTTTCAACTTTTCACTGTTGAGTATGATTTTAGCTGTGGGCTTACCATTTTATAACCTTTACTAGGTTGAGTAATGGTCCCTCTATATGCATTTTGTTGAAAGATTTTATCATACATGATTGTTGAATTTTGTCAAATAGTTTCCTTATATCTGTTGAAATGATCATGAGTTTTATTCATCATTTTGTTAATGTGGTGTATCATATTGACAGATTTGCATATGTTGACCCATCCTTGCATCCTTGGAATAAATCCCACTTGATCACGGTGTTTGATCTTTTATAATGTATTGTTAAAATTGGTTTGCTAATATTTTGTTGCAAATTTCTGCATCTATGTTCATCAGGAATATTGGCCTATGATATTCTTTTCTTGTGGCACCCTTGTCTCATTTTGGTATTAGGGTAATGCATTTTGCATTCATAAAATGTGTTTGAAAGAGTTCCCTTTTTTCCTCCTCCTTTCTTGGAAGAGTTTGAGATGGAATGGTATTAATTCTTCTATATATGTTTAGTAGAAATTCCAACTGAAACCTGCACTCTTGTTTGTTGGGAGGTTTATGATTAATGAGTCAATATCTGTGCTAGTAATCAGCCTGTTCATATTTTATATTTTATCATGATTCAGCCTTCTTTCTAATAATTAAAACAGTATGTACTAGTATAAATACAGACACTTAGATCAATGGGACAGAAGAAAAACAAATCCATGCATATTTGGTCAATTAATTTGACCAAATTTATAACAAAGGATCCAAGAATATACAACGGGAAAGAACAGTCGCTTCACTAAATGGTGTTTGGAAAATTGGACAGCCGCATGTAAAAAAAGGAAACATTACCATTATCTTACACTATACATATAAATTAACTCAAAAAGGACTTGATAAGTCCAATGGAGACTTGAACATAACATGTGAAACCACAAAACTCCTAGCAAAAGAACACAAACAAAAACAGAGGTAGTAAGCTTCTTGACACAGGTCTTAGTGATTATTTTTCATCTGATTCCAAGAGCAAAATCAATAAAAGTAAAAATATACAAGTGAAACTACATCAAACAAAAAATCTTCTGTGATGCTAAGGAAACCATCAACAAAATGAAAAGGCAGCCTACTGATTGGGAGAATATAATTGTAAATTATCAAAACTTTATAAAAAACTAATACAACTCAATAGCAACAATAAACAAACAATATAATCAAAAATTGGGCAGAGAATCTGAATACACTTTTTTTTTTCAGAGAAGACATACAAATGGCCAAGAGGTACATGAAAAGATATTCAACATCATTAATCATCAGGGAGATAAAACTTCACACGTGTTAGAATAGCTATTATCAAATAGACCAGAAATAACAAGTGTTGATGAGGATATGGAGAAAAGGCAACCCCTGTGTACTGTTGGTGTAAATGTAAATTAGTGCAGCCACTGTGGAAAACAGTATGAAGATGCCTCAAAGAATTTCACTTATTGGTATTTATCAAAAGAAAACAAAAACACTAATTCAAAAAGACATATATACCCCATGATCATTGCAGAATTGTTTACAATAGCCATGACATGAAAGGATAAAGAAGATTAAAGAAGATGGTGTGTGTGTGTGTGTGTGTGTGTGTGTGTGTGTGTGTGAGAGAGAGAGAGAGAGAGAGAGAGAATGTATGTTTGTGTGTAATATTATTCAGCCATAAAAAATAATAAAATATTTTTGTTTGTGACAAATGAATAAACCTCAAAGGCATCATGCTAAGTAAAATAAGTCAGACAGAGAAAAAGAAACAGCATATGATCACTTGTATATGTGTAATCTAAAACAAACCAATCTTATAGATGCAGAGAACAGACTAGTGGTTGTAAGAGATGGCAGGCGGGCAATGGGAGAGATGGGAGAAGTGATTTTTTTTTTTTTTTCAGTTTAAGTTAATTGAATAAAAATTAAAAAAAAATACTTTTGACCCTTTAAACTACTGTATAAAAATATGGTAAGACAACAGGTGGTGTGGATCAGATTGTTACCTCTTTCATTTTACAAATGAGGAAATGGAGGTACAAAGAGATTAAGTAACTGTCCAAAGGTTACACAGTTGGTATTTGTTAGAGCTAGGATTTGAAACTCCACAGTCTGATTCTAGCATCTCTGTTCCTAACCCGTAAGCTATGTCATCCTATCCAATATGGCAATCTCAGGGTAGTCAGTTATTATTTGGAAATTCAGGTCTCCAGGAGTGAGTGTTTTAGTGAACCAGGTGGATGCTTCCTGGCCTTTCCAAATTTGGCCTCAAAAGTGTCCTAGTATAACTTTTTCTGTAACCTCTTGTTTAAAGTAGTGACAAGCTCACTCAGATTCAGGAGTCTGGGAGGAATGTCAAAGTGTCAAAGGATTTGCAGCTGTGCTTTGAGATCATCACAGTGATTAAAGTACCAGCTGCAATAACCACAATATATAGTACCCAGAATTGTGGGTTGGATTTTATTTGCTGGAATGACCTTATGGTTTCCTATATTTTGTTCTTATTTATCTACAGTAGGAAGTGGAAGAAAACAGAATCTTTCCTTAAGGCAATTCTCTATGCCAATTAGTATACTTCTAATACCTTTCTTAGCTCTGACAACTTTCTAAATGGCACTGGACAATACTTCCACTGACTGAAGCTGCATTCGTATAGCTGTTCCCAGATAGAAAATATTCTGTTGCCTAAATACAAAACACAATGCTAAGCTATTTTTCTTTAAATTATCCTTAATTCCCTCCCCTGGGAGGATTATACAACTGCCAACTTTGAGTTTTAAACCTTAAGACACTTTTGAATAATACTTAATGGACATAAAAAAATAATATTAACAAGGTGATGTTGGTGTATAAGGGAACTGTGAGTGTGAGCGTGTGTGTGTGTTTCTCAAAGAAAAATGCAAGTTTTCTATTTTAACAGCTGTGAAATATTGAGCTAATTTAGCTTAAATCTTTTGAATATGGGTTTAGTTTATGGGGACAGTGACTATCAAAAATTTTAAGTTGAAAAATATTGGAAAAAAAGCACATTCAATTCTCCAGTATTCTGGTTTCAATTAAAATCTGAGTTTGTGACCAATGTTGCTGAAACTGTTGGTCCATATGACTTTCATTCAATTTAGCTTTAAATCCCAACTCTAGAAATCATATGTCTTGCTTATAATCAGCCTAATGAATATTGCTAAGAAGTGTTTTCTTTCTTTCCTTTTGCTATCATATCACTTGGTTACACTTTATTGCTTCTTTTTAAGTCCTATGACTCAATCACTCAAAAAAAATAAATGATACTACTGTGATATATGCTTGGTCTTCTCTAGTCTTGGTCTAGTATTGGTCTAGCCTCTTTTAGTATCCCCTTCCGGATTATCGATCTGTCTCTGTGTGATGTCTGGATTCAGCACATGGTGCACAACTAGATGGTTTCCATTTGTAACTTTTGTCATCAGAACATGATCCAGTTAGTGCCCTTGCTCACACAAGCATTAAAGCAAACCAAACATGAAGAAAAGTCTGTTTCTGAGTGATCTTATTAAAGCTTAGACCTATGGCGAGAAGTCATTTTAATGTTAGCACAAATATATAAGAAAAAAAAAATGAATTTAATGAACTGTTATCATTTGACTTTTTTCAGTGTATAATCCTGCTCTGAAGTATTAGAATAAATTTTGGTCTGTCCAAATGTGTGAAATAGCAAGAAAGGATTTAATTGGGTCATGATGTACCTGTGTTGCTAACTTCTTCAAATCGTTTCTCCTCATTATTTTATGAAGAAGTATAGTTCAGAAGAAAAAAAAACATGGGTTACTTAATCAAATAGACATCCTACTTATTAACTGTGTTAACACTTAGAGCCTCTGGTTTCTTTCTTTCATATATATATATATATATATATATATATATATATATATATATATATATATATATATAACAAACCATAATAAATTTCTCACAGAATTGCATTGAAGACCTTTGTAAAATACCAAGCACAGTGTTTAGTACACAGTGACTAGGTCTTCATAATTCTTGTTCTCTTAACACTTTCTACACTGAAGTAACTGTGGAATTTTGAGAATGACTAATAATTAATGTTTTGGGGGAAAGGAAAAAATTAAATCAGGAATAAATTATTCTAAATGAACCACTCTACTTCTGTCCCCAACAAATGATGAATGTTCTGAGTGAGGAATATAAGCATCACTAGAAAATAGGAACCCAGTGAAAGACAAATAGCCAGACTCACAATGACTGTCCATGCAAATGTTAAACACTCTGGCTCACAGGGAACAAGATAAACAGCAGGGACTTTGCAAATGAGCCAGGCTGAGGTTTTATGAGTTTCACCCTCCAGTGAAGCTCCAGGCTTTTGTGTTCCAGTCAGGTTTTGCCCTGAACTGAATTTACTCCAAAAGTTTCATTGTCCAATCTCTTACCATAACAATATCTTTAATGAATAGGTGGAATTAATTATTTGTTATGTATGGACAATGTACATTTTGCGTGCCTATGCACAGACATACACAGGTACATATTCACTGTTTCCGAGTGCTTATTAATACTATTTTCATTTTGTTATTGTCATATTAGAATTTATTTATTTTGTCTAGAATCTAAGCCTCAGGAAGCTAGGTAAGGCTTGTCCACTCTCACACAGGACTTAGTTTTTACTCCAACATTTAAAGGCTTTTGATCCAAGAGACAATGATGATATGGTATCCCACCCATTCTTTGAAGACCAGCTTAACTATTATCATGAAAGTATGACTTAAATAATAGCAAAAAATTAACCCATCTTTGAATGTGTGTATGTCTTTTATTTAGTTGTATACCGTCAAATATTTCAGTAATTCATTTGCATATTTTGTGTTTCCTACCGTATGTAATTTTTAGAAAGCAAATATCTACAGTTTTATACGTCTTTTTATTTCTCATATAGCTGAGTAACTAACTCTAAATTTTTGTTAAGAGTAACACTGGACATATTTTGAGCACATGGTACAATTATGAAATGGCTTTAAAAATCATATTTGGATAGTCTTAGTCCTAGAATTTAACATTCATTTGTGAATGAAGAAATAAGGCTTCCTGATGAACTATATAGACGAAAATAGAGGATGAGGGGCTAAAAGGAAACAAAAGAGTTGATAACTTCTTCAAGAAGAAGAGCCTAGTAAAAGAATGGAAATATTTGCCATTCATTTCATTGATGAACTGCTATTTGCCAACAAGTGTTCCTATATGAGAAAAGAAACAAACGAAACAAGAATGGTAGAAATAAACACAATTATGGTACAGAGACAGGCTGGAATAGAAATGAGGAGACAGGCCTGCTATGTTAGCTCACAAAATCCTGGTGTGTTTTTTTGTCTCTTGTTCATTTGTTCAGCTCAATTAGTTGTAGTTTGGTAGGACTGAAAAAATTATATTAATAAAAATAATAAAACTGGGTGTGTTCCTCTGCAACCCTGTTCATGACATATCATAGACTTTCTCATGCAACTGTACAAAAAAAAAAAAAAAAAATCCCACCGTTTGGAAGCAGAAATCTCCTTGAATTGTTTACTTGCTTAATTAAGCATGACTGAACACTGGAATACAAATTTAAATATTATCTTTAATAAAAATTTTACTTCTTATTCTACTTACCCAAGAGTATAACTTTTCTTTTTTAAATTACTTTTTGTTTGGATAAATTAAATTACCATGTTATTCCTTCCTTTAAGGAATGATTCTTTGTTGACATTTTCCTAAAAAATAGATGTATCCTCTTATGTCTTCACTTAGATAAGAAATCAAGATGTCACACAGCTTCAAAATTTTCATCTTCCTATGGGTTCATTTATCCTTAGCTTTCAATTTGTATAGGCAGTAAAAGACCTTGTAAAATACTCTTTAGACAAAATAATGGCTGCACTTGATATAAGCTCTCATATTATTAGAGCAATAACTTCTATATTTACTTGTGATTCCAGAATGTTCTGGAATATATTCTCTCAGAATATTTTCTAAGAGCTTTGTTTGATTATGCACTTAGATGTTCAACATTAAAGCTTAGTAGTTCACAACTGACCTTAATGTCTTTCTCACCAAATACACATGTGTTCCTCCTATTTATTCTCCATTTCAGAAAGGCTTCATCATCTGAACCACCTGATAATCCAAGCCAATGTGATGCCTAATCTAATTTTTCACTAATTCTTGTCTATCCCAATTCCATGGATTTTCTAAAAATCCAGTTCCACAGTTTATCACCCATGATATTACTTTAGTTCAGGATTGCATAAAATATTCCTTGTGTTATCTCAGTTTTCTTCTAACTAGTTTCCCTATCTCTCTTTTTTCTTTTCAACAATCATAGAAAGTAGAAGTATAGCCTATGGACATATCATTCTTAAAGCTCTCATAGTTCAAAGATATCACCACACTATTACAATGAATGTTATGTACAATTCTTTGTCTATTACTATACAAATAAAACAAAAACAGCAATTTGTAGAGTATTTCTAGAGAATAAAACAATGTATAAAAAAATGAAATTTTCTTAGACTTATAGGGAATGATATAACTGGACTACTTTCTAGAGTAAAAACACAATTGTGATTTGCTTTTAATTAAGGCAAACTTTTCTTTTTTTATGTCCCCTGAAAGGCAAATATCTATTAAACAATGCCCCTATTTGTAAAACATCTATGACCTACATTAGAAATAAAGTAACTATTGCAAATATTTTAATTTTTACATTAGTTTTATATTTACCTATATTTTCTTATTTGAGACTTAAAATAGTTGTCTTGGAAGGTAGTAGAAATATATTATTTTGGTAGGAGTATACTTATTTACATTTCAGGGAGTATACTTATTTATATTTCAGGGAATATACTTATTTACATTTAAAAAATACACATCTTTAGTAATTTTGAATTTTATTTATTAATGATTTGCATCTTTGGAAATCCTAATTGCATTTTTTGCAGCTATAATAACAACCATGTTTCTGAATTTATACTTGTATATTAAAAGCATACAGTAACTACACTGTTGACAGAGTTTACTAAAGTAAACCTTGAAAATTTACTAAGTTAAAATTACTCTTGTAACATAATTTTAAGAATTACATTTAGTAGCATTTCTCATGTAACAAATGACTCAATTTATTTAACAATATTAATTAAATATTCAGATTACATGTAACTGAAGTTACATATATATATATATATATATATATATATATAAATTCTTAGAGCTCTCATAGTTAAAAGATACCACCACACTATTACAATGAATGTTATGTACAATTCTTTGTCTATTACTATACAAATAAAACAGAAAAACAGCAATTTGTATATATATATATATATATATATATATATATATATATTTTGTTGTTGTTGTTGTTGTTTTGTTTTGTTTTGTTTTGTTTTTAAGGGCAGTGCCACTGGCCCTCATATGTGAGATCCGAACCAGGGCTTCTGGCGTTCCAAGCCAGCTCAGCCAGCCCAAATGAAGATATTTTTGAAAAATCAACTTGTATAATGATCAAAAGTTGAGGCTGGAGACTGGTTTAAAACGGTGTAGGCACAGTGGTCCTTGACTCAACCTCTCTCTACCTCTTTCCATCATTACTACAGAAACATAAAAGTACTCCAATTGCTTCACTATCAGACACTGAATGAGTCAACTAGTTTCTAGAATTTAGGAGAAATTTAAAATTACTAAATGGCTGCTAACTGGGATGAGAAACATAAGTATTGGCCAATCTATATACTTTGTCTAAAACTAAAATAAAACCACTGACACGAGAAAAAATAGAAACATGAGAAAAAATAGAAACACGTTTTGTCTTTCCTTCTGTATTTCTCACCTAGCTTAGAAATCCATGGTCCACAGCAACAGAGAAGCAAGCAGTTGGTCCTTCAAGATACGGGAGCTGGAGTTTGAAGAACTCAGTTCCCCTCCCAATATCCCCTATACCCACTCCTAAATCAACTCACAAACTACAACTCTGGGCAGGAAGTAGGAGGTGATAAGTGCCACATTACATGTGGAGAGGAAGCATTCTCACAGAGAAATGTGAAAGGAGTTAGTATGGGAAACCTACTGGTAGATATGCAATTTAGCAATTTTGAGGATTCTTTTTTATCTGTTTAAAATTAAAGTGTGAAAACAAGGCAATTAAAATAAGTGTACTATTTTAAAGCAGAAACACAATGAGTAAATGATTGCTAGAATAATCTCAACATTAGTTATCATTTTGGGGTGGTGAAAGACACAGACTATTTGGCAGGACACCATTTCTTCCTGCCCAGCAGGATCCTGTTTTCCTTCCCAACTTCATCCACCCTGCATCCATGTCTAACAGATAGGAAGGTAGTTATGTTGCTGCATTTCACTGGATAGAGCAGGGGTCAGCAAACTTTTGAGACGAAAGAACCACAAGGAGTCAGGAAATTGCAGCTCGAGAGTCACATATGGCCTGTTGGGTACGTACATGTGGCTCTGAAGTAAAATTGAAAATGAAAATAAAACTATCATAGTTTCATTTATAAAAATTGTAAAGGATATTATTCACATAATGCTGATTATGTAAAAATATATTTATGGGTCACGAATAATTTTCCAATTGTTGTGAGGGGCAGGACTGGCTCTTCCAGGGGTTGGCAAACTTTTGAGACAGAGTGAGCCTCAGTTTGTTGACCCCTAGGATAGAGCATTAATGACTATTGTATATAGTCATTAAAAATAACATATTTTATGTCACCTATCATTTGTTTTTAAATTTATAAAATTGTATGGATATAAAAAGAATATTCAGTATAATACTGGCTTTAATTTGCTCTTCAATTTATAAAAAATGAATTTTAAAAAATGAATATAAGTTCATTCAATTTTGTAAATGCATGAATACAAATGTATGTTATAGAAATACAATATATTAATAGTTTATTCTGTGTAATAAAATAATGTCTAATTATTACTTTTTATGTATATCTTTGTTTTATGAAGTTTCTGTAATATTTGTATATTATACATAGAAAAAATAATTTTGAAGATAAAAAGCACTTTAGAGAAGAATGGTCTTGTCTTCTTCTATAGAACTGAGAAAACTTGGTGACAGAGAGGAGAACTAATAAACCAAGGTCAGATGGATAATAGCTACAAAGTCAGAATTAGAACTTTGGCCTTTTATCATTTGTCTGTTGTTCTTGTACAATATAAAATTAATTTAATGATATGTGTAAACATGTAGAAATAGATTGTCCTACAGTTTCCATACCATTAAGCATATAGTGTAACAGGAAACTTGTCAGCAACGAGCTGACCAATGTCACACATATTCTTTCCATTAACTACACAAAATAGTGCTGATAAAAAGTTTACCACTCAATAGGTTAGTTATCATTTGTTTAAGCCTATTAAGTAAAGAACTTAGGTAAAAACTGATGTGAGGAGAAGAAAATCTTACCATTTGCAATTATATGGATGGATGTAGAGAACATTATGCTAAGTGAAATAAGTAAGACAGAGAAAATGAGCAAACTAACATAACTAGTCCATCCCAGAGATTTAGAAAAAAAACTGACGCTTGCTAGTAGGGAAAGGGGTGGGGATGAGGGAGAAGGTGAGAGGATTAGAAAGCACGAAGTCCTAGTCACCATAGCACCATGGGGATATGAAAGACAGTTTGGGGAATATAATCAATAATACTATAAAGATTTTGTGGGGTGCCCGATGGGCACTTGTCTTATTAGGGAGACTACTTCACGGATGGTGTAGATGCCTGATCACTGCAGTGTACACCTGAAGCTGAAGCTGAATAATATTGAGTGCTAGCTGTAATGTAATATATAATGTACAATATGTATAATATATAATTTAGTATATATTGTACAATGTATAATATATAATTTAATATATATGTAATATAATATATAAAATATTACAGCATAGGAGTACAGCACAGGAGGGCCAGCCAGGTGGCACATTGGTTAAGCCCTGGCTTGGGATGCCAGTGGCCCCAGTTCAGGTGCCACATATGAGGGCCAGTGACACTGCCCTCAAAAAAAAAAGAAAAAGAACTTGAGGACTTACTCTATGAACATAAGACTGTGCTAACAAATATCTTAAAACTATTTTATCCTTAAAGCTCTTAGTGATGTAACTTTTGTTATTGTCATGGTTAGACAAGGCTAAATACAATAGTTACTGAAGACTGCACACAAAAAATTGGTTTAATATTTACATGTGTTTCACTTACTTGGATCTACAAATACACCAGTTCTAATAACTTAGGTAATTATTTTTTCTAACTACTAAAAGATGTTTTAATGTGTTCTATTAATGGCTGGTTTCATCAAGCATGTGAAATGTTAGATATGCCTATTTTCTCATTGACTATAGAAAGTACTGTAGTTTGAATGTAATCATTCAATGACTGAAATCACAGTAATCACATCTCTCTCTCTCTCTCTGTATATATATATATATATATATATATATATATATATATATATATATATACATATATATTTCTTTTTTTTTCTTTGCTTTCTTCTCTCTCTTTTTTTTTTTTTTTTGAGTGCAGTGTTACTGGCCCTCATATGTGTGACCCGAACCCGGGCTGCTGGCTTCCCAAGCCAGCGCTTAACTACCGCACCATTCAGCCGGCCCCTCTTTTCTTCTCTTTTTAACTTGTTAAATTAAACCTGTGTTTTCCTTTTTTTTTTTCCTTTTTCCTGCTGTTACCCAATAGAATCTTACACAATAGAATACACAATAGAATCTTTTTTTTCTGAAATAATTCTGGGAATTTTAGTACAGTTTTGTGCAATATAATGTCAAGGGTCAAATGAACTCGAATCATAAAATTGGAAGTAAAATATAGAAATTACACTGTTTAGCAGATATTTAATATAGTTATCATATCATTGTCTGATTTTTAAAGTGCATCAAAAGATGGATTCTGCCCATAATAGACAAATTAGCAAAACACAGAGAAAACTTGTGACAAAAGAACTATTGACACCAACCAGGTCTCTCTTGAGTCTAGCCTCACCTTATTCTAAGGTACTTATCTTTCAAGATACTTTTTCTTAGTGCTAAGGAGAGCTAAGTAGCTACAGCATACATTCCCTTTTAAGTTTTGCTCAGTCATAACCCTTTTGACTGCCAACTATAAGAATATTCCTCTGATTTCCAGTCTTAGGATACTAGAAGTAAATATAGAAAATTTTGAGTCAAGGTGCTTCAGTTGCAGATAAAAAACAAACAAAAAAACAAACAAAAAAACTTAATGTCTAAACTGGTGAATTGTAAGCTAGTTAGTAGCATCAACCTGGAGTCTTTAACTATATACAGAGTGGTTGTGTTACTTTTTAATTATTTCTTATAGTCAGTTTCACCCCATGTTCCTTGTGAGGATAAAATAATCATACACATCGGTATGCTCCATAGTGCCTTGCAACAAAATTAGTGCGCAATTAAAATACTTGAAAAGAATAAGCTTCTCATATAATGACAACACTAAGTGTCCCTTCGAAAATGACATGAAATCAATCAATAAATTCTGCAAAAGAAGACTATTGTTTAGAGTCACAATTAGCATTTTGCTAAAACAAAGAAAACTTAAATTTAAAAGATATTAATGTAAACAAATGGAAGTTATTCAACATTATTAGCCATTAGAGAAATACAACTTAAATCTATAAGGTTCCACTATGTGTTTATTTCTAAAATAAAACAATACTGACAATACCAAGTGCTGGAAAGGATGTTGAGCAACTAAAATTGCACAGTCTCTCAGGAAAACAGTTTGGCATTTTTTTAAAAAGGTAAAATTAAACATGAATTTCCCATGTGATTTACTCAGCAATCACACTCCTAGGTATTTGTCACACAAAAAAAATAAAAATTTACCCTCAGATGAAAACCTGTACGCAAATGTTTATAGTAACATTAATTGTAATAGCCCCATAGTGGAAACAACCAAAAGGTTCTTCTGTGTGCGAATGGATAAAAAACATGTTTTGCACCCCTACCATGAAATACTATTCAGCAATACAAAGGAATGTACCACAGACATATACAACAAGAATGAATCTCAAGGGAATCATGTTGAGTGAAAACAAAAACAAAACCTCAAAGCTTATAATTATATAATATTACATTTATTTAGCATTCTTTTTTCTTTTTTATAAAGATTTTATTGGGGAATTGGCGGAGGGGAACAGTGTTGGGGAATTGGGGAAGGGGAACAGAAAAGTTGCTGTCCTTTTGTTCTTCAGTCTAGTTGAGGAGGACGTTGCTTCACTGGACCATGTTGGTATCATCATTGCGTTCTTCCCGGATGAGGGAGACTGGTCACCGGCCTCTGGATGGTCGTTCACCGTGGCTATAGGCAGCTCACACTGGCTGTCGGCCACTCACGCTGGCTGCTGGCCACTCACTGTAGCCTATGGCAGCCCACTGCAGCAGGGGCTGCAGCCTACACTGTCGCCGGGGCTTGCACAGCTCCAGGTGGAGCTTTGTTTAGCTGTAGAGGGCAGTGTCACTGGTCCTCATATGTGGGATCCGAACTGGGGCCACTGGATCCCAAACCAGCTCTTAACCAATGTCCCACTTGGCTGGCCCTATTTAGCATTCTTACAGTAAGTAATACTGCGATGAGAACAGATCAGTGGTTGCCAGAGGTTAGAGCTTGGGATGGGTGTGAACTCTAAAAGAGAAAAGTAATTAGAGAGTTTCTGTCTGGTAATGGGCATGTTCTTTACCCTGATGTCTATACATATGACATTTCAAAGAACTATACACCAAAATGTATACATGTGACACCTGAATAAGTTCTGTAGTTGAGTTAAGAGTATTGCACCGATACAAATTTTGTAGTTTTAATAATTTACTATGACCAGCAAGATGTTATTATTAGGAAAATCAGGATGAATGGTTCAAGGGAACTCACTACTAATTTTGCAACTTTTGAGGAGTCAAAGTATTTGAAAATAAAAGTTTAAGTACAACAAAACAAAGGATACTTTTTATTTTACCATTTGCCTAAAATACAGGAGAATTACTATGAAATAGAACTTGGTTTTCTCCATTACCTTCATTTTCCAATTTGACTGTCACTACCTGTACATGTATCTTGTAAAGAAATATAAAATACTTTCAACACTAATCATAATATATAAAGGTTCCATTTTCCTAGTTACTACAAAACTCAATATTCTTTCTAGAAAAAATGAGATTTAAGAAAAAAAATTAAAACAGAATGCTTAGCAAAAAAATAAATTTATCAAATAACCCTCTTTGCTTTCTTGTCCAATTAGTATTTTATCTGTAGGTTCTTCTTAGGCTACATTATTTTAAAACATGCCTAACAATGCAGGATAGATAATGACAGAAATACATCCATTTCAGATGCAAAGACTAGAATTCTACAAAATAAATGAAATATTGGGAGACAATTCTCCATTGGGTCTTTTACAGTTCTGCCTATTTTCCAGCAGAGGCATTGTCTTCTTGTGGCTTGTACTATCTTTTCAAGGATGTTTGTATAGCAATCACTGTAAGAGGATAGAGGTAGGTTCTCCCCTGAGGCAGAGGCCAGATTTGTTGCCAAACCAGATGTTTCCCTCCAGGGCAAAGGTTGGGCAGGTTGCTAGTTGAAGTCTCATGGAATTGGTGGTTTCTTGAAATTAGTGTTGCTCAGCAGTGACACACACTCACTGTGTGCAAATCACCCACCTGAGTCAGCTTCTACATTGACTGCTTGGGACTTGGGGGAACAAGGGGCACTGGTGTGAATGTCAAGCTCATGCTGTGTGCTGTGCTGTTCTCTGCCTCTGATCTGGGCATCTGTGAAACTCCAACCAGTTAGCTCCTTGGTTTGTGAATAGTATACAATCTCAGGGGAAAGGGTTTGAGGATTATAGGGAATTATTTAGACTTCTTTGGAATTTCAGGATTCCTTTCTGACTATTCCTCAGCATAATGTTTCTCTCTGTACTCTATAATGGCAACCTCAGACCAGACTAATGAGTACAGTCTGTGGATGGTGGCCTGTATAGAATTAGATTAGCAAATTAAAACTTAATTCTGGTTGCAGTTTATAAATATGCTTTTGTCCCTGTTTCACTTGACCCTTCCAAAGTTCTGGCTGGAGTAGGAGAGGAGTGGTGGAGAAGAAAAGGTGAAGTTATAGCTACGTCAGATTTTGTGGACCAGGAGGGAGAGCAAAAATCCAGTACTTGGAGGAGAGAAGACCTTGGACTATGGGAGGTATGGGGACCAAAAGGTGGGATGTTAATGATCTTTCTCCAGAATATAAACACCCTGGTGCTATTCTGTGTCTTTTCAATGATGTTTGAAAAGGAGGGGTACCAATGTGAACAAGCAGCTCTTGTTGCCTGCTGTCCTGTGGTTAATAAAGTCTCATTGACCCAAAATCTCAAACCTTCTGCCAAGGTCTAGGAAAGTCTGACAGGTAAACTCATTGGCATGCAAAT
The DNA here is from genome assembly GCA_033961575.1 of Aselliscus stoliczkanus. Taxonomy (NCBI): domain Eukaryota; kingdom Metazoa; phylum Chordata; class Mammalia; order Chiroptera; family Hipposideridae; genus Aselliscus; species Aselliscus stoliczkanus. The sequence continues at coordinate 96,371,225 of CM066731.1, forward strand.
AGGGTCAAATCTCAGATTATTTGCAGTTTTGACAAACAGAAAATAACTAACAGGGCCTACTTTAATTATATTTTGGATTTCCAAATTTGAAGATATAAATATAGGAATCAAAACATAATATTGGGTTCTAGATGACTTAACGTTTTTTATACGGGGTTTATTATTGAAGCTCACAAATGTACCTGATGTCCTGCCATGCATCCTCTTGGCTTCTAATTCTTGTGGAATTTATGGTGAACAATTAAACATGAGCTTTGATTCTCCATATATTGACAGAGCCTCACCTTGAGCAAACTAAATCTTGTTCAGTAGTCATATACAAACTTGTAAAATAGATGTACCAAAGACAACTCAACCAACAGAGTGATCTATCCTCAGGTAGATAGATCTGACAAAGATTCCACATGCATCTCAGGAAGTTCTAAGGAGAATCAAGCCCCAGTTCACCTTGTTGCCTTAGTAACATGCCTTATATAGGCTTTTCCTCCTTTCTTTACTCTTCTTCATCCCTCACTATTGCTTCCTGAAATAACCACCTAAATAGCTTATCTAACTAAATAAAAACACTTGTCTGAAGTTCTTCTTTTGAAAAGTACCTAATTTAAAAAAGGAAATAGCTCATTTCACAATAGACATGTTTAGGTTGCATATTTATAAACTTTTATTCTGCTTAAGCAAAATCACATATTTCTTTGAAATTAAAGGTTTATATTACAAGGTATAATTTGAATCGAATTTTACAAAATTAATATAAACCCCTCAACCTGGTAATAATACTATTTTGCATTGCAAGATGACACGACTGACAGATGACCATTAAGATATAGGATATTAATGAATTTACATTGGCATGCATTAGAAAGATGCCTGAACAAAATCAAGATTACAACCACTGGTTTGACAACAATTCAAAAATATTAAATACTGCAAAAGAATACTACATCTTAGACCTTTTTAGTATTACTCAGGGATATTCTTAAAAAGCATTAAAACTTTGATAATACCTTCTGGTTTCTGTGGAAAATCTATATTAGACCTGAAAAGACACAAAATAAGGCCTATTCATGAACTATTGGATTCTATTCCAATTGCTATGTGAGTTGGACTACATTTACATGAACTATTCATAAACTATTGGATTCTATTCCAGTTGTCATGTGAGTTGGATGACATGAGTGAATAAGAGAATCAGCAAATTCTCTACAAGGAAGTAGAAGGTGGAGATGAAAGATAGAGGAGTGAAGCAAAATCTTAAGAGAAGTTAATGGTCCTGTAATAATCTGTTGAAGAGCTGGAGAAAGTAAGTGTCCTGTGAAGTTTTTTTGTTTGTTTTTGCTTTTCTTTGAATTTTGTTAATTACTGTTGGGTGTGGGAACAACTCAATCATAATTAAACTCTCTCTATGGCAATACAAAGTGGTGAAGACATACCCTAATTTGTATCTATATCCATCAGTGATCATACTAGATAGGCTAAACTGATTAATAATATAAACTAGCTAACAAATACAGTAATCTCTAGATAACAAAGCACATTTATGTTACCATATTTAATTCTTATAGCTTCCTAATGAGGATAAATAAAACAGATAAAATTGTTCACATTTTACAAATGCTGCTTTTGAATGTCAGATAAGTGATTTTTCATATAGTTTCATTAAACAACTAGTAGGATACAAAACTAGAACTCAACCCAAGGTATTCTAACCCAAGTTCCAGGCTTTTCTCTGTAGTCATTATAATTATGCTTACTTGGGGGTCATATTTCTTTCTCTGACAGTAACAAACAGAATTTGCTGAAATCCAGGTTTGGGGAAGCAGTTTTAAGTCCCCCATAGCCTCATTAGAGAGAAAATTAACTTTGGCATTTAGAGGATAGAGAGTCATTCTAAGAAGACATAAAACAATCAGAAATATATAGCAGCTGGTCCAGAATTCCTTTGTCGATTGCTTTATAATGTTTTCCTACTCAACTACTAAAACTATTTAGTGTTATATTCTTATTTCTATTTGACCCAACATCTCAATGGGTTGTCTTTTGAAACATCACACTCCTGCTTCAATTTTGCCACACTTTGTCTTATCTTCCCTTTTTCCAAGAACCCACTTTCCCAATAATCTCAAATAATAATGATAGACAATGAAATATCATCATTAATTTTAAAAATAGGATTAAAAAAACAGTCATTGTGCAGTAAGAATACGGGATGAATAAGAACACCTAGATAACAGTAGCCAGGGAGCTCTAATCTCTAGTATATTTCAGAAAAATCACAGAGTTGTGAACTAAAGGAAAGTTAGAAATCATCATCCGTGAATTATCCAAAGTTACTCAAATCCAGAACTAGAAGCCAAATCTTTTCACTTAAGCCAGGGTTCTTCCCAATGTATTGTTTGTACCTCTACATCACCAACTTCCTTGTTTTTCTTTCTCTACTTTTTGGTTGTCTTTTCTCCATTAACTCTTCATTGGTGAAATGCTAACAGCGTTGATTAAATACCCATGTTTATTATAAATAGGACAAGAAAGGTCACCAATCCCATCCCTATGGAATATCATAATTACAAACAATATCAGCTAATAATTTTTCATGTATTAGATATACATATATCAATCACAAGTGTATGACATCCAGAATTTACAAATTAATTATTCACCTATTATTATTCTGTTAATTTAGGAAGTATACCATCCCACTACTAATGTAACATGAAATTGTTATTAATCATTTTTAGTATAATTGAACCATTAAGAAAATAAGAACAATATTACACTTTCAGTAAGTTCCTTCCATTTAAATGAATTTATAAAGGAAAATAAGAAATTAAAAGCCCCATATATCAGGCCAGCTGAGTGGCTCAGTTGGTTAAGAGCTTGCACTAGAGTGCGAGCTGAGCATGAGCAACAGCAGTTTGAGGGCCAGCCCGAGCTGAGTTGCTGCTGAGCTGCCAACAGGTGGCAGGATGGCTCAGCTAAAAATAAAAAAAAAAGCCCCATACAATTTGTGATTATATAAATAATTATGATTAAATTCTTACTTAAAAATAAAATCATTTCTTAGAATTCTTAGTTAACTCAATGCTCAATATAGCACGGTTCTAATATTTCCTTAAATGCTAAGCATACAATTATTGTTATTCATGTTTTCAGGTGAAGTCTTAAGTCAATGCTACTGACGTAGGAACTATCCTAGCTCAAGCAATTCTTTCCTATCCTAAACTATTAAAACCTTCCCTAAGCTATTAAAATCTCCCTTACTAGTCTTCTCATTCCACTGTGTCCCCTACACACACACACACACACACACACACACACACACACGCACCATATTTTATAATAACACAGCTTTCTAGATTCTAAATCTGTCAACTGACTCCTAGGCTTAAAATCTGCCAACCTGGTTTATAAGGCTTTACAGCCCCAGTCTCTCTCCACATTCATTTTGAGCCACTCTTCCTACTTGTTGTATTCTAATCACACTGCCTTTTTTCCAGTTCCTCAAGCACATCCTTCTCTTGTCTCTCCTCAAGGAAACAGATTTGTATTCTGTCTACAATGCCCTTCCTGCTCCCTATCTACATTCCCACTTTTCTTTCCATAGTTTTCTTGTCTTATCCTTTTGGTAACATCTTAAATGTTATCTCCTCATTGAAACTTTCACTGACCAGCTAACTAACTAGTGCACTGTCAGTCATGACAATAATACATTGCTTATATTCACATAGTACTTATCAAAATTTATATTTACAAGTGCACTTATGTATGAAGTTATCCATTGGTTGCACCAGAGTAAAGATAAACAACAGGTTTTTAATAATTTGTTTTCATAAGATACACCAATTAAACTCATTGGATTTTTAAACAAGTTTTAACAATATTTTACAACAAAATATATTATTTTAGTGCAGAGTAGTGCCAGCAGATCCAAATATTAAAATATAGTATCCATAAAACATGACACCTCTACATTTCAAAAGCACCAATACTGTAGGGGTTCTTTCAGACCAATTTGAAACACACTGCTTTCAAAAACTGATTGGCACTTCACTTTTACCTCTTATTTCCCAAAATATTAATTTTAAAATGTTTAAAGCACTTGTGACTTATAAAAATTTATCAGCATAATAGAAAGGTCTCTCATAAACTTTTGACCCAGAATACCCATTTATTATCATTTAACCCACTTGCTTTATTATTGTATATATACACAAAAACATATAAAATACTTTTCTCTAAAAATATGGAATATATGAAATGCTTCACAAATATCATCCTTGTGCAGGATTCAGAGTAATATTTTTGTATTGTTCCATTTTTAGTATATGCATGGCTAAACTGAGCACTTAGCATTTTTAATTCTACCCAAATCTAGCTCCCATTATATTTTCTAAATATTATGTTTACATGAATTAACCACAAGAGGCACTAAAGGGTACCCAGTTGTAATACATAATAAGTAATAACAATGATTCTTCCTTTCTTCTTTCTAGGAGTGCTATTAAAATAACTATCAAACAATATATAAAATAGGTATTACCTCACCAAAACAGATACTAGTTATATGAGACCAATATGGCCATGTAGGTTTTAATTTAGCTCCCAAACTTCTTAAAAATCTGCTTTTGTCAGAGGCTTTCATTACCATTTATTTGATTCCCAATATTAGAGAATTAAAAGTAAAAATATCTATGGTAAATCTATGGTAATTATATGACTTTTGAAGCATTAGTTCATTTTTTTCTTATTATAATCTTTGATAGAAGTATTATGAAATGAGAAAACTGAGATTTTCAGTGATTACAACATATTTTGCACTTAGTGGAAACATAACAAATGGCTCTGTTAGAATTCAAACCTAGGTTTGTTCAGTTCTGTGGCACATGCTTTTAACTATGATGAAAATACCTTTACCTACTAGGTTCTAGATGATTCTTTTATTTTATTAAATAAAGAAATATAATGGTTTGAAGACAAAACCAGTTGCTAAGAGAGAAGTCATGGGAATTAAGGCATATAGTAAGAAGTCTAAAGCAGAAATCTACAATGAAAAATGACAAAGAATATTTCAGCATATTTTATCTACAGAGTCCTGTGATACAGCATATTTTCATCTGGGTAGGCTAGAATATGTATCAACAATTGCCACTAAAAATAACTGTCTGATTCAGCATCCTTTTTACCAGGAGTTATCTGACAGCTTGTATCTATTGGAAATGATGTGCATTAAAACAAGATTGCTCTCCATCTGCTAGAAAGTAATGCAGTGTATTCTACTATAACTATGTTTAGGGAGAAAATGAGTCAGTTACTGAGAGTACTGAAGTGCACTGCGCAATAGTGAACTATTAAACGATCATAATCACTATTGAAATTTAAAATTCCGAACTACAAAATTACAGACAAAATTTTGCAGGTCAGACTGTCAAAAGAGAAAAGGTCATGAGAGAAAATAATTACAATAAATAACAATAATAATAACAATGATAAGGTTTTGTTACAAAATAGCAAATTTATGTGTATACTCTTTGTTTAATTAAATTGTTTCTGTTAGGAAGTTTATAACTAATCAGGAATTCTACAGTAAGGTTTTCTGGGTTCAAATTCTGAGTTCATTACTTGGTAGCCATGTGACATAAGTATTTTATTTATCCTCACCTCAGTTTCCTGATCTGTATAATGGATATATTATAATAATAATAAATAATGCATATCACATAGGCTTTTCTGAATACTAAATGAATAATACAAGCAAAGGGTTTATCAAGAGCACAGCAGATAAACACAAAATCTAGTAGTGATGATAGCAGACATGGTGTTCATGATATTTTGTTATAAACACCCTTAGTAGGGCAAAGTTGGTTGGAAAATATGGAGTGTATAAAAGTAAAGAATAGGAAAAAAAATCAGATTGCTAATTAATCTTGACATTTTTGTGGGGTTGATTCCCATTTAAAATCATTGGAGGTTTCTAAAAACTGCACCAATGGCTTACATTGTCAATTTTTCCAGGACAGCCACAAACAATTGAAGTGTTTGGGGAGAATTGCATTATCATTAATCCTGCATTACACGGTGAAGTAGCATGCCAGAACAGATTTACAAGGCCAGTAGTAACAGAATTATATGTTATGCGGTTGTTATGAAGTAAGGAAGAGGCTCTGTTCTTCCTATGGACAAAAGTTTGGGAATTCCTCACTTAATACATCAAAATTTAAAACAGGAAGCAGCAAGTCCAACACCAACCAGATTCAAATGTGGAAGTGAAGACAGGATCTGGGGGCAGGTAGGCCCAGAAAAAATATACCACCACCCACTCTTAAAAACAAAACAAAAAAAGAATCAAGATCTAAACAGACAAAATCTGTTGCTACTCTGGCTAAAGAAATGGTTATTTCTTTATTATTAATAAAAAATATATTATATTCATGATGGATTTTTTAATATCCATTACACAAACTATCAATTTTAGAGTACCTATATACCATGTGTGACTATGTCTACATACTCCAATTCCTATCAAATATTACATAGCAATACCTATTCCATGGTGTGGGTTTAGATCTCTTCTTAAATTTTTCTACCTTTCAACATGGTCTGTTTTCTTATGAAGAGGTATGAGGATCATGTAAACCCAACAATCATGAAATGGTAGATATGATGGTGAGTCTCATGTAACTCATATAAGTCATTTCTAAACAGGGAAAGGACTTTTGGGGACAACCAAGTCACAAACCCTAGAAAATGACATCTACGGAAATATTTCTCAAGTAAATGGTGATAGAAGGAGAACTGACTATGGATGGTAAATACAAAACATGATATATAGATGATGTATTACAGAATTTTACACCTGAAACCTATATAACTTTACTAACAATTGTCACCCCAATAAACTTAAATAAAAAAAAAAAAAGAAATATTTCTCCTGTATGGATGAGTCAGCTCGTACTTACATATGACTGAAATGTGGCTCTCTTCTTGCTCTGTTTTCTCTAATAACCATCTGATTTCTCTCTTACTGATCATGTTGCCAGCTAGTCTCCCCCTGAGCTTTAACTGGGTAGAGAAAGTACAGCTATGGGTCCATTGACCCTCTGTTTCTACAGCTGTTTCCTTATCAAACAGACTTAGATGGTGAGAAAAGTTCAAGAAAATTATTTTTCACTCCACACACAAAAAATGTTTGTATGTACTCACATCCTTTTTCTCAGCCAGTAGGAGCTATTTTGTATTTAAAATTAAGAGTAAATACTCCTCTTGAATGCCAGCATATTAACAAGGGCTGACTCTGCATGGGAAAATAGGAGAGATGCTAGGGGGAATTTCTTTCTTCTGTCCTTTTAAGTTATACATTTAGGGAAACCACTCAAATTTTCTTTAATTGTACCCCAATGGCTTTATAAGAGTTAGTGATGCTTTCTAAAGATGTTTTGTTTCCATTTAGGGAGTAGCTGAGGCAAAGAGAGGCTTGCACTCACACAGAATTCATACCTCAGTGGCCTACACAAAGCATAGAAGAAAGTCATTTTTAGAATTTGACTGTAACTGAGAATGTGGAAGTCTTGGATGTCAGCACTAATACAGAAAAGATAAATTATTCTGAAATTAGTCATCTGTTTCCTGATTGATCTGCAATTATAATCGTATGATCACTCACAGCAGAGTTTCTTCTTAAAAAAAAAAGAATGAATATTCTCTATTTTTAGAGCATTAAGTTTATAGAAAATTAAGCCGATATAGAGTCACCATGCATTGCCTTTCTTCCACATTCACACTTTTCCCTATTATTAACATCTTGCATTAGTGTATTATACTTTTTACAATTCATGAAACAATATCAATGCATTATTATTAACTAAAGTCCATAGTTTACATTAGGGTTCACTCTGCTTTGTGCAGTTAGTTACATGGGTTTTGGCAAATGCATAATGGCATGTGTTTACCATTAGAGTATCATTCAGAATAGTTTGACTGTCCTAAAAATTATGTGTATTCCACCTATTTATCTCTTTATACTCTCCTGCCCCAAACTTGGGCAACCACTGATCTTTCCTCTTTCTCTTTTTTTTCAACAGACTGTCATATAGTCTCTTTCTGTAAATTTTCAGCAACAAATTCTGCATATCATTTGTATTCATCTTCATGGAACTGATACATATGCAAACTTAAAGGTGCCCCATATTAAGGGGGAAAATTCCCACATTATATATTGCCAATTGCTATTTTCCTCAGGGCTGAATATCTAGTCTCCTGAATGAATGTAGGCAAGCTGTAAACCCCCATCTACTTCATCTTAAAACTCCCCTGCTTAAAGCTGACTCATTCTATGTATAGTATAGAGTAGATACGAATGCAGGTTGTGTGTGGGGTGATATTGCTTGAGATCAAATTCTGACTACAACATTTAACTGGCTCTTTAATGATGGACAAGTAATTTATTTCTCTAAACCTTATCTGTAAAAGAAGATAATAATACATGGTTACTGTGAAGACCAAATTAATCCATGCAAAGGAAGAACTTAGAACAATGGCTGGGTAAGTAAACCTTCAATAACATTTTGTTGATATTAATCTCTTTCTTTCTCTGTCTCTGTCTCTCAAAGAAACTGGGACCTTTCAGAATTTCAGATTCACATTCTGAGGTAGCACAAAGCACAAGAAAAACACGATAAAAAATGCAAAACCAGTTAGTTGAGTCTACTTCTCTATATGCAAGAGTAAAACAGTTTAGTCTTTAGGCGATTAATGACAGAGTAATTTGAGGTTCTGGGGTATGAGATCATATATGACAACATGTGCAATAGAATCACATCCATAATATAATAGAGTTCAGAGAGTACAGATGAGCTTACTATGTGATGCTGACCAACAGAGTAGGGCAGGATTCTCCATATAGTAGTACTGTGTTATAATTTGCTTCGGTCAGCTTACATACATTTCTATAATATGAACTATCAGAATATTATTGTGACAAATATATAATATTAATATAATATATTTTCCAATGCAAACCTTTTAAGAAGGCTACTTCCCAGAAAATTCCACAGCTTAACCTAAAATATATATATATATATATATATATATATATATATATATATTTTTTAATATATATATATTTTTTAACTTATATATATATAAATATATATATATTTAACACTATTAATTATAGGTGTTTAAGGAAGGGACATTGATCCTTTACATTCATTTATAATATAAAACTGACTAAAAATAGATATTAGTACTCCATTAAAAAAATGGAATTTGGGTTTTAGTTATTATAAAATATAGTTTTATGAAGTACTGTTGCTATTATTCATCTTAATATAATTAATTTTAATAAAATAGTTACTTTATTATTTAAATCATGCAATATTAAGTCACCTAATAGAACTTGATACATAAAATATTTTTATGAAAAATTTAATTTTTAAAATACCAGACATGACTTAAAAAACTATTTCCTTTATTAAGCAACCCCAAACTTATATATTATCAGCCTGCTTTTCCTATTTAGGTTATCTTTGAATAATAGGTTATCTTTGAATAGTAGGAACATATTGAGATCCAAAGAGTAAGAGGATCTAAAGAAGGCAGAGTTTCCAGCAGCTAGTCCTATTATCTAACTAGAAATTTTCTTACCTTCAATCATCTAAACCTATGTCTGTCTTCTTTATTGGAAGGACACAAAAGATCCCTAAAGTATCTTTCTCTATGGAATAAATTTGGCGTTGCTCTTTAAATTTAGCATGCTCAAGATAAAAAACAACACAACCCAAGACAGGTAGCTACACAGTTTTAATAATTGCCTGTTGAGATGAACCTCACCTTCACTGGTGCTATTGATGCAGTTTTCACAGCCATGTTTGTCATCAATATCATCATCATCACCTCCATCACCATTCTTATCTAGTATTTGCAGGGCTTTGACAAACAACCTTAAACTATCCATCAAGAAGAATATAATTTTGCTTTCAAGGAGTTTGCATTCCCCAGCAAATACTCTCTTAACATAGAATCCATGCATCTATCCTCTGTTGTGATTAAAATATGGTTTGATTTTTCAAGTTTGTTTGTTTGATTTTTTTTCTTAAGAGAAACGTGATTATATTCAGATAGCCAACATTCTCCATACCCCCATCACCACCAAAGCCAACATGACTTAGGGAAATTGAACCTACTTCCAGATCATGGGGTGGAGTCTGATTAACACAAATCTGAACAACACATGGTATTCTCCCAGAGATTGATACTGCTCAAAGTATGAGAAAACAACCTCATTTAGCCCATTCTGACTGAAGTAATGGATTTAGAGTCCATATTTAGGGGCCAGGCTTCTTCCTTTGTCCTGCCAAAGAGACTAAGTATGCAGCTTTTCTCAGTTGCTGCTTGCAGCACCTTATGACCATGGTGGAAAGGAATTAGGATACAGCTATGGATGGCAAAGCCCATATGGAAGGGACATGACTCTCTGATGATATCATTGAGGCATTAATTCAACCAAGCCTGGATCCAACCAAACTAGCTCCTCTCTGGCCTTCTTGAGTGAGAAAATAAATTGACATCATTTAAGCCAGTAGGAGTTAGGATTTTTGTTAATGTAAATGTCAAAAGTATTCCAAAACATACTGGCTATATTATTACACTATTTCAACTGACTTCTCTTTCTCTTCTGTCTTCGTTTTTTTTTTTTTTTTTTGAGGGTAGTATCACTGGCCCTCATATGTGGGACCGAACCGGGGCCACTGGCTTCCCAAGCCAGCACTTAACAACCGTGCCACTCGGCCGGCCCTTTTTCTCTTCTGTCTTTAAAGTTACCCCCACCAATAATTCATTTTGTCCTCCACTCTCAGATTGAAATCTGCAAATACTACATTTACTCAGAAAATACTCTAAAACAAAAAAAGATAAATAATAACCTGGTGTGCATCAATATCCAAGACACCCTGTCTAAAAACAAGACCTTCTGTGAGTAGTAGTGAGATATTAAGAAGCACAAACAGAAGAAAAAAAATCATTCGATGTGTAAAATGTGCTGAAAATAAAATTTTCTCATGTTGTTTCTAGCTCTTTCTGAGAAGAGGGCTATTTAAGTTCTAAGAATCTGGCACCACTTATTTAAAGAAATTGCCCCAATGTGGGGATGCCTGTTATTTCCATCATTGGTCAGAGTATAAGCTATTTGTTTACCTGATTATATATTTGCCAGGCAAACTTTTAATAGATGACTTGGATTTCTGAATGTCTCAAGAAGAAAGATGACAAATGAAAGTGACTCATTCAAGATAAAATGATAAACTTGAATTTTGACCATTCAGGGGAATATAAAAAACTTTGGGAAAAGATAAACTCACCCAATTTTAAATATCGTTTTGAAGCAAAGGCTTTGAGAAGTTAACCTGTCCTGCTTTTAATTTGTTAGTAACCAAAATTAAAATAATAATAACAATAATGCAATCAGATAGTAGTTATGGTGACATAGACAGTCACCTGTCAACCAGAAACTCATAGCCGTCTGTTTCCAAAATGTGTAGTGGTTGACAACTTCCCAGTTAGAAAACAGATTTCCTAGCCCCCTGTCTCCAGATGTGACCAAGTGACTAGATGAAATGTAACCAAAATGATCTATGTCACTACTGATCTAAAATTTTAAAAAAGCAGACATGTCTTTCTTCTCCCTGGTAAAAAAATCAGAGGATTTTGAGTCCCCAAAGGATATAGGAATCACAAGAGGGAGAGAACCTCTATCTTAGAATCACCATATAGAGAAAAGCTGCCTGATAACTAGGAACACAGGCATTAGACTCTAACAAAAATAAACAAATTTCTATTGTATTATCCACTGAAGTTTATAGCAGTGAGTGTTACCATAACCGATTTAGAAGCTGGTAGCACAAGTACAGAACTACATTAATAAAAACCTAAAATATATAACATTGGCTTAATGGTAAGGTGACAGGTAACTATAAAAATGTCATTTGCAATATCTTGGGAAAGTATGTTGAAAGAAAAAACAACAGGTGCTTCTTGAGCTAGTGGATTTAAGAAAAGAAGTTTAAAAGTATAATATTAATAGTTGTGTTTGTTACTACATGCTTATTTTGGCAAGATATTACCCACCCTCAACTCCCCCTATCCACTACCCTCCTCCCCACAAAAATATGTAGGTTAGAACTGGCTGGTTGATAGCAAAAAGTGAACTGAGTTCGCAGCTAGTGCCTCCCAGAATTGGAATAACCGATTGCTTCTAGGACTTGAATAGTAAGAAAAAAAATATTGAAAATGGCTTTGAGCAACAAAAGCCAATTAAGACTTCTTGATTAGACAGAGGAATTTTGCCTTTAGATAAAAGGTGTTTGCTACACACTAAAGCAGTTTCCAAGGCCTCAAAGGACACTAATAAGGTAAAAGAGAAAATCAAGAGATTGAGATAGAAAGAAATAAATTGGGTTTGATAATTATTTCTAAAATATAACTTTGAGTGTGGTTGTTGTAATACTGAATTAATGGGAAGAAAAGAAATCAAAATTCTACTAATTTTCAAGGGAATGTATAACCACAAAAGACATGAACTTAGCTTACAAAATCCTTTGTCTTTAAACCTTTAAACAATGTGAAAGGAACAAGTCTGAAATATATAGAGCCATCTTCAGATGTAGTATTGAGAACAGACTAGAAGGAACTTCCTAGTGAAAGCATAGGTACAGGACAACAATGGGTAATGGAAAAGAGTGCAGGGAAAAAACAAACATCTAAATAAGTGACTTTTAAAGCAGGGCAGAAGGTCTTCGCTTTACTCGCCTGGCAGGATTTCAGTATTTTTTAAAAAGATGTTTATTAAAATATAGCTAACATACAATATTATATTAGTTTCAGGTATACACCATAGTTATTCAACATTTATATACCTAAAGAAGTGATCACCAAATATGTGGTGATGGAAGGAGAAATGACTCTGGGTGAACAAAACCATGTAATGTATTTAAGAATTGTACACCTGAAACCAATGTAATTTTACTAACAATTGCCACACCAAAAATCTTTAATTGAAAAAAAAAGAAGTGATCACCATGTTCCTGCAACCATCTGACACTGTACCACACTATCACAATATTATTGACTGTATCTCCTATGCTGTACATTACATCACCACAACTTATTTGTTATTCCTGGAACTTTGAACCTCTTATTACCCATCAAATTTAACCCACTTTTTAATTTTTCAATTACAGTTGACATTCAATATTATTTTATATTAATTTCAGATATATATCATAGAGGTTAGACATTTATATAATTTAAGAAGTTATCCCCCTGACTAGTCTAGTACCCACCTGGCACTGTACATAGTTATTACCATATCATTGACTATACTCCCTATGCTTTACTTTATTTACATCCCTATGAATACTTTATAGCTATTAGTTTGTACTTTTTAATCCTGTCACCTTTTTCACCCTGTCCCAATCACCTCCCATCTGGCTACCACCAAAATGTTCTCTGTATCTATGAGTTTGTTTATGTTTTGTGTATTTTATTCTTTAGATTCCACATATAAGTGAAATCACATTGCATCTGTCTTTTTCTGTCTGACATTCTCCACTCAGCACAATGCCCTCCAGGTCCATCCATGCAGCCACAGGAGGTAAGACCCCATTCCCTTCCCTGGCTGAGCAATATTCCATTGTATACATGTACCACCTACTCTTTATCCATTTATACATCAGTACACACCCAGGCTGCCTCCACAGCTTGGACACTGTAAACAATGTTGCAATGAACACATGGATGCACACATCCCCTCTAAGTCGCATTTTGTATTTTTTTCGGATAAATAGCCAGACGTGAAATTACTGGCTATCTTTGTTTGTTGTTATAGCCTTTGTTTTAAAGTTAATTTTACCTGGTATAAATACTGCTACTCCAGCTTTTTTGTTTTTTTGTTTCCATTTTCATTCCTTCGCTTTCAGTTTGTATGTGTCTTTGGATCTTGTAGGTAGCTTACTACGTAAGGGCCTTGTTTTCTTATCCATTCAACCACCCTATCTTTTCACTGGGGCATTTAATCCATTTACATTGAAAGTGATTATTGATAGATCTGTAATTATTGCCTTTTTGTTATTCATGTTATTTATTTATTTATTGTCTTAAGGAAGTCCCTCTAAGATTTCTAGTAATACTGGTTTACTGGTGATGAACTTCATTAGCTTTTTCTAACCTGGGAAGCTCTTTATCTTTCCTTCGATTCTAAATGATAGTTTTGCCATGTGTAGTAATCTTGGTTGTAGGTCCTTGCTTTTCATCACTTTAAATATTCTTGCTAGTCCCTTTTTGCCTGCAATGTTTTTGTGGAGAATTCATCTGACAGTCTTATAGGAGCTTCCTTGTGCATAACTAACTGCTTTTCACTTGCTGCTTTTAAGATTGTCTTTAACATTTGGCCTCTTAATTATGATGTGTCTGGGTATGGGTCTCCTTGGGTTCATCTTGTTTGGGGCTCTCTGTGCTTGTTGAGCTGGTAGGTCTCTTTCCTTCACCAGGTTAGGAAAATTTTCCATCATTTCTTCAAGTATGTTTTTCATTCCTTGACCTCTTTCTTCTCCTAGAACCCATATGATGTGAATGTGTGTATGCCTGATGTTGTCCCAGTGTCCCCTTAAACTATCCTCATTTTATTTGGATTCGTTTTTTCTGTTCCATTTAGGTGTTTTCTGCTGCCTTATTTTCTAAATTGCTGAATTGACCTTCTAAAATGCTTCATCTAAGCCACTGTTGATTCCCTCTAATGTATTCTTTTTTTTTTTTTTAGAGGGCAGTGTCATTGGCCCTCATATGTGGGATCTGAACCAGGGCCGCTGGCGCCACTCGGCTGGCCCTCTAATGTATTCTTTATTTCAGTGATAGTATTCTTTATTTTTTTTCCATCTCCATATTTATGTTTCCTATCTCATTGTTGAAGTTCTCCCTGAGATCACTGAGCATACTTAGAACCAGAGTTTTGAACTCTGTATTTGATAGATTGCTTGTCTCCATTTTGTTTAGTTCTTTCTCTTGAACTTTGTACTGTTCTTTTATTTGGGACATGTTTCTTTGTTTCCCCATATTGGCTGCCTCCCTGTGTTTGTTTCTATGTATTAGGTAGGGTTTCTATGTCTGCCAGGCTTAGTGGAGTGGCCTTTTATAATAGGTGTTCTGTGGGGCCTCGTTGCTCTAGTCACCAAATCTGGGTGCTCCAGGTGTGTCCCTTTTATGGGTTGTGGGTGTCCTCCCCTTATAATTGTGTCTTGGATGGAAGGAATTGACCCTCTGCCTGATTGGTTTAAGTACTTGCTGTGACTACTGTGGAGGAACTGTTGTGCAGCGGCTGACCCTATAAAGAAAAATTTGCTTTAGCAGGGCACTGGGGCCTACTGAATCTGCCCTTTGGGTCTGTCCTCCTCAGAGGCAGTGATAATCTGCCTGCACCTCTGGGAATCACAAACCTGACCTCTTTCTGTGAGGTTTTTTTTTTTTGAGAGTCTACATATAAGTGAAAACATACAATATACTGTCTTTCTCTTTCTGACTTATTTCACTTAGAATAATGCCTTAAACTAATATTTCACAAGTCCATCCATGTTGTCAGAAATGGTTAGATTTCCACATTTTTTATGCCTGAATAATATTCCATTGTGTATAAATATACAACTTCCTTATCTATTTATTGATTGATAGATAGTTAGGTTGCTTTCATATCTTGGTTATTGTAAACAATGCTGCTATAAATATGTGGGTGCTGATACCTTTTTGAGTTAGTGTTTTCATTTTCTTCAGCTAAATTCCCAAAAGCGGAATTGCTGGATCATATGGTAACTTTATTTTAATTTTTCAAGGAAATTCCATACGATTTTTCACAGTGGCTGTACTAATTTATAATTCTATCAACAGTGCACAAGTGTTCCCTTTTTTCCACATCTAGGTAAGCATGTGTTATCACTTATCCTTTTGATGATGGCCATTTTAATGACTAGTGATGTTGAACATCTTTTCATGTACCTGTTGGCCTTTCATGTACTGCCTTTTAAGAATTGTCGATTCAGGTTATTTGTTCATTTTTCAATTGGGTTATTTATTTATTTATCTATTTATTTATTTTGCTGTTGAGTTGTATGAATTATCTATGTATTTTATAACCCCTTATCAGGTATATCATTTGCAAATATTTTTTTCTCCCACTTCCTTAGGTTGTCTTTTCACTATGTTGATGCTCTCTTTTGCTGTGAGAAACTTTTGAATTTGATGTAGCCCAACTTTATTTATTTATTTATTTATTTATTTATTTATTTATTTATTTATTGCTTGTGCTTTTGACACCATATCCAATAATTCATTACCAAGACCCATATCAAGGACTTTATTCTTATGTTTTTTTCTAGATTTCATGGTTAGTGGCCTTACATTTGCAACTTTAATCTACTTTCAGTTAATTTTTATGAGTGGTGTAAGATATGGGTCCAGTTTCATTCTTTGTGAATATCCATTTACCTCAGCACAAATTATTGAAGAGACTATCTTTTCTCCATTGAATATTCTTGGCTCCCTTTTATAATCTGGCTCAAGGGAAAATACACATTTTGGTTCAGTACCCTGCAAGGCTCAGCATGAAAGCTGAGTGAAATATAAATCAGCATAAAAGATGACTGTTTTTTTTTTTTACTTCTCTTTTTGTTTGTTTGTTTGTTTTTGATTTAATATGATTATATGGCTTATCACAAAATTCTGAATCTATGATTTTTGTATGAAAGAGTGATAATGAACAAGAGGAATGATGTCAAATACTTATTTTATTATTTTTAAGTTTTTTCATTTCCTTTGTAGTGCTTACAATGCAAGGTTCTCTCAGTTTCAAAAATAATATTTTGTGTCTGATACATTATTTACCACAGATATTTAAAATAAATTACTGCTTAACATTTTCCTTGTTGTTTAGAATGTGTTTTTCTTATAAATGATAACTATATTTTCTGATCTTAATATTTGATATTTGATGTATAACTGTAATATACTCCAAGCTGTATGTGAAACTACATTATACAATTATCTTCATGCCCTGGTCACACCTGTGTGATATGGAAAAGTTGCCAATATATTTTCAAAAAGAAGTACCACTCATATCTACTTCTGTTTCATCAATCTCTATGAAAAAAATATAAAAATAATTTTGAACTAATTGAAAATATAAATTATTCTTTTCTAATAATGGCACAGATTCTTCCAGTATACACACTATTCCCTGGAAGAAAGTAAGAAAGCTTTCATGCCACTTGAGAATCATTTTATAAATGAAACAATAATTTACCTAATATTACCCCAGTGACTTAGAAATATTCATAGAGTTTCCAAAAGTGTTGGACAATCTATAGAATAAAAGTTCCTGCCAGCTTCTTAAACTATGTCTTCAAAGCTTAAACAAAAAGGATACTAACAATGTTATCCAGAGGTCCCACACCAGCTTTTTCTCAGTATTGTAGAAAATATTATAGAAAAAAAACTTTGATTTGCCTTGAAAAGAGATAATAAAAAATATTCCCTATAGCAAGTTTTAATGATTTTGGCTAAATGGAAATGGAGGTGTTCTCCTAGAAGAGGAAATGAAACATTTCAACAAAGTATTTGTCCAAATTCTAAATAGTTTTAGCTAACTGAAAGAGACTGATCAGAGCATGGAAAGAAAATTAAAAGACCAAGGGCTGCACATGAGAAAGGACTATTCTACAAGAGTGGTTGTAGTAGATGATGGTGGTTCATAATCCATTTATCTGCCTTCCATTTTGCTTGGTCCCAATTATACTTCATTTTCTCTGCCTTTCATATGCTAATGATAAAAACTGTGTCTGTAGTTTCTCATTTTGGTGGCCATGCACCTTAGTTCTAATCAAGAAGACATGAGGAAATGTCTGTTTTGTGAGCTCTTCTACGCCCAAGAAACAAGATTGTTTTTTAACTAAATTCCATATTTCTACTCAGGATCCCTGGAATTTTAGTATTCATCTTATGCACAGAGAAATTAGCCTGAAAAGCTTACATTGAAGTTAGCATCTCAGAACAAAGAGGTCGAAGGCACCCATGTTTTTTAATGATATTTTTGAGCCACTAAAGTAACCAACCCAGGGACTGTCCTAAATCTAGATTTTTAAGTGAAATCATAAATTCATTCATAATTTCAGTTATGCAGGATTACTTTATCAGGATTATTTCAGTTACTTTGGACAGGATTAATCAGAGTGAGAGTTCAGGGAATTATTTTATATAATAATAAGTGGTTGGAAGGTTGGGAAGACATTGAATATAATTCTAGAAATAGAACTGTGAACTCAGTAATTTAGAGAACAAAGAGAGTAAATCAAGATTTTGAATGTTTTGAATGAACTATTTCGATTTTATGAATAATGTGAGTCAAGAACAAAGTGTTAGTTGAAATAATTTGGGTTAAGTTTCCAAAAAAGCCTGAATTGAACATGAATCACTTTATGTTGCTCTTGCATATTCCCACTAATTACAATATAATAGAAAAATTATTTGTAACTGAAAGAGACAGTAATTAAAAATAATGCCATACACAAATTTCCATATGCAAAAAGGTAATGAGAAATCTGGAAAGAGGTTTAACCTAGTCAAAATTAATTAATAAGAATAATTTGAATCTTTATAAGATAGCTACTATGGATTTATACTCTTGAGTGAGCCTTTAAACTACTAACTAGTACAAATAGTGTAGATCATGAAATGCATACTTGCATATCCCTGTTGACTCATCTACTCACATCAGCAACTCCAAAAGGGAACTTTAGTTTGGAAAAAATGACAGGTAGTGACTTTCCTGATGTGCTTATTAAATTGGCCAAAGATAGGCAGATGCCTATTGCTTAGGTAATTTTCTATGAACCTAAATGCCATCCAAGGATGTGAGACTCACCAAGAGAAGGTATTAGTAGTATAAAATAGGAAATAAGCATAGATTACAGATAGATAGATAGCAATATGTTTAAGTTCAAATGATACCCACTTGAGTTTCTCACTACAGATAAGAAAGCACATTATTAATTTTTTTGAATAATTCATTTATTTATAAAACTAGAAATGTTGCCATTGTACTGCATTAGTCACCAGTTGAGTATAAGGAAAAGTGGGCAACTTGGAACTCTCCTTCCTATAGTTGAATTCAGAGGTTATCTCACCTACGTACCGTTTATAGGTGTAGGACCAAGATTGTTTAAAAGATATGCTAATAACCCAAAATATGCTTTTAGCAGTTAATTTCTTCATCAGCCTTTTGTTGTTGTTTTTTTAAGAAACTAAGTTCAAGAAGTCTCTGAGAGAAATTAAAGCAGGGAAATGATTATTGGAGCTATTGAAATTTCTCCATTTTTCTCTGTTTTCTTCTAATGAAGAATATGTGGGAGCATTTGAGATTTTGCCCCCTGGCATATGTTGTCAGTTTGGCTCAAATAACCTTTTATAAAAATTATCTACAGATTTGGACATCTCTTATATTGACATTTGCTTGGTGTAGTATGGCAGGGTTCTGAAGAAGCCCACCTAGGACCAGCCTGTGGACCCGGAGCAGGTGCTAGGTACAAGCAAGGACCCATTGTGTCCAACCTTCTCACTTTGTATCTGGTAAACAAGTTTTTCTAGAATTCTAGACCTCTTTGCTATAACTAGCAGGCCATGACTTTGAGTTGTTCTTAGAAAATTCTCAAGGTGACTAAAGGTTGAGATAACTCAGTGAAAGGAAGAAAAATGGATTGCTGCTTTTAATTTTGGCTTTTAATGGGATTGATTACTGAGAGTCTAAACAAAACCTTTTCTGGCTAGGGCCAGCTGAGTGGCTCATTGGTTAAGAGTTGGCTTGGGAGCACAAGCTCTGAGCAGCAGGGTTGCAGGTTCAGATCCCACATGGGCCAGTGACTCTGCGTCCTCTACAGTTAAGATGGTGAACAACAGTTAGACCTGGAGCTGGGCTGCCATGAGTCACCTGCAATGGTGTAAGCTGCAGTAGGGCTGCAGTGGGTTGCTGTAAGCTACCATGAAGGGCCAGCAGCCAGAGTGAGCAGCCTGCAGCAGGTGAGAGGTGACATGAGTAGGTGTCCAATGGCCAAAGACTGATCTGCCTCAACCGGGAATAGCGCAATGATCACAATACCAACACGGGCCAGCGAAGTGACATCCTCCACAACTACACTGAAGAACAAAAGGACAGCAACTTGTCTGTTCTCCTTTCCCGATTCTGCAATGACATTCCCTCCCACAATTCTCCAATAAAATCTTAAAAAAAAAAAAAAATTCTGGCTAGATGGGAGACTGAACTTTTTCTTAGCTCTGGAAGAGTAAGGACACTTGCTTTCCCAGCCAAATAACCAATGGGGTGATTACAGTTGTTTAGACCCCCGATTCCAGAGTGGGGAAGATAGGTGGCTGCAAGGCAGACTGTACAGTAACACAGCCAATCCCAGAAAAACTGGCAGGAACCCCAGGAAGAAGGATAGGGCACCCTGGAATGGGTGCACTCTACAAGCAAGGCCTGTATGTTAGAAACATTGCAGTTCTGGCATCATCCAGTAAGTTCTTGCTGGCCCTTGTTCAGGTATTCTTAAGTGAGTAAGAATCTTTGTGTGGTTGCCTGAACAAAAATTTCCTCTAGGGTGTGAAACAGTCCTGTAGAGCTATCATAGCATATGGTTCACCCAAAGACATGCACCTAAGGGATGGTTTTCTCTAGAAGTTTGTTCAGATTTTACAGATCTCAAAATTAACATAAGAAATTGTTTCTCTAAGTCCATAAGGCACATGACAGTCAAGCTCTCATCAATACTAAGATGTCCAAAATAAGGATACTTTGATACTTCCCAATTCATTTTCTGTGTGCATAATTAGAAAAAGCTGGCTAAAGAATTAGGCAGAATGAATGGAAAACATATTTAATTGGTGTTTCCAAATTTCAAAAAAAAATGATTTAGAGAATAGATGTCAACCTATGATGTAATTTAGGTGTCAACCCAATTCTTTGATGTATAAAAAATGGCTGTCTTCATTTTAAAAGAGAGAAGGTCATTTGGAACTTGACTTGTCAAGGAAAGATATAAATTATAAATGCCTCCGGGACAAGGTTTGGATCCACTTGTTCTTTAATAAACTAGTGAGTTTTTCCCACTGCTAAATTGTCTCTGCTTGTGTCTGTCTATGTGTGTCTATATATTCAGGTTGTAAATATGAGATAATGTTGTACCTCTGCATGTTATTATTAAAGCTAATTTCAAGGCAAGTTCTATAAGGATTGGATATTCTAAAATTCTCTGAAATATAGAAACTAACTAAAGTGCTTTACAGTTTCACGTGATCTAGGGCTTATCCTTAGTAAATAAAAGCTAGCTTAGGTTTACTGGTTTAAATAAAACAGACATGTCTTTATTTTGCCTGGGTTTTACGAAAAATAAGTCCATGCTAATTTGCATCTATGAAAAATACTTCTGGAGATTATAAAATATACAAGCTAAAAAATATTAATTGATTACTTAGTTTTCTTTTCTTTTTTTAAGATTTTATTGGGGAATTGGGGGAGGGGAACAGGAGAAGGGGGACAGACAAGTTGTTGTGTTTTTGTTTAGTCTAGTTGCGGAGGACGTTGCTTCACTGGCCCATGTTGGTATCGTCATTGCACTCTTCCCGGATGAGGCAGATCGGTCGCCGGCCTCTGGATGTCGCTCACCGTGGCTAGTGGCAGCTCATGTTGGCTGCCAGCTGCTCACGCTGGCTGTCGGCCACTCACTGTAGCGTTGGCAGCCCACTGCAGTAGGGGCTGCAGCCTACACTGTCGCCGGGGTTCGCACAGCCCAGCTCCAAGTGGAGCTGTTGTTAGCTGTAGAGGGCAGTGTGACTGGCCCTCATATGTGGGATCCGAACCGGGGCCGCTGGCATCCCAAAACCAGCTCTTAACCAATGCGCCACTCGGCCAGCTCTTAGTTTTCATGACCAGTTGAGGATTTAAGGGTTAAAATCTCAATATATGTGGGAATAACTTTGCAGTGTTCCAGAAGGGCCCTGGCACACATCAAAAGACCTTTATTATTATTTTTTAAAATATTAAATTGCATGGGAATCATAAAATAAGTGATATAAAACTTCTAGGGTATGTTGTATGGGTATATAATGCTTTACAATAAACAAATTGTCAGGGTTATGGGAAACCAAAGATGGCTGCTTGGTTATTCCCTGCTCCCTGGCTCCCCATTTTTCATTGTTTGCATCCTTTCAAGCATCACTGTGCATTTAAGCTGAATTTAGGTGATGGACTTCATAAGCAGGCATTATTGAAAGGAGACATTGTACACTATTGCCAAGGTTTCATAGAGTCACTTCAAGAAAATGTGAAGTTGGTAATTGCTTCCTTTCCTTTATCTCCCTGGAGACAAAGAATAAAGATCGTTGATTGCCACCTGGAGATTTTGTTTATTGTAATGGGTATCAAATAAAAGAAACTTTCCAACTTCTTTAGAAGGGACATTATCAGGTGCCTAACCATGAATGGACATTTACCACTGTCTAAGGACATCTAAGATTTCTTGAGGACAAGAAGCCATGGACACTAGAGATAGACAGCTTTCCCAAGACATTGACAAGCCCTGAATACCTATGGATTAATAGCTGAGAATTTATTTTGTTTTGTTAACTTTACCTGTCTGTTAATATTAGTCATCATAATAGTTATACTTGTTTTGTTTTGTTTTCTACATAACCCAACCATTTTTGATTAACAAACATGTATAAGATAACTGCTAATACTTTTTTCATAGCTTATAGAATGTTATATTAGATGTCAAATCCAGAAAAATGACAGAAGGCAAAGCTTGGATCATGAATAGTTCACAGGATAGAAATGATCCAGAGTATTTCTGTCTCAATGACGGCCTTCCATTTACCTACTCTTCTCATTTTGGGAAATATTTGGCCTCAACTCAGACCCTGTGGTTATGGTATTGCCCTATCCCAATGGCCAACAAGATGACTTTGATACTGAGACTTCCTAGGAATGAGTCTTCCTAGCACTGTGAGATCATACTATCCAACCAAATGGTTGCTCATTAATGCATGCTTCAGATTGACTTATGACCAAAAAGGAAAACTGTGGTTGGAATAAAAAAAAAAGGGGAGTGGGGAGGATGCTATGGAAAGTAACCTTATAGCATGATCTAATCATAAATTCCTAATTGGGCATGTCATGGTGGGTAGTCACACCTCAGGCATATAACTCCTTTGCTAAAGGCTTTGTCTTTGCCTTAAACAAGCCCTGTCCATGGTTTCTGTGCATCTAGGTTAACATAGCTTTGAAATAAGCAGTAATCATTGGCAAGTGAGAACATAGTCTTGTTAACTATCCTGCAATCCAATTCCAACCTTATTTTCTCCCACCCTCATGTACTCTTCCTTATGTCCCCACCTTAATATCAAATGCATAAAAGAAGCCTCAAAACTGTTATTCTCTGGAGCGTTTGAGATCTTGCTCCCCAGAACATGTTGTTAGTTTGGTTCAAGTAAACTTTTATAAAAATTCAAAAAAGAAAGAGGAATATGCAAGAAGATTCTGAGGATGACTACATTTACATTGACTACAAGTAACATTCCTTTTTGAATAATAGGGAGATGTATCTGATTGTAGGAACTTGTCACATGGCTATGTTGAAGTGGTGAGGGAGGGTAGAGATTGATTTTCTATCTATCTATCTATTTATCTATCTATCTATCTATCATCTTTCTACCTATAGATAGATACATTTCTGGGGGAGTTGTGTACAGGGTAGTTCTTCCTTAAGAAGTGAGGACTCACAGTTTGCAACCTATCAAGGTATGAATATGAATTTCAAAGGATTAGGGACAGGCATGAATTGCAGATGAACATGCAACCCTTCAAGATTGATACTTCCATGAGGAGAAAAACAGAATACCTAGGGACATGTCTTTACATGATTCTTAATGTTCAAACCTATAGCAACTGCAGGACCATCTGAATCCTCAAATCCATAGGTAGTGGTTAACTGTGGGATACAATCTGAAGGTTTTATTTGCTCACCATGTATTCTGAAGGTATTTTTTTTTATAGCCATAGGCCTGTAATGATTCTACTTACATCCTATTGTCAGTGAATAATGAATATAGGCTCTAGTTTGGAAGCTGGGATGGCTCTAGGAGCCACATAACAGAAGTGAGAAACTTGATATTTACCCCAAGGGTCTCCTTGCTACAAAATCCCTTCCATGGACTCAGGCAAACTTACATCAATGTCTTGCTTCCCACATGCACACAGCATCTCAGATTAGAATTTCATTTAGTCAGTTCTGCTCCCTGTTGGGTATTAACTTTGATTCAATCTTTAACTTCTCAGCCATGATTAGTTTCACCAACAATGGGGATCCAGGTGGGTGAGAGAAAAAGGTTTATTAACTATTAAATACTGTCAATTGCTCCTGTGTGAATTCAACTTCGGAGACTAGCTCTACTCCCCTGCCTCCTGGCAGATGGCCTGCTCTTGTAGAGAACATAGATAGCATACTTCCCCCTCAATACTGAAATGGGGTTGTGTATTTACAAATAAATCCTACAGGTCACTGCCGTTGACTCTTTAAAAGTCAAAAGTCTATCCTCCATACAAAACAGGTATATTCTGTACTCAGAAAATATTCAATTTCTGCTGTCGAACATGCCACGGGAGATTTCCCTCTCTCCCTCAATTTAGCTACCTCATATAACTCTATTGAGTTCAGGTTCTATACATGGCACTTGAAGTCCCCCAAAATATATGTTTCCCAAATTTTCAATTGCAACTTAAGTGCTATCACTAAAACAGCTCTTAAATTTTATTGTTTTATTAATAATTATGAGGCGTATGATGCTTAGGATTAATTGATGCCTCTTCTTTAATATTGGTTGCAACAATTTGACATTCATGGTAAAATGAATTCTTGTCTCAAGTTTAGTGTGATGATTTTAATAGGGCTATGCCTTAGAAAAAAAAATTGTGAACTAGCTTCACTCCAGCCCTTGTTAGACCCCAGTATGACCTGGTTTATAATTGAAACAATGTCATCTTCAAAAATAAAGGTAACTATGAAATGAATTTATTATTTATTTTTTTAAATACCTTCAAGTTAATCCAAAAACATCTTACACAAAATGAATTATTAAAATAACCTTTCCTCTGCTACTTTTCCTGTATCACGGTTACTCTATACTTTCCACCTCCAACTTCCTATATATAGTTCATCTTTATTCCCAGGCTATACCACTTTTTTTTTTCATGAGAGAATCATAACTGTTGACATATCAATAGTTGTTTCTAAGGCAACATGGAAAAGAGAACTTCACGTAATCTACAACTCAGAAAATGTTAAAATGCTTTATACATTTCACCTAATTTAATCCTCACAGTAGCACTTTGGCACAGTATTATCATTATCCACATTTTTAAGATGAAAAAACAAAGAACAAAGAGACATCCTATATCACACAGCTACTAATTGGTGGAGTCAAAATTTATTCTCAGGGAGAGGCAATCCAGCATCAAGCTCTTAACCATTAAACAAGCAGAGCCCTAATAGCCACTGCCAGAAACACTATTTTTGATATTGGATCTCTATGCTACCTTCCAATCTATAAAACATTTTTTGAAAATTCTTTCAAGGGACCAATGGAAGAAAATATTGCTAAAATTTTAAAGGGAGAAGAAAATCTCAAGAATCATCTCTAAACATTCGGAATTCATGAGTCAATGTAAACATATCAAAAAGCAAGAGAATGAACAAACAAGGTTTACAAGCAATTGCTTCTTGCCATATTTGGATTGGAGCCTTGTTCAGGTCCTATTCTGAGTCCAGAGAAAAATCAGTAATCTATATTCAACCCATGGAGAACAATAACAACATTTTAATTTAATAGAGATAACAGTGATCATACCATAATAGGTATGATAAAAAGGGAGGAGGAGGTTGGGAAAGTGAAGTTAAAAGTATAAACAAGTAAAAGGCATATTTTTTAATGCAATATTTAGGGAGGTAAGGCAAATCTCCCTGTGTTTCCATATTTATTAAGGTCAAGTTATTATGAAAAATGATACATGGCAAAGTTACATTTACACAGTTACTAGGCCCAAAGGATAGAATGAATGCAGACAATGTAGGGGTTTTCTACTCCTAATTCCTTTGACAAAAATGACAAAATATGTTTCCTTCATGTAATGACAGGGAGAAATGGGAAACTTGAGAATGAACATAAAATGTGTGGCTGCTCCGAAAGGGAGATGGTGTTCACATACATATTTCAGATTGGCAGTTCTATTTGAAAAGGTTCTCAGGATCTTTGTTTTTCAAGAATGGGGGAGGACAAGAGTGGTAGAATGAGGGGAGAAACACAATGGCTTCCCTTTTTAACATTTGACAGACAAGACTGTCTAAAGGCTAATATGAAATTCAGTTAGCACACCCAGGGAAAACTATGTGAGCAAATATACTTTCTAAACAGAATGCAAAAGGAATGGTGTTAGCACATTTGTAAATTTCCAGTTCTTTTTACTACCCTTATTTAACAACCCAAACAAATAAGATTAAATACAGCTTCTTTTACTAATGTCTTTTGAAGCATCACTGCAGTCAGATTGAGTCAAGTAACCATCTGTTGCAAGTACAAATAGAGCTACATTCAAGAATTATATTATACAGCCTTCCTCGCAAAGTTCTTACTTGCAAGCTGTTCTTGTCAAAATCAGAACCATTGTGATGATGCATCTTAATATTCAATCAGACTTTAAGTAAAGAGTGACAAAAGTCCACATATGGATGACAGCTGTTTCTTCAGTAAATATTTCCCCATTTATTGAATGGAGGCTTATGGCAGTTTAGGATAAGTTCCATCAGACATTTCAGCCTGAACTCTCTGGGAATGATTAAAACGATA
Organism: Aselliscus stoliczkanus; assembly: GCA_033961575.1. Taxonomy (NCBI): domain Eukaryota; kingdom Metazoa; phylum Chordata; class Mammalia; order Chiroptera; family Hipposideridae; genus Aselliscus; species Aselliscus stoliczkanus. The sequence continues at coordinate 96,398,204 of CM066731.1, forward strand.
ACAAGGATAAAATTTCATTTTTAAAATTACATATGAAAAAACAACAGCTCCTCCAATTAAAGTTATACACTATGCCATTAATGAGAGTATCCAGTGTTAAGAACATCTTCTAATACTGACGGGTGAAAGAACTGAATTTATAGGACTCTACACATTGTTTGCCCTTCCCCCTCTAATAATAATAATATAACGTTTATATAATTAAAGCAAAATTCCTGTATCGATTTTCTAATCATAAAAGCTCAGATAAGACCTTTTTTAAGCAATAAAGTGACTTGTAGAGTTGAATGCAAAAAAAAAAAAAAAGCGGGGGGCAGCGAAGATAAATTTTGGTGAAGAATTCAGTAACTCCCTAATGATATAGTGTTTACATATCAGTAATGAGAGGGAAAAAAAATCTCAACTAACAAGGTGATCTTAAGGTTTTTGTAGTACTCTTGAACTTGCATTATGTCCCTTTTATAAATCCTAAATGTTGTGTTGGATGTGTGTCAATATTACATATTTCAAGCAGCATTTTCTAAGTTTGCTAACTACAAGGTCCCCTGCTAAGTAACTAAAAGACTCTGCTCTTTAACCTATAGCTGTCCTGAGGCTCTTCTCTTGTGACTCCAAAGCAATTTATGGGAAGGTGGCAGGTTGTTTGTGTCTTAGGATAGGTCTGCGATATTGCTGTGTTAAAGAATGGTGTTTCTCAGCTTCTGCATAATAAATGATACCTTTTTTTCCTTCCTGAAAGGTAGCTAAAATCAATGTTAAAAGAGAAAAAAAAAAGAAAATTGAGTTTGTAGTCTTATATTCCACAGCTCTCCCCAGACAATGATCATCTTTTTTTTTTTCCCAATGGAAATTATTTCAGATCTAACACTGTAAAAAAGAATATCTTACCCTGCTGTTGGATCCACTGCTATTGCCTTAGGGTTATGAAGCTCCAGGTCAATCAGGGTGACACATACAGACCCATTGTAATTACAAACAAAGATCCTGTCACTGACATGGTCCACAAAATAGAGATTTCTGGTGAGCCAGTCGATTGCCATGTGTTGCACATCTGAAAAACATACACAAACACAAAACTATTGAATCACAGGTACAAATATACTATCGTAAGTCAGAGCACATAAGTTTGCCCAAACTTTTACAAAGATGTTTCAAAGATATAGGTAGTTTTATGTTAAAAAATTGCAAAGACAATTTGTTGCTATGCCAAAATAAGTGATTTAATTATTCTGTATAATAATTACTCCTTTCTTCTTGCCATCTAAGGAAGGAGGATGACCAAGATAAATGGACAGAGAGTTTTTAATCCTAAAATATAGGCATTTACAATAAAATCTTTCGCCCAAAATAGTTCATTCAACCCAGTGGGCATAACTGGTTCAATGGCACAGCTAAACTCTTTAGTAGTAAGATAAATATTTTTTTTTCTTGAACTTGTTAATTATTTATTTTCAGATCCCCTTCTGTTACAAAAAGGAAGGGTGAGGAAAGTGGAAAAGGAGATTTACAAAGGATTTCTTTGTTTACAAAATATATCCAAAACTTGGAAATATAGCAAAAGGCGAGGGCTGGGGGAGAGGGGAGATGATACATTCTCTCAACAGCATATATAGGTATTATAAAATAGGCCTGCTCAAAGATCAATTAATTCTCTAGAAAAGCACATCCAACAGTACTTTTTGCAATGATGGAAATATTCTGTATCCATGTTGTCCAATAAAGTAACCTCTAGACATGTGTCTAGTGAGCACTTTCATCGTGGCTAATGTGACTGGGATACTGAATCTGTATTGTATTTCATTTTAATTAATTCAAATTAAAATTGTAAAAAATGTAGGTAGCTATTGACTACTATGTATAGTGTAGGTCTAGGAGAATGTGTTTGACTTCAATATTTCCTATTGGATAGGAACTATACACTGTGAAATTTCATGATAATTTGTAGATATTTATCTGGTAGAAATGATAATCCCAAAGGTTATGGTTTTATTACCCGTAGAGAACCATTTTTATACCTAATCCACAAATCATGTTTAAACATTCTTTTGCTTTTAAATGCCTATAAATATCCATTTCCACTAATGTACCTACATCAGCAATATTGGGCTTGGTTACCTCAATAATGCCATAAATAAATAAATTCCTGGTCCTATTCATTCCTAAATTTTACGACAGTCACATTTTTTATCTTTGGAAATTCTACTGATACCTCCTTGTTTGATTTTATGGATCTACAATATGATTCATTGGATAACAAGACCTTCTTTCTGCAATCTGAACTGAAACATACTTCCTACTCTATACTTCAAAATATTTCCTTAGTAACTTGCTGCTTCAGGGAATGATAGTCTCTGGACAGAAAGACTAATAGAGATGCATGTGCCATCATTACCATCATAATGGTATATTGTCAAAGCAAAATAGAGAAAGTAGCAACATTGTGGGAATTTCTATCATGCCTTACAAGGACAAGGAGAAAGTGGATATTGCATTAATTGGATATACATTTTCAAGCTATCAATTATAGCTTCATTCTAAATTACAGACTTTATGGAAGCATAAGCATTTAAACATTCCAAAAACAACATGAAGCTTTTTTTCAACCAGTTCAGCAACCAGGGTTTTTTAAAAATCTGAACTATCTCTCTGCCTACAGAAACCTGTAAATGTAGCTTTTTTATCATTATTCCTTTTGTATTATTATGTCAGTTAGAGCACAGAACCCATTGTTTCAAATGTCATTTTAAATATCTTGGATTCAGACAAAGTATATATGCCAGAGTCCATTCAATGACCCATCTCACACTCTACACATGCATTTGGTTTAGTTTATGCAATTGTAATTTCAGACAAAAGAGATGTTTCACAGCATTCATACCTTCTTTCAACTCTGTGTTGCAGAGAGTCTCCGCTACTGAAACAATAGGTATTGTTATTAACCATCTGAGTTTGAAGCAACAAGTTCTCACTAAAGAACTTAATATTAGCCAAACATTTAGAAATTGTAGGAATTGCTTTTGTTGCCTTTTCTTATATTTGAAGCTTCTGTCTGATTAATGCAATTTTTATTTAGATTGGAAAATTGAGGCAATTATAGTTCAAGTAAGCAGGCTGCTAGATAGATGATTGACGATAGAGATAGATAGATAGATAGATAGATAGATAGATAGATAGATAGATAGATAAAATAAATAAATCTGGTTAATATGATTTGAACATTTCTAGATAACAGATTCAGTATTTCATTTTTATTTTGCTGATATATAACAAAGTTCATAGTATATTGATGAAGACTGTAATCTTTTTATGGTATTACATTACAAAAAATTTTCTAAATTTTTATTAAGACCTTCATTACTTTACCATTACTATAACAAAGTAATGGTAAACATGACTTCTTTTTTTTTAAAGATTTTTATTGGGGAATTGGGGAAGGGAGCAGTGTTGTAGAATTGGAGGAGGGGAACAGTGTTTTTCCAGGACCCATCAGCTCCAAGTCAAGTTGTTGTCCTTCAGTCTTAGTTATGGAGGGAACAAGCTCAGCTCTAAGTCCAGTCACCACTTTAGATCTACTTGAGGGGGAGGGTATATAGCCTACCATCCCATACAGGTATTGAACTGGCAACCTTGCTGCTAAGAGCATGCACTCTTACCAGATCAGCTGCAGTTCAGGTCAGGTGTAGCTCACTGGCCCATGTGGGAATCAAACCAGCGACCTTGTTGCTCAGAGCTCACGCTCTTAACCAGCTGAGCCAGTTGGCCGGCTCCCTAAATATGTTCTTGTTACTATTTTCTCTAGTCAGCTTTCATTCATTCTTCAACCAAAATTCACTTGGATTTCATCCTTCCTGTTCTTTTGAAATGGCTCTTATGGTCTTTCAGAATTTCATAATGGCCAAAAATAAAGCTTACTTTTCTGCTCATATATACAAACTAATCTAAATATCAATATTGGTAAAATTTTAAATAGAAATGAAAAACTATTATGTATTTTGAAACTTATTGTATTTTATATAAATATAAGTAACAACAGTTTCTAAAACCCAATATTTGTTAAGTCTAACAACTTAAAGTTGTATCCAGTGGAAATTAATTGAACATTTCATGGAGATAGTAAAAAACAACAAAAAAGAAAAATACTTATAATAATCTATAATTGAATTAAATGTTACATCAAAATTTCCATCACCTCATAAAGCAAGTAATTAATTAGCAGAATTGGTGAGCATAAAACTTAAACATTTTTAATTCACTAAAATGTATGTTTACTTAGTGCAATGAACTAAATTGTTTCCCAAAAAATTCATCTGTAGAAGTCCTAGCCCTCAATACCATAGAATGTGAATATATTTGGAGATGAAGTCTTTAAACAGATGATTAAATTAAAAAAAAATTACAGGTTGAATATAATATAATCTCACTGGTGAACCTTACAAAAAGAGATCAGGCCATACAGAGAAACCATGGATACCTGTGCGTAGTACAAAGGACATCGCCAAACCAAAGAGAGAAGCCTCAAAGGAGTCCATTCCTGCTGGTACCCTGGTTTGGGGCTTACAGTCTTCAAAACTGTGAGAAAATAGATTTCTGTTGTTTGAGCCTCTCAGTCAGTGGTATTTTGTTATAGTAGCTCTAGCAAAATAATATACCTACTCAAGCATTATTTAATAGAGCTGTCCATGTCACAAAATTAGTGAGAACAAAAGTCAAAATCTTGCTAAGGAAAAAAAAAAAAATCTATATATCTATATCTATATCTATATCTATATCTATATCTATATCTATATCTATATATATATGAATGTCCTTAATCCCCTTCAAGGATTAATTACCCTGGGAGATAAACTTTTGTTTAATTTACAATTTAATATTGATCAGATCCAGTCTCTATGTATTTAGATGATAATTTGTATATTGATAAATTGCAAATAATTGTTGTACAGTGGAGAGGAAAATGACTTCCATCGGGTGGTAAAAGTAACCCATTTATTGTCCACTATGACATCAACTAGTTTTATATCTAACTTTACAATCTCTAGTCAGCATATTTTTATTTCATTGATTGTAAATTCTTCAGTCCCTTCTAAACTCCTTTGAACCAAATTTACCATCTTGATGGTTCTCCCATTAATGAGCTAAATGGCTCATTAACATATGTCTACTGCATATTTGCATAGATCATGATTTTAACCTTTAAAATTATACATTAACAAATTTCAGTACTTGATTTCTTCTTTAATTATTTGCTATGTGATCAACCAGTTAGAGATAAAAATTTAAATGAATAAAGGATACTAAAGTATCATAAATCAGCAAAGCTTGTCAGGAGGAACTATGACAAACCTAGAGGATGACCTGAAAATATACATCTACCTAAAAAAAGCAGACTCAAACTCAGCTGATTGTTTTAGCATCAAAATGTTTCATTATTTCAAAGATTACCAAGATACAGATTTCTAGATTTCATTTGAAGCCTTACATTTTTTTAATACGGTAAACAATTGTTTTTTAAAATTACAAAGCATTTTCTGTATCAAACAAAACTTTTATGCAGGCACACTGAATCAAAATCCACTAGTCTGATTACACTAAAGCAAAGCAGCAAACACTGTATAACATTGAGTTCAGCCCAAACTTCTAATTTAAAGTATGTTTTTGTGAAAGTTATTAGTATCTATAAAAGTCATTGTTTATATATTAAATAAACATAATATTCAGTTTACAAAATGGTCAGATATTAAATCAGACAAACATTAAGAATCCAGAACAATGATATGTAGTTAGGTATTCCACAAATATTAGTTGCCTCCCAGAAACAACTAAAGGGCTGCCCTTTAGTGTATGGCTTTATGACTGCAAGTATGTCCTAGAGAATAGTATGGCATCAGATAATACAATACAGAAATTAATTTATAATAAAATAGACACTTATTAGTTGTGATAATTTTTAAATATGTCCACACAGTTTTTGATACTCCTCCTTTCAACAGGTGGTTTTTAATTCTCCTCTCTTTGATTGTGGGATATTCTTTATGACTTCCTTGCACTGAATAAAATGTGGTAAATATGCCACAGTGTGATTTCCAAGGGTAAGTCGTATAAGGCATTATGTAACTTTTAATTTCTCTCTCTCTCTCTCTCTCTCTCTCTCTCTCTCTCTCTCTCTCTCTCTCTCTCTCTCTCTCTCTTTCTGGATTACGCAGTCTGGTGGAAGCCAGAGTTTATGTTATGAAGATTATGTTAAGTAATCCTATGGAGAGGTCCATGTTGCAAGGAACAGAAAGAGGCCAGTTGCTACCGGTCACAAGAATGAGCTTGGAAGCCAATGTTCCAACCCCAGTTAAGCTGCGTCTGGATGCCCCTAGTCCAGGCTAAGATATTGATTACAACATCATGAGATACCACCACTTAACTAAGCAATTCCTGAATTCCTGAACTGCAGAAAGTATAGGGTAATAGACGTTTGTTGTTTTTAAGCCACAAGGTTTGGGGTAATTTGTTATTCAGTGACAGATAACTAATACAGTTGTCAAATCCTTGTAGCTTTTATTTATTTAACTTTTTACAGGTTGAATATTATCTCTTATTATTTTATGTTTCAATTATGATTGACATAAAATATTATATTAGTTTCAGGTATACAGTATAGTAATTAGATATTTATATAACTTAATGAAGTGATCACCCTGATAAGTCCAGTACACAGCTGACACCATACATAGTTATTATAATATTGACTATATTCATATGATGTACTTTATGTCCTGGTGAGCATTATTATAACTTTCAATTTGTATTTGTTAATCCCTTTCACCTTTTTCACCCATGCTCCAAACCCCCTCTCATCTGTGTGGTTCTGGCATTTCATCTGGATGCCTTATATGATCCCCATCTCAAGAATAACAGAGTCAGATGGTATTAGTGTTATGAAGAAAATAAAACAGAGTAATGACTTACAGAGTGACTGGCATTCTGAGAAGGATGATATTTGAACTAAGTACAGAATAACAAGATATTAGCCATGTAGAGATTTGGGGGCAGGGCCTACCAAGCAGGAATGAGATTGGTATATTCTAAAAATGAGGAGTAGGGGTGTGAGGAGTCATATCATACCTAAAATATGAATGAATGGGAAGGAAGAGGTAGCAGAGATTGAGAGGAGTATATAAACTACAGTACATTGATGGGTTTCATAATTATTACATTGTAAAATCAGTGGATGACTTTGTCTTACATGTGATTTTTTTATTTTTTATCACATAGTACATATAAGTACATGTACATGACTTAAAAAATCAAACATCCCATCAAGACTTCCAGTGAAAACCAACAGTATCAACTTCACCTCTCTCTACTCTTTTCCAATTATTCTAGCTATTTTATTTGTATTTACTTCCATAATTCTACATAACACATTTTACTACAATTTTAAAGTTTATAAAATGTGTTGACATACCAGTACACAAGATTAGAATTTAATTCTTTATACTCCTCTACACACACACACACACACATATATATATTTACACTTTTTCTCCCCCACAATCTTAATTTTTAGTTAAATTAACTATCAATGTTTATACGATTATATAATTTTTTGTTGACAGGTGAAGAAAATATTTTATTATGGCTATACTTCCTTCCTTGAACAACTTTTTTTAAAGATTCTATTATTTTTTTCCTTTTTTCTTTCTTTGTTATATCAGTATTGTACAATTTTATAAAAGAACTCTAAAATCCTCTCTAAATGGAAAAAAACACACCAAAACAGTAACCCATTATTATTATTATTATTATTTGCTTTTAGCATCCCTCATATCTCCTGCCATCCTCTTGTTCCAATGTATACTTTGCTTGCTCCATAGCCATGGTCTTGGGACTTCCTTTATCATTCCAGATACTTATTTTTTAACTGCATCAGGAGCAAATCATCCATTTTCTGCTGAAGTAGAAGATGAATTGCTTTTGGCTCTGGTGACTGGGGTAGAGAATCCAGTAGCCTAGCAAGTCTAAAAATAGGTTCTAAGCCAATCATCTTATTATTAGCCCTATCCATATACCCATCTTCAGCAGTGTCCAGAGTCTCTATTTTTTAGCCTTTCTGGGGTTCTTTATCTTGGCACCCCATTTGCACTCAAAGCAAAGAGATATTAAACCTAATTAATTTATCATTTAATCATCTGCTCTTTATTGTCCAAAATGATCTCACACACTTTGTCTATTCTCTCTCTCTCTCTCTTTCTTTCCTTTTTCACAGAGGGGAGTGGTGGTGGTGAATACAATTAACAACATTATTTACAAGTGGACTTTCATAAAAAGAACAAATCAATGCTCTTGCTCAATCTATAGTATTTAACAGAAAGTCCCTGGGGGACAGTTTCAAGAAGGGAATTTAGATGTCTGTTTATCCATTTTAAAAAGATCATTCTGACTTCTATGTAGATAAAAGGGAATAAGTCTGAAAGCAGGTGACCAGTTAGGAAGCCCCTGCAATGCCATGAGAGATATGGTGGTTTCAAAGAGTGTCAGAACAATGGTGAGGTTACATGGCATATACTCACCACATTTCCTTTGTCAACATTAAATATATAATATTGAAAGGAATGCATTTAAGTTGTTCTAGTTTAGATAAAAGAGCCAAGAGTAAGAGAAATTTTGAACACATCACGGCATATCAGAAACATTCCAAATATAGATGGTTTCTATCCATATGTCTATTCTTGTATATCATGGATATTTTAATGTAACATTTTTATTTCCACTCAAATATTGTCCCTCAAACTGTGATGTTGCCTTCACTGAAGAGTTATAGTGTTTCTCATGTAAATATAGGTAATAAGCAGGTAAAAATAAAATTTAAAAAATGGTAGGATTTAAAAAAAATGATTCTGTCTTCTTCATTTTATAAATCTCTTCTTTTCAGTGGGAAATTAACATTTACATTTTATAATATATTTCTTTGTTAAAACATTTGAAAATGCTCACTGAATGATAAGATGATATAATTCTATTTATTTTTGTATGTCACTGTAATCTTTGTCAAGAAGCATGTAAACTTTATCCTTAGATGACATTAAGTAAAGTGAATTGAGCAAACAAAGTCTCTGCCTCCTTAGTATAACAATTAAAATGGTATTATAGAAATTCAATTTTGGTGTACTGTATGCAGGCACATCCTTACAGGAATGGAACCTATGGTACATTACGGAGTCCTTCCCTTTTCCTTTAATGAAAGATTGCCTCTTTCTAGATAACAATTTTGTTTCTTAAACACATGAAATGTAGTCAAAATGAGCATCAACGTCAGTTCATTATACAAATAGTCACAGAAGTTTATGTGACTCTTTCTCTTTATGTGACTATAATCTGTTTATGTCCTTATGAAAAAAGACAAGCTGAGTGCACCTGACTTGAGATGGTAGGTGAATATCAGGTATTTGTATGGATATTGGATGTTAATATATTTTTTGTTAGGAGGAAGGGACATGAAATGGCTGCACTTTTGAACCTACCTTCCACGTCACCGTTCCACTATTTCTCAGTTTCTTCTCTAACTCAAGCTACAAGCCAATCTTATTTCCTATGGTGGATGCATTTAGAAAAAATACCAGGGTTATTCTCTCTCTACAGTAAAAATAGTTTACACAAAGGTGCCTTTTTCCCACTAGGTGAAACTTTACATCCTTATGAGACTCATAACACCGATAGATTTCGTGTTTTATTTTTTCCCCACTTCACCCCATATTAAATATATCAGGGAACCATAAGACCGTTGTCAGAAGCTATACACTCTTCCCATATCTGCTATTATCCTCCTTGGTCAAGAAACACTTTTTTTGTTTTCCCCTGATGGCTGCAATTGCTTCTCCCCTGGTCTGTCTGCTTCCCTTCTAATCCACTTTTACAACGTTCTCAGAGCACCTAGAGTGATCATTGTAAAACACAAATTATACCATGACACCAAAGGAAAAAACAGTACTCTTTATAGTCTGAGATCTATTGTATATTACAGTTGATTGCTAGTAAAGAAAAAATCTTAATGAACTGATAGACTCCAGGGATTTAAATCCTGCACAAATGCTTTCAATGCACATCATCAGTATTTTTATAAATATCTAAGTTTGCTATGTTTTAGCTCAATTTTAAGTCAAATGGAGTATTTCTCTTTTTAACATTTTGCTATGAATATTACCCAGAAAGTGAGGGGTAGTGGGCATCCAATTTCTATTTGTGTTATTGTTTTCTCCATAAAGTTTTAATAAACAACAGGTTTTATTCTAAATCTTGAGTCTGTATTCTTATTTTCCTAAGCACCACCCCTCTCCCCACAATCTCCAATGACTTCCCACCACACTTAGCATCAAATCCAAAGTTTAACATCACTTGCAAGGCTTCTAAACCTCCTTTGTACCTTCTATCTCTCTTGCTCATTCTACTCTAGTCACACTGGCCTCACTACTTTGTATTCAATCTGCAAAGAAAGCTTCCACCTTAGGACATCTATACTTGATCTTCAAGACAAAAGAGTATCTAATTAGGCATAGTTTATGTTCTCATTCACTTCAGGTATCCCTCTAAATGTGTTTCTCAGAAAGACCTCTCTTGACAAGTCAATATTAACCACCCCTCAAAAAACCACACATAGTGACTCATCCCCACCATTCGATATCAGTATTCTATTTTTATTTTCTTTTTATCATTCATAACTGATTAAATTTTCCTACTTATTAGTCACTATTCCCCACACTAGAATGAAAATGCCATAAGAGCAGGGATTCTGTATGTGTAATTCACTGCTGTATTCCAAAGCCTAGAATTGTGTTTAGTCCATGGTTAAGTGCCAAGTAAACATTTCCAAATCAACACTGCTGTCCTATTCACAACAGACTTTGCCCACGAATCTCCTGCATCACATATCTGCTCTCACCTCTAAATCAGTCATTGTAGGAGTCATATGAAGTCACAGTTTCTTTGCTCTTTAATCAGCTGCGACATTTTCCTTGATTTTACCTGTGAGCTCAGATTTGGCAAATCACTATTTTGTTGCCCAGGAAAGCTGTATATAAAAAGGTTCTATATTACTTCATGTTGACGAGTAATTTTACAGAAACACAAACAGGCAGACAGCAATTTCACAAATAAGTATGGAGGGTGAATAACAATAATGTGAGAGACGATAATGACATACAACAGGGTGGAAGAATAGTAATAACTGGTGAGACTTAGTGAATAAGCAGGAATAATAAAGCAAAGATCAGGAGAATGTAGGGACAAAATGCCACCACATCCACTATTGTATTCGAACTGCCACACCTTGAATTCTACAGTTTTATTGTTCTGATTCTCTAGAGGCCTTCCTTGTGTATCCCTACCAAGTATCATTTTACTACTCTCAGAGTCATATATAAGTCGGTGGCTTTGTTCTTATCCTCTAAGAATTTACAGTCACCTTGGCCATGGTTTGCCTCTGAGACTACTAGTTACCTTGACTGCTTCTGTTTGCACATGTAAGATTACTTTAGATTATCTTTATACGAAAGTCCTTAAAAACACAGAGTTGATTTTTTTTTTTAATTGGTGAATTGGGGGAGGGGAACAGTGTCAGGGAATTGGGGAGGGTCAAGTTGTTGTTCTTCAATCTTAGTTGTGGAGGGCACCAGTCGCCATCTGGCTGCCCATGTGGGCAGCTCATGGCCTCTAAGATCAAGGTGTTGTGTTCAATCTTAGTTGCAAGAGGGTGTAGCCACCATCTCAAGGGGGAGTCAAACCAGCAGCCTTGTTGTTAAGAGCACATAGTTTATCCACTGAGACATCTGGGTGGCAGTTCAGCTCAAGGTGCCGAGTTCAGTTTTAGTCGCTGGTGGGCATAGCCACCATCCCATACAGAATTTGAACTGGCAGCCTTGTTGTTAAGAGTGCATGCTCTATTCACTGAGCCATCTGTATGGCAACTCAGCTAAGGTGCCAAGTTCAGTCTTTTGCCGGTGGGCGTAGCCCATCATCAAAAAGGCAATCTTGTTGTTAGGAGCATGTGCTCTCACCAGCTGAGCCATCCTGCCATCTGTTGGCAACTCAGCTGCAGCTCAGCTCTGACTCAGTGTCACTGACCCATGTGGGAATCGAACTGGTGGTCCTGTTTCTCAGAGCTCAAGCTCTTAAGCTAACTCTTCACTAACTGTGCCACTCGGTCAGTCCTTGATTAATTGTTTATAATTCTTATTACATACTTACCTTACATATTACAAAATTATATATTTTTATAAATATTATAAAAATATTATAAAATTATATATAATTTCTATATAATTGCTATATTGTTATTACTGATCACTTATTATTCATCCTGGTCATATCTCTTAACTTACCCAGTATAGATCCAGAATCTGAAGTGCAACAAATAGAAAATTATTTATTTCCCTTAGGTATCAGTTCCAATGTATAATAAGAAAAGAAAAAAGTATACTGATGTGTTTTTAATGGACTGATTCTGTAAACAAAGTGAGGTTCGGTAGGTTAAAGTTATCAGTTCCATTGGATAAAGTAAATAAAATTTCAACTGATAAACCAAGTGACCAGATATTTGAATGATGCTTCCATAGCAATGTTCACTATTAGCAAATATTTTAGAAATAAAACTTAATCTGCTGTTAGGATTAATTATATAATGATAATGAAATAGCATAAGTTCTTTAGAGACATAAACATAATACAAATCAATAAATACTTTTGAACTGTTTTCTTCCTTTCTTCCTTTCTTCCTTCCTTTCTTTCTTGGTCAAGCTCAACAGTCAAAACCAATCGTCAAATGATTAATTTGTTTGTCATGGTGGGGATTATTTTCAGCAGTTACACTGAAACACACTGAAAAGTATTAGGGAATCTCTTACTTGAGAAATGACACGAGAAATCCAGATTTAGTCAAGCCCTGCAGTGACAAGCTTAGTCCTCTACCTCAGACATTTCATTCTAAAGTTAGCTTAGACCTGTATATATGGAGACAGAGTGTTATTATTCTGGGAACTTGTCCCATGGCAATCCAGATGGATACGTTAGGAAATAAATGCACTTCTATTTTTAAAATTAAGGAGAGTATCTTACTGAGTTTGGGTTGCTGCAACAAAATATCGTAGGCTGGGTGTCTTAATTTCCCAAAGTTCTGGAGACTGGGAAGTTCAAGATCAAGAGTCTGTGTCTAGTGAAGGCTGTATTCCTGGTTCAGACAGATACCTCCTTTCTGTATCCTCACATGAAAGAGAGAGAGAAGAGAGGGGGAGGGGGAGGGAGAAGAGGGAAAGGGAGGGAGAGCGATAGCGAGAGCGAGAGAGAGGAAGATATCCCTGGTCACCTTGCTTTATATAAGGGAATGGATGACTTCTATTGGGGCTGTACTCTCATGAACTTATATAAACCTAATTACCTCTTAATGACCCTACTTCCAAATATCAACACACTGGGGATTAGGGCTTCAACATGAATTTGGGGGATACAAAAACATTTAGTTCATAGCATTCAGAATTATAGAATACTCAATAACATTGAAATCCATAAACAATAAATATAATAAAATAACTGCCAATAGTAAATTCTGTAATATTTCATATAAGAATTTAAGAGATATACATAAGGCATATACATTACATAATACCTCAATGTCCATCTTAGGTCCAATTTTGGATTTTAAAAAAATATCTATTTTTAAAACTTTCATTTCATATGCTCATACCTCTTGATCTCTGACCAAGCCTAAATATCCTTATTAATCTTGATGTTTCTTGTTAAAGTTCCAACAAAGAGTTCTAAGAAAGTTGAATATTTCTTGTATATCTGGCTAGTATCATCTTTCATTACTTCTTTTGTTTTGTTTTGTGTTTTTTTTTGAGGGCAGTGTCACTGGCTCTCATATGTGGGACTGAACCGGGGCCGCTGGCTTCCCAAGCCAGCACTTAACCACTGCGCCACTGGGCCGGCCCTCATTACTTCCTAACTGTATATAGTGATGCTCAGAAATGAATCAGGTGCTACATTCAATATGAGCTACCAAAAATGAATCGATTACCTGTAAATTGAAAGGAGAAAGAGTTGGAATATGCAAATGAATGAGGTTGAGTTTATCAAAATAATTACCTTGCTTTTCCATGTAATTTTGCATGAATATTATCCCATGACAAAGGATGAAAAACATTAATTGAGAGTCTCAAAATAATAGGTCAGGCTAACCATAAAGAATGGGATGGAACATTGAGATGATTATTTGCATACTTTACACATTTGATGTATTTTGCCTCATTATCCGTATTTTAGGAACAAATATCTTTTTGTACAAATTATCTAACTAACTGCTATAATTTCCAATGGCATTTTATGTGAGTAATTACAATCATAATGCACTTCTTTATGTTCAAAATTTTTGTGGAGATACCCATGGAGAGTTCGAGATTACTCAGTTATATTCTTCTTACAAATCAAGTCCTCAAAGCTCCAAGACAGAGTAAAACTTACATCTGATACAGACGAAAGGTTAAAGGAAAGCTTTATTTCCAAAAGTATTTTTTTTCATTTAACTAAATGTATTTTCTGTTCAGAATTTCAGAGACAACTAAATATCTCTTTTTATCTCTCTTTGATATAACAAAAGTCGAACGGTAAAAATATTATTTATTTTCAAAACTTGCATGACATCTTTCTTTCTGTCAAACATGGGACGCCCCCCCTCCCCTTTTTTATGGTCATGAAGGAAGATGAAATACTTGAAGAGTTCCTACAATCATTTGAAAGGAAACAAACAATAAATTGGGCCTAATAGGGCATCTTGGAAAAAATATGGTAGTCTTTTCTTCTTTTCTTGAAGCAAATTAATGATCCCAAAGAAAAACACGAAATTGTGGAAACCACATAGTGACATACTATGGATAAAAAATAATGTGAGGAGGTAAAATACACACACACACACGCACACACACACACACACACACACACACACATGCACGCACACACCCTTACAACTCAGGAGATGCTTCAGCAGGAAAACATTGAAATTAGCTATTTCTAGATCTTTAAAAGACACCAAAAAAAAGGCGGGGGGGGCTGGATACTATAGATTATCAATCTCTTTCAACTTTTTGTCCATTTGAAGAGATTTAGAAGCTTAAAACTACCTTTTCCACACAAACTTGAGACTGAGGTTTTGGGTGCTAACCAACATGCCCTCAGAAATCTAAAAGCAGAAGTAAGAGTGAGGCATCTTCTTGCCTGTTTTCAACAAGCACGATTGTTGACAATGAAACATTTGCTTGGAGTATTGTTTCAGTGTCCAATACACAGCTTCCTAGGTAACAAGAAGTAGTGTGGGCACAACAGTAATGGCTGTGGCTCCATCACAAGCTTTTCTGATTCATGAATCGCAGATGTGGATGTCCAAACTCCAATTATCGGGGTTTTTAGAGGCAATAGTGGCTTCTTGATTCCAACATAGTTCTAGTAAAGACCTCAGAGATAGTAGCTCCTAAAGTTCAGTGCTATTCTACATATCACTTCCCAAGGCACCATTTAGAATTCTCTCCTCTTTCTCTCCCAACGATTGAGAGCATTCTGTATTAAAGCACTTCCAGATTCAAATAGTGAGGTTTTTATTCCCTGCACACAACGTGGACTGATATACCAATGTCAGAAAAATTATTCTTTCAGACACAATGAGTCTTCTGTAAGGGAGAAGCCACAGACTTTATAATAATTTTTATTCCAACTACTTTTTATAACTACAAACAAATTATCAATGTTCTTAAACAATACAAACAACCAAACTAAGTCTTAAGATCAAGTGAACTATTCCACATGGATAATAATTTTTCTTACCATTTCAGATAATCTAATCTGTTCTATCCAGCCACAAGTAAAACTATGAATGTTTTTATTGCTGTAATTACTGTTATATTCAGTATGCAAAATAGTATCCCCCAACAATAATAGAAAAATTAATACAAGCTTCTTTGGTTATAGAAGTATTTATTATTATTATTATTATTATTATTATTATTATTATTTTGTGAGTTTTTTAAGATGAAAAAAATTCTAGCATATTTGGGGGGCATGTTTAAAACATGAATTTGTTGGAAAATTAGTCTCATTGTTGATTAGTAGTACATAAGTCTTTCTCTACCATTCAGATTTAGAAATACAGGTAGCATAACTACCTGCTGCTTTTTAGTGAAACTGGACTGAATAATTATACTTAATGTATATAGATTGATACATCTTCTTTAATAATACCTTGAAACAGAGAGATTAAAAATTCTCTAGGTTAATTATCACATTAAAAGAACAAAAGTTGCAGGGCCAGCAGAGTGGCGTGCTTCGGATTCCACATGAGGGCCAGTGACACTGCCCTCTAAAAAAAAAAAAAAAAGAACAAAAGTTGCTAAGAGACGCGATATAATTTTAAGTAAATGTCATTAAGATGATTAAAGACTTACAGAATATTTTAGGCACAGATCTAACGATTAGGTTTGCAATTTCAGGAACTCTATTTTAGTTGTTCATCAAAGGATTACCAGACTTTGGGGAATTATTTCATGCTTTCTAGGTTCCCAGGATACTAATATATAAATCAGAATATCAATTTTTAAATTAATGTATACTGACAGGATGCTCCAGTGACATAATTACTAACGGACACCATCCTAACAAATTCTTTCCTAGAATTGTGGCATCTGAGAAACCAAATTTGAAAGTTATTTGAAAAGCACAAAATCAAAGCAAAAAGAATTTCACAGACCTGAGGTTTAGGCCTTCTAAGTTTCATGAGGTGCTTAGAAAATGATCAGAGCTACACTATAGAATTCTACCACTTCGACAAGTTTCATGAGGTGCTTAGAAAATGATCAGAGCTACACTAAAGAATTCTACCATTTTGACAAGTAGAATACCTATGAATGTATGCCAAACACTATATATATATTTAGACCCATTATTCACAGACATTTAAAGTTATTCCTTCACCATCTATATCACTATCTCATCAATTGACATTGCTCTTCTATCATCAACAAGTTCTGTCACCATACTCTCATCTAACTCATAGAAAAGTTGTTACAATTAAATCAGAAATTATTTGACATGGATACATTGCTAAGTTCTTGAATACACTCTTTGCTATCATCCTCAATCATAAATCATTTTTTAGGCCAAGTCCTTTCCTGGAATACATTTTACATGTGCCTAAATCTTTACTGTATATCTAATTGCTCTAAGTTCTACTTCTGAAACAGTCTCTGGTTTTATCACTACAGTCTCAGGGCATGTGGTATGTGGATCCTATAACCCTCTATGTTCATTATGTTCAGACTGAAAGTAGTTGATCTCTTGGGAAGAAATAGCTATCAAAATCTTTTACAGTAAGTCTGTATATTTCCTTCTACACACAGCATGTATGGGTTTAACCAGGGACAGTAAAAAAAAACAAAAAAAAAAACAAAACAAGATTGTGGGAGGGTCTAATCTGAGTAATTATCCTTAAGACCTTTAAAACAATGTTTCTCAAAATGGATAACATAAAACCATAGATATTTCGGATGTTAATACATATTAGACACATATGCACAGTCATACCACATCCTTAGAAATAAGTACCCAAAGCAACACACTCACAGACACACCCACAAAAGTATCAATGAAGGGGTCAGTACTCAAACAAATTAAGGAGATTCTGAGCTAAACAAAGTAAAATAAGTACTTTATTCAAAGACTTCTCATAATTTTTAACATGCTAATGTACATATAAATATCTTATATGGTTATATAGCATGTAAAATTTCCTAAACTCATTTGGCCACAACATTATTTTTCCACAAATATCTTGCAGAACTGGTGTTCCAACGAACATATTTTAGGAAATAGTATTAAAAAAAGATTAAGTGTTATGAGTGATTAAATATGGAAAAATAAAAAGCAATTAATAAAGGGAAGAGACAAATATTCCCTTCACATACACACAAACACAGGCACATCACAAATTAAAAGAAAAGCAAACTCAAGGGAATGGAAGAGGAAAACTATTTAGATCTTGGAGGAATTCCAACAATTATGTGAACAAGTTTTTCATTTTAACATGATTTGTATGTCACATAGCTGGTTAATGACAGAACTAGGACCATACCAACTTACCCCAAAAACTGTTTTCAGGAAATGTAAAGCCCAGTATTAAAACAAATTTACAAGTTACAAGATTTTACAGCCTGAAATAAATACACAAACAACAATCTTAATCAAAAACTAAAATGCTAAATGCCAGTTTTAATACCTTGCTTAATAAGGCTCCTACTGCTCACTGTCTTTAGAGTCAATGAGAAGTTCCTAATATATTGTAAATGTGTCTACAATGTTGAAAATATTTAATGGTAAAAGAATGGGAGGAGAAAAAAAAATGTCCATTTTACTTGAAATAAATCCCTTACAAAAATGTAAAATAAAATGAAAAGAAGCAATAATAGTACTATATTTAAAGAGAAAAAATAGAATTTGTCAAATATGTATTTTATTTTAATAGGCTATTTGCCACAAAAGTAAGACTTTCTCTTTTTTCCTATTCCTTCATTTCCTTTTTATTCTCTAAAATAAAGTTCATCAAGACAGAAACTCCAGTTTCAGTAATTAAATATGGATTTCAAATATTTCATGACTTATTCATGATGAAAAGAGCATTTTATCTTTCACATTTCATATTAGTAGGTAAAGAAAACCTGCTGAATAGTATGTTCTACCTGGTATGTGGGACAGTCATGGGTTCATCAAGAAATTCCCACGTTGGTTATTAGAATCCATCAGTGAAACAAACAGACATGTGAGCTAGACAAAAATATTATGAGCATAATTACTTAAGAATTCTATGTAGCATCAACCAAAATTTGAAGTGGAAAATGTTTGTGACTGATAAGTGTACAAAATATATTTCACCAATTCAGAGAGAAAAATGAATATGAGCAATTGAAGCTTAGCATGTCTCTAATTTCTGCTTGTTGCCAAATGACAATAAAACAGTAATTGAGTTCTTTGTAGCATGGCAAACTGAAGTAATAATGAAGACACATTTATAGAAGAACACAGTGCTGAGAGGTTTTTGTTTTTGTTTTTTCCTTTTCTTTTTAAGTAGGCATTCAAGATGGCCTTTTATGGTTATGTACAGATTACAAATCAGAATGGGCTACTTACTTCAATATATAAATTCACCTGATATTGATGTAAAAATTAACTCTTTTGCTGTGATGTTTGGATATGTTTTCCTGTGGCTTGCACTATCTATATGATGCTACTGTTTTCGGATTTTTTGCTAAAATACAATATAATGGTAAATTTATTACCATATAACAAAGGTTTAAAATAAAAATAATATCATTTATGTACAAAGCAGCTCAAAATGTTAGTAAATAAATAAAATAGTCAAAATAGAAGCTTTCCTTTTTTTGTGGATTTTTTACACATTTTTGCAAAAAAAAAACACCCTTGAAATCAATTAATGCAGTGAAAGAGTAGAATAATTTCCTAAGACTGCCTACAACATAAGCATATGGAATCAAGAAGGGGATTCTTTTATATATTTTTTTTTTTTTGAGGGAAGTGTCACTGGCCCTCATATGTGGGACCCGAACCGGTGTTGCTGGCTTCCAAAGCCAGCGCTTTACCACAGAGCCACTTGACCGGCCCAAGAAAGAAATTCTAAAAGTTCTCTAGACATGTGTCATCAGATCAACACCTTTGCTAATTTTAACTGTTTTTTGTTTGTTTGTTTGTTTGTTTGTTTATTTTGAGCTCTCAATGGGTGACCTGATCCCTTTGCTATAATTCCAGATCCCGGCAGAAATAACGAGTATATTTGTATTGCATTAACTAGCTACACATGCACACACACTCCATATCTCAAAAAAATCCACTTTTATGTTTCCATGTAAATATGCTAAATAGAAGATGAGAAGCTTTTAAGAAGTATAAAGGTTTTAATAAAACACGCATTTCCTTATAAAACAGCAGTTAATTTAAAAATATACCTGCAGGAACAGTTATAATATCCTCACAGAGGATATGCTTTGGATTCTGCACAGATATTTCTTAGGGAATAATATAAAGCCAGTTACTGTAGTCAAGGTTTTGTGTACTATTTATATCTCTACAAGCAGGATATGCTGGTCAAAAAACTCTGGATTCTAAATAGCTAAAAATACAAACAAATAAAAAATCCAGGCTTTCTGATCAGCAGTACTTTTTTTATGAAGGAGGAAATCTAGAATATATATAGAATATATATATATATATATATATATATATATATATACACACACATATGTACATATATATGTATATACATATATGTGTTCATATATGTCTGTATATTTACATATATTTATTCTCATTAATTTATAAGATAAGAATGGTCATATTATTTCCTTTTTGGTTTTCCTTAGTTAGGAGCTGACCAATTTCTGAACTTTTTCTCATGGAATGCTAGAACTAGAACTGATCAACTGTTGAAAATACTTCATCTCTGGTGAAGAATGAGAAACATAAATTCCCAGGTTCAAGGTATCTAACAGGACTTCTCAATGGTTAAGAAACACAAAGAACATCCTGATCTTCCTCTTTACTTCTTAACCCAAAAGATACCTCGTGCCTAGATAATAGCTAAGCATATAGGCTTGTGATGGGAAGCACACACATCATTTTATGCACCCAAAGACCTAAATGTAAGATGGCAGGACTTCCTTCCTAAGAAAATGTCTAGTCAGACTGAGGGAAGAAGGATGAAAAAGCCTTGTGTTGTTCTGTGTTTGACCTCTGGAGAAGGGTAAAAAAGTTGATTGTGTCATTCTGTCTGACCTCTGCATTAAAGATTAATTGATCTCTAGTGTAAGAGCTTTGGTTCCAATACTGTTTAATTGTAACTGCTTTGAGGAGGGGAATACTAAAACGGTTTGGATAAAGTTGGTCTTATGGTCATTGAGATTAGGTCCCAAAATACATCTATGCACATATGCATACATTCTGAGGAAATCAGAGACTGAGACCAAATTAAAGACAGTAGTCACTGAACAAATGCAGTAACTCAGAAACACCAGGATTGACATGTGAGACAATTATCTAGATACAGATCAGATATTACTTAGCCATCATTCAAACTGGTTTCCTAAATGTTTCTGGTAGTGATTTGGCATGGGTCATCCAATAGTTGGCTGTAACCTTGTTCCCTCTAAGTTTAACTCCTTATCTTTTACTCACATCTTAAACATAAAGCAGTCACCATTTGTTTGGGGGAAACTAACAGGTACACACAAAATTAAAATTTAATGCATTTGTGCTATGACATCCTAGGTCACATAGGAAGGGTTACTAAATTCAATTCGGATACCCCTGGAAAGGAAATGATACCTTAAAGAATGGGCACTTATTTTCCATGATAGAGAATCAGTATATACCAACATACATAGGAATGGGGAAACAAAGTTCATTAGAGGAAGGGTAAGCACTACTTGTTATGAGGACCATTGGATTTGAGTGGAAAGAGGCAAGGTAGGTCTGCTGCCTACAGAGAATCCAAACAATAAAGTTTCATTTTACCCTGACATAAATGAGAAGCTACCTAATGATTTTGATTTTAAGTAATAAAGCAGCATGATCACTGTAGAGGAGTTGTAGACATCGAAATGGACATACAAGTCCACATTGGAAACTTAGAGTGTACAACTTCATTAGTAGTCATAAAAAGGCAAATTAAAACAAAGTGAGTTACATTTTATTAATCATGTAGAGAAAGGTGATTGTAGAGGAAAGCTTGCAAAAATTCAATATTTAAGCAAATACCTTGTAAATAAAGTATGTCACATTTCTATGCTGATCTTTACATCATTATGTGACATTGTGTACTCTTAGGATAATGCTGTGAAATTCCATAATCATTTTCTGAAATGCAGGCTCACTATAAGTTAACAGAATTTGGGACTAGTATTTCTACGGCTATAGGTGGATGATTTTATCCTGAAATTATGCCTGTGTTTGCAGTAGGGAAACAGTCTTCTGGTCATTCTTTTCCAAACTTGTCCGTACCTTGATAAAGGATGCTTGTGAAACAGTGAAGGCTATGAAAGTCCTAGGCTCAGGCAAATAGGGCATATTTCACAAGTAAAAAAGCTCATTGCTTAGTATTTATTGAAACCAAGAGGTAAAGATTTCTTAACTTAAATTTTTTTTCAATTCTTCAATCTTACTTTTTTATCTATAAACTGACCATTTTAAACAGTATATGTACATATCATATAATTTTTGTGATAATAAGATATATATGTAGAATTGTTAATGCACTAAACAATATTCAGTAAATGTTGTCCATGAATTTTATGTAATTTTAGAAAGTTGTTAATTAAAAAGAAAAAAAAGTAAGATAGGTAAAAGACAGAAGTATAACATCAGAATCCAAAAGTTACCCAATCAAGAATTTAATTTAGAAGGTCTAGGCAGAGGTTCAAGTGCAAAATGAACTGAGACTGGCATTGAAGCACGAGCATGCACTTGTGTGCACACGTGCGCAAACACACACACACACACACACACACACACACAGCAAAAGAAAAAGGAAAACCAGTGACTAGGGTTAATTCAGAAGAAAAGTCTATAATGAAAATATTTATATTTCATTAAATATTAAAAGTCTATAAAGTCTATAAACATTAAAAGTCTATAAAGAAAATATTTATATTTCATTAAAAACTCACAAACTGTCATGGCGAATGCAGAGCCTATGCTATCCAATCCCAGTTTCTCTGTGACATGTTGATGAAATATGTGACTTACAAGCGATGATAGGGGAGCACAGCCCTGCTCATATGTCAGCCCCACTCCCATCATTGAATTACTTCCACACATTTAATGACTTTTTCTAAAGTGACTGAAATTGCACAGCTCAAATAGGATTTCATCAAAAATTACCTATTCTAACTAAAATGTTACCATTGCATTTGTTTTCTATAGTTCAAAATGAGTGTTCTATTTAACACCTTGATGAATTGTCTTAGGAAAAAAACAACTATTTTTTTTATACTTACCAATCCTTTTATTTTTGGCTAGGCTTACTCTGCTGGACTGGAGGTGCGTTCATGAATCCATGAATGGATCAAGATGAGCTAGCTAGTCAAGTCCATATTAGAACACTAAAAGTAATATCAGATTTTGCAGAATATTGAAGGATCACACGGCGGGTTGAACAATGTAGTCCTCAATCATGTTCCTTACTTAATAAGGGATTAACCCAGA
Source organism: Aselliscus stoliczkanus (assembly GCA_033961575.1). NCBI lineage: Eukaryota > Metazoa > Chordata > Mammalia > Chiroptera > Hipposideridae > Aselliscus > Aselliscus stoliczkanus. The sequence continues at coordinate 96,421,493 of CM066731.1, forward strand.
AAATATTCTTTTTTGAGGATTTTATTGGGAACTTGGGGGAGGGGAACAGCATTGGGGAATCGGGGAAGGGGAATGGGCAAGTTGTTATCCTTTCCTTCTTTAGTTGTGGAGAAATCGCTTCACTCGCCCATGTTGGCATTGTCATTGCGCTCTTCCCAGCGGAGGCAGTCGCTCGCTGGCCATTGGACAGCCTCTTACGGTGGCTCATGGCAGTTTATGAAAGCTCATGCTAGCTGTCAGCCAGCCCAACTGTAGCCTATGCCAATGCCGACGACTAATGGCAGCCCATTTCCAGGTCGAGCTGTTGTTCACCATCTTAGCTGTAGAAGGCGCAGTATCACTGGCCCTCATGTGGGATCCGAACCGGGGCCCTGCTACTCAGAGCTGGTGTCCCAAGCCAACTGTTAACCAATGTGCCACTCTGCTGGCCAGAAAATATTCTTATCTGTCTCAATCATCTCTGTTTACTTGTTCTGAGGAAATAGCCAGACATCCCTACTTTGTGAATCTCCTGATTTTTGTTGACTGTGTGCACCTGTGTATCTACCACAGTGCTCTCCAACTAAAATTTGGGAAAATAGTTACTGCAAATGTGCTTTGTTTGAATACTTTATTGGAGAACCAATTTTGCTTGTAAAACACTTACTTCCGAAAATCTTCTTCAAAGTCTACAACTTTCAGGCTAAAATGATAGATAATAAATACCAAGTATCTTTAAAAAGAAGATAAAACTTCAATAAAAAATATAATCTCCAGCATTCTCCCCAAGGTTCCTGGGTTAATATAATTTATTGAGCATCTTATTATCACTCTTCTTCATTCTCATTATATTGCTTAGGAGTGATTCTCAGTGTGAAAGGTTGACCTCTCTAGGTGGTCATATCAGAATCATTTGGTGGGCCTTTGTAAATGACATAGGCTTTCCACAACTCACCTTGTCCACCCTCTTCCAAGATTCGTATACCTCTCTCCAATTTAGAGACTGGTTTTTTGTTTTTTTTGAGCCACTGTTACTAATGTTCGTGCATCTAATTGATTTGGTTTGTTAAAATGAAAAACAATAGGGGCAGTGTGGTGTTCAGCGAAAGCTATAATGTCTGGCCCAATTTAGACCTGGAGCCAGTAGTTGTATATTGTTTTCTAGTTTTTAGTTTCCCAGGGTCTCAATTTTTTCTTCAGCATAAAGGAAAAACAATGTTTCCTTATTGCATAACAGTCACTCAGCACAGTCAATAAATTGTAAGTATTATTATTGGTGGAAGATTTGGGAAGTTCTTTGAAGGGTCCAGAACTTGCCTTTCTAGTATAGAAGAAAGAACATAGGATTTAGATGTCCCATCTCTGCCTTCTTTTAGCCATACAGTATTGCCTAATACAACTGAGTTTTAAAATTTTTGTCTATTATAAAATAGGACAGGCCTATCTCTGCTGTATACTACACAGAGATGTACTGGGTAACCAATAAGATAAGATAAGCAATACAAAATATAATATTGCAATAAAGTGTTTACTAATATATTACTATGCAAGTTTTAAATGAAAGTCAGTTTGGCCTATAATGATGGATTTTCTCCTTATAGTAATACTTTGAAAAAATATTTATTTTTCAAGAAAATAATGTTTTCTGCAGGTAACTTCAGAGAAATGCATTTAAAAATAATGGGGCAAGGGGAAGCTAAAGAAATAATCTCTGAAACAGTGGATAGTGAGAGTTACTCGGGCATATTCCCATCAGCTCATTATTTTTGCTCAAATGGTGTAACAGAGATTTCATGTAATTATACATGTAGAAAATATTTATATTTCATTAAAAACTCACAAACTGTCATGGCGAATGCAGAGCCTATGCTATCCAATCCCAGTTTCTCTGTGACATGTTGATGAAATATGTGACTTACAAGCGATGATAGGGGAGCACAGCCCTGCTCATATGTCAGCCCCACTCCCATCATTGAATTACTTCCACACATTTAATGACTTTTTCTAAAGTGACTGAAATTGCACAGCTCAAATAGGATTTCATCAAAAATTACCTATTCTAACTAAAATGTTACCATTGCATTTGTTTTCTATAGTTCAAAATGAGTGTTCTATTTAACACCTTGATGAATTGTCTTAGGAAAAAAACAACTATTTTTTTTATACTTACCAATCCTTTTATTTTTGGCTAGGCTTACTCTGCTGGACTGGAGGTGCGTTCATGAATCCATGAATGGATCAAGATGAGCTAGCTAGTCAAGTCCATATTAGAACACTAAAAGTAATATCAGATTTTGCAGAATATTGAAGGATCACACGGCGGGTTGAACAATGTAGTCCTCAATCATGTTCCTTACTTAATAAGGGATTAACCCAGAAAATATTCTTTTTTGAGGATTTTATTGGGAACTTGGGGGAGGGGAACAGCATTGGGGAATCGGGAAGGGGAATGGGCAAGTTGTTATCCTTTCCTTCTTTAGTTGTGGAGAAATCGCTTCACTCGCCCATGTTGGCATTGTCATTGCGCTCTTCCCAGCGGAGGCAGTCGCCGCTGGCCATTGGACAGCCTCTTACGGTGGCTCATGGCAGTTTATGAAAGCTCATGCTAGCTGTCAGCCAGCCCAACTGTAGCCTATGCCAATGCCGACGACTAATGGCAGCCCATTTCCAGGTCGAGCTGTTGTTCACCATCTTAGCTGTAGAAGGCGCAGTATCACTGGCCCTCATGTGGGATCCGAATCGGGGCCCTGCTACTCAGAGCTGGTGTCCCAAGCCAACTGTTAACCAATGTGCCACTCTGCTGGCCAGAAAATATTCTTATCTGTCTCAATCATCTCTGTTTACTTGTTCTGAGGAAATAGCCAGACATCCCTACTTTGTGAATCTCCTGATTTTTGTTGACTGTGTGCACCTGTGTATCTACCACAGTGCTCTCCAACTAAAATTTGGGAAAATAGTTACTGCAAATGTGCTTTGTTTGAATACTTTATTGGAGAACCAATTTTGCTTGTAAAACACTTACTTCCGAAAATCTTCTTCAAAGTCTACAACTTTCAGGCTAAAATGATAGATAATAAATACCAAGTATCTTTAAAAAGAAGATAAAACTTCAATAAAAAATATAATCTCCAGCATTCTCCCCAAGGTTCCTGGGTTAATATAATTTATTGAGCATCTTATTATCACTCTTCTTCATTCTCATTATATTGCTTAGGAGTGATTCTCAGTGTGAAAGGTTGACCTCTCTAGGTGGTCATATCAGAATCATTTGGTGGGCCTTTGTAAATGACATAGGCTTTCCACAACTCACCTTGTCCACCCTCTTCCAAGATTCGTATACCTCTCTCCAATTTAGAGACTGGTTTTTTGTTTTTTTGAGCCACTGTTACTAATGTTCGTGCATCTAATTGATTTGGTTTGTTAAAATGAAAAACAATAGGGGCAGTGTGGTGTTCAGCGAAAGCTATAATGTCTGGCCCAATTTAGACCTGGAGCCAGTAGTTGTATATTGTTTTCTAGTTTTTAGTTTCCCAGGGTCTCAATTTTTTCTTCAGCATAAAGGAAAAACAATGTTTCCTTATTGCATAACAGTCACTCAGCACAGTCAATAAATTGTAAGTATTATTATTGGTGGAAGATTTGGGAAGTTCTTTGAAGGGTCCAGAACTTGCCTTTCTAGTATAGAAGAAAGAACATAGGATTTAGATGTCCCATCTCTGCCTTCTTTTAGCCATACAGTATTGCCTAATACAACTGAGTTTTAAAATTTTTGTCTATTATAAAATAGGACAGGCCTATCTCTGCTGTATACTACACAGAGATGTACTGGGTAACCAATAAGATAAGATAAGCAATACAAAATATAATATTGCAATAAAGTGTTTACTAATATATTACTATGCAAGTTTTAAATGAAAGTCAGTTTGGCCTATAATGATGGATTTTCTCCTTATAGTAATACTTTGAAAAAATATTTATTTTTCAAGAAAATAATGTTTTCTGCAGGTAACTTCAGAGAAATGCATTTAAAAATAATGGGGCAAGGGGAAGCTAAAGAAATAATCTCTGAAACAGTGGATAGTGAGAGTTACTCGGGCATATTCCCATCAGCTCATTATTTTTGCTCAAATGGTGTAACAGAGATTTCATGTAATTATACATGTAGAAAATATTTATATTTCATTAAAAACTCACAAACTGTCATGGCGAATGCAGAGCCTATGCTATCCAATCCCAGTTTCTCTGTGACATGTTGATGAAATATGTGACTTACAAGCGATGATAGGGGAGCACAGCCCTGCTCATATGTCAGCCCCACTCCCATCATTGAATTACTTCCACACATTTAATGACATTTTCTAAAGTGACTGAAATTGCACAGCTCAAATAGGATTTCATCAAAAATTACCTATTCTAACTAAAATGTTACCATTGCATTTGTTTTCTATAGTTCAAAATGAGTGTTCTATTTAACACCTTGATGAATTGTCTTAGGAAAAAAACAACTATTTTTTTTATACTTACCAAGAATTGTTTTACAAATCAAATGAAATCTAATTTACTAATTGTTTTCTATAAGTAATCAAATGTGGAATTGCTTGACCATCCCTAGATTTACTCTAAATTTTTTTTTTTTTTTTGAGGGCAGTATCACTGGCCCTCATATTTAGGACCCAAACCAGGGCCGTCGGCTTCCCAAGCCAGCGATTAACCACCACGCCACTTGGCCGGCCCTAAATATTTTTAAAAAAATATATATTCAAGAAAGAATTACCATAATTATTAGGGCTCTTTATATAGAAAGGAAATGTTGCTTAATTAAGCTTAGAAAATATTTTTACCTGGAAACTTAGTGAATATTGTAGCAATCTGACTGCCAATATTGCATTCTCTAGGGACAAATACATTTGGATTAGGAGAGGTAATCACTAACGTGGCTGGGATTGGTAGTCTTTTATTCAGTTTCCAAATGCTAGCTAAGACAGTGTCCGTAATATTCAAAGCACATGGCTGCACTCCTTATGCTAGTTGCACTTGGTATTTACTATTTATTATGAATTGTTATCACTCCATAGAATTCTTGAGCTAGCCAGGGTCCACTGCTTTCTCTGTGTATCTTGGTCCACTGTCAGAATAAATGGTTTTACCAATTGTTTTATTTCAGGGGAACTTCAAAATGTTAGATACTATTTGTTAAACATTTTTTTTCCATTACTTGGTACATCAAATTATGTTACATTTTTGTTTTTACAATTTTTGCCACTATTTAGTTAATCTTATAATTATCTAACTTTATATCATACTATCATATTATTATCTTATGTTTAATAAGGATCAGTAACCAATCCCTTTAATTGTATAACAAAAAACATTAATAAAATATGATTACTGAGTCCAAATCATTAAACATTCTACATGTAGAAACTACATTTACTCAATCACAGAAGTCTCTCTTTTTCCTTCTTCATTGTACATTCTTTTTCATTTGTCTACCTACTTTTATGTTAGCACCATTTGTAAGAATAAGTTTTTTTATCATAAAATAAACATATACATCTTCAAATTAGCATACATACAGTTTCCCCAGGCAAGCACAAATACATTTTTATATTCCTATGTGAGAGGGATGGAGAGAGAGAGAGAAAGAAAGAGAGAGAATGTGTGTACATGTGAGTGAGGGAATGAATGGGTGTAACAAGGTGACTTCAGTTTATGGTAATATTCAGGAAGAAAACAAGTTACTAGTCTGTGAATTTCTGGCATAAGAAATCAAAGTACATCACAAATCATAAGTTATTCTTTGGAAGAAGAGTGTATAAAAATGGATTTGCTGTTGAAAAAAAGTCATCAAACACAAGTTGTAGTTACCACTTTGCCTAAACCTAATCATTTTCAAGGTATTTTAACAAATACTGCAGTTGATGAGATTATAATTATCAATTGTTTCTTGCTTTTATAAAAATCCCATCTTCACTATCACATTGTGAACTATCATCACTTGAAAAAAAAAATCACAATTCTCTTCTAGGTGATACTTTAATGAACATTAAAGGAAGAATTAGAATTAACTGTAATTTATTACTTGCATAAACAGTGAAACTATATGTATATCTATATGTGTGAGTATATGCAAAACATGTAGTGAACGTGTTTATTTTAGTGCATTCATATTTCCACATATAAGTTAGGCTAGGAAATCTAAGAATCCTGTACTGTTCTGTAAATAAAATCCTTAAGTGGAGGCATATAATATGAATTGAAACACTCACTGTGGAAGGACTGAAGGATATTGATTGTCCATTCATCTGTTAATCTTCCTGTTCTTGTTATCTGGATACATTTGAGCTGATTTGAAGATTCTCGTGATTGAATCGAACAAATCATGTCTTCGTTGTAAATAAAATCCAGAGTATGAATTTCATTTCCATTGACTGAGTTCAGAGTTGCTGTTTTACTTCCATTAAGATAGAAAACCTCGATTGTTTCAGAATTTGCAATTAACAGCATAGGTGGCCTATCTGTAGGCTCTGGAACAAAAGAGAAAGAGGAAAGGGGGTTACATAAAAGAGAGCCACAATTTTTTTGCTTTTATAATTGTGTGCATTACTTAATAAGAGTTATTCTGTATTTTAATGCATCTTTAAAACTAAAAAAAAAATGCTTGCAAAAAGTGTTTATTAATAACCATTATATATGCTTCACTAACTATATATTTCAGCTCACTTTTCTAAGGAAGAAAGTCCACTGAACGTTTGTATTCTTTATTTCCTGAGTCATAAAAATGTGTAGTCTAAATATGAGGACAATTGCTATTTATGTTCATTATTGGTAAATAAAAGGAGTGCTGTGAGTTATTTTTCTAGCAATGATGAAGGATCTGGACTGACCTCTTTATATAGTTTTATAGGTTTCCCGTGTGAGCAAGGCCATGCTTTTTTGAGGTGGATGTATTAGGTCAGAAGTAGATTCTCTGGAGCAGAATATGCAAAGCTCATAGGCTGTTTCATACAAAGCTTACCTGTGACCTCAGACTTACATGCTTCTTAATTGGCCCCAGAAGCCAAATATTATAATCACACATTCCTCCAGTGACTAGATTATGATTACTAAGCTACTTCCTTCCTTATTCCTTCCCTATAGTCAGGAAAATAAGATTCTAGAAGAAAGAAAGAAAGAAAGAAAGAAAGAAAGAAAGAAAGAAAGAAAGAAAGAAAGAAAGAAAGAAAGAAAGAAAGAAAGAAAGAAGGAAGGAAGGAAGGAAGGAAGGAAGGAAGGAAGGAAGGAAGGAAGGAAGGAAGACTTGTCCAATACTACTTTTAGAACAATGCATTTTTGCTTGTGTTAGGATTGGTGAGTTTTTGATTAATATACACTAGTTGACCAGAATTTCAATATCTTTTAATGTTTGAAGATAACAGTAAAATCTCATATAAAATAATGTTGAAAGAATTTAGCTAAACAGTCACATTCAGAGTAGCTTTTTTGATAATTAGAGGACAGAAAAAAAATTAAAATCTTCAACTCTTCTTTTTTTTTTCTGCCCTACATGCAATGCATCATTAAATCTCTGGCTCTGATGTCAAACATACCAGGAATCCCACCACTTCCCAGTGACTATTTTAATCTTCCTGATCGAAGTAGACATCATCTCTCAACTAGATCACTCCAATAGCCTTCAAACTGTTTTTTCTGCTTCCATCTATGCTCTCCTCCTTTTTAGTCCATTTGGACACAATAGCCAATTATATCTTTAAAATGGTAAGGCACATCAAGTCAGTCTTCTGTCCAATTCCTCAAAGGGCTCTCAATCCAATCACAATAGAAGTCAGAGCTTTTCTAAAGGCCTATAGAGCTTTACCTGATTTGTATTTTCATTACCTCTTTGACTCCATTTCCTTCATCTCATTACTCTCACCCTTGTGCATCTTATGCTAGATACACTGCCTTTCTTACTGTTTCTTGAACAGGACAGGTAAGCTGCCCAATCAGAGGCTCTCTTCCTTGTTCTCGGAATTATCATGACCCATATATAAGAATGGCCAACTTGCTCACCTTTTTTTGGGTATTATTTGAATGTCACCTTTCTGCTGAGGACATCCCTTATTAATTTATCTTGTAAAAACTGCAAGCCCCATACTCTCTATTCCTTTTCCCTGCTTTATTTTTCAATTGGGATTACCAAAAATTGTACCTATCTTATTTGCTTTTGTCTGGTTTATTATTTTTCTATAATACTGTTGCTGATTCATCTCTAGCATTTAGAAAAAAGCTTGGAACCCAATGTCCATTAAGCACGAATTTTCTGAATAAGTAAAATCACACATACAACTCTTGCATAGTAGAATTCTCTAGAAACATTCTGTGAAATGTTACAAAATAATTTGGTTTTCTTAACTTATGAATGGAACTCAGACTGGTTATTTAAAAAATTTCATAAACATCATTTGATTATTCAAGAAACTGATACTGAGAACTGTACAAGTAGGAGAAAAGCAAATACATATACAATGACTAATATAATTAAATAAATCTAATGTTTTAGATGTATTATTTAATGGTCTTTATCTTCTGTGGTGGGAGTAGAAAGATCAGTCTCCTGTTTCTCTCAGATAGAAGACCTCTCCAGTGAATATGATTTTGTGTCTCTCCTCATAGGTTTAACATGCCAACTCTAAAATGCATCCCAAGGCCTTCCACGAGTATTTAAATTTTTACCCCCTAAGAAATTCTCTCAATTGAGTCATAGGATTTTTTCTATGCCCTCAGAAAGACACTAAAAGTTTTTGACTTAATAAAAATACAAAACAAACAAAAATAACAACAAAAGCCTCAATAAAATTACAAAACTCATTAGTCCAACAGTTTCTTCCAAGTGGAGAAAACATACTTGTCCTGGACTGCTTAGTATAAACCAACAGAAAAGATTCTCAAAAAGGCTAAGATCATTTCCACAAGAAAGAATTCTCTCAGAAACATCAGTAAAACCATGAGTTATCACTGCTTAACATATCCTTGTCAAGTGACCTCATCTGGGCTTGGTTAGCCAGATGGCTTCCCTCCTAATTTCTTGTTTTGTTGTTGTTGTTGTTTAATTAAAGTTTATTGGGGTGACAATTGTTAGTAAAGTTACATGGTTTCAGGTGTACAATTCTGTAATATATCAATTGAGTCATAGGATTTTTCATCTATATATCACGTTCTGTGTTCACCACCCAGAGTCAGTTCTCCTTCCATCACCATATATTTGATCCCCTTTTCCCTCATCTAATTTCTTAAAGCCATCTTGCGCCATATAATACTTTCTCTTTGCCATTCCCAAATGTGCAGTTCCACACTTGGTCTTTTTTACCACTCCAAACTGTGTTGCTTTCTAGTCTGCCTTGACACTCTTGAAACCTGCTGGATCAGATTTCTCAGATTATGAAGGGTTCTTAGATGACTGTGTTATCAGATTAACAAAGATAAACTGACATTAATGTTAGTGCTTACTGACTTCACTTGACAACTGAAACGACTTCTAGTGAAATTCGTTCTCTTTCAAAAATGAACCATTATTGAAATCTTCTTTGTTTCCTAGCTTTATGAAAAGTCCAGATGTAGACAATTTCTTAACTGGTTCCCAGTCAGTAAATTTATGTATTTCATAAACATTTTTTGGAGAGAAGTTGCCATATGAGGGAGCCTTGAGATTCCCCTGAGAAACTGAGATAAAAATGAATTAATAATCAATACAGGCAATACTTCACTCAATTGACCAATCTATTTGATTTTTATAAGTGCTTTATTCAGTGAATCAGTTGACTGTATTATTGGAAGATATATCAACCAATGATTTTAAAGCTTCAAGGCAAACAGAAAGCCAATAAAAAGAAAACCAGATGCTCCATAATCTAACATGGTTTGATTTAATAATGGTGATTTTATCATTCAAATGACATACTGGAGGAAGGATATTTATAATATTAGTTGTGAGGTACTGTATTGAAGTAATATTCAATGGTCTCTGCTAATTATTAACTGTGGTTTTCCTCTTCAGACAAATAAACTTAAGGCCTAGCATGGGAGTTGGGGAGGGAAGGGGAGAAGCCATTGAAACACAAGATCCACAAAAATCATCAGTGGTGAAGGATATATCATTTATTTTCATCTTTTTTTACTTCATGATGAAAACTGGCATGGGCCTGGTGAAGGTAATCTGTCTCTACCTGCACGGCTTCTCATTCAGTGTGCATCATTACCTCAAGTTTCCACATGCCAGTTGAAGAGCACTATTAACTTGGGTAATGAGGATAAAAGACTGACCAGAATAAATGTGATGTTCTTATCAGATGCCATCCTTAGTTAGTAGAAAGCTTTCCCAAAGGAATAGTTGAAAAGCATATTAGATTTATTCAGCCAAATGAATACCTACATCAACAATTAGAATAAATATTAACTTTCCACATAGAAGAGGCTGAAACACAAGAAAGCACTCAGTCAATATTCTAACTTAGAGAACCGTGATTTTGGTTGAGTAAACCTCTCCAACAGGCAGTCAATTGATCCATGCCAAAGAATGAAAACTGTCCTCATCCTCTTCCTCAATCACCATATATCAATGGCATAAAAACAGTAATTTCTCACCCAGTTATGAAGATGTGTATATGTGCTTGATGTGATCAGAAAGTGATTTATTCCAATCATATATCTAGTACTAATAAGTGCTATAATTTTTAAAGACTGATGAAAAATTATAAATTAAAAAGAGAAACATGGATATATAGAAAAATTGCATTTAACTAGATTCATAAAAATACCTATTTAAATTCTAAACCACTATAACCATTTTCTTGCCAACATATCCTTATTTTCTCATAATCAAAAATATACTAAAAGTGTATTTATATACTACAACAATATGATTTAGACATATAATCAATGCTAAATAAATGCTTTCAGGGTAAATAAAAATTACTTTTAAGATTTCAACTAAACTTCCTATTTTTGCATTAAATTTTAAAAATATTAGTTTGGCTAATTTCCTTTTAAGTGATTGGAATTGTGGCTTCAGTAACTTACAAATAAATATAAACCTAATAAATATTTATGGATATTAAGAATGCATACACATGAACATATACATTTATAAATGCATATCACCTACTTATACTGTGTTCCTATTTCTCTTAATTAATCCTGCAACTGTGAACAATTATCTCCACGAATGAAGTTCATTAGATGCATCTTGATATTCATTGGGTCAGAGATGAACATCAACAACAAAAAGAATCCCACATAGAACTGAATAGAAGGTTAAATAATGACTTTTATGTAAAATATATACAATAAAGAGTCAGAATAAGATTAAAAGGATGAGAATAGAGAAATGTATAATCCAGACAAGCCCAAAGATTTTTTTTTAACCTATATGAACTTAAAATAATTGAAAGAGGAATTTTGAAGGTTTCACTTTTAATTTATCATATACAAATTATATGAAATCTTTGAAAATCAGGAAAATGTGATGAAGTTAGAAATGAGAAGTAAGAATGTTAACAACTTGTAATCAAAAATCATACAAAAAATTTATAGGATGTAAACTACTACTATATGAAAGAAAATGAAAAGCAGTCTGTATTGAGAATACATTTCAAAAATTCTAAAATCATGCAAGGAATAGAAAGAGTTTAATATGAAATATTAGGAGAAAATCGTTTAATTTTAAAAAGAGAGTAAAAATCATTATTTAAATAATATTGGGTTGTCGGAAAAGTCATCAGGTATTTTTTCTGTTTTCTTTTGCAAAAATGCATCATGACTTTTCCGACAACCCAATATAATAAATTATAGATCAAAGTCGACCAAACCAAACTAAAAATGCAAATAAAGTTAATATCATAAAAGGCAAAATAAAAGATATGTTTGAAATATTTTCTTTTCATTTCTAAGACATATATGGCCAAATTTGTTTCTGTTTTCCTCAACTATTTTTTAATGGAAAATATTTTTATTGAAAAGAATGATACTTAGAGTACGGAGATATTGTGCCATATATCAGAAGAAACTAGTTTATCACATTTTACTAAAGAACAAATAAAATATGTTCCAAATGTGGACACATTAAAATGCATTAGAAGTAGTATTGAGCTAAGCAAGAAAAATGTATATTGCTACAATTATGCTACAATTTTTCTTGGCACTACCTTTTTTTGCCAGAGTGTATTTGTACTGAACTAATTTTTGATTGAATTAAAAATCCTTTTTTAATCACATTTTAATTTTATTTTTTAGTTATTTAAAGATATAAGACATTCAGTTAGGATCTAATGGAGATCAGTAAGACAGTCTTCCTTCAGGAAGGATAATCTGGGAGAAAGATTAAGGTATTATACAAAAGTTCTATATTTTGAAGTCAGGTTTGGCACCTCTCATAAAAGATGTATAGTGACATTGAATTTCAAAGAATGGTTAGATATATCTTGCTATGATCTGAATGTTCATGTTCTCCAAATCTGTATGATGAAATCCTAACTCCCAAAGATAATGGTATTACAAGATATGGGAGGACTTTGGGAGGTGCTAAGTTATGAGGGTAAAACCCTCACAAATAGGATTAGTGACGTGTAAAAGAGGCTCCAGAGAGATCCCTAGCTCATTCTGCCCTGTGAGGATACAATATGTCTGCGAATGGCTGCGACCCATGTTTCTGGTGTTAAAAGACACGCCAGTTTTTGGTATTTTGTTATAGCAGCACAAAAACAGACTAAGATACATCTGTTTAGTAGAGTCAAAAGTTCCTCAATAGGGATGGCATTTGAACTCAACCTTGCTTAATGGAAGATCAGGAATTGGACATGCAGAAATCGAAAAAAAGAAAATCAGGTTAAACAAATAGCTTTAACATAAGCACAGATGTGGGAAAGACTAGAATATGTTGGGAAGATACTGACTTCAGGTTTTCAGATTTCTGAAGGGTAGAATATGTATGAGTAATATTAATACTTCATAACAAAAGTAACAATAGCTGTTTCTTTTTTTTTTTTCCTGGTAAATGCTGGAGTTGGTAAATGCTGTGCTCACATCCTATCAGGGCCACATCCATTAAAACTAAACCACAGGGTCCGGCCGAGTGGTGAGGTGGTTAAACCCTGGCTTCCGAAGCCAGTGGCCCCGGTTCGGTCCCACATATGAGGGCAAGTGACACTGCTCTCAAAAAAAAAAACAAAAAACAAACTAAACCACAGAACAACCATTATTGAGAATCTCCTGAAGTCAGGCTGAACTAAAGCTCTACAACTATGAACATAGAGAACAAGTGACCATGAGACTAGAATGAGGGGCAGAGACAAGGAATAAGCTAGTCCCATACCTTTGTGTGACCATTAAAATTTGGGAGGGATATCTCAGCTGCAGAGGCTTATTCTACCCCACCGAAGAGCGAGGGGTCCCAACCGCTCCCCAGCCCAGGGGTTAACTGCAGGGGAGAGAAGTCCACATAACTTCTGGCTGTGAAAACCCGGAGAGATTGTAGCTCATTGGAAAAAAGGGCAGCTGGCATCCCAGGTGCTCCTCTTAAAGGGATCATGCACAGACTTACCCACTGATTACAGAATCACTTGTTCTGAGCTCCAGTGCTGATGAAAACACTTTCAAGGCCCCAAGGACATGTGGGGAGAAAGTGAGTTGTCTAACTTCAGGGTAAGGGCTGGAGGGGCAACTTTCTCCCAGGCGGAAGAGCTGGCAGAAATCACTGTTTCTTTGTTGAGCCCTCCCCTTCCATGTGTGCAGATGCAGAGAGATGTTATATCTGAGTCTATGTCAAACTGGCTAATGCCATTCATTTACTCAGACCTGGTGATTCAGAGACCCTGCCTACCCACTCAGCTTTGGGGCCCACCCAAGCTGCTTCCAGTGCCATTTCTGTATAAATAATGCACCTTGGATCATAATGTGGACTTCCCTAAAATGCCTGAAATGTTTACAAAATCAAAAAAAGCAGCACCTGGCTTTGGTGTGTCCAGTACTCTGTCTGAGCAGCCCTAAGCCCAGCACTAGCAACAAACCACCTTGGTTCCTGGTGTGGACTCTCAAGGTACCTCCAAGTATAGCACCAGTGGCAGCCATCTCTGGATTACTTTGTGGCTCGTGTCAGGTCGCCCCAGGCAGGGCACAGACTGCAGCTGAACTTGGCCTGTAGCTGTTCCCCTCCCAGACGTCGTAGGGGCTGGCAGGCCCAATAGATTATTTTTGAACTGAAATCTGGCCATCACTGGCCACTTGCAAGGACAACACATTCAAAGGGCAGACTGGGCAGGCATGAAAGACCCACTAGAGCAAACCCTACTCTGTATGGACAGCCCCTTCACAACAGCTCCTCCAGTGTAGTCACAGCCAATCCTCACAACCAATCAGACTGAGGGTCAATCCTTCCTATTGATGTGCAAACAGAAATCAAGTCACAACACAACATGAAGGCATACAAAATCCACAAAAGAGACACACCTGGATCACCTGGCTCTGGTGACCAGGGATATTGCACCACTGGGTCCCACAGGACACCTACTACATAAGACCACTATACTAAGACCAGGAGGCATAGCAGCCCTACATATAAACAAACATTGGGATGCAGCCCAAATGGGGATACAAAGAAATATTTCCAAAATAAAAGAACATAACAATGCTCCAGAAAACAAACTGAAAAGAAGGGCGACAAGCAAGCTACCAAATACACAGTACCAAACACTGGTTATAAGGATGATCAATGATCTCAGGCAGTATTTCAACAAGGAGATAGGAAAAATAAAAATGGACACAGAATATAAAAAAGAACCAGTCAGAGATAAAGAATACAATAACTGAAATGAAAAATGCATTAGATGGAATCAAGAGTAGATTAGATGAAGCAGATGATTAAATCAGCAATTTGAAAGATAAGGAAGCAGAAAATACCCAATCAGAACAGCAAAAAGAATCTAAAAAAAATGAGGAGATTTTAAACGGAAAACATGTGTACAGACATCTGCATCATAGGGTAACCAGGAGAAGAGAGAGAGCAAGGAATTATAAATCTATTTGAAGATATAATGACTGAACAGTTTCTTAACAGAGAGAAAGACATAGATATTCAAGCCCGGGTAGCTCAGGGAGTCCCAAACAAGATGAAACCAAACAGGCCCACACCAAGACACATTATAATTAAAATGACAAAGTTTAAAGACAAAAAGAGAATATTAAAAGCACAAAGAGAAAAGCAATTATTTACCTTCAAGGGGGCTCCCATAAGACTACCAGCTGATTTCTCTGAAATTTTCCAGACCAGAAAGGATTGGCAGGAAATATTCAAAGTGATGAAAATGCCCTTTCTATGACCAACATTACTCTTCATAGCAAAATTATCATTTAGAATCAAAGGACAGATAAAGAGCTTCCCAGACAATCAAAAGCTAAAGGTGTTCCTCACCACCTAACCAGTATTACAAGGAGTCTCACAGAGACGTCTGTAAGATGGAAAAAAGGTAAAAAATATGAATAATAGAATGGTAATAACTACATATCTATCAACAATTGCTCTAAATGTAAATGGATTAAATGCTCCAATAAAAAATAGGGTGGCTGGATGGACAAGAAAACAAGAGCCTTACATATGCTGCCTACACAAGACTCGCTTCAGATCAAAAGACACACATAGACATGAAAATGAAGGGATGGGAAAAATATATTTCATGAAAATGGAAATGAAAAAAAGAAGCTGTGGTAGCAATACTTATACAAGACAAAATAGATTTTAAAACATAAGCTGTTAACAAGTGGCAAAGAATTATCCAAAAATCCCACTTCTGGGTAATTATCTGAAGAAATACAAAAACACTACTTTGAGGGGAGTGTGCATCCATATGTTCAATACAGCATTATTTATAATGACCAAGATGTGGAGTCAGCCTGAGTGTCCATCGATGAATACATGCATGAAGTGGAGGTGGAACATATATACAATAGAATATTGCTCGGCCATGGAAAGGAACAGGTTCTTGCCATCTGCAGCAGCATGGACCTGGAGAGTATTGTGCTGAGTGGAGTGCTTTCTCAGAGAGAGAAAGACTGATGCAATGTCATTTCACTTATATGTGGAATCTAAAGAATAAAATAAACAAACAAAACAGAAACAAAGTTATAGGTACAGGGAACATTTTGATGGTTGCCAGATGGGAGGGAGTTGGAAGGGTCAGTGAAAAAGGGGAAGGGATTAAGAAGCACAAATTGGCTATTACAAAGTAATCACGGGGATGTAGGGTATAGCATAAGGTTTACAGTCAATGATATTGTAATAACTATGTATGGCATCAGATGGGCACTTAGTAGATTTCTTGGAGTGACAGATTTATGTAGACAGTGAGAGACATTAGTCAATGGTTATATGGAAATTTTAGATTTGGGTGATGGTGAGAATGATGGTGTTATTAAAAGAAAGTCAGGAAAGAAAGTAGAGTCAGCTTTAAGAGACGGTGATGAGTTTAGTGTTGGCACATCAGTCCAGTGCTGTGTTTTGTAATTTTGTCTTTGGCACTGTAGTAGTTCATGTGAATTACTGATCAACATAAATTAACCACAGACTTTAAAACAATGTAATCTTTTAGTTATTTAAACCTTACTAGTAAATACTGGTACCTTCATTTAGAGGATATTTCAGTATAAAATATAAATGATGACTGAAAAGAATTGAAATACGTTGTTCCTCAGGAATAAGGATAATTTCATAAAAATAGTTAAAATCAATAATACCATGCTCTCCATGCCCCCCAAAAGAAAACTTTTCAGTTTGCAAATTAGCAGTCTTTACAATTTCCCTGTTTCGTTATGAGCTGGTCCACCAGATTAAAGAAGTATTTCCCCTATTGTCTGAAAGGTTTTACTTGGCAAATGGTAAGTATTCAATAAATGAATGATACTTGGAGGGATGTCTGCATATGGACTCCACAGTGTTTTAAAAGACATTTTACTGAATTTACAAGTTTAAAAATGATAACGTAGGGCCGGCCGAGTGGCGCATTGGTTAAGCGCTGGTTTTGGGATGCCAGCGGCCCCGGTTCGGATCCCACATGAGGGCCAGTGACACTGCCCTCTACAGCTAACAACAGCTCCACCTGGAGCTGGGCTGTGCGAGCCCCTGTGATGGTGTGGGCTGCAGCCCCTGCTGCAGTGGGCTGCCATAGGCTACAGTGAGTGGCCCGCAGCCAGCGTGAGCGGCTGACAGCCAAGCGTGAGCTGCCAATAGCCGCGATGAGCGACATCCAGAGGCCAGTGACCAATCTGCCTCATCCGGGAAGAGCGCAATGACGATACCAACAGTGAAGCAACATCCTCTGCAACTAAACTGAAACAAGAAGACGGCAACTTGTCTGTTCCCCTTCCCCGATTCCCCAACGCTGTTCCCCTCCACCAATTCCCCAATAAAATCTTTTAAAAAAAAAATAAAATAAAATAAAAATGATAACGTATTTTGATAAGTAAATTTAAATTCATAATACGTTGTGATTTTTACTAATGAAATAAATTTCATTGATAATCACTAAAGGATTATATCAATAAATTTCCAAATTTTTTGAATATAATTCACTCAAATTTTAAGTTATTGAATAAATATTACATCTAGATAATTCAGGGATGGTCAATTCACATTAGCTACTTTTAACTACAATCATTTTCTAACTGTAGCAAGCTGGAACTACTTTAGCTATATAAACACATTATCCCCAATTCAGACATGTCTCTCTAAGTTATAAATTGGTAATGACTGAATTAAAATATCAGAGATATTGGCTCATTTAAAAATTGCCTTTAAATAACTCCTATTTATAAAATAGTTCCTGTTTGAAAGCATGGGCCCTTAAAAAAGCCAGATGTAATTTGTTTCCTAAAAAGAATGTGTTATCTCAATACATACATATCCATGTAATAAACATTTATTGAGCATGGATAGCTTTTGCGAGGCATAGCTATAGATGCTAGAGAAACAGCAGTTAACAAAATTAATAAAATTCCTGTTTTTGTAGAACTTACATTTTTAGTGAGGGAACCAGACAATAAGAAAGTAAATAAATATTATTTACTATTATTTGTAGTGATAAATTCTATGAAACAAGATAAAGCATTTATAGTAATGGAAATGTGGACTGCTCCTTGGAGAGAGTATTCTGATTAAAGATATATTTAAAATTTTGAAACAAAGGTTTTATGAAGAATGGAGTCAAGGATGAGTCCAAAGTTTTGGCTTGAATAACTGGGTAAATAGGGGTGATATGTACCAAAGTGGGCAATGTTGGAGAAAGCATTGTTACAAGGGGAAAGAATCCAGAGTAAGGGACACATAGAGTTTTGTGTAATAGAATTTCTATTAAAAATTCCAAATGTAGATATTGAGTTGGATTTCAATATCCAAGTGAGTCTTCTGTCTGGTGCTAATACTTGTGAGTCTCAGTCTCTAGATGTTCTATAAAACTGTGGAAGAGAGTGTGTTCTTTTACATCATGGTACACGCTTAGAGCACTTAGGGAGTCAAGAGGAAGAGAAGACTTCCAAACAACTGAACACAAATCATGCCAAAAATGCTGGTAAAATGAGGATGCAGTAAAATAAACTAAGAAATAATGCCCAGGAAAGTAAGGAGAAAATTGTAAATGTACTGCTTTTAAAGGGAAAATATATAGGAGTTGACAAAGATAAGTTGTGTGCTAAAAACAAGTAATTTTACAACTGGAGCTCACTGGTAACCTTGACAGTAGAGGTGTTAAGAGGGTTGTAAGAATGTAAGACCTACTGAAGTGGTTCAAGAACGAAAGGGAGGGAGTGGAGAAAGACACAACATGTTCTATGAGTATAAAGGGAAAAGAGAAATAGGGTGGTAGCTGGAAGACATGTAGATTTAAAGAAAGTTGTTTCATATCATAGAAATGATACAAGAGAAAAGAAAAACTGATGATTTAACAAATAAAGAAGGCAATCATGTAAGTCTAATTTTGAACAGGTGAAAGAAGATGAGGTTGATGCATGTTGACAGGGATTTGCTTAGGGGCAAAGTCAGTGTGTTTGGTTCAAATAAGAGGAAGGCAATCTGATAAGTTCTACATTAAGATAGACTGGTAGATTTAATAAAGTTCAGTGTAAAAAAAGTTCTTTTTTGCTTGCTTCTCTTTTCTCAGGGAAATATGAAATAAGATCAACATCTTAGAATAAGGAAGAAGGAGGTAGATAGAAGAAAATTCATTATCTACAGGTGGGAAAGCGAAAGGTCATTTAATCTATTTCATTGTTTTCTGACAGGGCTGCCAAAATATGTAAATATACAACCTATATTTAAGATTTCAATTTTCTATTATGATATTCAAAAGACAGATTAATTATAAGTATTCAATGGTGATTCCATACCAAATTTCTAGCTACTTTACTAGATATGTTCCTTGTAATTTAACCATGTATTGTGTTAAACTTCTAAAAACTATTAAGATATAATTCATCTAATAATTTGGCAAAATTATCTTTAATGGAAAGCACAGATGGAGGCTGTGTGAGTCCTAATGCTAAGAAAAAATGCTCACACACATTTAAAAATGCAATCAATAAAACATATTTTCTCTTCTCAGGACTAAAATGACTCTAAGCAGCTTGACTAGGGAGAATATGCAGAATATTAGTCATCAAAGTCAAGGGTAAGTGTGGGCTCTAAGTGGAAGAACGCCAAAGGGCAATCTCTAACTACTGTTATTACCTTGACATTGCAGTTGATACAGGGATGCCTTAAAGGAATGCTTAAAAAAAATGTTTTTCTTACTAGAAAAAATAAAATATTCTTCTTAAAACCAGGCTTTGTTTCCCCCTGAGGATTTGAATAGCTATAAACTTCTACTTTTCTGAAACAAAGCAATAGAACGTTTTTTATATATGTATATATCCCTGCCTCATCTCAAAATGAAACCCCTTGTCATTTCTATAAATTAAATGTGCCTCATTTCTGTTTATTGTTCATTATATTTGTCCAATTTTAAGACAAAGAAAGAGAGTTAATTGTAGAGCATTTTATCTATCACACATTCTAAATTGAGGATTCAATTAAAGTTCAATAGCAATCCTAAAAAAATAAAAATTAAATGTCATGATAGAAATTTGTACCTTATAGGTGGTCCCATTTGTTAAAACAGTTTCTCAACTATCAAATCTAGAGTCCATAAATGTGGCCATGAAATTCTTCATACCCAAACAAAGAAGTCTTCTGCTAGATTGCAGTTAAAATGTTAAGTTATAGAGAAAATGGAAGACATGCATTTTTTTTTTCTTTTTATGTCTGATAATTTCTTAGTCTGGGTAAATCAGAGGCACCATGGCCCATAGGACACCATGGCTATGTCCTTCATTATCAATCTTGCCAATTTGTTGCTGGAAAAAAGTGATTGAAGATGCCAGAAAAGGTACTAGACTGTGAAAATGATGCCCTCTAGCAAAAATGAAATAAAATAAACAAATCCAAACAACACAGAGAGTATTCCTGATGCATTTTATACCTTATTAACACTGGCATAATCATTATAAGTATTTGGGTAGGGGGAAAAAAAAGTCTGCTGTTTAATTTGGAAAATGAAAATCCCATTAGAAATCCTAGCCCTGTCCTGTCAGCAAATATGATTTCCAACTGAGTGAAGGGCAGAGAAGATGTAGGGTAGGAACACTCCAAACACAAGACAAATGTGTTCAATGGCAAGAGCAGGCTTTCAAAGGCAACCTGCAAAGCTCTGGTAATTCTATAGGACAGAGGCTTAGGTATCACTGTCTGACTGCAGGAGGGGTAGAGCTTGTTCTCAGCTATAAGTGCATAGGAAGCACATGGAGATTACGTAGAACTCCCCAAACAACTCTTTGATGTCAATACTACAGCAAAAGCAGCATAGTCTTGAATAACAGGATTAAACTGGCACAGTACCCCATTACATTTAAACCTATTCCAGCCTTTTGACATTTCTCTTATTGATCCTCAACACCATAGTATCTTCGCTCTACTTTCTGAATATTCAGGACATTGCTTAAAACAGCCAACAAACAATTACCAAGCACATGCTCTTTCCAGGCACTGTGCTACTTCTCTCCACCTACCACTTACCACAGTGTACATGACTGCATATGGGGTTGAGTAAAGAACAACAAATCTGGAGCACTATGCTGGTGCTGGTGCACTAAGCTCATGTCTAGCTCCGACCTTCTCATATACCATCATGTCATAAAGTGCCACTCACAGTTATACATCAATGAAATGACGAATTGTGCAGGAACTAGCCTTCGGACTACCTAAAAATAAGAACAACTCTGAATAGTAAATCTTCATGTGTCAAGACATAATCATATGTCATTCTGCAGGAAGCCATTCTTAGCCAGATGGTATACTAAAACAGATCTGATCCGCTAGGGTTGTGAGTGATCAAGGTTACTAAGAGTTAATGTTACTCTTCCTAAGAACACTGACATTTAATATAGGGAACTTCTTATAAAAAGGAAAAAGAAAAGAAAGGAAATTATATTTTAATAACTGAAACTAAGCATTATAAGTGCTGATGAGACTCTAGGCAAAAAAATAAACAAACTCTTCCCTCTCTATATAGGCAACTGCCTATTTTCCTCACAAGAAGAAAAAGCCCTGGCAGAAAACCATGGATAATTCTTTGAAATTAAAAATAAATAAATATATAAATAACCTACTAGTACCTGATAATAGAGTTAAAGGAGCCACATAAAGAATTATATTTTTATTTTTCTCTCTCTTTTATTGTTTTTTTGTTTGTTTGTTTGTTTTTATTTTTAAGAATTGTAGCATAGAAAACAGGGAGTGGTATAAAAAAATGTCCTAACACTGACTAGAAATATGCTTCTGGGGATAATAGAGCGGTTATGATTTGTATTTATTACAACTAAGGGTTCCATTTCCTAAATAGTCAAAATCTCCCGTCCCCCTCCCCCAATCAGTGAATAGCAAAGTATTAACTGGAATAGAATCTCAAACTTCTCTTATAGGCTCTCTTCTCTCACTGTTCTGGTTGCCCCATGGCAAGGGGTACACTGTATCATTTAATGAAGTGTATCTACACTGATGAACACACAATATTATAGTGTTATTTATTCTGCTACTGCTTTAATGCAATCAGTAAAGCTGTACTGTTTCCATAGAACTGTATGCTGTGGTAAGTGCCTGACTTTGGCAAGTGTTATACACTGAAAAGTACAGTCCAATGACCCTGAATTTATCAGGAGTCAAACTGCCAACAGTTTCTGGATTAAATACCCTTGGCTATTATTTTCACTCTTACAGGTTCTGCATGAGCTCATTTTCAGCCCTGGGTGCCTACACACACCTCTACACCAAAATAAGTTTAAATCAGTTAAAAGAAAGTAAGTTAAATTTTAAAAAAATATCTAAAAATTTCAGATTTCACAAGTTACCAGACCTGTAAAAAAAAAAAGTTAAAATATACAGGATATACAGGAAGCTTTACTAGATACTTATAGATGTTTTGACAATTGTTTTTAAAACATTTACTAAATGACATGTCCTAATATTTAATTCAAAAATTTCTAGCTTTTAATGCTCCATTCAAATTAATGGACACTCTATTATGACATTCATTTCTAGTATGTCTGTCTCTACAAAGTATTATCAAGTATGCATATTTAAATTAAAGCTGTTTTCAAACATCATTGTAGACTTTCTTCCATTTGAAAACTACTTATTTTGATATCAAACGGGTAGTTGGATTTGCTTACTTTTAAAGTTCCTTCCAACTCTTAAATGATTGGCTCTATATTTCAGTAGTCAGGTCAATATTACATGTGTAGGAAATAAAGTAATTTGTCTGCATTGCATGAATTAACATGAATGAAAAAGCCTCCTCTCTAACATTCTATCTTCCTCCACCCGCTACAGAGCCTAAAAACCCCACCCCTATTAGAGTTATTTTTTAAAGGTACTCTTAAGGCTTATGTATTATATTTGGGTTCGGGCATTATATTACAAAGGAGGGACAATCAATTAACTTAGATTAATTCACTTAATTATTATCAATGAATTGTCATATTGAAAATAAGACCCACAAACAAGCTTTTGGGTGAATAATTAGGGTGTGAACTAGTTCATCACCTTTATAAGCAGTTTACCAGCCAACTGACTGCTTCTCTCTGCCTTCATATAAGAGGCTCCTTCTCCCAGGATCTTTGATTCTTCCATTATCTAGGAAGGCCTTAGCAGAACCCTCCTTTCTGGTCTAGTTGTAGCTCCTCATTGTATCTTTTGGGTTAATATTTTTATATTATACTTTCTTTTCAAAGGCTAAAGATCTTTACACATAACCCACTGTCATGAGCCAGCACATTCTAACTTTCCCTGGCTTAACACACTCCCATCTTGTGAGAACCCTGTGTCCCAGCCTTGACATGGAGGAAAATCAAGTTATCTAGACTCCAAGAGGTTAGAATTGTAGAGAAAGAAAAAAGAGGAGCCCATCTAAGCAGCCAAGTAATAGAAAGGAGAAATGTCAAAGCCTTAAGACATACGTGGTTTAATTTATATTTTTTTCCTAGCAGCCATCAATCATAGCAGCATTACAGTAAGATAAAATTGCCACAAATATTTTAAAGCTGATGTGTTATTAAATGAAATCTTACATATGACTGAAACCAAAAATGTCATTTGGTTCACTTATTTTAAATAATAAAAGAAAAAAAGAAAACTAAAACATAGCTGATAATTTTTTTCTGAATTGTACAAATACATTGTTTTAAATGTCCATATGACCTTTAGAATTTGTTAGTGTATGTTATAGATGTGTACCCATTTACATTATTACTAGCAACTCATTTTCATAAAACTACAAACCATAGAGGCATTCCCATGGAAACAGTATATTTTTCAAACTCTGTAGACTAATATTGTCATCAAGCCAACCACCTAAAAGTGAAGGTGTTTAAATATTCCATTATCAGTTCTAGAGTCAGCAAATCTCCTTGATGCTGCATTACATTCTCATGGACCACTAGTCTCTGGTTACATTCTGTTGTGGTCAGAATCTCTCTTCTTGTAGAAAGGAAGTGCCTCTCTGTACAGGGCTTATTACATTACACTCTCCCTGTGTATCCACAGCAATATTGTACAGATCAACAGAAACAGCGATGAACAAGCCCTCTACTCCTATAGTCCATCAATATTTCAAATCAGAGCTCTCAGCGGTGGGGAAAAGAGGAACACATAACCTGACCTAATTTTTCTCAAGGATTGCCCCCCCACCCACACACACAAAAAAAAACCCAGCTTCATAAACCAAGTCAGTAATTCAATAAAATAAACTAAGAAATAAAATAGCTTCTGTCTTTGCAATTTTGTATATAAATACGCTTTGTAAATAATTAAACACACTGTCTTAGGGAAATCAATGAAATTATAACATGAGGTTACGTTGGAAAGGGAGACAGCAGTAGCAGTTTACTGAGTAAATCCAACACTTTGCTCAATCTGGCTTAGAAAAACAAAATCTCATCCCATGTCCAATTTTCCAATTGTTAATAAGGCAGAGGGGGAGGGGTGGGAGGAGGACATTCATTCTTTTATCAAAACATCATAATTTGAAAATGCATGAAATGAGACCAGGTTTGGGGGAAGTTAGAAGAAGCCAGATGGAATATCATGTATAATAGCATCCTATATTATTCCCAAACTAATTCAACCCACAAAAAAATTATCATCCTATTGTTACTTAGTGAATTTCAGAGCTATCTCATTAACAAGTCAACAATACTCACAGAATATTTATTGTAGGCTGAACTCTGTGTATAAACTAAAGGCTTTATTTGCAGATAAGAGGTGAAGGAAGACAGTTTTAAAACACCAAATTTAAACACTTTGGAGTAAAGCACTCAGTTTTGTAACTTCAATTAGAAACAAAAGTTAATTTCTTCTATTCCTTTGTTTCCCTTCCTCCTTTCCTTCACTTCTTCCCTCTTTCTCTCCCTCCCTCCTGCCTTCCTTTCATGAGTATTGAGTACCTATATTTCTCAGGTAATTATCAGAACTGAGAAAATAACAGCAAACAAAACTGACAAGTTCTGCACTGTAATGCTACTTACATTATTCTAGGGAAATCAGGTGTAAAACAAATACATAAATTAGTTCATTTCAAATGGTAGTACTATAGAAAAAATAAAACTGGAAGCCATATAGGTGTGCATAAAAAAAAAAGGGAAATAAGATGGTGATGAAGAGGATATAGACCATTAAATAAAATTGTCAGAGAATGTGCTTCTGAATGCTGACATTTCAGCCAAGAATTCAATGATAAGAAAATGAGTATCATGGGGAAAAGCAGTACAGACAGATAAACAAGCAAGTGGAAAGACCTCAAGGCAAGAACATACAGTCGAAGAAAGGCCAGGGAAGGAGTGTGACTGGTATATGATGAAAGGAGAACAGTGGGAGAAAAGATTGGAAGGGGAAATGGTACCAGACTTCAGGTCCTTACAGGTCTTGTGAGGAGTTTGAATTGTATTCTCAAACTGAGTGAAAGTTATTGGGAGATTTTCAGGAAGAGACTAGCACGATCTGGTTTATATTTTAGCAGATAATTTTAACTATTAAATGGAGTATACATTTTGAAGAGGAAGCAGAAACTCACAGAAACCAGTAAGGAATCTATTGTATTGTCCAGGAGAGAAATAGGTAGTTCAAATCAATCAATGGATTTCTTTTAAACAGACTGTTGCTAATCTCAAACCTCCTATGATGAAAGGAGATATACAACGACCAATGACAACAAAAATACCTGCTCTGGGTTTCTAAGTGTGGATCAGTGGATTAAATGAAAAAAGAAATCTCTTTCTTTAACGCACATATTGCTCTCCTATGTTTCTTTTTTTTTTTTTTTTTTTTTTTTTTAGGGCAGTGTCACTAGCCCTCATATGTGGGACCCGAATCGGGGCCACTGGCGTCCCAAGCCAGCGCTTAACCAATGCGCCACTCGGCAGGCTCCTCTCCTATGTTTCTAATGCAAAGGAACTCAAAAAAGGAAATAAGACCAAAGAATGATAACTTACCTTTCTGGAAAGACAAAAAAGATAACTT
Organism: Aselliscus stoliczkanus; assembly: GCA_033961575.1. NCBI lineage: Eukaryota > Metazoa > Chordata > Mammalia > Chiroptera > Hipposideridae > Aselliscus > Aselliscus stoliczkanus. The sequence goes on from CM066731.1 coordinate 96,447,594, forward strand.
ACCATTTTTGGCTTTGCAAGATCTGTTGTCTGGCTGCATTATGTAGCCCTCCACACAACTGCAAGCATAGGATCCATATGTATTCCTGCAGGTCTGGCTGCATGTACCATAAATAGTACATTCATCTTGATCTGAAAGGAAAATTGGCATCATTTCTAAGCGGATTTATTGTTGAACATTTTTTTTCTCCTTTAAGAAAACATTTATTTTCAAACTTTGGAAATAGGCTACTGTTTGAAAAAGGAAAACCCAACTCCAGTAAGAGTTTTCAAAACCACACAAACTGAAATATTAAAATTTAAATATCTGCTAATTCATTGTTTCTTTGACAGTTATAGAGATACAAGATTAAATTTAATATATTTTTAAGAGGGTTTCTTTACACTTTTAATGGGCATTCTAGAATTCCTTAGGTATTTTTGCAGAGGTATAAAATAGACTCCAATAAATATTTGTTGAATAATTTTAGTGTTTATGACACTGACTTTTTTTTATTATTTTAATAAAGAATTAGTCTACTAACATGGCTTTCAATGAACATATTAAATAAGAGGTCTGAGCCAAGCTGTGCAAACTACTCTCACTAAATCAAAAAGAAGAAACTATTAAGCACTTGTCAAAAAGAGAAATTTCATCCTAATTAAACTTTATTTTAATATCTATGGACCTCCTTATACTTCTTCTCTCCTTCCCCTCTCTATAAGTCTTTCCTGCAGCAACTCATTCAATCTCTATAAACAGCAGGTACTTAACAATTCTCAACCAACTATGAAAACAAACAAAAAAAATCTCTGTCAGTTAATAATTTAGACTAATATGTATATTCAATCTGTTCTGTGTATGGAGCACTATATGAATCCCTGAAGAAACCAAAATTGATAAAACATGGTTCCTACCTTTAAGTGAAACAAACCTAGTGAAATATAATTTTCATTGTATAGATTTATTTATAATATAGGCATATTCTAGTTATGATAGAAACAGAAAAATACGTGAAACTGCTTGGAGTTAGAGGGAGAATGTTAGGTGACAGCTGCATTTTGAGCTGAATTTAAAAGATAATTTGGATTTCCTCAAACTGAATAAAAAGTGATGAGATGAAAAGGGGCATTACAATTTAACAAAATAACATGATAAAAGGCATAGATATGGCATAGCGGGGATTTCAAAGATGTGTAAAGAATCAGGTGGAGTAAGGGTGTGTAACTGTTAAAAGATAACGCAGGGAAAACAGTTTTAGGGCCAACTAATGAAGTTATTTGTATGATTAACTAAAGGGCTGTATATTACACATAGTTATGGGAAAGCATTCATTAAATAAGTTACATGATCAACTTTGCATTTAAAAACTAAACAAACATGAAAAATGGATTGATGAATGTAGCAAAGAAATCTTGAATTGTATTTTGATGTCATATTTTAAACTAAGTCAGTGGCGTGGAAATGGAGGAAAGGGAATGGACTTATTGTTTAAGAAATAGAACAGACAATGTGAAGACTGGATGTGATGGAAGTGAATGGTGGTATAATTTTATATGAAGTGTAGATTTGAGTGTAGTTATCATGGTAGGAAAAAATGAGTTTGGTTTCGATGTTTTAAATTTCAGGAGTCTGTAGGAAATTTTTGAGTAAATGATTAACAAGTAGTTGGAGAATATGAGACTGCTAAGATGGGTGAGGAATGTCTTAGAGTATTTGGGAGTCAATATCATGTGGATAATAGATGAAAAACAAACAAAATGAAAGGAAATAGCTGAAAGTTAGAACCACACAAAGAGAAAGGAGAAGTGAGAAAAGCTTTGCTACAGAAAAATACTGCAGGACACCAACATGAAAAGAGCAGGCAAGAAAGATAAAAGTCTATGAGCCTCCTTTGAAGGAGACTTCATGATAAATCCAAGGAGTTAATAAAGGTGAGAATTTCAAGAATATTAGAGTGTTCAAAAATGTTATATTCAAGAAGAAGTCCACTTAAAGAGTTTTGAAATTATTTGGTTTTGGCTGTTAGGACACTGGTGCAGTGACCTTGTTGTAGTGAAAAGATGATGCTGACATAAATGGTAGGCAGATCTTCTTAACACATTGAGGACGGGGCATTTAAATGTATAGACACAAATCTGCAGCACCGGTCCATAATGTGTTAACTTGAATGTGACTTTGTTTTACTGAGTCCCTAAATGGAATAGAATTTACAAACTCTGGTCTATTAATGGAATTTGGTCATTGGAGCTCGGGAATACTGAATTTGAAGAGGATTTGGGACTCTTGGAAATAATTTTTGAGGAAGAGGGTGAGGAAACAGACAGAAAATGAAAGAGTCCTCAGTTTCTGGCACTGAGTTCTTTAAACCCTTGTAGTTTTTTGAACAATAGAAGTGTCCTTTGTTATTTATAATGAGGCCCTTTGGAATATACATGAGTCTACCTGAATGAGATGACTCAGGGTGGGACTAGTAAATAATGTCAGGATCTGGCACAGTCACCCGAAAGCCAAAACAGGAGCTGTCCACCCCACCCTCTCATACTCAGCGCCCAAACAAAGAAAGGCATTTACTAAGGAAAAGCAAAAAGATTAGTAATGAGAAACAAAGGAATGCTGGCTTCGTGGTAATGAACTCCTTAAGCTTATTCTTTACTGAGAAGCTCTTTATCTCTCCTTCTATTTTAAATGATAGCCATGCTGGGTAGAGCAATCTTGGTTGTAGACCTTAATTTTGCATCACTTTGAATATCTCCTGCCACTCTCTTCTGGCCTGCAGAGTTTCTGAAGAAAAGTCAGCCGTTAGTCTTATAGGAGTTCCTTTGTATGTAACCTGCTGTCTTTCTCTTGCTGCTTTTAGGATTTCTATAACCTTTGCCATTTTAACTATGATGCGTCTTGGTGTGGGGCTCTTCGGGTTAAGCTTGTTTGGAACTCTCTGTACTTCCTGGGGTTGTATGTCGATTTCCTTCACCAGGGTAGGGAAGTTTTCAGTCATTATTTTTTCAAATACATTCTCGATCCCTTGCTTCTTTTCTTCCCCTTCTGGTATTCCTATGAGGCAAATATTGTGCTTCATATTGTCCCATAGGGTTCTTAAACTATTTTCATTGGTTTTTATTCTTTGGTCTTTTTGTTGTTCTGACTGGGTGATTTCTGTTATTTTGCCTTCCAAATCACTGATCCGATTCTCTGCTTCATCTACTCTACTGGTGATCATTCAAGTGTGTTCATTTCGGTTATTGTATTCTTTAGTTCTAACTGGTTGTGTTTTTTTTTGTGTTTTTTTTTTTATTATTTGTCTATCCTTCCTTATGTCCTCACTAAGTTTGTCAAAGAAGGGCACTATAACCATAATAAACATCTATGCACCCAACATAGGAGCTCCTAATTATATAAAACAGATTTCGACAGACATAAAGACAGAGATCAATAATAACACTATCATAGTGGGGACTTCAACACCCCGTTGTCACCAATGGACAGATCCTCTAGACAGAAAATGAACACTGAAAGAGTAGCCTTAAAGGATACTTTAGCCAGCTGGATTTCATGGATATTTTTAGAGCATTTCACCTTGAAACAACAGAATATACATTCTTTTCAAGTGCACATGGGACATTTTCCAAGATAGACCACATGTTAGGCCATAAAACAAGTCTCAGTAAATTTAAGAAGATTGAAATCATATCAAGCAGATATGAAGGAAAAACTGATGGTTGCTGGCTGGGAGGGGGTGTGGATGAGGGAGAGGGAGAAGGTTTTGGACAGTGTAGGTGAGTGTATACAATGTTGCCACAGGGATAATGGAGACATTTCTGGGAATGTAATTGATAATGTGAATGCTTTGTGGGGTGTCAGATGGTCACGTGTCTTGTTGGGGAGACTACTTCGGGGATGGGGTAGAGGCTTGACCACTGTGTGGTACACCTGAAGCTGATGTTGTATAATATTGAATGTTAACTGTGATTGAATGTATACATATAGTCATGCAGTGAGGAGTACAGTGTGTGAGTGGGGTCAGGGGAGTTGTAGTAGATATTATGATATAGGGGGAGAGTGTGGGGGCAGATTTGGGGAGAGGGTTGGCACTTTGAGGGGTAAAAGTATAACTATTGCACTCTTGTAAAAATAAATTAAAAAATTAAAAAAATTAAAAAAACAAAAACAAAGGAGGCATTTTAATTGTAAAACTATGCATTTCTATGGCATTAATTTGCAATTTTCTCAGATTTTTTTTAGCTTTAAATAGCCTGCATTCATGGATGGCTTATTTGAAGTAAGTAGCTTCCAGGATAGAAAGAATATTGTTTGAAGCTAAGACTACAGTGATCATGAAAGAAATTAAATCTTATATTTGGTGAAGTCCAGTGCATAGAGTGGCAGAAATTATGCTTATCTATTTTCACATGTGTTTCAACTTTAATATTACTGGCTTTCCTTCTCATTTTTCTGATATGATTATACTATCCAGGAGAGCAATATAATTAATGATTTATTTTGCTGTTTCTCCTTAGCCAGAATGCATGGCTGTGACATTGATATAATGCCACAAAATTGGCAGCAAAGGAATAGGCATGCCACTACTTGTAATGATGCCTAATTTGTCCCTTTAAAGACAGAAAATATCCTAAAAATATGGCTTCATGAAAGAATAAATGATGTTGAGACCTGGCCATTCAGGAATGCAGAAAAAGTAAAAAGAGCGCCTCTTCCACAGGTGACCTTCCATAATGATTTCTCTGTAATCCCTTACTTATATTCAACAAAGTAAATTGATTATGGTTATCTTTATTAATTTAATTAAGAGATTCAGAAGAAAGATCCATGCAATACGTGATGACAATCCTGACTCCTGCAGGAGTCAGGTATAGCAAAATGGTATGACGGATGCAGTACAGATGTATTAGCCTAACCTGTATGAATGACAAGTACTATTTTGAAGTAAAGATTGTAGGCATGTCCAGAGATACTATTTACATTTGGCTGACTTTGTTATTATAAGGAGTCTAGGGTTGCCAGACCTCCTGATTTTTTTTTTTTTTAAGTCTAACCTTTTGTGTGCAGTCTTCTGATTTTTATGTGTTGGCTTAAAATGATGTGAGCTAAATAAATATAACAGTTTGGTCCCCTATAGTCAGATTATATAGCCTCTGTGTCTGATAGATACTTAGTAATAAATGTTTCTATAACATTTGAATGATGTAGAAAACAAATAACAAACTAAAAATTCAAAGCCCAAATATTCCTTGAAAAGCAAAGAGCCTCTTTAGGTTAAGAATTAATGGGCTCTGAAGATCTGAGTTTTAGTCCAATTCTATTACTGAGAAGATGTGTGGTCTTAAGTAAGTCTCAGGGTATCACAGTTCTCACTTTTGTCATTAGGATTTTGAAGGATATTCTCTCTGAGGGCTCTTTTAAGATTCTGTTTTAAGGTAAAAGTGATGATATAAGAGCAAAGCTTTAAAGTAATCATCAAAGAATCAATTTCTTTGGAAAATATTCAGTTTATCAGTGGCTCTGGAAATGCAGATATTCCTCAGTTTTCTATATGGAGTCTATATTTTATGTTTTTTCTATATATATTCTAAATACTATAAGAAATAAAATAATGTGTAGTTTATAGTGTGGATATCTGTACACACACACATATTTAAATCTAAGTACTGTACATGTGTATATATAAAGTAACCTAGAATTGTTCAGTGTTGCACAGAGAAGTCTTTTCAGAAAGTAAATATTTGCTTTAGAGTATTCACAAAAACAAGAATTAAGACATTTCTAAAAAGGATAATTTGTTTTTATGTCCATTATTATTGCTATTGGTAAAATGCCAATTGTCAGAATTACCGATGTAAATTATAAAGAATATTATATTATTATCATATCTGTTAAACCGGTATAAGCACAAAATATTTAGGAAGTTAAAATAATTAAATTCAGTGTTTCAATGATTGACCAAATCATTTCTCATTGTTGATATTCCTCATGTTTGACATTACTAAAACATGAATTGAAAATTGATTTGTATAAATGCACACCTGTATGTAACACTTGTGCATGATTGTGGTTTAGGGTAGTGGCAACTTTTAAATCTCAGGAAACAATATAAACACTGCATAGCATCCGTAAAAGAAAAAAAATTGAATAGAGTCACATGTCATACTTACCTTTACAGCTTCTCCCATCTTCTTTTACTTCAAATCCATCCTCACAGTAACATCTTGTACTATTTCTGAGCATTGCACATTTATTCTGGCAATTCAACTTCTGGCAATTAGGTAACAGTTCTGTAGAGAAAAACAAAAATATTACCTCTATATAACTGTGCACATGTATATAGTGTTTACATTTAAATATTGTCAATACATACTGTGTGTAATAGTAATTATATAATTTTGATTGGTATTCTCCAAAGTTTTTGTGATTGGTCCAGAAAACAAACAACATCTATTCCCTTTAAAATATATTGGTTTGCATTTATTTGAAATATCGTTACTAAAATTTTGGGTCCATCTGTTCGGGCTTTCACTTTTTAGCTTATAATGTATGTTCAAAGTCATAAATCCTTTCAAATTCTGGTAAATTAAATTATTTCAGGAGGAAAAATGTCAACTCAGTGGTTGATTTCACCATTTATGCCTTTCTGCCTGACACATCAATTGATTTCCTATCTTTTGAGGGCTTGTTTTAATTTACCAATCCATGTGTAGTCTTCATAGCAATCAATGTGAACATATTTGACTTCAATAATTTATCTTTCATTGGTGGCAAAATAATAGACAAATAGTGGACATAATATATTTCATTATATTTGAACTCTTTCAGAGCAAACACATCATTCAAGCAAAAGTTAGCAAGCCCTCAGAGCAAATTAGGATTCAGTATGATAAATGTATGAAACAGGGATGAAGTGATAGGAGCATATTCAATGCACAAATAATTTCTAACAGGAACAAGATTTGCTAAATTTGAAAAATACATGGATAGAATGCATGACTAATTTTGCTGAAAATAGGAGTATTAGTGGATTGTGACTATTTTCCCTCCCCTCAAACACACTCCAGGGAGAAAAATAAGGGTTTTGAAGATTAAAATACAATGATTCAAAATATGTTGATATTTGCCACAGTTTAGTTGGTGTTTAAGAATATTATAAATTATAATAAAATTAATGAAAAGCCCAATGTAGAAAAAAAAGCTAGAACATTCCAAATTGAAAATTTGGTATATTACTGTAAAATTAATTATCTATAGTACTTTCTTAGCCCAATTGCTTTTCAAGTTTTTCATGTAACTATTTCATATATGTTCTCTTTTTAAAATTCCAAATCTACTTCCTAATGTTCACTCACATGATAATCTTGCTTCCTACTTTTCTGAGAAAACTGAAGCAATCAAAAGAGATTTGATGTTTCATACTTACTCCTCTCTGCATATCCCTTTACTAGTTCATTCTCAGCACCAAACATGCCCCTTTTTTCTCCAACTTAAAAACAAAGAACTTTGACTTCACTGCCCCTACTAGTCACTGTTGCCCAATTCCTCTTTATAACAAAACAAAAAGAAACTACCTAAACCCACTGTCTCGCTCTTCCCCTTTGTTCCTATCATAAACTCAATCTATCAAGCTTTCACATACATCACTCCACAGAAACTGCTCATGTAAATATCGCTCATGATAAGGACAACGGCCTTTTCTCAGTCCTCATCTTTACTACCTATCAGCAGCAATAGACAGGTAGACACTTCTTCCTGATACAGATTCATCACTTTACTTCCAAGGCTCCATACTCTTGATTTCCCTCTACTTCATAGCCTTTTTTACAGGGTTCCTCCTCCTCTTCTCAACCTTCTAAGACTGGAGTGCTCCAGGGAAGAAACTGTAGTCTTTTTCTTTTCTCTATCAATATGCTACTGGCAAACACATCAAGTATCATGGCTTCCCTTCTGACTAGAACACAACAACTGTACCATAACTTGAAAACTACTTGTGTCCTCTTCAACTTCTAAATTCCACTGCTCTGATTACCATCAGTGCTTTATATTAAAGTTCTTTTTCCTTGAAAAACCTGGAACAATTTGTTTCCTTGATTTGAATTCAATCAATATATAAATCAACTATATATTATTTCTAGGTTCAGATTTTGGGTCAGTGCAAATTACGTGCCATTATAAATGTTAATATTTACATAATGAACAAAGACTATTAATCTGGTCTGTAATAATACATTATTAATAAAAATATGAAATATGAAATAAATTTTTCTTTGGAAATTATGGTGTTTCTGCTTTGTATTATGGTACTTACATTTTGGTTTTCCCCCACTGATGTCTACAGATACAAGTTATAAATCTAATATATGTCAAGTTCTTCAAATAGGCAACATTTTTGAAACACACAACAGTCAAACACATAGATATTATTGTAAGTTGTAGTCACGCAGCAGCCTAGCCATCTGCTCCCATGCACCTTTCCATAACATAAGATCCTCATGGAGACAGCATTTTCACTATGCTTATGGCAATTCCCCATGAGACCCCAGAAAGAGGGCTGGTTAATCAAAGATGGGTATGATCCTAGTGGCCAATAAGGTAACCCAAGCCAGATACAGTCCAGGGGGTACCATGGGAGGAATCATGGAGATGAAGAACTTGGGCCAAATACCCCTTGTCTTCAGTGCTGACGGACTGCCTGAGAATGAAACCTAACCAGGTAATAACATCTGTCCTCTGTGCATTCCTGTCTCTAAGTCTCAGCATGAGACGTTTCTATCTCTCAGGAGATACATGTACATAGATCATGGGACTTTTGGTAAAGGCAGCCTGCAGGCCATGGGGTGTTGACTCTGTGCTCAGTTCTCTGGCATGATGTATGTGACTTACAGACCATGGAAGAAACAATGCCATTTCCCTGTGTGTATCCCAATAAAAGTCACAGTGAAGCTCAATTTGGGGCTCTTTGTCCTAGAGGCACTGAGTTCCCTGGTTAGTACTGCTTTTGAACTATCCTTTGTCTCTTGTCTATATTTTCTGTTTCTCAACCCCCATCAGCCCTCTTGAACCGCTACGGCCCTGTCATGTGGGATGCAACAGTAAGTTACATTTTATAAATGAGGAAACTGATGGTTGATAACTAACTCAAGATTATACAGCAAATATATGACAGAGCTAGCATTCAAAACAAGGTCATTCTGACTACAAAGTCTATGTATGTTCTAAATAATGACTAATTCTCACTGTACAAACCATGGTGTATACATTTTTTGGGGAGTGTCTGGGCTTAGTAATGTGCTATAGATATGGGAAGTGTTTCATAATTTTTATAGGATGAATGAATCAATAAGTGAATAAAATAGCTTAACACTAGGATGAGGATTAACACTCTCAGGTGTCATTTCTAGTTCATTAAATTAAACTAGGTCTCAAATATAGTTCATTTACATCTTCAAGGTGGGTAATTGAGTTGTCAAATCTTGTTTGATTATGGTGGAATCAATCCAAAATTGCCTTGCATATATATGCCACTTTAGTTCAACACTGATTGAGTACCTAGTCAATTCTAAGCACTCTGCTGGGGTTCCACAGATGCAAAATTGCTTTAGACAAATTAAATGATTACAACATAAGAGTGGAAGTGGGTAGGGTTAAGTGGAAAGAACAATAACATTATGTGACAGCTATAATTTATAGAAAAAAAATACACGCTAAAAAAAAATACAAATGGCATGAGCTGAAAGGAGAATTCATCCACAGATTAGAAATGATGGTAAGTATCCAGAAAATAGCTGTGAAAGAAATTTAACTTAAGCTGAAATTTAAAAGGTAAGAAGAGTTCAGTAGACAAAATTTATGAGAGGCATCCCAGAAAAAAACAGATAATATAAGAAAATAAATAAAAAAGACTTGAAAACATACGAGAAGTACAGACAATGATAAATAAACTTGTGTGGCTAAACCATAGTGTTTGATGTGGTAGGAAATGGGACTAAAATTATTGTTTCATACCAGGTCAAAATTAATTAATTCTTAGATTAAGTAGAATATTCTATCCTGATAATAGAAGTTATTGCTCGTTATTGAGGACAGAATTGATATACTCTGATTTATATTGTTTGAAAGTACCTATTAGCAGGGAGAAAGATGAGTGAAAAATAGTGAGGGAAGAAAAGCCATCACAAGGACAGAAATGGCAAAGGTATAGAACTATGATTATTGAGATGAATGGATGGCTAAAAACTTGTGAAAGTATAATGATACTGAGTTAATAGTACCAATAAAATGAATTAAGAATAACAGGACGACTGGAAGTTTGGGGAAAATAATAAATTTGCCTTTGAGTATATTTAGTTGAAAATGTTGATGAGACAGCAGACAGGAGAAAGTTGAGAATTTGAGTCTAGCTAAGAAGAGAGTCTGGACTGGAGATGTAGATTTGAAAATCCTAAATCCTAAATTGGTAATTGCAGTTTAAAGAGGAAAGAATCAGCTTTTATAGAGAACAGTTTTGATAAAACTAAAACCCAGAGAACCTTCATATGTGAAAGGCAAACACAAGAGAGGTGTGAACAAAAAAAAACTGAGAAATAATCAAATATATAGATGAAGAACCTAGAAAACTTTACAAAACCTAAGACAGAAGAACAATTAATTGAAGTAAGCAGAGCCATAAATGCTAAATTCTCAGAGAAATATACTTGGATGAAGCCCCCAAAATGCACTGGGTTTCCTAATAGGATCAATTAAGACCAGAGAGGACAAAGATAAATGTAATACGGGTTTGGGACAAAAAGAAGAAATAGAAAGGGTTTCTCATAAAACAGACTTAAATATGTTATAGGATTAAGGGAACAAAGTTAGGGTATTGTCTAATTTATTTAGTCTGTACCTTAAGGTAGGCATATTAACTCAGTGTTTTAAATGTATTATTTTTTTCCACTTAATCACTGTAGCTCAACTCCTATTTCCCCATGTATGAATCCAAAGTAAAAATTCCATAGATGATTGGTTTCATCTTTCTGCCCTCTCCAATCCAATCCAATGTGTGCTGAAAAACGTTACCAACATGAGGGAAGTTATGAGGAGAACTAAAGAGAAATAAAGGGAAATGGGGGAAAATGAGTATGAAAGGCCAGGCTTCACACATAGCTTTGAATATTAGGTGGGAGTCTGGTGGTTGAAAATAGCGAGACAAGAGCCACTTAGCTTTTTGTTTATTGAATTTACCCTATATGAGAGTTTATGTACATGCAGAGAGGTGATAGGAAGACAATTATACAGTATATGATACCAGGCAAAATGGTAAATATTGATTCTTCTAACAGATCATAAAGAACTATGAACTAATAACATGGAAAAATAAAATTTGGCTTGAAAATGTGAAAGCAATACTAATTATTGTAATGTTATCTATTTGAACTGCTTACCGTTTATGCTTAATTATGTGCAACAGTATAATGATTATGTATGTAATTAAAAATGCATCAGATTAATTTTGTTGGAAAGCTTATTTGAGCAGAACAGAAAGTTTGTACTTGAATCACCAATTCTCACAAAGTGCTTTTTATGAAGTACAGTCATTTTTTCATGTAACATTACCATTGGTTTGGATCTTAGTCTGAAGTAGGAAGACCACTAGTATTTCAGAGGGTGAAATATGCAAGTTACATTACAGATATGTAAACATGATATCTCATCTGTATTCCTCAGCATTATCATAAAAGGAAAGTGCTTTTTATTAATTAAATGACAGGAGCCATTATTTCAGGAATTAAATCTAATTCAATCGATGAAGACTCACTCCATTCTATTATTTTTCAGGAATGTTTGTATGTTCTTTTCAAAGTTGTACAGGAAAATATTATAAAGATATGAGTATATCTTTTCTATCAAATGCAAGTTAACAGATTATAAGTAGTGGGTAACTTTGAAGCATCTAATTTTCTAAGCCACTCTTTAACTTATAAATGGATTTAAGAAATAGATTTCTGTTTGTATTACTAATAAATAGTAAGAATTTGAGAAAGATCTAAAAAATTAATTCAGTCTAAACCACATATCTCTTTCACCACACTTTTTTTCTTTTTTATGTGTGCTGATAGAGTATTATGGTCAAGGGCTGGGACTCTGAAGCCGGAATCCCTAAGCTCTAACATTGGTTTTACTAATTTCAAGCTACATGAGTGTGGTGAAGAACAGCTAATGTTCATCACTTCTGTTTCCTCTTCAAGGGCAAATAAAATGATGCCCTTTCCCAGTTGACATGCTACTCGGTTGGAACCATGTATCTTATCTGGGTTCTAGACAATGTAATATAGGCAAAATTAGTGTATGCTACTTTCTGAACTGGCTTCTAAAATGTTCTGACAATCTTCCGCTTTTTTTATTTTTCAGTCTTCTGGATGCAGGGAATCTGGTAGAAGACGTATAGGACCTCTGAGTAGAAGCCCCAGATTGAGGGATTGTGAAACAGCAAATGGGGAGCATCTGCTGGACCTAACTGGACTGTGATGTGGGTGAAAATCTGGATTTTTGTTGCATTAGACCTCTGAGGTATCAGGGTTGTTTGTGACATAATATCACCATGATGGGTAAATGACTTAAACTCTTTATACCTGTTTTTCCTTATCCCTAAAATGGAGATAATAATAGAAACCACCTCATAGGGTTGTTACAAGGTTTCAATGAGGCAAGCCACAAATTTCTTAAAATATTGCCTGCCTTATGGTAACTCTTTTCATCATTCTTATTGTTTTTATTATCATTGTACCATTTAAGCTTAATCATCCGTTCAGAACAACAGAATATATATTGTCAGTAGTCTTATAATAATCATACTCCTCAGGCAATTTGGAACTATGTTTCTTTTTACAACAGAAAAGCTTGTATTTTTTTTTTTCCTTTGGGTGTTATATGACATAGTTCTAGTTTTGGCCCTAAATCACTTGTGCAGTTTTTGATGTCTTCCAGAAAAGATACTATTCTCCTGAACAGGTAACCTAATTGCAAAGCCACCACCAGATACTGATAAACTAACCATAGCAAATGAAGATTATTCTATACTAGCTAACTTGTTTCTATAAAACATGAATATTACACTCTGAAGCAATGTACATCCATAATTAATTTGCTACATAAGCATGGACTAACTAACAATTCAGATAAGCAAATTTCACCAAATACAGTAGCATGCACAGTCTTTAGGGATTGTTATGCTTTTTAACAGCATTGGGATTTAGAGTACATTTCCATAAATGTATGCAGGTTTATGATGTAGGAAATGGATACAAATAAATTTTGCTAACCTGCCTCAGCGTAAAACCAGGGCAGAAGAAAGTGGTGATTAAAAGTCGACAACCTGATTCCAACAATGACAAGATTCCAACAATTATAGTAAGTACAAGTTATTACTGTTAGGAGATTGCGTCCCTCATTAGTTTTGTTTATGTAAATATCTCTGAGCCTTATGATCACTGTTCGCAATCTTGTATGTGTAGCCATCAGTTCACCAAGGTGTAGTCAACAGCAATATGCTGGCAGCCTCTATGACCTATAATCGAATCTTTCACATTGCTAGCTAGATAATGAGAACACAGCTATACTATTTTATTCATGTGCTTCTAGCTTATATGTTTCTCCCTGAGAGGAAATTAGATCTTTTTTAAACTCTTTGGAAATACAAAGGTTTTGTATTTCTTTTGTATTTCCGAATAGATAAGTTATCCGATACATTATTTTACAAACGGGATGATATTTCATTCTCAATTTTAGCAATCAAATTACTCCTTGAATTTGGCTTATATGAAAGTAGTTTTTAACCAAGAATTATAATCTTAGTAATGAAGAAAAATGTATTCTTTACTTATATAGCACATTGAAAAAATAAGTATTTCACTAACTTTTCGTACTTGGAGATTGAATAGCTGATGTGGCTACTTACCATACCAGACAGTCCCTCTTGTCAGAAGGACATATGCTCGGCTTATTTAGAATGGTGATAATTTGTGTCACTTCATTCATCCTCTCACCCCTGTTTCCTTTGCCTAGTAAAATGCAATGGTTAGCTGCCTTGCAGATATTAGGCTGCTGCTTCTGATCACTAATGTGAATTTCTTCAGAATTATTTGCTTAATGCATAACTACAATCCTGGCTTCAAATTTTCAGTGTAGTTCCATATAGAAAGATATAACATTAAGGAAATGCTTTTCTAATGATTTTTTTGTTCCATTTTTGTTATTATGGTATAATGTACATGTAGTAAAATTCATTCTTTTTAGTGTATAGTTCTGTGAGTTTAGGCAAATGCATATATATATATATATACATATATATATATATATATATATATATATATATATATATATATATAAAACGAATACCATCATCAAGATATAGAATGGGACAATTATCCCCAAATAGTTTTCTGTACCCTTCTGTGGTCGACTCCTTTCCCTACTGCCAGTTTTTGGTAATCATTGATCTGTTTTCTGTCTCAGTAGCTTTGCCTTTTCCAGCATGTTATATAAATAGAATCATCTAGATGATAGCATCTTTCCTTAGCATAATGCTTTTGACATTTATCCATGCTACTTTATCAGTAGTTCCCTCCTTTTTATTGATGAATAGTATTCCATTGTATTAGTGTACTTCAGTTTGTTTGTTCTTTTCACAAGTGATGGGTATTTGAGTTATTTCTAGTTTGGCTTTATTGTGAATAAAGTTGCTATATACATTTACTTAAAAGTTTTGTGTAAATATAGGCTGTCATTTCATTTGGGTAAATATAGGAAGGCTTGCTTATATGGTGAAAGGATGGTTTACTTTAAAACTATCAAACTCTTTTCTAAAGTGGCTGTACCACTTTGCATTCCCACTACTGATATATGAATCTTTCAGCTATTTGGCCTTCTGCCTACCACTATTTATAATCAGCTATTTTTTTATTTTAATTTTTTAAACCATTTTAATCAGTATGTAATGGTACCTCATTGTGACTTTAATTTGTATTTCCTAATGACTTATGTTATTGAATATTTTTTCATGTGCTCATTTGGCAATCATATGTTACCTATGGTGAATTGACCATCCAATCTTTTGCCTACTCTTCATTAGTTTTGTTAACTGACTTTTGACAGAGAATATTATCTATTTATCAACCTAGATAGATAGATGATAGATAGCTACCTATATCTATCTATTATCTATCATCTATCTATCTATTTGGTATGACTAAAAATAAGTTAAATATTTAAATTTCAAAAAAATTATTACAGTAAAAGACATATTGCCATTAATCCCCCTCAGAATATTCCCCCTTACTTGGAACAAACTTATCCCATCTTTTTTTGCCACTTTCTGAAGCAGTTCTGGAAGTTCTCTTTTGTGAGTGTCTTTAGTTGTATATAGTTTCTGGATACAAGTTTATTATGAGATAATTGATTTGTAAATATTTTCTCCCAGTCTGTACCTTCTCTTGTCACTTTTCATTAGTATTTTTCAAATAGTAGAATTTCAAAGAAAAAAAAATTCTTAATTTTGATGAAATACAATTTCTCAATATTTCTTTTTTTTGACTCAGACTTTGCTGTTGAATCTAAGTAAGCTGATTTCTCCTATGTTTTCTTCTAAAATGTTTATAGTTTTAGATTTTTGGTCCATTTTGAGTTATTTTTCATATATAGTGTAAGGTATGAATTAAAGTTCATTTTTTTTTTTTTTTTGCATTAAATGTTTAATTTTTCCAGGGCCATTTATTGAGAAAGACTAGCCTTTCTCCATTTAATTAATTACTTTCGCATCTTGTTAAAAATCAGTTATGGGTGTATCTCTGTATTTCTATCCTTCATTAATCTATGTTTACCGTTTCTCCAAAGCACACTCTTTTGATATTGTAAATTTTGAAATCTGATAGCACGAATTTTCATGCTATGTTTTTGTTTTTCAAGATTGCTTTAGATTTTAGTATTATTTTCATAAACATTTTAGAAACAGTTTGTCAGTTCCTATGCGATCCTGCTAGGATTTTAATTATAATTATGTTACATCTATAGATTTGGGGAGATTGACATCTTAACATTATTAAGTCTCCAAATCTACAAATACAGTGTGTATGGGACAATTTGGGTGGACTTTTTCTTTCCCATGAGTTTCCAGCATACACTGCGCATATATGTTCACTTTATTTCTAAGTATTTCATAGTTTGGTTACTATCACGTGGTATTATTTATTTCAATTTCCAATTGCACATTGCTAGCATTTATAAATACAATTGATTCTTACATATTTGCCTTGTATTCTATGACCTTGATAAACTTACATAAAAGTCACAAATTATAAATATCAGCAAGGAAAGAGAGGTTGTCACAACAGACCTTAGAATTAAAATGATAAGAAAAAATTACAAACAACTCTAAGGCCTTAAGTTTGACAACATAGGTAAAAGAGAAAAGCTCCTTGAAAGATACAAACTGCCAAGTTCACTCAAAAAGAAATAGATAATGTGAATATTCCTATTATTAAATAAATTTAACTTATAATTAAAAAACCTTTTCATAAAGAAAATGCTAGGTCCAGATGGCTTCACTGGAGATTCTACCAAACATTTGGAGAAGAAATAACACCAATTCTGCACTAACATTTCTAGAAAAGAAAAGGAAAGGAAACATTTACTAACTCATTTTATGAGGCCATACTCACCCTAACATCATAATCATACAAATGCGTTCAAGAAAAAGAAAAAAAATAAATGTAGACATTCTCTTTAAACATGAATGCAAAATTCCTAACAACCCAAATCTATCAATATAAAAAAGAATAACATATCATGATGATGAGAGGCTTATTATATAATACAAGGCTGGTTTTAGCATTTGAAAATCTATTAATCATCATATCAGTTAAGTAAAAGAGAAAAAACATACGATCATTTCAATAGACACCCAGAAAAGCATTTAACAAAATACACTGCCCATTCAAAATAAAACAGAAACAAAAATACTCTTAACAATATAACAATATAGTAATAAAAGGGCATTTCTTCAACCTGACTGAATTATTTTTCTACAAAATGAGGAAAAAGCCATAACAGGCTCAGGATAACTGCTTTTACCACTCACTTTCAATAAGGAATTAGAGGTCATAGCCAGCACATTAAGGTGATAAAGATATTTTACAGTATACAAATTAGAAAGAATAAAATAAATAAAACAATCTTTTTCAAAGAACACAACTGCTACATAGAAAAAACATAAAACAACCAAAAAAAAAAACTACCAAAAAGCCTGCAGAAATAATAAGCAATTTTTAAAAAATTCTATTCAATAAATGAACATGAGTAAGCTATCACCTGATAATTTTTATTTTGCATATTAATATCCCTTATGGGTTTAATACTCTTTCAAAAAGGAAATGCAAAATTCTGTGTAATTTAGATATGTTATTATGAGGTGGAAGTTGCAGGCTAATCATGGGGTTTAAAAAAAACATTCTGTGGAATGAGTTTAAGGTATATAGTACATTATATACATTTTGTTTTGTTTTTAAATGATGTGTGTGTGTGTGTATACACTCAACACATACATTTTGCCATTATTTTTAATAGTTGTATATTATTACACTTTATCAATGATTAGTATTTTAATAAATCAATTACCTGCTGAAAGATTTAGTTTGTATGGAAATACAACTATCTGTTCAAAAATATTTTTAATTTTTCTTTTCAACTGAAGAGGTGATTCTTAGAAGTGCCTACCTTGCCAGAGATTCTACGTCTGCCTTTCATTACAGCTGCTTAGGGTGGGGGGCTCATAATTAGTTTTCCCTAATTGAAGGTATGTAGAAATGCTATGCATTTCTTCTGCATTAGGAAATTTAAGAGTGTACATGTCTTCTCCACTCCCATATCCTTTTATTCTCTTATTTACTGTTTGGAGAAGTCAAATTATTGCCATGTTTTCATGCTGTTTTCTCATATATTCTCTGTCTACATCAGGAATACAACTCTGAGGTATGCTACCATGTATACTTTGAAATGCATAAATTAAACAAAAGAAAAACCAAACTAACAACAATAAAAGCTTGAGAGTGCACCATGCCAATGCTAAGAGTTTTTTTCCCATTTTATGCTATAAATGCAAGTTGAGTGTTTACTGAGAGAAAGAGTTCGAACCGTCCAAACTCACTCGCTAACCATGTGTGGAAACTGCTAACTTTGGTTCTTCAAATAAAATAAATTATAGAATTATACCAACTTTAGAAACTTTTCATTTTAATAACATTCAAAGTTCTAAAATATAAAAATGCACATTTTTAAACAGATTTTATTACATAGAAAATTTAAGTTTATTTATCAAGGCAGAATCAAATGAGAAGATATTCATTTATTTTATTTTATCAAAAGACAGATTTGGCTTCAATATTCATTGACAAAATTTGCTAAGAAATAAACCTATTATCTGCAGGTGTAAGTTATCAACTTATCAATGTGCAAAAAGCATTTACTTCAGTTTTATCTATAAGAGGGCATGAGAAAATAAAATAAAGAAACACATGTTTGTTTGGAGTTCTCAGAACAAATTACATAAGAACAGTGATATTACTGACACTTCATAGGGATAGTGTGAGGTTTAAATACAATAATTCAATTGAAGCATTTAGCTTAGTGTCTGACACATTTTAAATATGAGTTGTAGATTGACAGTTCAAGTATTATCATTATAATCATCAACAATATCTCCACCAAAGAGACCCCGAATTTTCACTTCCATTGTTTGTTTATATAGGAGAACAGACTAGGCACACGTGGTATCTTGAAATGTGCCCTAGTCCTTAAAGTAGAAGACAGATGAATTTGCAATATCTCTTACCAGATATCTAATTGTAGACTAGTTTTTAATCTTTCTGACCCTTAGCTTCCAATTGAGCAAATGTTTTGATTAATTTTTATTACTATTAAATGGCATAATGAGAGCAAACATTCTCTATAATTTGTCAAGTATCGCATAACTGCTGAGATATAAACTGGTATTGGGAGAGATAAGAGAGAGAAAGCTGAGAATGCTAGGTGCATTATACTGATAATGCCACAGTATTCTGCAGTATTATACATCTTGTTTTAGTATTTTGCATTTGATTTTGCTGTAAGGATGATATGCTAAATTTATTAATAAGATAACCATTGTCAGGTCTTTGGTAGTTCAATACATTTAGTTGCAAACACAGAGAAACTATGCTTAAGGGGGGAAAATATTAACTACATTTACCATAAGACTTGAGAAAAATACAATTACCTAGTAGAAATAGCATACATCTGGTAAAAGAATTTTTCATGCCTAGAGGTAGAGAGTAAGAAAATGAACATATAGTTGAAGGATTATGTACATATAAATAATATAAGCATATTACATAGCTTATGTGAGATAAATATAATAGAATGGAGGTTGTAGTAACAATTGGGTTAGAGGAGGTGAAGAAACATGAATCAAGAAACCTCCTTTGCAATGGGAGTTCATAACTTACAGCAATTTGGGCATGTGAAGAAGGTTACAGGTACTTGTGACTAAATGTATTTTTGAAGTGAAGATAAAACTGTATATTTTCCCCCTTCAAAGGACAAACATACTTCTCTTAAACCCTCATGTTAGTACCAGACCATAGGATGCAGTAATAACCTTTGAGAGTTTTTGTTACATCCAACACAATGAGAATGAACAAAGGAAAATGCCACACAGTTCCTGGCACATATAAGGCTGAAATGTGCTCACTGACTATGTTTAGCATAGCAATTACACACACCTACTCTCCTCTGCACTTGGTCAAATCCTCAATAAAATAAAAGTTTGAAGAAAAACATAAAACCATAAGAATAAAGAGAACAAGAAAAGAGACTAGAAAGAAATATATATGAACAAAAATTTAGAAGCAAAGAGGCAATAAATGAATGTCAATTGACCTTAGCCCTTTAGAGTACTAAGTAAGTAAAATCTAAGCCAAGGGTCAAAGGAGATAAGAGGGATGAGTATCAGGGATGTTATATTCCAAGCACACAGACTATATACACTGTACAAACCCTGTGGGCACTATTAAAATAAAATTGGATATAAATAGATCTCAAGTTGCCCAACATGGAAGCCCTTGGAGGAGAGCCAAAAAGCAAGTGTATACAATATGAAAATTCTGGGATGGTTTAGAAATGGAAGACACTTAATAGCCCTGAAAGGAGAAGGAGCAGGAGTAAGGTGGGTTAGGGATATAAACAGGAGAATTGATTGAAAGGAAAAGTTAGACCTCCTATATCCCCTCTTCTAATCCTTGCAGCAGAACATTGAATATTTATTCTCTGAAGAGACTGAACTAGAGTAATTCTTACCTGGAGAATAATTGGCACAGAAAAACACAAATGTATCACATTAAAAACAGGAGGAATATACAAATAGGGTGGGAACTCTACCCCAGGAACAGACAAAGAATACTGGACTTCGACTGCCCTCATCACTAATAGGCAAAGTTTCCATGCCAAGAAAGACAAGCCAAGAAGACCAAAGGTGACCACACCCACCTAGAATGCCAACAGTAAAGCAGAAGTGTCACTGAGGAAAGTGGGGCACTGTATCCACCTCCAGTGATGTAGAGATTCTTCCCAGGGAGAAAGCAAGCTTGAAGAACATGGAGCTGGGTCATTCTCTCCATGGGAACTGACTTTATTGTGAACATAACATGGGAAAGATCAAGCCTAAAAGCACTGTCAAAAGCAATGGAGGTGTTGGTGGTCGTTAATTAATACAAGAATGATAGCTCCACGGGAGCAACAAACTAAAACATAGGCAGATAGACTAGGGGGAAAGATAACCAAGAAGAAGAACCCTCTTGAAGTTAAAAAAAGTTGAAAATCTACTTCAGAAAAGTGGCCAAAATTTTATAAGATTGTGGAGCAATTTATGCCTAAGTACATTTTTTTTCCAAGCTGTAGAGAAATCAGCTGATAATTAGTGCATGGAGTGTGAGACAATAAATATATAAATACATTTTAAAATTATGTAGCTGATAAGGAATTAAGATTCATCATTATAAAAACTTCTATAGCTCAACAACACCAACAAAAACAAAACAATTTAAAAATGGGCAAAACACTTAGATATTTCTTCAAAGGAATATACAAATTGTCAATAAGCATATGACAAAATGTTCATCAACATGGTTAATGTGAAATGAAAATCAAGTCTACAATGAGACAACATTTCACACTCATTAAGATAGCCATTGTGAAAAAAAAATAAAATTAAAAAATAAACAGAAAGTAACAAGTGTTGCCAAGGATATGAGGAAACTGCAACAGTGTACATTGCTGGATGGAATGTAAAATGTTACAGTCACTATGGAACACAGTATTATTGCTCCTTAAAAAGTTAAATATATAATTACCATATTATCCAGTAATCCTACTTCTGGGTAGACAACCAAAATAATTGAAAGCAAGGATTTGAACATGTATTTGTACACCCTTGTTTACAATAATATTGTTCAAAATAACTGAAAGGTAGAAGCCACCCAAATGTATATCAGCAGGTAAATCAACAAAATGTGATATATACATACAATGGAAAATCATTCTGACACATGTCCCAACATAAATAAACCTTAAATATGTAATGCAAAGTGAAATAAGCCAGTCACAAAAGACAGACATTGTACAATACCACTTAAGTGTACCTAGAGTGGTCAAATTCATAGAGATAACAGTTGCCAGAGGTTGGGGTAGGAGATGGAAATTTACTGTTTACTTTCTATGGAGTTTCAGTTTGGAAAGTTGAAAAATTCTGAAGAAGGATAGTGGTGATAGTTGCACAACAATGTGAGTGTACTTAACACCACAGAGCTAGACACAAAAATGGTTAAAATGGTAAGTTTGATGATGGATATGGTACTACAATAAACAAAAGTCAAAAAAAAAAGATAAAAATGGAGCTCTGAAAATGCCTTATCAGACAGAGCATATAAACAGAAATATAACTTGTTAATATTAATCACATAGCAATTCTTGATTTAAAATAACAATATCCAAAATGAAAAAAAAAATATCTAGAAAGGAACCATACTTTTGAACTAACTGAAGTACTGATGAACATGACAATAGATTATGCAATCAGAAGATTGAAGGGAAAAAAGACTATAGAAATTAAAAAAGATTTGCAGGTAATGTGGGACATCATTAAGCACATCAACATACAAATAATGACAGTAGCAAAAGGAGAGGAGAGATATAAATGGACAGAACGAATTGAAAAAAATAATAACTGAAAAAGTCCTAAATTTGATGACAAATATTAACACATCCAGAAAGCTCAAAAACCTCCCGTTATAATAAATATAGACATTTACATTCACACTGAGATACATCATAGTTAGAATGTAAAAAACAAATAAAAAGAGAAAATCTTGAAAGCAGCTAAAGAAAAACTACATATCACTTGCAATGACACCCCAACATGTATAAAAGCTGATTTCTCATGTGAAACAATAGAGGTTAGAAGAGAGAGGAATGACATATTCAGAGCGGAAACAAACAAAACTGCCAACCAGGAATCTTATATCCAGTTAAGCTATCTTTCAAAAATAAGTGCAAATAAAAAAAGCATATGACAAAATCCAGCAATCATTTATGATAAAAACTCTTAGCAAAATGGGAATAGAGGAATCATGTCTCAACATAATAAAGGTCATATAAATGCACAGCTAACATCATATTCAATGGGGAAAAGCTGAAAACGTTTCCCTTAAGATCAGGAAGAAGACAAGGTTGACCACTTGCACCACTTTTATTCAACAAAGTTCTGGAAGTTCTAGCCATAGCAATCAGACAAGAAAAAGAAATAAAAGGCATCCAAATTGGAAAGGAGAAAGTAAAATTGTCATGATATGCAGATGACATGATACTATAACTAGAGGACCACAAAGACTCCACCAAAAATAAATAAATGAATGAATAAATAAATAAATAAATAAATAAATAAATAAAACTGATAAATGAATTTAGTAAAGTATCAGGATACAAAATTAATACTTAGAAAAAGTTGCATTTGTATGCACCAATAATAAACTATCAGAAGGAGAAATTAAGAAAACCGTCCTATTTACAATTGCTTCAAAAACTATAAAATAGGAATAAATTTAATCAAAGAAGTAAAAGACCTGTATTCAAAAAATTATAAGACACTTAAGAGAGAAATTAAAGAAGTTACAAATAAATGAAAACACATAACATGCTCATGAATTGAAAGAATTAATATAGTTAAAATGTCAATACTACCTAAGGCAATATATAGATTCAACACAATTCCCATCAAACTACCATGACATTCTTCACAGAAATATTGGGTTGTCGGAAAAGTCATGACACAGTTTTGCAACAAAAAGCATAGAAAAAATACGTCATAACTTTTCTGACAACCCAATAGGACATATAATCCTAAAATTTATATGGAATCATAAAATACCCTGAATAGTTACAGCAATCTTGAGAAATAAGAACAAAGTGGGAGGTATCATGATATTTGACATCAAAACATACTACAAGGTTATAATAATCAAAATAGCAAGGTACTGGCATAAAAACAGATACATAGGTGAATGGAAAAGAATAGAGACCCCAGAAATAAATCCATATCTATATGGTCATTTAACCTACCACGATGGAAGCAAGAATTTATACTGGGGTAAAGAGAGTCTATTCATTAAATGGTGCTGGGAAATCTGGACTGACACATGCAAAAATATGAAAATGGACCAACTACTTATGCCATATATGAGAACAAATTCAAAATTGATTAAAGGCTTAAGTGTAAGATCTGAAACCGTAAAACTCATAGAAGAAATTATAGGAAGTAAATTTCCAGACATTACACTTACTAACATTTTTACTGATATATCCCTTTGGGCAAGGGAAGTAAGAGAAAAAAATAAATACATGGGATTACATCAAACTAAAAAAGTTTTGCAAAGCAAAGGAAACCATCAATAAAACAAAAAGGCATCTTACTGAATGAGAGAAGATATTTGTCAATGATACATCTGATAAGGGGTTAATAGCCAAAATTTTTAAATAACTCATTCAACTCAACACCAAAGAAACCAAACATCCCAATTAAAGAATGGAGAGAAAAGACATGAAGAGACGTTTTTCTAAAGAGGACATACAGATGGCCAACAGACATATGAAAAAATGCTCAACTTCATTAATCATTAGAGAAATGCAAGTATAAACCACAATGAGATACCACCTCACCCCAGTCAGAATGGCTATTATCAATAAATGAACAAACGGCAAGTAATGTGGAGGGTGTGGAGAAAAGGGAACCCTCATACGCTGTTAGTAGGATTGCAGATTGGTACAGCCACTATGGAAATCAGTATTGGAGGTATCTCAAAAAAAACTGTATACAGAACTACCTTATGATCCAGAAATTCCACTCTTAGGGATCTATCCAGAGAATTCCAAAACACTAATTTGAAAAAAATATATGCACCCCTATGTTTATTGCAGCACTATTCATAATAGGCAAAACATGGAAACAACTGAAATGCCCATCGGTAGACAACTGGATTAGGAAACGGTGGTACATTTATATGATGGAATATTACTGCGCTCTAAAGAAGAATGAACTCTTACCATTTGCACTGATAAGGGCAGACCTAAAGAACATTATGCTAAGTGAAATAAGTCAGATGGAGAAAGACAAATACCACATGATCTCACTTGTATGTGGAATATAAAGAATATAATAAATGAGTAAACTAATCAGAAACAATCTCAGAGATACAGAGAAAAAACTGAAGGTTGCCAGATGGGAGGGAGATGGTGATGAGGGATAAGGTAAAGGGATTAAAAAGCACAGATAGTTAACCACAAGATTGCTATGGGGATACTAAAGACAATTTGGGGAATATAATCTATAATGTCATAAAGATTTTGTAGAGTGTCAGATGGACATTTGTCTTATTAGGGAGACTACTTCATAGACAGCATGGATGCCTGAAGCTGAAGCTGAATAATACTGAATGTCAACTATAATTAAATATATATGTATAGTCATGGGAAGTGGAGTACAGCATAAGGAATAGAGTCAGTTGAATAGTAACAGCTATATAGGATGTCAGAGGGACAATAGGTTGGGGAAAGGGGGTTATCACTTTGTGAGGGGTGAAATGTCTAACTATGACATTGTTTTGTATACCTGAAAGTAATAATAATAATAAAAAATAAGTGTAAAATACAGACAGTCCAGATAAACTGAGAGAATTTATTACTAGTAAAGACAACTTACGAGAAATACTAAAGGCAATTCTTCAGGTTGAAAGTAAGTGACTCCAGATAGTAAATAAAATGTATATGAAGACAGAAAGAACACCAGTAATAATACTTATGTAGGTAAGTATAAAATAAATAATTGCATAATTCTCCTTTTCCCCTTAGCTGATTTATAAAGACACTGTGAAAAACAATGTGCATATGCCTGTATTGTTGGGCTTGTAACACTACAATGTAATATGTACGACAACGATAGCACAAAAAGAGGAGGAAGAAATAGAGTTATACTGGAGTAATGTTTCCAAATTGAAAGATAATATAAATCTGAAATAGATTCCAATAAGTTGAGACATATATTGTGAACCCTAGAGCAACCACTAAGAAAATAACTCAAACATAATGAAAGAAACTCTTAAAGGAATTAAAACATTACACTAGAAAACATTCACTTAATACAAGGGAAAACAGTAAGGAGGGATAGAAGAACAAAAACGTCATGAAATATATAGAAAACAAAAAGTAAAATGTGAAACATAAATCAGACTGTATTAATAATGTCATTAATGTGAATGGATTAAATATCCAATCATAAGTCAGAAAGAATATAAGTCTGGATAACAAGTTACAATAAAATATTTGCCAGGTACAAGAGACACACTTTAGACGGAAAATACAAATAGATTGAAAGTAAAAAGATGGGTAAAGATATATGCAAATAGCTACCACAAAAATTTTGGGATGGCTATACTAGCAACAGATGAAATTGACTTTAAAACAAAAACATATTATGTTACAGATGAAGAGGGATATTTTATAATAATAAAAGGATAGATTAATCAGGAAAATACAGTCATTTTAAACATATATGCATTTAAAAACACAGGTCCAGATTATATGAATTAAAAACTGGCAGGGCTCTAGGGGAGAGTAGATAATTCAACAATCATATTTGAGGATGTCAATGCCCTACTTTCAATAATGTATAGATCAACCAGGCAGTAGATCAACAATTAATAGGAGACTTGAACATATAAACAAATAGACCTAGCAGATATTTATTACATTGTACTCAACAACAGCAAAATACACATTCTCTCAAGTGCACATTGAACATTCTTTAGGATAGACTATATTCGAGGCCATAAATCACGATTCTACTAAGTAAAATTGAAACCGTACAAAGCATATACTCGAAACATAGGAAATAAAATTACAAATCAATAACAGAAGCAAATGTGTGGAATTCATAAGAATGTGGACATGGAAGAATACACTCCTCCATAACCAATCAAAAAAGAAATCACAAGGGAAATTGCAAAGTACTTTTAGATGAATGAAAATGAAAAGCATGATATACCAAAATTTATAGAATGTTAATGAAGAAATATGTAGAGATAAATGTATAATTATAAATGCCTATATTAAAAAAAAAAGTTAAAGGCAGATCTCAAATAAATAACCTAGCCTTTCAAACAAGACAATGAAAAACTAAATCCCTACAGAGAAATACCAAGACCTAGATAGCTTCATTGATAAATTCCGCTAAACATTTAAAGGGGAATTAATATCAATTCTTTACTAACTTGTGTAAAAAACAGAATTGGAGGAAATACATCTCAACTCATATGATGCCAGTATTATGCTGATACCAAGGCCAGAATAAAGCATAGGAATATAAACTACAAACACTATCACTATAAAACAAACTACAAAAAAATCAATAAATATAAGCACAAAAATTTACAACTAAATATTAGCAAACCAAATCCAGCAACCTAAGAAGGGTGATATTCTATGACCAAGTGGGACTCTAAACAAGAAAGACAAGGTTGGTTTATTAATGACAAATCAATTAATGTAATTTGTATCAGTAGAATACAGAAAAAAGATTATGATTATCTCAATAGACACAGAAAATGTATTTCAAAAAAATAGAGAGCCCTTAAAACATTGAACATGTATTACTTTTATATCAAAATGGTTAATTAAGAAACAGGAACCAAATGGCCCCTCTATAGGGCCTTAGTATATAATCAATGCAAGCACTTTTACACTTTGAGATGTTTTCTGAGGGATTTTATAAAACAAAAGTGTAGTTTTCATGGATCTTATATTTGTTGGTGAAGATCATCTTAGTCATTTTTATTCTGTGTCTTCCACAGGTATTTTAATTGCTTTATCATTTTCTTGCCTTCAATGTGATTACGAATACAGTTCAGATGACACCAAATAATATATCTCCAAACTGTAATTAATTTGACAGCAAAACTACAATTAAAACTTTAGGTTTTGTATACTGTCCACTCAGGAAATATACAGACAGAAACAAAATTAAGGAAATTATTAGTATATTAACCACAAGTACTATTCACAGGAAGCGATTATATATGTTAACATACTAGGAGATAAACTAATGCCCCCAAATAAGAAACCTTTATTTTAAATAAACATAAGAGGCCAAGCTTATCCTTTCAATGAAAATACTTATGCAAATTTATTTTGAATCCTGAGCATGAGTCAAACTTCATAAAAATCCTAATTGTAACAAATTTTCATTTCTTAATTTCATTAAACACATTCCACAAAGGTAGAGGAACAAGCATAATATAAATGTAATGAAGTCTTCTGAAGGAAAGGCGTTATATCGCTAGGAAAATTGGCAGGACTCAGATCTCTATCTGAGAAGAGGCAAGAAGAACCTCTAGTAATGAAGGGAAGAGGTGTGCTGAATCCCAAGAGGAGTCCGCCTAAAATAACCGAAGCTCCAGTTAACAAACATCCTAGGTAAAGTTCAGTGCTGCTCAGGTTTCCTTGCCTCAGGACTTGCAAAGAAAGGCATCTTGGTATAAATAGGTAACTACAGAAGAAGTGTTTGGATCTCATTTGGACTGTGTTTCTTCAGAGGCCTCAGCACTTTGGCTTGTTTTTAAAATTAACTAATCAATCTATCATTAACTACAGTGCATCTATTCTGCCAGGTAGCTCAAAAAGGTTTTAGCTACCCTAAGGCTACAACCCTATTCCCAGGAAGAAAAATTAGTATGATACTATGCCTAAAATGGTGAGGGGTTCTTCTCCATCAGCTTATTTTTTTTCTTAGCTGGGGAATAATCTATATAGAAGGAGGACCAAGGGAACCCATGGCTACTTTTTCAGATAGGAGTTGATAATATCTGAAGCGTAGAAAAACAGTAGGCCTCATATCTCCATATATTCAAGTCTAAGAGACCAATTGACGAATTTTTGCCTGAACTTCTATTCCTCTTCCCTAGGGCAAAATATCCAGAGGAGGCTGAGCTGATATCCTTTCCTACACTTCACTTTCTTCCATTTTCCACTACCTGTCTCTGTCTAGTATTTAGATCTGTACTGAGTTCCATTAATGAATCTTAATTTTGCAGTCAACATGCATAGCGCTCACAACCTAAGAGTGGAAGAAATATCTGGTTCACTTTTCTTGGAGGAGAGGGACATATCTAATTACCTGTGCAATAATTCTTTAAGTAAGTTCACAGATGAATGATTCAAGGGTCCAGCTTAATTTATGTCAGGAATAAATTCTTTTGTCATATTTCATAACATATCTGATTTACAAATAGACTACTTATTTAAAATTAATAGGTTTTGATACACAGGTTGCTTGTACAAAACTTGTTTACAGCAATCATGCAAACAAATAAAAGGGATAAGAATAAATTTATGATAAACATAACTTTTTAATGTTCTACATATCTGAGTATTTAGGGAATCAAGGCTAGTCAGGGGAATGGGTATTAGAAATCTCTAATGCAGGTTACAAAAATACTCTAATGCTCTCAAGGTATATCCTCTTTATCTACACCACTTTGGGAAAGTGCCAAAAGATAGGTATTCTGAAAGCAACTATGCAAAGAATCAATATAAGCATGCCTCCTAGGATAATT
This sequence comes from Aselliscus stoliczkanus, assembly GCA_033961575.1. NCBI lineage: Eukaryota > Metazoa > Chordata > Mammalia > Chiroptera > Hipposideridae > Aselliscus > Aselliscus stoliczkanus. The sequence continues at coordinate 96,476,798 of CM066731.1, forward strand.
CAGTTTTGTCTTTTGTGTAAAAAAAAGTAGTTTGTGAGGCATATTAAATTAGAAAACAATCTTAAGTGAAGGCATTTCCAGGACAGGTGTTAGATTTGCCTGATACCCTCAAATGTCTTAGCAGAATGTTTGACACATGGAAGATGCTAATATTTGTTGAATGAAAAATACATTTATAAAATATTTCATTTCTTATGTTGAAGACTGGAAAAAAAATCAGTCATCTCAGTGGGGCTGTGGTTCACTTCTTTGTCTCTTCACACATGCATTTGTCTTTTCATGTGATAATCTTGACATCTCTACCATATTGTAATCTCCTGAATCATAAAGATACCAGTTTATTATATTTATGTGTATCTTCGACTTCCAACACAATGTTTTCTAACATTAGTAACTCAATAAATAGTTGGTGTTTATAATAAAAACAATGATAACATTGTTTAAAGTCCCAGGAATAAAAATATTAGAAATGATTCACTCTGATAATAACTATTACTATTATAATAATAACAACAATAATGACAGACTTCATTCATTCATTCAGTCAGTCAGTCAGTCACTACTTATTAATTATATCTGACATATAACACACTGTGTCACATATACCATGATGATCAAAAGCAAAATTCATCCTGGTTAATATTCTACTGGAGAGATAATCAAATGATAAATTGATAAATATAAAATTGCAGGGTAAGAACCATGGATGAAAGAAACTTAGTGCTATGAGAGGATTAATGATGGCACTGGACCCACTCAGGAATGTCACTAAAGATTTCCTCAAGGAGACAATATGAGTTGAGATCTGATCTATTAGTGCTTAACTTAATATAGAGCAAATTAGCTTGGGAGATAGTTAAAATATAGGTTATGACTGGTGAAATCTGGGATGATGCCTGAGAGTCCCTTCTACTGTGGTCATACAGCAGCCTGGCCGTCTGCCCCCATGCACCTGTCCTTAACAACAGATCCTCACGGAGACAGTACTTTCACTATGTTTATGGCAATTCCCCATGGGAAGCCAAGAAAGAGGGTTGGCTAATCAAAGATGAGTGGGACCCTAAGCTATCAATAGGGCAACTCAAGCCAGACACAGTCCAGGGGGTACCATGGGAGGAATCATGGAGGTGAAGTATATGGGCAGAAGACTCCTTATCTACAATGCTAACAGCCTGCCTGAGAAGTGAAACCTGAACAAATGATAACATCTGTCCTCCATGCATTCTTGCCCTTAGACCTCTTAGTGAGCAGTTTCTGTCTCCCAGGAGGTGCACGTATACAGGTGATGGAACATTCGGTAAAGGCAGCCTGCAGGCCATGGGGTGATTTGACTTAGAGCTAAGTTCTCTGGAATGATGTATGTGACTTACAGAACGTGGAAAAATACAATGCTACTTCCTTGTGTGTATCCCAATAAAAGCCGCAGTCAAGCTCGATTCGGGGCTCATTGTCCTAGAGGCATTAAGTCCCCTGGCTAGCACTGCTTTTGAACTATCCTTTGTCTCTTGCCTATCATTTCTGTTTCTTAGTCTCTGTCGGCCCTCTCGAAATGCTCAACCCAGTGGTGTCTGACACGACATTCTACCAAGCCCCAAAGTGAGAGCTGTGCTGATTATTCAACTACAGTAATTTGAGCAGCAGTGATTTGGGGAGAGGAGGGATAATAGAACAGATAGTTTGAAAAAAAAACTGTTGAAGAAAAAATTTAATGTCTCAAGGCAAACCAGACACACTAAACCAAATGAGAACTACAGTTTCCATTAGCAATTCACTTTCCCTCTGTGGGTGTAAGCTTACAGGCCTTGGGTTCCTTATCTCTTCTGCTGCTGGTAGACACATGCTCCTACGGAGTTCAGCAGGAAAACCACAAGTAAGCACATGTAAATCTTTTTTAAAAGAGGGGAAACCTTGACTATGGTTCATTTTAGAATCTAAAAAAGGAGAGGGAGGGAGGGAAGATGGGAGGCAGAGAAATAGCAGGAGAGGAAGGGAGAGGGAGAGGGAGAGAGGGAGGGTGATGGGGATGGGGAGGGGGGGGAGAGAGAGAGAGAGAGAGAGAGAGAGAGAGAGAGAGAGAGAGAGAGAGATTGGGAAACTGTGTCACCTTTTAACACCTCATGTCACTTTCCAAATTGTGAATGGGTTCAAAGAGATACATGCATAGTCCCTGAACTACAGCACTTTTCCCCAAAGTGAACACATAACCCCAGGAGACCAGGCTGTGAGGAAATGAGTACAAACCTTCCAGATGCAATATGGCAGGCTATTTGATTTCATATAAATGTAGAAGACACAGCCTATATGGTATGAAAATCAGTATTCTCTCAGACTTTGTGGTTTTGAATAGACCTTTTTATGTCCCTAATATTTTTCTCTGCAATCATAATCTAATACGTATATGAATAGCTATGTTTAAGACTAAACACATAAACAAAAAAAGTTACCAGAAATAATCAGTATACAAATAAATAAATACTTTTTCATTATAATTTTATTTAGGATGAAGAATGCTAAATATTGGCTTGTTTAAAGTCCCAGGAATAAAAATATTAAAACTGATTGACTCTAAGAATAACTGCTATCTGGTAAAATTTATTTTCTTTTTGTACATTCCTAAATTTTCAAAATTTTGATAATAAGCATGTCCTACTTTGTAACAATAAAAAAATGAATTTTATTGAGAATGTAAGTAGTTTTTAAAATCCACAATAAAATTAGACTGAAAAGGATCAGTGATTTTCATGGTAGGCATTATAGAGTAGTCTACTGATTAGAGAGTTTGCCAAATAAAGATCCAGCCCATATTTGTATTCAGTCCTTAAAAGACAGTGCCATAACATTTTTGTTCTCTCTTGCTGATTTATATTTCCATGAATTTACCTGATCCTATCATAATGTTATTCATTTCAGTTTTATTATTCAATATTCACACTCAAGATACCAATGTCTAGACAGGCCTTATCAAATAGTGTTTACTTTCCCTAGTTCATATTCCCCAATTTCTGAAGTATATTTCTTTTATAGATCAAGTCTTTTACTTTAATTTACCCAAGACTTATTTTCATCCATAAAGAACCTTCTAGTTTTCTTTTCTGACAGCAGAGGGTACCATGAATGATAGAATTCAATTGCTGAGTTGAAATAATGCAGCTGGCTTTATCTTACATTAATATGTCTTTTGATTAGTTTTGCCTATTACATGAGAAAGAATGTTACACAAATGTAATGATTTTAGGTATCCCACCTGGGTCCATAATTCTGTCTAGATTATAGAACACAAGCTTTGCAGAAAAGAAGCTGAGAATTCTAGATAGGAGTGACAATGGAAATGAGTAAAAGTTTAAAACGAGTTCAATGTAAATATGCTACTCACTAATTCTAAACATGATAGATGTGACATGAAGTCGTGCACTTCACCACATATGCTTAGGAGAGAATTAAAATATGTTAATATTTATACTTATAAAAGTCTTTACATTTGACAAAATCAGAATACCTCAAGCAGTCTTTACAAGTAGAAACAGAAAGTCAGAATACTATTTAACCCATTTTCTAGAACCCAATTAGTAAATTTATATAACAAAATTGTTGAGCACTTTCATATTCTGCCATCTAACAATGATAAAGAGATATTGAACTAACTGAGGAACATAAAAACAGGGGTTAACCAGGTTGTGCAGTATAGTAGTTAAAAATAATCTTTTATGACAAACTGATTTGTTTGCCTCCCCAGTCTGCTGCTAATTAGCTCTGTGAGCTACTATGAAGCATTCGCTTAACCATCTAAGTCTCTGGTTTCTTATCTGTAAAGTGATCATAAGAATATTAACTGTAAAAATCTTCTAGGAAAACAAGCAAGATAATGTTAGTAAAGTACCAATTTGATTCTTGATCAATAATAACTGTTCTCCTGAAAAATTAACTTTGCAACATTTATAGGATTTTTAAAGGTGTATTATAGCACCTGTAAAATTTTCTTGAGTCTATGGACTGATTGGTGATACTGGCTAATCATAATGAAGGGCAAGGGACTGGAGAGCTATGTACAACATCAATGATTAGAACTTGGGGTGATTAAGATGTTAGAATCAAAGTTGAGACGTACCCTGTGAATTGTGCTTATTATTTAGATGGATTACCTTAAAAAAGTAACCTATTTGGAACTATTTTTTTCAGAGGCAGAATGAAGATTCCAGTTGTACCTGCCTCATGGGATTATTGGCAGGATTAAATGGCACAGTATGTATAAAGCACCTGCCACAATTTGTGGGGCATAGAAATCTAGTAGATAATATAAATAAAACACTAGTCTTCAATTGTTGGGGATAAAATGGACCTATACTTTGGAAAGCAAAGTAGGAGAATAGAAAATGAATTCAAATATTCAACAGGATGAAAATAGGACTTATAGTATAGCTGATAATTATGTCTCTAAGAAATAGTCTCTAAGACTATTTCTGTTTACATTGCTCATTTATTCAGTTCTTTAGATTCCACAAAGAAAAAACTGATGAGGGCTAGATGGAATGGGGATGGGAGAATGGGGGGACAAGGTAACATAAACTGATAACTACAATACTACTGCAGAGACAGAAGAGACAGTCTAGGGAATATAATCAATAAGGATGTAAATATTTTTTTTTAGGGGAACAGACAGATGCATGTCCTTTTAGGGAGATCACTTCATGGACAGTGTAGAGGCCTTACCACTGCACTGTACATCTGAAGCTGCCGCTGAACAATATTACATGTCAACTATAATTTAACACATATATAGTCATAGGATGTGGAATATAGTGTAGAGATGTAGTCAATGGAATTGTAATAGATATGTATGATATTGGGTGTGGGAGGGCAGGGGAGAGGGAGGGGAGAGTCACTTTTAAGGGGTGAAAAAAATAACTATTGCATTGTTTTGTACATCTGTAACTACTACTACTAATAATAATAATAAAATTAAATTAAAAGAAAAAGTATGAAAAACAAATTGATTAAAGAAAGTCTTCAATGTAAAATATCTATACAAAGTAATTGAAACCTTATGAATATTTTTGAATAAAATTTCAATGTGGATATAAAAAAAAGTCAGTTATGATAAAACTTCTATGAGCATGATATTTTTTGTAGTCTTTGATGGGCCTTCAAGGAGTTTTATATACATGAACAGTTATAAAAGTGGATAGTAATACTAGAAGTGCTATTGATATATAGAGGAAAGAGATAAACCATAGTCCAGAGTAGCTCGGGCAAAAGTCGTTTATATTGTTTATGATTTTTGAAGTATTCACAATTTCTGGGAAGATTGAAAGGCAAAAGCAAAACATGGAAAGGAAAAAGCATAAGAAATGTTCAAATAATAATTAGTAAAATAACTGATGGGTGTAGAGGTTAGAAAAAATGTAAGTGGTTGGAAATATAATTGAGAAGGAACTGAGGCTAGATACATAGTATAATACTTAATATACATATTTTCATTGTTAGTTTAAATTTTCTGTCACCATTATCTGTCACTAGACTGTTAAGTCATTGAGAGCAGAGATTCTGCATTTCATCTCATTATCCTGATACCTAGCGGGGTACTTCCAACCATCCACTGTTGATGTATTCCACTTTATCCATAAGGTATCTGCACTAATGGCATTTGCAGGCTCAAGGGATAAAGACAAGTGAATAATTACAATACCAGATTGTATATGCTATGATAGGGGAAAAACGGGGTTCAGTTGTAAATACTATTAGTGTTTCTGGGGAAGATTTCCTAAAGCAAATTGCATCTAAGGTGAGACTTACATTCTAAGTGGAAATTTACCAGGAGTGTGGGGGAGGAATGGTTTATAAAGAGGACAGGGTGTAAAAAAAGATCCAAAACTGAGAAAGGACACAGTATAATCAGGCAACTAAGGAAAGTTTGGGTGGACCAAAGCAGACTATGAGGAAGGATAAAAAGAAGCTAGACAAGCTCATAAACTATGTTAAGGAATTTAGAAATTATAGTTAGGGTTTGAAGGAATCATTGAAAGATTCAGAGAGTCACATGATACATTAGATGTCTAGGGGAAATAAGGATGTTGACAGAGCAAATTTTTTGGAGATAAATCAGAGCATAGTCAAAGAAAGATAGTGTTTGTTTTTTTTTGTTGTTTTTTTTTTTGTTTTTTTTTTTAGAGGGCAGTGTTACTGGCCCTCATATGTGGGATTTGAACCAGGGCCGCTGGTGTCCCAAGCCAGCTCTTAACCACCGTGTCACTCGACCGGCTTGAAAGATACTTTTTAAGGAAGGAATGACACATCTTTTTATAGAACAGAAAGGAAATATAGTTATGGTTTCAGGCACCGTTATTTTTTTAAATAATGCTAAATTGTAAAATCACTTTCTGTTTGGCTTCTATTTTTCTTCTTGGATAAAGTAGATGAGGTTATATGCTGACAGTTGAAGAGGATGTAGTATAGTCAGGGATAAGACAGAAATAGCCATTGGGGACAACCCAAATAACAGGTGAGTCAGGAAAAATTGAAATATTTCTTTCAAGTTGGAAAATAAAAACACAAAGGGGTCCTAATTGCATGATTGCTTTTGTATGATTTCACATTGTGTGATTTGTTTTTTCTTTTTTTCTTTTTTTGTTCCCCTCCAGCAATGCAACACAAAAGCAGGGACTAGTTCACAGATGGGTTAATTGAGGTTGAGAAACTCAATAATTGTTTGAAGAAATGAATAAACTAATGAATGAAACAATAAACTCAATTAGGCACTGGATTATAGTGAATAATGACCACCAGATCTGTAGGAAATGAGGCAATACTAAAAACTTTTATAATAATTTGATTAAAACAATATTTTAGAAAGATATGTCCAGTGGCAATGTGAAGGAAAGATTGGAAAACAAGCAAGATGTACAAGGATTAGCTAGGGTTTTGATGTTAGTAATAGAAAGAAAATGTTCTATTCCTATTTTGCTGAGATATTATTTATCATGATGTGTTAAATTTTGTCAATTTTATTTTTCTGTACCTTTGAAATGTTCACATGTTTTCATTTATTTGTTTGTGTTTGGTCCACTTGTCCATTTCTCCTAAGTTGTCAAATTTGTTGGTATAGACTTGTTTATAATATTCTCATTTTTCTTTCAGTGGGCAATACTTTGTCCGATAAAATTTCATCAAATGATGCAGTTGTTCTGTATCTGAACTGCCAAATATGGTATCTACTAATAGCACATATGTGACTACTGAGGTCTTGAAATGAGGCTGGAGTGAATAAAAATCTGAATTTTTAATTTTATTCAATTGTAACATTTATATTTAAATAACCACGTATGGTTAGAGCAAACCATTTATAAGTCTCTAATGATAACCCCTTTTTCATTTCTGATGCTAAAAATTTGTGTTTCTTCTATTTTTGTCTTCATTACTTAGTTAGGAGTTAATAAATTTCATTGATCTTTTAAAAAAACTATCTGTTGGCTTTGTTCATATTCTCTATTGTTATTTGCAAATGTGTTGATTTCTATTTAATTCATTCCTTCTACTTGTTCGGATTTTTACTTTGCTATCTCTTTCTCCAGCAATTAGGAGAGATTTAGATTATTAAATTTACACTTTTTTTCTTTCCTAATATAAGCACTTTTAATTTTCCTGTAAACATCATTTTACCTACATACATCAACTTATGATTATTTTAGTTTAAAATATTTTTTGTAATTTTTTCCTCTTTATCAATTAATGAGAAGGGGGATACAAATCATATTGATGATTGGGTAATTGTGTATTCCTACCTTTAATTTTGCCAAATTTGCGTCATATATTGAAAAGGTCTGTTATTAGGTACAAAAGCATTTGTGGCTGATATGTACTCATGTTAATTGACTTTCTTATCATTATAAAATGTTCCCTTTCATGTGTGATAAAACTCTTAGTACTGAAGTCTATTTATCTGATTTTTTTTTTTTAGCCTTCTTGTGATTACTATTTTTTTTTTTTTGAGGGCAGTGTCACTTGCCCTCATATGTGGGGCCCAAACCGGGGCCACTGGCTTCCCAAACCAGCGTTTAACCACCACGCCACTCGGCAGGCCCAGATTACTATTTTTTGATATACCTTTCCATCAAATTAATTTCAACCTCTCTGTGTCTTTATATAAAAAAAATACTTTGTGGGCTGGCCGAGTGTCTCAGTTGGTTAAGACCTTGCTCAAGATTGCAAGCCCTGAGCAACAGGGTTGCCAGTTGGAGTCCCAGCCCGAGCTGAGCAGTCACTGAGCTGCCAACAGGCTAAAAAGAAAAAACAAAAAAAAACAAAACATTGCTTATAGGCAGCCCATACCTATTCATTCTAGCAATTTTAATTGGAGTGTTTATCATATTAACATGTAATATAAATGTGAATATAATTGCATTTAGTTATATTATCTTATTTGTGTTTTGTCTGTTTCCTTAGTATTATTGTCTTCCTGTGTTCCTCAAAACCTGCCTATTTTTGAACGGTATGACTTTTTTAAACTTCCATTATATTTATTTATTAAACTATACTTTGTTGCTTATGTATATGTGCGTCTGTTTTGTGTATCTGCCATTTTAAAGGGTGCTCTAGGATACAATATATCCTAGGAAACAAAACTTGAGTTTTCATAGCCTACTTAGAATGAATGCTTTACTGTTTCAGAAAAAATGCAGAAATCCTGAAACTTTATAGGTCCATTTACTCTCCCTCCTTCCCAATATTTAATGTTATAGTTGCCAGATACGTATGTGTGTATATATATATTATATATTACAAACCTCAAAGGACACTGCTATGATTTTTTGCTTTCAACTGTCTTATGTGTTCTACAGAAATTAAGAGAAAAAAACAACACTTTTTCATTTACTCAGATATCAAGACAAGAAAAAAAGACGGTAACATGAATTATAATTAAGAATAGTCATTTTGTTTCTCTACATAGCGGTGGAAAAATCTATTTACATATATCAAAACTTCAAATGAGGAAAAGGGAAGAAAGAAAAAACAAGAGAAAAATAAGCTAAGTAATTTTTTAATGCACTCTTATTTGTATTTATTGCTTTTATATCATGGATCAAGCAAGATTCTGTGGTATAGATGTCTGAAACTGACTATATTCAATGATCTAAACTTGTGTCTCTGACACATGTTAGTTTTTTTCTAACGTTTCCTACCCATGAAATTTTCTTTTAGCTAATTAGATGCTCACAACTCTGGATTTATACAAAATTATGTATCCCTAATTTTGACTGCTGTAGTAGAATTCAATTCACTGGGATACAATAGCAAGAAGAGGTTTCACTCTTATAGCCTCCTCCTGGAAGGAAGGCTTTCCTTCATATTTCCTCACCTCTAAGCTCTAGGGCCTTGTGGAAAGCAGCCTTCAATTTCATGAGATCCAAGACACTTGAGATGTGTGTGTTTGCACATGTAATTTGGAAATCAAATGGCTTTCTATTTTTCTTCTCTTCACTACACCTGGAGAATATTATGAAAATAACACTTTGAAGTAATATAAAAGCGAGATAAGTAAGTCGTTGTGGACCTTTTAGGAACTCAAATGCATAGAAAAGGTATCTGGATGCATAATAATCTCACATACATTGCAAAACAGCACTAGTATGTGTAATATTACTTTTGTTATAATTTTGTTATAATTTATATTTATTACACCCTCTCATTAATTGAGTTTTAATTTTTTTAATATTAAAAATTTTATTTTTAATATTGTGGCATATATTCATCACAGTTTCATACATTTGATTACACTTGCGAAGGAAAAGGTCTCTGCTTTAGAAAAAATACACAACCTTAGAATACTCTCTTTCTTATGTATACATAGAATACATAGTATATTTTCATTTTTCTTTTAGGCTTTAAAGATTCTAAAAGAAGAGGACAAACAGGGCAAAAATAGAACACTGAAGTCCAACAGGAACAATGTATTTATGATTATAAGGACATAGAATCTCTCTGGACCCTATTGATAATCTAAATACATGAGTTTTTGTTTACTGCTCTACTCTCATATACTGACCACTTACTAGTACAAACAATGTGACAAATACTGTTCTTTCCAAGTATGTTTGCATTTAATATTCACTGCAAATTTATGTAAAGGCTTCGTATTTAGTACCATTTAATGGAGGAAGAAATAAAGTATCAAATAATTTGAATAATTTATACTCTTTCTCAAAGCTCATAACAAAGGAATTAGAATTCAGGCCATGATCTACAAGATTTCTGTTTTTGCTCATGAAAATTCAATATGGTCTACCCCCTGTTTCATGAGAGGAACACAAAAAATAAAAATTATATAAAGAACTGATAATCTTGGGTGAAAGTATCCTTTGTACTTAGAAAGCCTTGACTCTACTTCATGGTGGAAATATCAACAGACAGGGAAGATTTAACAAATTAAGTGATTATAATAAAAAAAAATAAGAAGTTTAAAACTTAGATACTATCACCAAATATTCTGAAATAATTTCATAAAATGCTAGTATTTATTACTTATATTTGGATTAAAAATATGTAGGCTTTGGGTAGGAGATAGTACTAATTTAATAAATGGTTATCAAAGTTGTATTCTTACATGGCAGATTCTTATATTACTATAACTTTAGTAATAAATAATGAATATTGTTCTTTGCCTTTATTCAATGTTGTATTTATTATAGGGTATGAGGCTACTGGATGAGAATAAGCTCTACAGACTTGATAAAAAGTAAAATACAATTCTGAGGAAGAAGTTTTATGTGAATAACAGTTCAAACTCATTTGATTTCAGGTAGGGTAGAGTCCATACTCTAAGATTTAATGTGAAATATTTGGACCTGCAAATATTAAACAGATATCGGTGGTCAAATAGGAAAAAAAACAAAAAAAAAAAACAAGACAAAACAAAACTAGAGCTATTTTCCTCAGATTTATGGAACATGGATATTTTTAATTTTATTTTGGGAATGAAGAAAGATTTCATTTGAAGAGAGTTTTTACTATGGAGCAAATGATTAATTTCCAAATCCACAGAATAACAACCCTAAATATTATCTTCACAATAAGCCTTCCTTCTAACAAATGTAAAATGCCGTGTCTCAGGCAAGAGAAACAGAAACACATCTGAGGAAATTTATCCCCATTTATAAATATTAGGTATGTCATCTCTCTCTTGAAGACCACTTATTTCAAAGGCAGTGTTACCATTCTCATTCCTGGTGTTAAAACAGGAGAGTCTTCTAGTGTAATTCTGGAATCAAACTACAAATGCAAATAATAAGAAACACACTTCATAGAATTATACACAACTGTTAGATGATATATTCTTCCTTGTCTCAGATAGCAATATTAGAGAAAGTTTTCACCCACAAATAAAAAGTGTATTTTAAAATTTAATTTATTAATGTAATCAAAATACATTTTGAGAATAATTCATGTTGAATAGGATGAATATTAAGGAATTTTGCTTTTATAAATAGTTTCACAATAGAATTTTTCTAAACCTTTTTTTTTCATATTTATAAAAATCTATTTTCTCTTTGATAAGAATTTCTGTTCAATTTTTTCTGTTTTCTATCTTGAGTATTTGTGTAATTGTTTTTTACACATCATTCCATTGCTTAAAATGATTAGAAATCTGTTTTCTATAAAGGTTCTGTAATTGTCAAAAAGATATAGAAACTAAAGCACACATTGTAATGTTATACTCCAATTTTATGGCAAATATATTTCAAGATACTGTTCATTATATCATATTGCCTCATTAAAACTTGCTTTGATACTCTGATACCAAAACCAGACAAAGACATAAAAAAAGAAAATTAAAGGCTAATATCCCCGATGAACATAGATACAAAAATTCTCAACAAAATATTATCAAATTGAATTCAATTTTATATATATATATAAAACAACCAAGTGGGTTTTATCCCAGGGATGCAAGCATGGCTCATCATCCATCAGTCAATCAATGTTATACATCACATCAGCTAAAGAAGGGTAAAAACCATATGATCATCTCAATAGATACACAAAAAGCATCTAACAAAATTCAACATCCTTTTACAATAAACAAACAAACAAACAAAAAACCCAAAAAACAAAGCAAAACAAAACTCTAAAAAAGTGGGTATAGAGTGAACATACCTCGGCACAATAAAGGCTAAATATGACAAATCCATAGCTAATATCATTTTCAGTGATGAAAAGCCAAAATTTTTTTCTCTAAGATAAGAAACAAGAAAATGATGCCCACTGTTACCACCTTTATTCAACATAGTATTGAAAGTCTTAGCCACAGCAATCAGACAGGAAAATAAGTAAAGGACATCTAAAGCAGAAAGGAAGAAGTAAAACTCTCACTATTTGCAGATGACATGATGCTATTGATATAAAACCTTAAAGACTCCATTAAAAACTATTAGAACTCAGAAATGAATTCAGTAAAATTGCAGAATAAAAAAACTAATATACAGAATCTGTTATGTTCCTATATTCTAATAACAAACAATGATAAGAACAAATTAAGATAATAATACCATTAACAATTGCATTAAAGAACATAAAATAACTAGGAGAAAACTTTAACCAAGGAGAAAACTATTCTGAAAACTATAGGACACTGAAGAAAGAAACTGAAGCAGATACAAATAAATGGAAGGATATACCATGCTCATGGTTTCAAAAAATTATTGTTAAAACGTCCTTACTACATAAAGCAATATACAGATTCAGTACAATCTCTCTCAGAATACCAAAAGCATCCTTCTCAGAACTAGAACAACTAATGCTGGAATTTGTATGGAACTGAAAAAAATATCGAAATAGGCAAAAATTAAAAAAAAAAAAAAAGAAAGAAAAGAAACTGTAGGAAAAACCATGCTCCTCAATTTTAAACTATACTGCAAAGCTACAATAATCAAACAATATTGTACTGGCGCACACACACACACACGTATATATAGTTTACATATATAGTTTACGCCATTACAGAGTACGGATCCTACAAAACAATCTTTGCTTATATGGCCAATCAATCTATGACAAAGGAGGAGGTAAGACTATGTAATGGGGTAAAGACAGTCCACAATTTGTGGTGTTGGGAAAACTAGGAAGATACATGCCAAAAAATGAAAATGGACCACTTTTTTACATCATATACAAAAATGAACTCAAAATGGATTAAGACTTAAATGTAAGACCAGAAACCATAAAACTCCTAGAAGAAAACATAACAGAAAACTCTTTGACAATGTTCTTAGCAATATCTTTTTGGGTATGTCTCCTTGGACAATGCAACTACAGAAAAAATAAACAATTGGGACTACAATAAACTAAAAAGTTTTTACACAGCAAAGGAAACCACACACACAAAAAAGAACCTACTGAATGGGTGAAGATATCTGCAAGTGATACATAAAATAAGGGGTTAGTACCTAAGATATATAAGTACTCATATAATTTAGCAACAACAACAAAAAACAAACTAACTAAAAATGGTCATAGGGCATGAGTAGAGTTTCTCCAAAGAGGACATACAAATGGCAAATAGACATATGAAAAAATGCTCAACATCACTAATCATCAGAGAAATGCAAATCGAAACCACAATGAGATACAACCTCACACCTGTTAGAATTGCTGTCATCTAAAATCAACAAATAAGTGTTGCTGAAGATGTGGAGAACAGAGAACCCTCAAATACTGTTGGTGTAATTGTAAACTGGTGCAACCACTATGGAAAAAGCATGGAGAACCCTCAAAAAATTAAAAATAGAATTGACATAAAACCCAGTAATACCAATTCTGCATATTTACCTGAAAAAAACAAAACCATGAATTTGAAAAGATATATGCACCCTTATGTTCATCACCACATTATTGACAATAGCCAAGATATGAAAGCAATCTAGGTGTCCATTGATAGATGAATGGTTAAATAAGATGTGAAAATATATATATTGGGGGTCCCCAAAAATGTGTACACATTTTAACACATGTTATCTATGCTCAAGAAGTGTTCATCCCAACGTGTTTGGATGCTGATGGTAACCACCTTTAGCACCTTTTTGTAATCACAAACATGACTTGTATTTATCTTTTGTTATCAGTATGTATTATCACAATTTTAATAGTTTTTCCTTTCTTAAAATGCGTATACATTTTTTGGCACCCTCTGTGTGTGTATATATATGATATAGAGGCTGAGTGGCTCAGTTGGTTAAGAGCTCGCTCAAGAGAACGAGCTGAGCTCTGAGCAACAGCAATTCCATGCCCAGCCCGAGCTGAACTGCCACTAAGCTGTCAACAGGTGACAGGATAGCTCAGCTAAGAAAAAAAAAAAAAAGAAAAAGAAATATTTGATATAGATAGATGATATAGATAGATAGGTAGATAGATAGATAGATAGATAGATAGATAGATACAGACAGATATAGATATATAGATATACAGATATACACACAAAAGGGAATATTACTCAGCCATTATAAGAATGAAATATATGAGTTCCTTATATATTTTGGATATTAGTTCCTATTGTAGGCATTATTTGCAAATAAATTTGTTTGATTGCCTCTTCATTTTGTTGATGGTTTCTTTTGTTGTGAAGAGCTTTTTAATTTGATATAGTCCTATTCCTTTACTTAAGCTTTTACTCCCCTTGCATTTGAGGTCAAATTCATAAAATCTTCAAACCACAGTGAGATATCACCTCACACCTTTCAGAATGGTTATCATCAACAAGACTAATAATAACAGGAATTGGTGAGGCTCTGGAGAAAAAGGAACCCTCATACACTGATGGTGGGGATGCAGATTGGTGTAGCCACTATGGAAGGCAGTGCAGAGATTCCTCAAAAAATTAAGAACAGAATTACCATATGACCCAGCAATCTCTCTCCTGGGTATATACCCCAAAAATCTGAAAACATTTATCCATAAAGATATATGTGTTCCGATGTTCATTTACGGTGGCCAACCATGGAAACAACCAAAATGTCCTTCAAAAGATGACTGAATAAAGAAGATGTGGTATATATGCACCAAGGAATACTATTCTGCCATAAAAAATGAAATATTGCCTTTTGCAAAGACATGGATGGATCATGAGATTATTATTTTTAAGCAAAATAAGTCATACAGAAAGAGTTGAGAACCATATGATTTCACCGATATGTGGGATATAAAACTGAAAGCAACAAAGAAACAAAGCAAACAAATAAACAAAAACTCATACACACAGACAATAGTTTAGTAGTTAACAAAGGGTAAAAGGGGAGGGGTTGAGAGAAGAGGGTAAACAGGGTTAAATATATGGTGATGGAAGGAGAAAAGAATCTGGTGGTTCATCTGGTGATGAACACACAATGTGATGTATTACAGAATTGTATACTTGGAACCTATGTATCTTTACTAACCATTATCACCCCAATAAACTTTAATTAAAAACAAGAATATCTAGAGCAATGCTTTTCTTTTTATCAGGCTGTATCAACTTAATAAACACATTCATTTTTGTTTGCTTTCAGTTAAAAAAAAAAAAAAAAAAGAATGATATCTTCCCATTTGAGACAACATGGATGGACCTAGAGGGTATTATGCCGAGTGAAATAAGTCAGAAAAAGACAAATACTGCATATTTTCACTTACATGTGGAATCTAAAAAAATGAGTGAACACACATATCATAAAATAAACTAGTTTTGAGTTAACATTTTTTGATTTATTACAAAACATCTCTTTATTCAACAAATATTGACTTGCATATTCTCTATATAACACGTATGTGGTTTATGCTGAGGATATGGAGATAACCAAAGCTCTCCGTCTGTCCAAAAGTAATATTTCAGTATAATGAGAACAAAAATTGGCCCCCCTTTCAATAAGCAAAAATAAAAGTACTTTGGGGATAAAGAGGAGAGCTTTGTAATTCCAAAGATAACAAATAGAAAAGGGGTGGGAGGAAGAATAACTTTACTGAGGAGAAACCTGACAAATACTACCTGAGCCAGATCACCAAAGTGAACATGAACAGTTGTAAATTGTGTTGATGGTATATACCTTTGGTGTTATGTGGTGAAAATGACATTTCCCTCTGTGGTCTTCCTCCTAATAAACTATAACCCCAGTATTATCCTCAGACCATCATCAAACAATTTCCAAGAGTATGATACCCTACAAAACATCTGAGCAGTACTCCTCAAAATGTCAGTCACCAAAAGTTGAGAGCCTGTCACAGTCAAGAGGAGCCTAAATGGACATGACAACAAAATATGGTGTAGAATCTGGGATTCTGGAACATATAAAGGCCATTAGATACAAACTAAGGAAATCTTAATGATATATGAGCTCTGATTAATAATAATATATCATTATTTCAATGTATACATGGTAACTTTCCACTGTGCAGTTCTAAAAATTAAAGTCTACCTTAAAAAAAAAAAAGGAAGAGCTATCTCTAAAGCAGAGTTCAAATAATGAGAGTATGTTAGATGAGAAAGAGAGATGTAAGGCTTTGTTGTATGAAGGTATATGTTACAGAAAGACAAAACATAAATTCGTAGCACAGAGGGGGAATAACTATTCAGAGAAATAAGTTGAATGACTTAAGTTTTATACATAGCAAAGTACATCTGTAATCTTAGTTTTCTCACATTGGGCTCAAAAATATGTTATTTTTCCTCGTTTTACCATTCAATAATTATGTGGTTTTGGGCAGGTCATTTGCTCTCTCTGAGATCCTGATTCCTGTGATCATTTATGAAACAGAGTTAACAATGCCTGTTGAACGGCTGCTACCAGAATCAGATATCTTCAATAGAACACAGCACAGCTTTTGGATATCTGATGGAATGCACTGAGGAGTAACCATGCATGCATTAAAACTGTACTGTCAGAAGAATGAAAATTACTATATAAAACTAAATTATTGATATCAGCAATCATTACCTTTTTTTTTTCTAACATGGAATTTCACTTTTTTAAATTTAGATTCATATATTCTTTAAATACCCAAGTACCAAAACTCCAAAATATGTTTCAGTTAAAGGAGGGAAAATGCTTTATAAAAAAATGAGTTTCTTGCCCTATGACTAATCACTGATGTCAGAATTTATGTATAGAAAAAAATGTGCAAAACATACTTATCAATAAGCATCTTCATGTTATTTATAACAAAAATTTAAAGATAAGCATTTATCTTCAATAATAGGGAAATGATAAAGCAAATATAATCTATATATATGTACACATATGAATATACACATGTATATGTAGGTAGGTATGTATACATTGGAGTACTGATTTAAATATATATAGCAATTTGAAAAATATCTTTAAGTTAAATTTAAAGAATGGCAGAAAATTATAGGTATTCTAAAATTATGGTCATATTTAAAAGTTCATAGAAAGAAGACTAAAGGGAAAAATATCAAAGAAAATACTAATGTTATGGGATTTGAGGTGATGGACATTTATTTTTTTCATCATCCTATATTTTTCCTATGTGTTTATATTTCTTTTATGATTTAAAAGTTCAAGCTCTTAAAATATAAAATATATGTTAAATGATCAGAATTCTGACTCCAAAGAGTTAGGAAAATTTTACTTTGAATTAGTATTATCATAGAAATACTCTGCTAAAGAATAATCAAAATAAAGTTTTTAAACAAAATCATAATAAAATGTTTTAATTTTATAATAGAGCTTATCATAAAATATCTTTAATAACTAAGTTGCTATGAATCTAAAACAAATGTTATTTCCCAGAATGATGATGCATTACAATATTTTTCAGAGATTTAATTTATTATATTAAAGAAGAGCATCTCTATTTTTCATCATTTTTCATTATCCTCAGTGAGACAATATAAATTTTTAAAATTAAATTGCATGTGTTAAATAAACTTGGCAATAAATAAATTGTATTTACTTGTTATTTATGTAAAATAAATTTAAAAAAATAAATTGCATTTAAGTGGTCTTCACAGTTTATTGGCTTTAGTAATTTTATAAGTGTACTTTTCAAAGCAGCTAATATTTCTTATTAGTAGGACATTCACCTTCAAGGATCTTTGTTCAATATTTCTATATTATGACATTTTTGCCAATATTAAGTTATATTTCTTCCCTAGGGTTTTGAAATCTACCAATTGCATAGTTAATGATTATTATATACTGGGTTGTCAGAAAAGTCATGACGTATTTTTTTCTGTTTTTTTTGTTGCAAAAAATAATTCTACTGATGCATTTTGCTAGCATCTTACTATGGTGATATTTCTTTAATTATCATGAATGTAATTCCTCTTCTATCTCATTTCAAACTGTTAGGTCTCTCAGATTTTGAGCAATTCTAAAAATGCTGACTTTTTTTGTTTCCAAAAGAAATACTTTGTTTTAATTGTTTCATTGTTTTATTTATGCCATGTCTCTTTCATCAGTTTTCTTTTAAACCCAAGTCTTTAAATTACAGTGAATATCTAAAATTTAGCTTGGGTTTTAACTTTTCTCATAATTTAGGGAAGAAAAGTAAAACTATCAATGGTCTGAAGTACTTTAATAAAATCAGTAGCAGTCAACCGGGCTTACTTATTGTCTCTTTGACATCTCTTTTATCATATGATTCCTCTGATCACTAACTTTACCTTGATTTGTTGAAATGAATCTTGAGATTCACCAGGACAGTGGTAAATTAGATTTTACTTTATCTTTATAGGAAATCAATGTCTGCATGTCTTTATCCTGAGCCATCTCCTGTTAACAGGAACTTCCAAGCAACTACTCCTAACTGTTCTGTGAGGATAGGGAAAAACAGAAAACATAAAAGAACAAAGAGCAACAACAAAATACAACAGACATTTTGCCTTTAATTCCTGCCAAACTTAGTTTTCTGCTGTTTTCACAAGACTTCTTTCAAAATGCAGCTTTCTAGTAGAACCTTAAAGAGCCATATTTCTCGATTAGAACTCATTATCTGAGACTGCGTTCTTGGTTGATTTTCACCTTAGACACAAATGTTAACTCTATCATAATAGACATAGAATTTCTTGCTAAGGAATAATTTTAAGTTTTCAATAAATATAATAAAAATAAGTGTCTGGTGGTCATTATTTTGTACTAGGTTCTCTTCAAAGATAAGTAAGTACAAAGGAGCATGACCAGGCCTTTTCGAGCTCACCAAAGGTCATAAAAAGTCAAGGAATATTTTAGAGATGTAAAAATAAATGTAGATAGAGAAGACTTTAGTGATGAGCTATCCTAACCCCTCATTTTAAAACGAGGAAACAGAGGTCAAGAAATGTGAAATATACCATGGTCATTCCATAAGCTAGTGAAAAACAAAGGTTATACCAAACTTCAGTCAATATTTAAATCATATTGGACTGACTCATCCAACAGCTTTTCTAACAAATCATTTTCCTGCTAAAAATAACACCCAAATTTACCAAACACATTCTATATGTAAGTCAAAGTGCTTTCTGGTAGTGAAATTTTAGTGTTCATGATAACTGAAAGAGAAAAGAATTTTCATTATCTGTACTGTACATGTAAATACATACAGGCACAGAACATTCAATTTGCCTAGGAGGCATAGATATTTTGTGGTACAGCAGGTATTAAAATGGCAGCTTAATCCAGGATTCAATATGCTACGATACTATTCTATAACTATTGGGTTGTGGGAAAAGTCATGACATACATTGTCTATGTTTTTCAAAGATCATTTATTTATATAAAGAACAAAGATCAATCAAGGATATATTGCCCATTTTGTTCGATAACTTTTTGCCATTGTTCAGTAAGCTTCATAATTCTTCGTTCACAGAAGGACCTGTCATTTGCGAAAAACTGAACAAGGCGCTGATTTACAGCCTAATCTGCTTTGAACGTTATACCACACAAGGAGTTTTGAAGAGAGTGAAACAAGTGGAAGTCTGATGACACAAGTTCAGGAGAGGATGGTGGGTGTGGTAACACATCCTATCCAAGCTCCAGTAATTTTTGACTGGTGATCAAACTTGTTTGTGGTCTCGCATTGTCACAATGGAACACAACTCCTTCACAATTAGCAAGTTCTGGACGTTTTTAAATGGTGGATTTGTTCAAACTGTCCAACTGCTGACAGTACACATTCAAATTGATTGTTTGATTCCTTCGTAGGAACTTGAAAAACACAACATCTTTAAAATTCCACCACACTGAGAGCATAACCTTTCTCTGATGAATGTCTACTTACGATATCATTTGAGGCAAATCATCATGTTGGGACCAAGACCCTTTGAGCACCACATTGTTGTAAACAATACACTTCTCATCACCAGTTATCAGTTGCTTCAAAAAAGGATTGATTTCCTCACGTTTAATGAGTATATTGCATATGTATATATGTGCCATCAAATGAACTTCTTTGAGTTCATGCGGAACCCAAACATCGAGCTTGCTTATGTATCCCAGCTTCTCCAGATGGTCGTGAATGCTTGAATGATGGATGTTCAATGTTTCTGCAATATCTTGTGTCATGTAACTTGGGTTTGACTCCATCAATGCCTTTATTTTATTTTCATCAATCTCTGCAGGTCTCCCTGACCAAGGAAAGTCATTGAGATCAACATGACCAGCATGGAATTTCATGAACCATCGTGGGCACTGATGTTCTTGTAGAGCATTGTCACTGTACACTTTATGTACCTTTTCACAAGGTTGATGTGCATTCTTCCCTTTATGGAAGTAAAACAGTAAAATATGGCAAAAATACAGTTTGGTCTTCCATCTTCAACTTGTTGTAAACTCTCCAAAACTAAACTAAATCACTCAATTTTTTAAAAAGTGAAGCTAGAACTGACAGCCGTCAAATGACATGCCAATAACATAGATGCGAATAACTCTAGTACTTCCAAAAATGAAATAATGCCCTCTGTTGCAAACATGTGTCATGATTTTTCCAACAACCCAATACCTGCAGAGTTTAAACTCAGTTATTTAAATCAGTAGAATGTTAGCTATATTGAGTACAGAGGTTATGTTCTATTTTGTTCACTGCTGGTTGTCTAATAAATGCCTAGTATAGTGATTTCGACAGCTGCTCAATACATGATTATTTATTGACTTGACATAACTATATTTAAAACAGCATTAATTATGAGCTGTTGAAGTGCTTTATAATTTGGGTTTCAGAGGAATATTGGGAACAATTAGTTTTTAATTAAAAAAACATAAAGGCCAACTATCTATTAAGCACAATCTAAAAAGGTCAACATTACTGAAGCTGATTTTGATTGACCTACTGCAGGCTATTAGAATAAGTGCTCATGGGCCTTTGTCAATATGGCTTTCCTTGAGTTCTGTATCTACAGAGGGTATCCCAAAAATATAAACTCATTTTAAGAAAGGAAAAAGCTGTATTAAAATTACACATGGTAACCACTTTGAACACCTCCTCTAAAATTGTAGAAGTCAAACATGACTTGTCTTCATCTTTTGTTATTAGTATACATTATTATAATTTTAATACAGTTTTTTCCTTTCTTAAAATATATCTATATGTATATCTATATGTATATCTATATCTGTGTGTATATATATATATATATATATAATTTTTTTTTGGCATCCTCTGTATATTAGGTCCTGACCTTGTTCATTCTTAAAATAATGTATGTTTCTCCATCTATTTTATCAATGGTTTTAATTATATGGTGACTTGTATAACTATATTTTAATATTTCCTTTCTCATGAGTTTCATCATGGCAGAAACCATGTCTCTTTTTTTCACTCATTTTCAGTACCTGATAAAATCTGTCACAGATTGGTTACTAAATGATTAGCTCTTGAATAAATGAATCATCAGAAATAAATAATTGTATGATGTATTTGGAGGTGCATGGTAAAATATTTGGCCTTGTCAAAAGGAAGGTCTCATCTTTGTGTCTTCCAGGAGGAAATTTATGTCATAATTAATAGGATTGCCTATTTAGGGCAGGAGATGGCCACTCCAGAAAGATTATGTGCTTTAGGGTTGGATTTGGGTCTTGTTTCATCAGTTGACCTGGGGATTGATTTCAACCATGTGGGCAATCAATCAATCATCAGACTTGAAATAATGACCCAATAAAATTTCTGGACACTGAAGCTCAAGTGAGCTTCCCAGATGACAATGCTTTTCTGTCACACATTGATACTGGGAGGTCAACCTCTCAAGGAAGGGCAACAGAAGCTTCACATATGAAACCCTCCCAGACTGCCCAGTGAGTCTCTTCCTTTGCCTGATTGAACCTAAAATCTTTCCCTCTAATATGTCATAACTGTGAATGTAATAGCTTTCAGTGAGTTCTGTGAGCCTTATTGTGAATTATCATAATACAGAATGCTTTGGGGAACCCCCCAAATTTTCAGTTAGTATTGGAAGTGAGACTAGTAGTCTTATGGGGGTATGTACCCTCAACCTTCAGAGCTTGGCTAGCTCTTGGGGGGAAGCAAAATGATTCTTGTAGTGGAATGGTCAGAGCAGATAGTACTACATCCTTTGGTAGATACGGTCTTCTGAGAAATGCGTGTTTTAACTCTGGGAAAGTTGTTTAACCCCTCAGATTTCAATAATACTATCTGTAATTTTAAAATAACACTAGAGTACCTCATAAGGTTATTTTGAAGAGTATATATTAACAAATGATTGACTGTCCTAATTATAGAATATCTAGGTAACATACGATAGGAAATACAATAATATTATTTATTTTAAAGGTGTGACTCTCTCTAAGACCTGGTGCTTGAAATTTAATGATCATATTCACTTTTGTATAGCTTGGTAATTTAGATAGTCTGTTCTGTGTTCAGAGTAAAATTTCCATTTAGATATGAAATTAGTCCATTTAAACAGTTGTAGAATCATAGGTCATTGAAATGTCATCCATCTTCCCCCCTTCTGGCAATGACAATATGTCAAAAGTGAATGGATCCCATTTTTAAATATTTCCCAAGAATTAAAATTCTAAACCTTACCTTAAAAAAATCTCATTCTATATTTAATTATCCTTTAACATCCCTGTGCCTATTATCTAATAGTAAAAAGAAAATAGTAATAATAATAATTCTATCATATGGTTTAATCAGAATGTTTAGTTAGTGAGCCCACAATTTCAATAATTTTAAAGGTTCACAGGTAATTTTGGTAGGCAGAATGACTTTGGAATATGCTCCATATACCAAGAGATGTGCAAAGACTGAGAGTATCCCCAGGTCATTTGAGCAAATTCATACAAATTTTAACAACTTCTTTCCTTGATTTTTAATTAATTGAGGTTACATTTTGGACTTGGGGGCCAGATCTGAATATAGGAATACAATTCTCTGGAAGTACTCTTTCTATGAAATGGGATTATAACTAAGGAAGCTGACACTAATCAATAGTATTATATGATGCCTGAAAAACAGATTTGTTTATGGCCTGATGAGTGCCTCAATTGGTTAAGAGTTAGCTTCAGAGCACAAGCTCTGAGTAACAGGGCTGCCAGTTCAATTCCCACATGGGCCAGTGATGCTGCGCCAGAGCTGAGCTGCCAATAGGTGGCAGGATGGCTCAGCTGGTGAGAGCACAAGCTCCTAACAATAAGACTGCCTGTTCGATGGTGGGCTACACCCATCCACAACTAAGACTGAACTCCCCACCTTGAGCTGAGCTGCCACTCAGACGGCAATGTGGATAGAACATGCGCTCTTAACAACAAGGCTGCTGGTTCGACTCCCACATGCGATAGTGGCTATACCCACCTGCAACTAAGATTGTAGCACAGCACCTTGAACTTAGAGACCATAGACTACTGACAGGCAGCCAGATGGTGACTGGCACCCTCCACAACTAAAACTGAAGAACAACTTGGCTGGACCCCCTCTCCAGTTTCCCAACACTGTTCCCTTCCCCCAGTCCCCCAATTTAAAAAACAAACAAACAAACAAACAAAAAAACAGATTAGTTTACTACCATGTTTCCCCGAAAATAATACCTAACTGGAAAATAAGCCCTAACATGATTTTTGAGGATGCTCGTAATATAAGTCTTACTCCAAAAATAAGCCCCAGTTAAGATCATCAGCCAGACATGACTGTTTGAATAAATGTAGATTTTTGCATATGAATAAATGAATAAATGTTGATTGTTGGAGCAAAAATTAATATAAGACCCAGTCTTATTTTTGAGGAAACATGGTAGAAGGAAGCCTTAATAAAAATGAGTTGAGAGTAAGAATTTTCAATGTTTATTATTTTCCAAGTGAAAGAAGAGCCTGGGAATCCTCAGTGTAAATGAGAAATAGATATTGTTGTAGAGGAGGAGATTTTACATAGCTTAGAAGAACTATATCTCAGATTTTCCCATCTACCTTACCTATTATTCTATTAATAATGTACTAGGGTAATTTTGTTATCATTTATTTGACTTCGAGGGACTTAACATTAGTCAAGGTATGCCAGAGATACATGAGTATTCTGAACACTGAAAATATGTATTTTATATAAATCATAAACTAGCCTCTGGTGTTATATGCTGATCTCTTAAAAAGTTATGGTAACAGTAAAAGAATCAAATTTATGTTGTAAACCTGAGGACTACCTCCAAAGCTGTGTTAATGTCACAGTTCTGTGATGTCACTCTGTGAATCCCAGTGTGGGAAATCAGTTCTACCTTTCAAAATATCTCTAGGTAAAATCTCAATAAGGGTGAACTAGTTGAAATCTAATTCTGTTCAATAAAATATAGAGTATCTCAAAATGTTTTGAAATGTATATAATATCTCTATGAGGCATGCTTTAATATTCTCATTTTTCAAATAAAAAGCTGAGGCCTACAGAAATTAAAGGACTTGCCACCACAAGAGAACAAGTGGCCAATTTGTGTCTGTAATAGTTCATTTCTTGAACAGTGCTGTTGCTCCGGGAGTATATCAAGGTCATCCATCACATACATACATTGGCAGGGATGCTTGATTGTTTCAACATACTTCATACTTTACAGACATGTGAATAGCCTACAGCATTTTCACAGTTATCCCAGGCTATTCAGTGGGTTAATCATTAGGCTGCTGGTGAAGTGTGAACTAATAAATCAGTAGCCTAAGAGAACAGACCATTTCTGGGATTATAGTTATTAAAATTCTTACCTGCTTCATGTCTGATATATTTGAGAGGGGCGGGGGGTTAGTTCCTTACTTTGTGTTTGCTTGGCTGAACATAAAGAGGGGGAAAACACAGCTACACCAGTAATAAAAAAAAATAAAAATCACACACACAAACAAACAAAAAATAAGAGGACATTTCTGGAAAAAAATTGAAACAGTTTGAAAACAAATAAAGGTGTGAGCCACTCTAGGAAAATTTGAGTCCAGCATTCTCACACAAGTAGCAGAGAAAATAGTGTGCCAATTAAAACATTGTCATTCTTTTAAATATTTGCTATTTGAAATATAATAAATATATAGAAATAATAGCAATGAAACAGACTGGACATGTTAACTCAAAAATAATCTTAATTTATTCATAACCAGAAAGTTCTAACATAACTAGAACTTTCAGTGATGTGTACAAAGTCAGTAGGTTACCCAAAATATTTTATTTCTTCAACTATATAGTAAATCCCCAACTTATGAACGAGTTTCGATCCAGGAGAACGTTCATAAGCCAGATTATTTTTAAGTTTGACGAAGTGAGTCTTATACACCTTTGACACAAATATACAATGTAAAGCCAATGGTTGAATGATTCATGTTATAAAAACGAGTGATGTCTACCATCTTTTCGCCTTGGTCCAATCTCTCAATTATTTTCACTTTTATTTCCATGGTTATTGCTTTGTGCTTCTTAGCAGTCCCCTCCACATCCTCACTGCTTTTCCTCTTGCTTCTGGACATCCTGGGCTCTGACTGAGCACTGCACTGCTGTCCACTATCGCACTGCACAGTAAGCACACAGCAGCACAGCTGTGACAATGTCCGGCAGACACGTGAGCTACATCCGCGATTTGTTTGCATCTACGAATGTTCATAATGCAAGATCTGTTAGTATCTGTGAAAAGTTCGCAACTTGAATGTTCGTAAATTGGGGACTTACTGGATACCCAAAATTACCCTTATTCTGTAGATCATATAATTGATCTCTTCCAAAGTTGCAAATCCTTTTTTTCCTAACTGTTCACTTGGGTCCTAGACTGTATAAACTATACTGTAAATTAGAAGAGTTCTATTCTTACAAGAAAAGTC
This sequence comes from Aselliscus stoliczkanus, assembly GCA_033961575.1. Lineage (NCBI taxonomy): Eukaryota > Metazoa > Chordata > Mammalia > Chiroptera > Hipposideridae > Aselliscus > Aselliscus stoliczkanus. Next base: position 96,503,041 of record CM066731.1, read on the forward strand.
TCTTTCCTTTACAATATTGCATATTGACATATTGCATTTGTTTCATTTTCTACCTATTCTTCAAGGACTTTATAACAAAGTTAAATAACTGTACTGTGCATTGATGTCAACTTTATTGGGGTTAACTGTATTACTTAGATGATCCATTATACATGATTTAAGCACTCAGATAAAATGGCTTAGACATACTTAAAAACTGCCAGTTTAATAAATAAGAAAAAAAAAATTATCACAATCCAATAACTAAACTTTCACAACGCATTTTTTTTTTTTAAGATTTTATTGGGGAATTGGGCGAGGGTAACAGCATTGGGGAATCGGGGAAGGGGGACAGACAAGTTGCTGTCTTTTTGTTCTTCAGTCTAGTTGTGGAGGACATCGCTTCATTGGCCCATGTTGGTATTGTGATCATTGCGCTTTTTCTGGGTGAGGCAGATCGGTCGCCGGTCACTGGTTGGCCATTCATAGCTGCTCATAGCAGCTCACGCTGGCTGTCAGCCACTCAGAGTAGCTTACAGCAGCCCAGTGCAGCCACACTGCAGCCTACACCAATGCTACTGACACGGCAGCCCAGCTCCAGGTCGAGCTGTTGTTCATCATCTTAGCTGTAGAGGGTGCAGGGTCCTAGGCTCTAATGTGGGATCTGAACTGTAGCCCTGCTGCTCAGAGCTGGTGTCCCAAGTCAACTCTTAACCAACCGCCACTCAGCTGCCTGCCCCCCGCCAAACACACACAAATAAGATTGAAAAAAGAATACAGAATGAGCTTTTAAATTTCATGACAAGTGATAGTTATTATGCCTTGTTAACATGGCTTGAGTAAAATAAAATGATGTAAATTAGAGTGAAAAGAAAAGAAAGATTTATGAAAAATACTAATGCCCAAGGTTGCATGAAAGACATTGGAAAGTTAGAAGCTTGGAAGCAAAGGGAAGAAGACAATATTAAAATAAAATTGTATTACCACTTTCAGCCTTTCTCTGCCTCCGTCTTTAATTTTTATCTCCTTTGGGATTAAAATACAACCTGGTTCTTCATTTTGTCTCGTAACAGAAAACAAGACATCCATTAAGAAGCATGAGGGAGAACTGCTCTTCCACTTTCTGATTCACTGTCCTCTTCTCAAAGTTATTTCAGTCTTTTACCTTTCCCTCTTACCAGCACTTTTCTGTCAAGGAGCTTTTGACTGCACATGGAAATACTGGGCTTTACTCTCGTTATTTATCTATCTTACTGGCAGGACTATTTACATAAACAAACTAAATGACTGTCACTAATGTATCACTATTGTCATTTGTGGCACCTCTGTAGCACAGAGAGTTACACACATGCTTCTCTTTTTCTTTATCATTTTTATTCTCTAGCCTCGTTTCACCTTGAATAATGCCAAACTAAATTCTAGATCTTCAGACAAATATCTTCAGATCACTACCCTTACTGTTAAATTATTCCAGAATTCTTGAAGATTAGCAGGATGAGTACACTGGGTACATTGATGGTTTTACTAAAGTTTACCAAAATTTTATAAAGTGAGTTGGGTAATTTTCAAAGTTGAGGCATAGGCTGAATAGTTATATTGATGAGTATTTTTTTTTCTATGATGTAATTTATGTGCTAAATTTTCAAGTGAAGATTATTGACAATTCTGCTATAAAAATCAAGTTAAAATAAAATAGCTTTATATACAAATTTATATTGTAAATATTAATTGCATACAGAGATGTTTTCTTTATGTGTGTATGGACGTGCATGGACCCATGCAAACAGTTACATACACACCAGAGTTTAAATGCTAAAATAGATTACACTGTTTAAAAATAAATCAATATCCCTGATGAACAGAGATGTAAAACTTCTCAACAAAATATTAGCAAATTGAATTCAACAATACATTAAAAGTATCATACACCACGATCCTTGCCACCACCAGAAAACTTGATGTATTATAAATTATACACTTGAAACCTATATAATTTTACTAACCAATGTCGCCCCAATAAATTTAATAAAAATATTTTTTAAAAGAATACTGGATAGCTACATGCAAAAGAATGAAACTGGATCACTATCTTAGGTCACACACAAAATTAACTCAAAAAGTATTAAAGACTTTAATTTAAGAATTGAATTCATAAAACTCCTGGAAAAAAACAAGAAGCTCTTGACACTGGTCTTGGCAATGATTTTTGGATGTGATTGCAAAAACAATGACAAGAATAACAAAAATAAATAAGTGGGACCACATCAAACTAAGATGCTTCTGTATAGCAATGGGAAGCATCAATGAAATAAAAACGCAAAGTGCTGAGTGTGAGAAAAAAATTGCAAATTATATAATGGATAAGTCGTCAATATCCAAAATACATAAAGAACTAATTAGAAAAAAGCAAACAACCTGATTAAAAATGGGCAGAGGGGTGCTGGCCGAGTGGCACGGTGGTTAAGCGCTGGCTTGGGAAGCCAGTGTGCCCCAGTTCGGTCCCACATATGAGGGCCAGTGACACTGCCCTCAAAAAAAAAAAAAAAAAAAGTAATAGAGATGGACCAGGCCATTGCTGTATCTCCGAAGCAGGAAAAAAATAAATAAATAAAACGGGCAGAGGATCTGAATAGACATTTTTCCACAGCAGACATAAAGATGGTCAACAGATGCATGAAAAGGTGCTCAGCATTACTAATCAGGGAAATGCAAATCAAAACCCCAATGAGATATCACCTTACATCTGTTAAAATGACTATTATAAAAGATAAGAAATAAGTGTTGGTGAGGATGTGGAGAAAAGGGAACCTTACCTAGTACACTGCTTGTGTGGCTGGGTTTTGGTCTAGCCATTATGGAAAACAGTATGGAGTTTTCTCAAAACACTAAAAATAATACTTCTATATGATCAAGCAATTCTACTTCTTTATACATATCTGAAAGACATGAAAACACTAACTCGAAAAGATATCTGCATCCTTCTTTGTTCACTTCAACAACGTATAAGTATAAAAATTTTTTAAAAATCACAGATAAAACAGGCAAAGGTTGAGAGTGGAAAAAATGGGAGAAGGTGATTGAAAGACAACAACTTCTACTTATAAAATAAATGATTTAATTATATACAGTACAACATGATGACTATAGTTAATAATACAGTATTGTATATTTAAAAATTGCTAAGAGAGATTTTTGTTTTTGTTTTTGTTTTTTGAGGGCAGTGTCACAGGCCATCACATGTGGGACTCGAACCGGGGCCGCAGGCTTCCCAAGCCAGCGCTTAACCACCGCACCACTCGGCCGGCCCAAGAGAGTAGATCTTAAAAGTTCTCATAAAAAAAAGAAAACTCATACCTATATGTGGTAATGAACGTTACCTAGACTTATTGTGATGATCAGTTTGCAATATAAACATATTTGGTATCATTATGCTGTATACCTGAAACTAATATAATGTTATTTGTTAATTATATCTTAAAAACAAACAATAAAGAAATATGCAGAGGGCCAGCCGAGTGGTGCATTGGTTAAAGCTGGCTTGGGATACCAGCGGCCCCGGTTCAGATCCCACATATGAGGGCCAGTGACACTGTCCTCTACAGCTAACAACAGCTCCACCTGGAGCTGGGCTGCACGAGCCCCGGGGACAGTGTAGGCTGTAGCCCCTGCTGCTGTGGGCTGCCATAGGCTATAGTGAGTGGCCGGCAGGCACGCTGCCAATAGCCATGGTGAGCGACCATCCAGAGGCCAGCAACCGATCTGCCTCATCCGGGAAGAGCGCAATGACGATACTAACATGGACCAGTGAAGCAATGTCTTCCACAACTAGACTGAAGAACAAAATGACAGCAACTTGTCTGTTCCCCTCCTCTAATTCCTCAATAAAAATCTTAAAAAAAAAAAATGCAGAGATTTATCTTGTCTGGTTCTTTATGATTAACCAAAATAGAGGTATTTCCATTTTCCTAGAGTGGTAATAATAGATGAATCCCTTACTGGGCTACTCTTTCCTCTTCCTTAATTAGGTAATTCCTTTTAACATAAAATGATAGACATGATAGAATTTTGTCACATGCATGCTCCCTATAAAAAGTTAGTTTCTCACTATTCTATAAAAAAATGAACACTTAAAAAAAGTAATTCAAAATGTATCAATAACAATGAGTGCTTTAGGGGGTTGAAAGAAACAAAATAAATTGGAAATATTTTAGAATCAGTAAAAACAGTTTGCTCAGTTTTGTTTCTTTTCAAACAAGCAGTGTATACTTGTCTGAGGGATTTAGGTCAAAACCCAGAAGCCAAGAAACACTATTTTGTCACACCTATTTTTACTGTCTCCTGGATTCTGAATATTTTTGGAATGAGAAAATCAGAACTCAATTAACTGGCAGCTTATGTTCCAAAGGAGGCACTTCAAAGAAAAATCACTCTCAGTAAGAGAATTTACTGGTCACTGGAATTGGGTGGTTATGTTGGAAGCAGAAATGTGTATAAAAATAACTCAGAACTGAGCTCTTAGTGACAATATTTGTGCAATTTGTTCCCTGCATGCCTTCCACCTTTACCTCTCTATCACTAAGTAGTCTCAGTTTCTTTCTTATTTTCCAGTTTTCACTCTTGTTATTTTCCTTCAGATATGATTTATTTATTTATTTATTTATTTATTTATTTATTTATTTAATTTATTTGCCACATCCCCCCCCACTAGTCATCATGCATGTGTTCCACATTAATTTTGTTTTTCACTGTAAGCACACTTCTCTATTTATTAGAAGCCTCATTAAATTTTAGTTGCTTTTTGGATTAACATTAGGAAAACAGCTCACCTTATCTCAATATTTTAATGTTTTCCTTTCTATGTTAAAAACAAAAACTGCTGGACAGTGACTATAAACATTTCTATACTCTATATCATGGGTTCTATACAGGGACATACTCTTAGGGGCCGGTTCTAAACATGTTTCAGAGGCAACTTGGTATATCTCTGTGTTCAGATGAGACTTTTCTAAGACTCTTAAATTTTGAATATGATAAGATATTCATTTTGAAGATCTTCACTTTTTCATACATGAGACTTACCCAATTCCATAGTCACCAACTTTCATATAATTGCAAATTAACTACATTTTGCTTAAAATGTGCAATTTAAAACAATTTCTGAATCCCCTAGTAGATGTATGGCTAAAAGATAATCAGGAAACTTTTTTTGTAACAAAGCAACTAAATTATGATTTCATAGGGTTTTAAAAACATGATTTACAAGACACCTTCAGGAAATGTTGCCCTCTCTCCAATAGTCTAAAGCTTAGAAATTACATATTATGGAATAAAAAATTACAATCAATCAATCAATCAATAGATGGAAGAGGAGGAAGAGGGGAAGAAGAAGAAAGGAAAGGAGAGGAAAAATGGAGAAGTACAGAGAAAAAAAAGAGAGTAAAAAATGGTGTTTAGCTATCTTTTCCTTATGATATCCAAATAAAAATATAGACACTGTTATGAAATCCTACAAGGAACTCTAGACTTAGAATCAAAGAAATGTTCTTATCTCTGACACTGATTTGATGAGATATCATCTTTTTGAGCTTTGAATTACACAAATGTGAAAAATGAACATAAAAGATACTACCACTCAGGATTAATATAAAAGAACTATTGCAGATCACAAATTTATTTTGCATATAAACTAATTGTTACATATAAATCCCTATAAAGCCTATCCCTAAAACTCTTTTTATAATTATTTCACCCAAAATAAAATAGTTTAATACACTGAGACAAAGTTCTATGAACTTGGTGGTTATTTACATTTGATCAGAAATTAAGTTCATGGGCCTGTACCTATCTTGTAGAAGGTGTTTCAGATTTTTTTTTTATTGTCCCCAGGATTAGTTGCTATTGAAAAACTCAGAAGATACCTTTGAAAATACAGAAAATCCTACAGCTGTTATCACTGTGTTCTTTTCACATCTCTACATTAGTATTCACAACACTTTTTGGCTATTGCATTTTTTCCATTTGTGACCAATATCTCGTATAAAAAAGAAGCTTTCTACCATGGGCTCAGTGGTAACAAACCTTTAACTTTATGATATCACTTGCCTTCCCAGGGAATTTGCACAAGAGGTCAGATTCTGACAGGAGAATCATCTCCCAGTAATTTAAGAAAAGCTTTATTCTATTTGAACTTAATGGGGGAACTAATGATTTTGACTAGAGTAATCTGTCTTGGATAGCCTTGGAAATTCCTCCCCTTTTAATTATTATTTTTTTTTTACAGATATCATGTACCCCACAATACTCGTTACAAATTTGTCTTTTCAAATAAAAAATGAAGTTTGTGCCTGATTGCTTTGTCATTTAATAACATTATTACCATGAAAAAATTTTTTTCCTCCCACTAGTCAGGCTGAAACAAGAAAGCGATACATTTTTTTTGCTCAAAATTATCAATATCATGTCCGTTCATCTCATCACTTTAAAGAGAACAGCAGCTCTGAAGAAATACTGTGTAAATAAAATCATTTAAAAATTCAGCACCCAGAAACATAAAGTGCTGAGGGCCAAAAGGAAGAAGGGAAACTACCTCTTAGAACACAATGATTGACCAATCATTTGTGTTGTACAAATATCTTTCTCATCCCTTGGAGCTGAAGGAAAGAATGCCACATATATTTCAAAAGATGATATGCAAATAGAAGAGGTATGCAGAGGAAAAGAGGGAAATGAACAACTGGGAAAGATAATATTTCCTCAGTAAATAAAATCTGTCACACGATTTGTTTGCAATTCATCATAGTCCTAGGAAAACAGATTTCACAGTCAGTACTGGGCAGTTTGTCTTCAGGAATTGGCAGTGCTTGTATTTGGCAAAGTGGGATAATGTCAACTTTTATTAAACTATAATCTGGAAACGTGGTTCCACAAACGGGATTTATACGGATTATGAAAAGATGCCAAACCTGGAGCCCAGAAGCCTTGCTGCCTGCACTGGGCAATGTCTTGGCAGGAACATAGTAAGTATTCAATAAATACTTCTTGTTTTGATATGACTGAATGAAGCTGGCATGCAAAACCCTGAGGCATTTTATCTCCAGATCATTTCCTAGTTTCTAAATCTAAAATTGTGTCTTCCTTATATAGATTTTGGTTTTTAATAAGGTCTCTGTATTAGTTGGCTAAGGCTGACATAACAAAATACCACAGGCTGGGTGGCTTAACAACAGAAATGGATTTTGTTATAGACCTGGAGCCTGGAAGACTAAGACCAAAGTGCCAGCAGGGTTGGTTTTTCCTAAGTCCTCTCTTCTTGGCTTGAATTTCGCTGCCTAGTGTGTCTCTCCAACCCCTGCCCCTGCCCATGGCTTTTTGTCTGTGCTTGCATATCCATTGTACCTTTTCCTCTTCTTAAGAACACACTAGTCATATTAAGTTAGAGCCTCACCCCTAGGACCCCATTTAACAACCTTAGCTACCTCTTTAAAGACCTATCTCCAAATACAGTCACTTTGGGGATTAGGGTTCTAACAATTGAATTGGAGGGGGTTTCACAATTAAGTCCATAACATCTCATTTGAAGATGATCTTCAAGGAAGAATAAAACATTAGAAAAAAGGATGTATTTTGGTGTCAGACAAAAGAGGGTGTGAATTCTTGCTAGCCATTTATTATTCTAGCTTGGCTTTGGACAAGATAACTTAAGTACTTCTCTGTAAACATGGGGACATTAATAATTGCATTGCGGGTTTGTTGTGAAGATTTAGGAAGGAGATCAAGTATGACAGTAAGCAAACATAGTACTTAGTAGCTGACAGTCATAAATATTCCGCTTATGTCTATTTTTTACGTAGTGGGGTCTTGACATTACTCTGAAAGCCCAGAGTGCCATTCTTTGTGGCATGTATCTTGAACATCTAAATTGACATTTTAATTAATCTGAGCAATTATTTCACTAAAAAAGTTATTTTAATCAATCCAAGCACACTGTAGATATTTCAAGCTATAAAACAGCACTAATAGCTAATTTCTGTGATTTCCCAGGCTAACCTTAGATTTTCTAAATAGGATTTAAGTTCATCTACTGAATTTATTCCTTCCATTATTAAAAATGTTATCTGGCAGACATTAATTTCGATCAAATATATGTAAGGTACTATGGCTCTCATAGAGATCACATTTAAAATAACTCTTTAGGGCTGGCCCAGTGGCACGGTGGTTAAGCGCCGGCTTTGGAAGCCAGCGGCCTCGTTTTGGGTCCCACATATGAGGGCCAGTGACACTGCCCTCAAAAACAAACTAACTAACTAACTAACTAACTAACTAACTAACTAACTAACTAACTAAATAAACTAACTCTTTAAATATGGGCATATTTTAAATAGAGAGCTGTGGAAAGAGGCCAGTAATGGAAGGAATGAGTCTTTGAAACTGTTTTCCTCCATTTTAGAGATATAAGAGAGGTCTTTACTCTCATGTGATTCTTTCACAAGGTTCAGACATGGGCTCTCTCACCCAACTTTCAGGCCTTGGAGAGCATAATTAAAGTTTGGAGAAGGAACAACAGAAAATGTTTGAGAAGTTTGCAAATAGAAATAAGAATGTTACTTCACAGTTCCGTTTAAGTTATCAAGAGCTCCTCTGAGAGATGAACCCTGTATTTGATCAAAGCCTAAATCAACTATTGCATCTCATCCATTTTTATCCTTTGAGATTAGGTGATTTATTTTAAAAATGGTTTATTTGAAAATCTGCTGATAAAAGCTCCTGCATTCAGAAACCTAGGCTATAACTTGAAAAGATGTCCATTTGTTTTTATTTATTTAAAACTGTATCACTGTGATAAACTTATATTCATTAGAGTTCCAAAAGGAGAACAGCTTTTCAATATCACTGTAGCTTTTCTTAGGATGCAAAATAATTCTACAAAATTAAACTGTTTCAGTTTTCTTTCTGCTTAAGATGACAAGTACTATATTGAAAGAGATCAAAAGTAGATTTACAGGGCCGGCCGAGTGGTGCGGGTGGTTAAGCGCTGGCTTGGGAAGCCAGAGGCCCCGGTTCGGGTCCCACATATGAGGGCCAGTGATACTGCCCTCAAAAAAAACCAAAAACAAACAAACAAAAAAGTAGATTTACCCTTTACCTTTGATCAAACAATATTGACAATATTTCTACTGAGCACACTTAATTCTAATATCTATGTGTGGTATTATGTACTTGAATATAGGAAACTAATCATTTTACAATAAAATAAACAAATATAGTTGTTATTCAAGCTAAAACCCTTTTTTCATAATTTTTTATGAGCATGTCCTAAAATACATTTAGTCTTCAACCACTGATATTGTCAAAGCAGATATATTATATAGTCTCTAGAAGGTGGTTTTGTTTTCTACTTTTGTGTAAAAGTATCCTCAGGACATTTTTAGGTACCATTTGTAATAATTTAAATTATTTCAGGACATGTAAGGAAAATCTGAATAAACTGAAATTTTGAGAGGATTTTTTTTTAAGTGTCTTTATACAATGGATCAGATACATTGAAGTTGAGAGAAGGTTTATACATTTAAGTGAGAAAATACATGCATAGTTTTAATGTCAAACTGGAAAATCTTCATGGAAGCTGATCAGTGAGCAAAAGACAATTCTTACAAATTAATTTGACCTTGAATAAGGAAGGATATTTTTAATTAATCAACTGTAACCAGCATTGACTTTGGAGATTAGCCAAATTGTTGCATGCATATTGTGGTATATAAAACAGTTGTCAAATGTAGTCTACTTGATTCAGTCTGTCACTGAGTATCAGATTGGAACCCACAGTGCTTCTCTTGTTTCAATTTTATATAGCCACATGGAATACATAAGGCAGATCTGTCCTGCTGGGTTATAGGGAAAGAAAAATTGGAATGCACATGCTCAAAGACAATATAGGATAGAAAACCTAAATCCTAAATGCCTAGATTTTTAAAATTAATGTGCAATAATACTCCCAATGCTATTATAATCTGATCTAGAATAGTGCTTCTCAGACTTGAATAAGAATATAAATTACCTGGTTATCTTGTGAAAAGGCTGATTCTGATTCAGTAGGTCTGGGACTGGGCCTGACATTTTGCTTTATTAATAAGTTATCTGATGATACCAATGTTGCTAGACTACAAACCACACCTGGAATGCCATGTGTTTTGGAACAATTTTACACAATTCATCATGAGATTTCATGACAATCTACAACGCTAAGGAAGCATGGAAACCCAAACTAGCCATATTAGTACCTGCCCATTTATTTTAACTAAATTTGGTAATAATTATTATGTTTTGACTTCACTGTGATTAGTCTTACAATGGGATTATCTCTTAGAATCAACTTTTTTTTTATGACTCTATAGAAAAGAAATAAAACAAAATCAAAGGGTATTCTTACAAATTCTTGCAGATGATACAAGATATTTGGGGAATGTTTAACATAAAAATTTTAAATCCCCCATTCTCAATCTTGCAGGTACAGGGAGAAAAAAAAATAAAAGTGTGATTTAAAAGCTATGATACTCCCTACTGTGGGTTGACACTCCTACCTCACTTGGACTACCCTGTTTCCTGGAACCTGGGCATGCAACAATGAGTGGTGCATCTGATCGACAGAAACCCAGAGCATGGATCTGCCCGTGCAGTAGTATGTTGGCACTTTTTAAAGATGCTTATGAGGAGAGCTGTCACCTAGTAGCTGGCTGGACAGTACTTTTACTTTCAACTGACAAAGTTACGGTGTACTTTTTCATTCTTTTGATGATGTACTTACAGGAATTGCTGTTTTAAGCAAAATTGAAGAAAACATACACATCTCCTCCACTTACCCCTCCATTATTTATTAGCAAATGATTTAATAAAATGACACGAGTCTAGTGTTTCACAGCTAAGGAATAACAATGGCTTTCTGTATATGTGTTTCTGAGGATTTAGAGAATTACTTTTAAGAACGCTCTATCTAAAGAACTTCATTTTCTGAAGGTTTATGAGACATAAGAAAATGTGTTTGTCGTAGGGTTGCCTCTTTTTAAAAACTGTGTTGTTTGGTGAAAACTTCTTAATTAAGCAAATCTGTATTAACTATAAAGTATGCAGCATAAAAACTATTATGTGCTAGGTTAGTGTTAGGATATGAGGATTAAGGACACAAGACAGTTACTGATGTCACTTACTTCAGTACTCTTATTTGAAGACTTTCTGGCATCAGTCCTCATCTAGTTACCCAATAATTTCAGCACCCATTAGCTATATCAATTGGTATTGAATAAATTTTAAAAAGAAATTATTTGGTTTATTAAAATAAAAAGTCAAGAAATCAGGCACAGACATATTCAAAGGATGAAACGATATCATCAGACACAGCTTTTCTTTATTTCGTGGCTCTGACCTTTGCTGTACTGCTTTAATGGTTACCCTCCATAAGGGATTTCTCAGCAGCTAGATTGTCTCAAAAGAGAATATAAGTGCTGCTTCCAACAATACCCAAAACAGTTCAGTTTTTGTCATTGATTATAAGCATCTTCTATATGCCCTTCTCTAACCAGCAGCTCTGGCCATGGAATACAATGTTCTGAATGGCCAGACATAATCCATATGTCCACACTGGAGGAAGAAGTGAAACAAAATCCACCAGAAGTAGGTGAATTGAGAGTAGTGACAGCCATAAAAGGTACCACTCAGACATCTTAGTGAGGGAGGCATAAATGACTAACAATCCCAGAGGCTACCCCTTTGGGTCTAACACTGTGCCTGTGCTGTGAGCTATGCTTCACATATGCTGACCCCAGAGATTCAATGAATACAATCAGGGAGTAGGAAACTAGTGCAGCCCATTCCTAGGAGACAGGTGACTCATGATGGGTGATACTGGCTCAAGGATCCACCACTGGCTTTGGTGAATCTTCCTTAGAATGGTGCTGCAGTTTGAAACTCCTTCTGTCCCATTCCTCCCTTCTTCACTGTCTTACCCCAAGTGTCAAAACTGATGGCAGTTTGAAAGTTCTCGTTTTTTTGTTTTTGATTGTTTGTTTGTTTTTGCATCCTCCCTTCAATAAATTTCTTGCATGTTTAAACTTGAAGTGTCAGTTTCTTAAAGGACCCAAATAAAGAAGACATTTTCCCGTCAAAAATTTGGGTTCTATTAGCAAGAGAATTGTGAACAGAACCTAGGAAGCAAAAAAACAAAACAAACAAACAAACAAACAAACAAAAAACAGATATGAACCAGAGTGTATCTATAAAATATTATGGTTTAAATAACTATTAATTTTCTATATATTCTTATATATTTCCTCCAAACTTCAAAATTTTTTTGCTTGAATTACGTCTTCCCAAGATTAAAAGTTCCTTTAGAAAGAAAATGACGTCTTTGTTTAGAGAGAGAATTACATGTTACGGTTGTAAAATTTTTGCAACCATACCAATGATAAAGTGCACTATATAAGCTCGTGGAAAGGCTTTCATATATCTGGAAGATATTGTGGATGAAAAAAACAACAAAAATCACTAGGATGGACAACCAAGATGGTGCAGTAGGTAAATGCTGTTTTTACTTTCTTTCACAATGACATCAATATTACAACTAATCTACAAAACAAACATTATTGAGAATTGCCTAAAATCAAGCTGAACTGAAGCCTTTCCACTAAAGATGCTCAGAAGAAGCCACTTGCAGACTGGTAGGAAGGTCAGAGATACTGAATGGGCTGGCCCCATACCTACATGTGACCATGAAAGATCAGGAGGGCTATTTCAGCTATGGGGGTGCCCCATCCCCTAAAGGAATGAGATATCCCAGGCCCACTCCAGCCCAGGGTTCCAGTACCAAGAAGAGAGGTCCCCATAATTTCTGGTTGTGAAAACCAGCTGAGATTGTGGCTGAGTGAGACTGAGGGCCGCTGCACTTCCAGGTGCTCCTCTTAAAGGAATTATGCACGGACTTGCCCACCAACAGAATCACTCACCCTAAACTCCAGCACTGGAGCAGCAGCTAGAGAGGCAACAAAGACATATGATAGGGAACTGAGTTGTTTGGCTTGGGACAGGGGCTAGAGAGGTGGCTTTCTCCTAAAGAGATGAGCTGATGGAGGCCATTGTTTCTTTGCTGAGTTCTACCTCTTCCTAAAATGCAGACGCAGGCAGCCACGCCATGTCTGAGTCTCCTGCATTTGTTTGCCACGTCCTGGCAGTTGGAGACCTAGCCCTGCCCAACTTTTGGGCACACCCAGGCTGCTTTGAATGCCTTTTTTGTGCAGACCACCTGCTTTGGCTCAAGCTTCAGACTTTCCTAGGGCCTCTCAAAGGTTTGCAGAACCCAGACAAGCAGCATCTGGCTTGAGTGTGTCCTGTATCTCTGGATGAGCAGCCTTAAGTTCAGCACTAGTGGCAGCCAGCCTTGGTGCCTGGCTTGGGCCTCTCAAGGCTCTTCCAAGAACAGCACAGGTGGCAGCCATCTGAGGATTTATTTTTGGCTTCCTCTAAGTGGCCCCTGGTGGGGCATGGGCTATGGCTGAAGCAGACCTACAGTAGATCCTCTCCAAGGTGGTCCTGGAGCTGGCACCCCCAGTGGCCAGCTTCAAAATGAGTTGGAGCATCACCCAGTTGTCTCCAAGTATGACACACCCACGGGGTGGATGGGGCTGACACCAGAGTCCTGCTAAGGCACACCCTGCTCTGCACAGCTCTTCCTCTGTAGTCAAGGCCAGTCCTCACAACCAGTGAGCCTAGGGTCAGTCCCTCTCATTGGTGTGCAATTGTCAACCAAGGCTCAACTACAACAGGAGGGCACACAAGAGACACACCTGGAACATATGGCTCAGGTGACTAGAAAGACTGTGACTGAGCCCCACAGCACACCTACTACATAAGGCCACTCTACTAAGAATGGAAGACATAGCAGCCCTACCTAGTGCACAGAAACAATCACAGAGAGGCAGCCAAAATGGGGAGACAAAAAAAGATGTCCCAAATAAAAGAACAGAACAAAACTCCAGAAAAAGAACTAAGCAAAACAGAAATAAGCAATCTATCACAGAGTCCCAAACACTGGTTATAAGAATGCTCAATGATCTCAGGGAGAACTTCAGCACAGAAATGAAAACCATTAAAAAGAATCAGTCATAAATAAAGGATACAAAAACTGAAATGAAGAACATATTATGGGGAATCAATAGATTAGATGAAGCAGAGGATCCAACCAGCAATGTAGAAGATAAGGTAGCAGAAAACACCCAAGCAGAATAGCAGAAAGAAAAAAGAATCCCAAAAAAATGAGTAGAGTTTAAGAGGCCTCCGGGACAATATCAAGCGTACCAAAATTCATACTACACAGGTAAGGGAGGAGAAGAGAGAAAGCAAGGAATTGAAAACCTATTTGAATAAATAATGACAGAAAACTTCCCTAACCTGGTGAAAAAAATAGACGTATAAGCTCAGGAAGCACAGAGTCCCAAACAAGACAAACCCAAAGAGGACAACACCAAGACACACCATAATTAAAATACCAAAGGTTAAATACAAGGAGAGAATCTAAAAAGCAGCTAGAGAGAAGCACTTAGTTACTGACAAGGGAGCCCCCATATGATTGGCAGCTGATTTCTCAACAGAAACTTTGCAGGCAAGAAGGGAGTGGCAGGAAACATTCCAAGTGATGAAAAGCAATGACATACAACCAAGATTGCTCTGCCCAGCGAGGCTGTCATTTAGAATTGAAGGACAGGTAAAGAGCTTCCAAGACAAGAAAAAACTGAAGGAGTTCATCACCACCAAACCAGTATTACAAGAAATCTCAGAGGGACTTCTTTAAGATGGAAGGGGCATTAAGGATGGGTAAAGGGGAAGGAGTCAAGAAGTACAAATTGGTTGTCATACAGGAGTCATGGGGATGTAGGGTATAGCATAAGGAATATAGCCAATAATATTGTAATAACTATTGATAGGTATGGTGCCAGATAGGTACTAGATCTATCAGGATCATAGTTGGCCATGGAGATGGGGGCAGGGTGAAAAGGTGAAGGCATTAAGAAATACAAATTGATAGTTAACACAATATGGGGAATATAATCAACCATGTTGTAGAGATCATATAAGGTGCCAGATAGGCACTGGACTTATCAGGGGGATCACGTTATGGACTGTATAGATGCATGACCACCAATGCTCTATACACCTAAAGCTAAAGTACAATAATATTGAATGTCAATTATAACTATATAACTATATAACTATATAACTATATAACTATACAGTTATATATATATATATATATATATATATTTACGAGATGTGGAGTACAACATAGGGAAGATAGTCATTGGTGTCGTAACAGCTATATAAGATGTCAGAGGAGTAGTAGCTTGGGGGGATGATTTATTACTTTATGAGGCATTGAAATGTCTATTATGTTGATGTTTCTTTGTACACCTGAAAGTAATAAAAAAAAAATTTAATTACTAAATGCTACTTTGAATAGACACATGTATTCATATATTCCTCAAAGCATTATTAACAAAGCCAAGATATAGAGGCAACCTGGATATCCATCAATGGATGAATGGATAAAGAAGAGTTGGTACATATATACAATAGAACGTTACTCAGCCATAATAAGCAATGAAATTTGCCACCTACAACAAAATGGATGGGTGCCAGATCAGAAAGGGTTATGTATGGAATTAGGTGATAAAGGGGAAGAGACTGAGAAGTACAAATTGGTAATGACAAAATAGTCACGGGGATGTAAAGTATAGCAAAAAGAATATAGTCAGTAATAATGTAATAATTATGTATGATATCAGATGAGTACTAGATTTATTGGGGTGATCATCTCCTAAATTATATAAATATCTAATTACAATGGTGTATACCTGAAACTAGTATAATATTGTGCATCAACTATAATTGAAAAAAACACATTTATTAAAAATAATTTTAAAAGACAGCAATATTTATGAATGGGCAAGAGAGATATATTTCTAGTACCAGATTTTTCTAACACAGGATAGTACATAAAATAGAGAGGTTCTTCCCTATAATAGAATAAATGTTTAATAAAGAGAAGCCAAATAAAATCTCTGCCTATCTGTTAGAGGAATATTTTGGGGAGAAGAACAGAAAGAGAGACATCAAAGCCTGAGCTCCAGATTTCATCAATCCCTAGCCAAGTACACAAATTGATAAGGGGAAAACCTGAGGGCAACAAGGGCATTACCCCATTCTCCTTTTGAAATATTGGAAGGGGAAGGTAGAAGGGTGATTCATAAATCCATTAAGAATATCCAATTAGGGCCAGCCAAGTGGTGTGTTGGTTAAGAGTTGGCTTGGTACGCCAACTCTGAGGAGCAGGGCCCCAGTTCAGATCCCACATATGAGGTCCAGTGACGCTGCCCTCTACAGCTAAGATAGTGAACAAACAGCTCGACCTGGAGCTGGGCTGACATTAGTCGCCATTGACCACATAGGCTGCACTGAGACTGGCCAGCAGCTGTCAAGCACTTTCGTGAGCTGCCGTGAGCGGCTGTCCAGTGGCTATAGAGTGACTGTCTCACCCAGGAAGAGCTCAATGATAATACCAACATGGGCCAATGAAGTGACATCCTCCACAACTAGACTGAAGAACAAAAGGACAGCAACTTCTCTGTCCCCCTTCTTTATTCCCCTACACTGTTTGCCTCTCCCAATTCCCCAATAAAACCTTTAAGAAAAAAAAATAGAATATCCAATGAGTCTGTGTTGAAGGATGGCATATTTTCAACTTCCTCAATACCATCTTGTATGGGAATAAGGAGAAGGCGTAGAAATCTAAGAAACTAAGTATTTTCACTAAAGATGTAAATACTAATAAATTAGCAATCTCTCTTTCTACCACAGTTATATATCTAGCTCTTCTTATATCATAATCCCTAGAGTCACAAACATAGATTTGAAGTCATCTTGAATTTAATTCCAAAAATTCAAGAGCTAAGATACCTCCCTTTCCACGGTACTGATTTTGCAAAATAGTGTGTCTGGTAAAACACAGGTTGTGGGTTCTCAATGTTCTCCATTAAAATTCCAGCTCTATAAGCTACTTTGGCATGATAATTTCTTTTTTGTAATTTTTTTTGGCTGTTCTCTCCTTTTAAAACAACGAAAACAATAATATCTTCCCCAGCAGGTTATAAAGAAGATTACTTAAGATAATAAATATAAAATGTTTACTGGAGTGTGTGAAATTATGCTGTTACTACTGCGGCAACTACTCTTACCACTACCACCACCACCTCCACCACTTTTGGCTTAGCTATTTCTTCCTGAGATAGGCAAACTAGCTAGATGTAGATGAAAACTCCGAGGTTTTTTATTGCCTATCTTTTTTCCACCTTAATACTTAACACTCTGTTTATGTAGTTCCAAATGCCTTCAATCTCACCCTTCAAAGAAAATAATAATAGTAATTGGAACTCCAGTACAAATCTCCCAGTGTATTTCTCATAGTCCAAGAGCCAATTATAAAATAAATTCTTGTTTTTAATGAACCAGTGAAATACTTTCAGGTAGAATAAATATGGTATTTTAAAGAAAAATACAAAATGTGTCAATATTATCCTTAAATTTGAACAAAAACTTTTGTGATGTAAGAAGTTTATTTTTTTCCATCCTCTTTCATTTTTATGTTCCCTAAACTCCTGTATTCTAACCTAAGTAATAATGGGTCATCTCAGAGAGCCCCATTCTCTCTGGATGCAAGAAATTCTGAAAACCTTGTCAAAATACATTGTATCATAAAATTCACAGGTCATTTATTGTGGACTCAAGAGGTTTTTGCCAGTCCTAATAAACATCTAGGCTTCTAGACATTAACCCCAACTTGGTTGAACCTACAGACCTCTTGGAGTTTCACTCATCACTAAGTTTCTGGTCCAGTGGAGCATTACATAACTTTCCCCCAACCTTTCCACAAACCCAGAACCCAAATGAAAGGGAAAAATAAATGTCGTGGTAATGTAAAAAGAAAAAACAAACAAACAAACAAAAAAACCAAAATCATAAGCAAAACATCTCTCAAACAATTTTAAGCAAAAATACAGCAAGTGTGTAATCCCAATCATAAAGTCAATATGTAAAATAAATGTTCCTGTCTTTATATACTGAATTACGAAGAAAAGAAATTCAGAAAGAAACCTTCTCAAAGTATTCTCAATTTATCCACCCAAACCCATACTGGTTTTCTTCATGGTTTTGTTGTGGTTATAGTAAATAAATTTTTCTTCTGTGATGTTATTTCAGATTCTGATTCACAAAATGACTAACCATCTGTCTCTATTTCTCTTGATATCTCAATTTTTAAAGTAAATTTTATTGAGGAATCTAAAAATAAAAATATATTTACTTCTGATTAAGAGTATGGGAAGGAAATGGGTTTCAGTTGGTATATATTTGTGCTTCTTATTTAATCTTCACAAAGCCTGTATACATTTGATATTGCCCAATCTTTCCGATAAATACTACTAAATTACTGATTCAGGACAAAAGCCTGAAGACTGATTTATTTATTTTTTTTTTTGGAGGGCAGTGTCACTGGCCCTCATATGTGGGACCGAACCAGGGCCACTGGCTTCCCAAGCCAGAGCTTAACCACCGCGCCACTCGGCCGGCCCTCCTGAAGACTGATTTTGAGGACACCTTTCTTACATTTAAAAGTCTAAATAATAAAGATGATGTCAATAATCAAGAGCACAGGCACTGGTTGCTTTATGAAAGAAATTATTAAATATTTATTGATAATCCAAAAGCCATGGCAAACACAAAATACCACAGTGTGTTTCTTTTCATTTAAGTATTTCATATATACAATCTCAAAGATAAATGTTTCATTTAGGATGGTGTTGATTTTCCCCTCCCTGGTGATCAATCTATTGTAAAGACAGAGACTTCCATTCAACATAGAAAAGAGAAAAGTGAGTTAAAAAGAACCCTTCTTACAAACAGACTATTGTCTGTTTAGAAAAGATTTCTAAACAGCTTCTTAGAAAATGTTTTGATTTTTTTAACCATGTCTTTAAATTCACAGATAAAATATTAAAGTTCTCTTTCTTTTGTAAATCATGTTAAGGAGGCAATGCCACTGTGGCAGTTAGTATGAACACTAATAACTGAGATTGGTTTTCAAATTCTATACAACACGAAGACCTCACAGACATGTCTTATTCAGACACCATTTGGAAAACAGACCAACATTCACATATATCGATTTTTTTCTTGCATTCTACAATGATAAAGTGTTTCAGAAAAGCAAAAGAGTTTCTGTTTCTTAAATGAATCTGTGAATCTGTATTTTAACCATTTTGGCTGGAAATATTTTACAATGCATCAACCTTTTCCATGATTTCCCAAATAATGCAACTATGCAAAGTTTATTTCTTGAGAAATAAAGTCCTTGCAAATGGCCACAGACTTCACCAGATAGCATAGTTTTATGTTTGCTGTTGAATTTTTTTCTTACCTGTATTTGCAGGTTGATTGTCTTTAATAGGTCTGTGTCTTCCTTACAATATCTTGTTCCCTCTGCTTTAGGAAAAAGGGGAAATGAACTAAATTTGTTTAGGCTCCTGTGACTAAAGGCATAGTTTTCTTATGATAGGGAAATAAATGACAGAGCTAGGTGTTACAAGAAGCCTTCATGCAATTGGAATTGAGTTGGACTCTATGGATTAGAAGAATTTATATAGGTGGAGATATCAGAGGGTTAAATAGGAGAGAGTGTGAAAGGCTACAGGTCTATAACACCTTTTCCACAATTTCAAAATCTGACAACTCAAAAAAATAAAACTTTCTTTTAACATAGTATAAATAATCCTATTAGAAGGTTTGGAAAATGCATAAAAAAGCAATTAACATTAACTTCATGACTATCGTGTGCAAGATACAGAACATGTTGATTTACATATGTGATTTATTTTATTCTTACAGGACTAAAGGTGCATATTCATTCATAAAGACAAACATTTATTGTGGTTGCCACCTGTGGGAAAGCATTAGGAATAGAAACCTAGAAAGACATAATGCTTACTGTCAAGAAGAGATAGTATGATAAAGATGAGTTTTGTTTTATTTTTTTTCAATATAATGTAGTTTACTTTGAAAAATATATTATCAAAATTCATCTAGATGATGAAGAGGAAAGACTTCCAAAGGTAAGGCATGCCTGAGGTGAGTTTTCAAGTTAATAAGTAGGAGTCAACTAGACAAAGGAAAAGAACATTATAAGCTAAAGTATTATGAGCAGGGTCAAGGAAAAGAAGGACATGCTTAGGAAAGTGGCAGTAGCTGGATGACTACAATGAAGCATTTGTGTTGGGGAAAGGTATAAGATATGTTGTATATTTTTATAGAGGTAGAAATGCAATAACCAGGTTAAGTACACCAGAGGTTTTCAACCAGTGAAGATATTTGTACTGTGGAAATGTTTGGCAATGTCAGAGCAAATATTTAGGTTGTTACATTGGGCAGGGGGTACAAATGGCAGCTGATAGATGAGGCAAGAGATGCTGCTAAACTTTCTACAACATTCCATCACCCACCCCAGTTCCCAAAAAGAATTATCTGACCCAAAATGTCGATAGTGCCAAAGCTGAGAAACCTGGATGGGTACTAACTCCAAGATTTGGAGTTTTATCTGGAAAGTGCTGATAAATCATCAAATGGTTTTAGGCCCTGTCATGTCATTTTTATTTATAAGCATCATTCTGGCAACTGTGTTAGGGCTGTATCAGAGAAGTGAGGGGGAAATACCAAGATAGGAGGATTTGTATTTAAAATGTATTTAAATATTGCATCAATATAGTAGAAAAATGATGTTGGCAGCAAAGGAAGAAAAAAGAAAGGAACTAACAATGAAAGATGGCTATGTCTGATTATAAAAATAATGGATAGAGAATGACTCTTAGCTTTTTGGGTTGAGTAACGGGAATAAAAGTAATGTTATTCAAACAGGTAACAAAGGAAAGAGAACAGTGTTGGAGACGAAAGTTGATGAATTTGGTAACAGGCTTCCTAAATTGTGAGACCTTCAGGTCTCACAGGCATATGTAGTTTACTAGCAAGTAGTTCAATCCATAAACTTGAGGGAAGTAAAATGCAACAGACTGCTAAATGAAGTCAGAAAATTGCAAGAACAAGTTCAGTGTAGCAGTGTTAGTGGTGATGGTTATAGTAGTGGATGGCTGGAAGCTGAGAAAACTGTACAGCATTGAGGAGTAAATACAGGTAAAGAAGTTACTTCTTTAAAGAGCCCTTAGTATAGGTAAGCAAACGTAGGCTCAGCAAAACTTAATACCTTTCCCAAGGTCACAGGCTGAGATTTAAACCCACATCTACATTCCTCAGAAAAGAAATTTTCCTTCTACTATACAGTGTTATCCGTGCTACATCAGGCTATTTCTTTCCTTTTTTTTTTAAATTAAACTTTATTGGAGTGATAATTGTTAGTAAAGTTACATAGATTTCAGGTGTACAAATTCTGTAATACATCATCTATATATCACATTGTGTGTTCACTACCCAGAGTCAGTTCTCTTTCCATCACCATATATTTGATCCCTTTTACCCTCATCTACCACCCCCTCCCCGCTTACCCTCTGGGAACCACTGAGCTATTGTCTGTGTCTATGAGTTTTTGTTACTTTATTTCTTAGTCTGTTTGTTTGTTGCTTTCAGTTCTGTATCCCACCTATGAGTGAAGTCATATGGTTCTCTACTTTTTCTGTCTGACTTGTTCCACTTAGGCTCTTTCTTTGTATACCCTATTTGCTGGCTTCTCTTTAACAGGAGTGAATATGAGATGATTATTCAGAGTTCAAGACACTGATTGGACCTTGTTTACTAGTGGCCAAGGTCGATGGATATTTAAATTATGATCTGTCTTTTCCTCTTCTTCTCCATATAGACAGGTGGTTAAATTTCTTAGGCTATATATTGGAAGTATGCTATTCATCCAGTTTTTTTCTAATTATGTTCTATTTCTCCTTCCTTGCTTCTTCCCTTCTGTGTATGTGTGTATCTGTAGACATATATGCATGTGCACACACACACACACACACACACACACACACATACACACCCCTTCATGCACATAGACAGGCATTTGAATGGAGTTAAGAACATTGGCTCTGTAATTGTAACTTTCTTAGCCATGTAACTTTAAAAGAATACTTGATCTCTACCTCATTTTTATCATCTATAAACTACATAATAATAGCACTTACCTAAATGAATGTTGTAATTTTTAAATGAGGCTCTATGTATAAAAAAGTAAGGACTATGATTATTGTCTAGTAAACTATACAGGTACTATTAATTACTTTGTGTTTTCTCTTCCCCCACTTATCCCCCTGCTCAGGCAATATACCAACCCTCCACAGACTCACATAAGTGTATTTTTGTTTTCAGGTTCCTGTAATATGCAGCATACCCATGATTTCATTTCAGGGCCAGTGATACATTCCATTTAGGACTAAGGATATTGGTACTGTAATCTGATTTGCAAAAGAGCCCTGAATCAGGGTACACAATTTTCTAGTCAGGCTAATATATAAAGTCATCTTCCTATCTCATTTGGTTACTGTTCTGTGAGTTGCTCTCCTCATGGCCTTACAGTACACAGAGAGTGACTAGAAGGACAAGATGTTGTTAATCCTTTATGGCCATACCATAATCACTGGGCTCAGTTAAATCCTTCTGATTCAAGGAGAGATTTTAGCACAAGTAATGTTATTTGAAGCATCTGAGGTGGTGGGAGGTAATCATGAATGTGCTCCTCGAAAAAGCTGCGGTGAGTTAACCTTTGGGTGGCCTAGATTTTTTAAAATATTTCAGTTACCAAATGAACTGATGACTTTTTCAACTATTTTTTTGATAAGTATACCATAAGCTTTACTATTAGTGGTTTTGTGAAAGTTATAACATTTTTGTTTATATTCAGTTTGGGGCTTAATATGAGTCTGTCAGAAATCTTAACTCAAGATAACTGAGATACTATAAATTTGGATTTAGAATGATCAAATATCTAGGTATATGGCAATTCTGAGACCTCTTGCTCATCCAGGATACAAAATATTTTATTATTAGAAAAGAATATGAATCAACTCATATTGACAAAATTTGTTGTACAGGAGGTTCTTTCTCAATTTCTGTATATTTACCAAATGTTCAGTGCATTTATGCTCTGATATAGTGTCACAACTGCACTAGATTCAATATTTTTACCCAGGTTGACCAGTGTAGATAAGAAATCTAAGCTAAGTGAGGACCTTCTATATTTTGGCATGTGAGCAAAATGAGGAATCATTAACTCCTAACTGTAGGCTTTTTATATTATTCTGTTATCAAACATCTGTAGGATATTTAAAGATTATTTAAATATTTGATTGCACCAAAGTTGCACAAATGGCATTATAAATAACGATTATACTTTCAAACTGATATGATAAAATCAAACATGTCCAAAAAGCTGTGTCCCAATTGCATTTTTTTTAAACAGAAATTGGACACATAGCTTATACAACTTCTAATTTCACATAAAAATCAGTCACCTTAGAACAAAACAAAAATCTGACAATCATAACCTCACATTACAACTCTTATTCACCAAAACAAGGATGTCAACGCATTCTATATGTGTTTCATATATAAAATGTATGTGCTCTGTTAAATATATACATATATTTTTATAAAAATTCAAGGAATATTCCCATTTGGTTGATGTGGCTACTATGGAAGGTAGTTTAAAGGTTCCAAAAAATTAAGAATAGAATTACCATATGACCCAGCAATCCCTCTCTTGGGTATCTACCCCAAAAATCTGAAAACATTATTTATCTGTAAAGATATATGTGATTCAATGTTCATTGCAGCTTGATTTAGGGTGGCCAAGACATGGAAACAATCAAAGTATCCTTCAATGAATGATTGGATAAAGAAAATGTGGTATATATACACAATGGAATACTATTCTGCTGTAAGATGAAATAGTGCCATTTGTGACAAAACAGATGGATTTTAAGATTATTATGCTAGGTGAAATAAGTCAAACAGGAAAAGTTGAGAACCATATGATTTCACTAATATGCGGGATATAAAACTAAAAGCAACAAAGGAAGAAGACAAAGAAACAAAAACTGATAGACACAGATAATAGTGGTTACCAGAGGATAAGTGGGGAGGAGAGTGGTGGATGAGGATAAACAGGATTAAATATATGGTGACGGAAGAAGAGCGAACTCTGGGTAGTGAACACACAACGTGATATATAGATGATGTATTGCAGAATTGTATACTTGAAACCTATGTAATTTTCTAACCATTGTCACCCCAATAAATTTTAATTAAAAAAAAAATCAATGAATTCAAGATAGGCACATTATGTGGTAAAATTTCCAATCTGTGGAATTGATTTGTTATAATAAAACCAGAGAATGTATATAATAAATAAATATAAAAAAATAATAAAACCAGAAAAATAGCTTGTCCTTTTCCAAACTCCAGAGAATATATTTTTAAATATATTTTATAATAGCAGTACTTACAAACAAGTTTAACAAGGGAAGTTCAAGTTGTTTGTAAAGTACTGTTATTATAAAATTCAAGTTTATTTAAAATGGATCAGAGAATATTAGCTCTTTTCCAGGCAAATCCAAGTATTTTTATAGGTTATTTAAACAGAAAGATAATATGAAATTCTACTTTGTTTGCTAATAACCTTTCAAACTGAATGAGATACTATATTTAAATCCAGCAATCTTCCTAACTATATTGATTTGTGGATAGAAGCAGGCTTTAATTTGGCTTTTCCTTAAGAGACATGTTGGCATTTGGTTTAACATATATCCTCTTTTTTATTTGGCCTTTCTTACCTCTCTCATGCCTGACCCTTACCCACTGTCAAAAGGTCAAGCAGTTTTGAAGATGTAGCATAATGGTAACTGGTAATTTGGCTCACCACATTTCCAGAGATAAGGCAGCTAAGGAGACAATGCACTCAATGAATTTAGCCAGTTTAGTAGTCATGGAACAGAAGACAGCAAGAGCTTTTTGTCCAATGCAATTCTCCTTTTCCTTCAAGTCTTATTGGGGTGATGTGGAGGTGGATCTTGGTAGATACTGTGACCACACTGTGTCTATATCACAACTGAGGAACCCTGAGCTCATAAAACGCCTAATCTTATAAAACAGGCCACAAGCAAAATCTGACCATTCCCCTCTTGTGGAGAAATATTATCTTCATTATCCCAAAATGTAAGGAAATCTTTTCTAGGAAGGGTAGGGAGACATCTTTATCTTTATTATATGGGAATGTCTCTGGAAAGGTAGACATTCTGTATTTCTAATATATAAGAATGTAAATAAATCTGAGCAAATTGTCTATTAATGCCTAGATGTGAAGAAATATGCAAGGTTAAGGAGGAATGTCTTCAAACTTCTATTCTTTCTCTAATCTATTTGCCTGTGTTCTACCCAAAGTCCCCTACTTGAAGTTCTCTATACCCATTACATATCTCCATACTGCAAGAGATCCCACCTCTTCTTCATCTAGCAAATGCATTCACATTTCAAAATCATCTCAGAGTTCATCCTTTTTTCTGGTGAACACAAGCTACTCAGATTTACTTGTTTTATCTCCACATACTTTTGGCATTCTGGTCATGTGCAATAATTGTTGGCAATAATTGTTGATTTTTGTTGTGTGTCTTCTCTAGTTTGTAGGCTCCTTGAGGACCAATCTCATTTCACAGATTCAACTACATTACCTATTTCCCAGCACAGAGTTTGGTGGCTTGGTAAAGTAATTAATTTACTTTTCTAAATCTGAGTTTTTCCTCTGTGAAATGATCCTATTATTACCTAGCTTACTCACAAAATATATTCCATAAAATGTGGATATAGTGTCATACCTAGATTCTCACTTCTTTTTTTCCTGGTGATATGTGGTGATGGTTACTCAATGACCAATTTTGTTATGAACTATGCTTCACTCACATAGACCATTTTTCCTATAGCTAAGGGGAAGAAAAAGCATGGATTTGTTTTGTTTGTTTGTTCATTTGTTTTTGTTTTGTTTTGTTTTTAATCAGCCCCTTGAGTGTTTAAAGAAAGTATTATAGATGGCCGGCTGAGTGGCATGGTGGTTAAGCGCTATCTTGGGATGCCAGCTGCCCTGGTTTGGTCCCATATATCAAGGCCAGTGACACTGCCCTCAAATAAATAAATAAGAAAGAAAGAAAGAAAGAAAGAAAGAAAGAAAGAAAGAAAGAAAGAAAGAAAGAAAGAAAGAAAGAAAAGAAAGAAAGAAAGAATTATAGAGAAGTTCATTGCAAGTAGTTTTCAGCTAAAGTCTGTGTTCTGAAAATGATTAGGAGAATGATGTTACTGTTCCATGTTTGTCCTAGTCAGACCACTTCTTTTACACTGAAAATGGATAGGTCAAAGTCACCACCAACCAGCATTTCTCAAGCAGGTGAATGTGGTGGTGATTTATTTTTTAACTTTTTTTGTTTTTTGTTTTTTTAGGAAATATAAAGAAGAGTGTTGACACTATTGCCTGTTGTCCTTGAAAGTTTTTTTTGTATTACATATCTGTCTTTTAAAAAATGAAAAAAAAAATAGAGCCTCAGGGTACAGAAATAACCAAGGCATGGTAAAAAAATAAAATAAATAAAAATTCAAAGATTTACTTCAGATTTCTTTACTACATTTATTTTCATATATTAGTAGAGAACTAATTTTAATTGTCATATTGTTGAGTGGTATCATTTACTTTTTAGCTCTTTAGTATCTGTGTTCTCCCATGTTCTTCACTGTTTTTTCTTTTTTCTTTTCAAAAGTAAACAAAAGGCCACAAATACAACACTTTGCTTCTGTTTTCAGCTTATAATAATAGTCCCATCAAGACTTATTTTAAAAAATAGAAGCATTCATCCTTGAAGACATGAACAATTCTAAATATACAAATACTTTTAAGTCTAATATTCTTGTCTAATGACACCGAGCTGGAGAAATGTGGCAGTTATCCAGCAGGGCATAAATACCATGGCATTAGGGTAGAATCATTTCATCATTCTAACTCTGTGGATTACTATGTCTCTAATCTGATGATTGAATTATTCACTTCATCTTAGCAAATATAGATTATCATTCTACAATTTACCATGTACCTTTTTTTGTTTTCTTCTTGAATTGATAACATGGACATTGCTATCAGTAGCCAATAGGTACAACTTTCATTATGTCCTCTTATTATAGTCCTCAAACATTCACAAGGTATGGTTATCAGATTTATGAAAGACAATAAGGGAAAATAAGACATTTCAGATAATATCCCTTGTCTCTGACTTAAGCATTTGTGCAAAAAGTAGGAACTGCATAATAGAGAAATCAAAATTATAAATAAATAATTGAAACTGTATTGTATAATTCTAATAAAAATAAAAACAGTGCCTCACATTAGTATAGTTTTTCAACAACAAACAAGTTACTTCACATTTGTTCTTTCATTTAGGGCTTACAGAAACTATGTGTTGTAAGTAGCCATTACCACCTGCATTTGAAAGATTTAAAAAGTGAGGCTAAAAAGATTTGTTGAGGGGGCCAGCAGAGTGGCGCGGCAGTTAAGCGCTGGCTTCGGAAGTCAGCGGCCCTGGTTCGGTCCCACATGTGAGGGCCAGTGACACTGCCCTCAAAAAAAAAAAAAAAAAAAAAAAGATTTGTTGAATTGTAAAGGTCTTACAACCGTAATACATTAGGATCAAGTTACCAATACACATTTTCTGATTACAACCTTAGCAATTATTTTGTCAGCTACTTTCCCATAGATGATTTGTTCAGTGTTTTACTTTCTATTATCTAAAAGAATATTTTTTCATGTATATTCCTCATATTTTAGCAGAGACACCTAAAGAAGATCAGGTTGTACATAAGTGTATGTGCCTATGTGTGGGTATATGGGCAAAATGATTTATTCCTCATCTTCTAATCCCCACAATAAATATTTCATTATAATCTTCTTCAAAAACATGGGTCCTGAGAAGGATTTTATTAGGAAAAATAAGTTTGTTGCTAGAAGAATATTTGAAAAGCTCTAATTAAATAACTTAATACATTTTTGTCAAGGTTTCCTCTTCTAAAATCCTACTAAAGGAGTTAATATACATGATTACTTATCTTCCTAGAAATAGTGATATTCATACATACCCATTTTTTTACATAATAGGAAGAAATCAAGTTTACTGAGTAAGATTATTGGTTGAAGAGGCTAAATTGGATTCAAATCTACATCTTCATATAAGGTTTGATACATTTCTATCATATTTTATGCTGTCTTCCATCACCTTATCTTTGACCAAGACATGGAATAAGACTCTTTGATAGGCATTGGAAGAAATCCATTAATTAATGTGTTTATTAAAAGCTATTTATCCTGTAACGTGTGTGTGTGTGTGTGTGTGTGTGTCAGTAAAATAAGTTCTACAAATTCAGAGATGAATTAAAACCAGTTTCTCCTATCAAAAACTTCACAATGTGATGAGGAAGAAAGCATAACCATAATAAGAGGTGATATGTGGCTGTGCCAAGATAAGGTGGAAGCCATAAGAAGCAATGATACTTTTATTTTGGAAAAGAGAGTCTGCATATTCTAAATAGAAGTCCATCAGGAAAGAAAGTAATAAACATTCTAGACTTAGGCAACAACACAGAAAAAATAAGAGGCATGGAAAGTCAAAGTATTTTTAAGAAAAGACCACTAAGATAGTGTGATAGGTGCTTGTCACGACTAGTGAGGAAAGCTGAAATTAAGAATGGGTGGTATTTTGGGGGGGAGACTACTATGAACTGTGTCTGCCTTGCAAAGGTATTTAGGATTTATCATTGAAGCACTGGCCAATGACTGAATAGCTTTAAGGTTAGATGTAAGTATAATCTGTTATAAGATATAAACACAATCCCAATTCTCAGGATCTTAAAATCCAATTAGAGAGATGGTATGTAAATACATTAAAATAAATTGATATTAAAAATTTGATTATGAATACTTCCAGATAACTTACAGGGACAAAGGTGACATACAGATTCAGAGGAAAAGGAAGTCAACATGGGCCAATAGAACAGTGTGGAATTTCTATTATATATTCCAGTGGGGGGTCACAAAGTGATGGAAAAATGAGAGGGGTATACGTGTGTATGTGTGTTTGTATCTGTGCTTGCATGAAAATGCACGTCTGTATTTATCAAATAAAATACATACACATGATATAGACATAAATAAAAACGATGTTAACACGTTCACAAACTGAACCCCTTTTTACCAAAACACACAATTTTCTGTCTGTATTATGAACTTACTACTTTCTGCACAAATGCTTAAGTCAGATACATGGAATATTATCTGAAATCTATTATTTTCCCTTGTTATCTTTCATAAATCTGATAAACATATCTTGTCAATGTTTGCATAAAGGATATTCTAACATTATCCAATTTTCAGGGACTGCTATATCAAGAAATCACTGAAAGTAATAATCTATGGTGTTGTTTTTTTTCTTTTTCCATGCATGGATTTTTTTTATTCCCAGAATATTCTTTCTTAGATGTTGCCTCTACAAGATGAATGTTTAAGTGTTCTGGTGTTCTGAAAGTAGTTACAACCTACTTCAAAAGACACTCATGGGAGAAAATAAATGAAAATGTGTATAATTAAAAGCATATGGTTTGTTGGGAAGGGGACGTATAAGACCTAAAAAGAAAGTGAAAAACTGAGGTTTACAGGGGCTCAGGGAAGGGAAGAATGAGCAAGAGTTGCTTAATGGTTACAGAGTTTCTGTTTGGGGTGAAGTAAGTTTTGAAAATAGCTAGTGGTAATTGTTGTTGAATACATGAATGTAATTAGTGCCACTGAACTGTCCACTTAACAATGGTTAAAATGGTAAATTATATATATATATATATATATATATATATATATATATATATGCTACAATTCATAAAAATTAATAATGTAAAACATCAAAATCATTGAACTTTGTACTTTAAATGGGTACACTGTATATATGTGAATTAAATCTCAATAAAGCTTTTTGTTTTTGGTTTTTTTTTAAAAAAGAAAAACACTGAGGTTTCAATGCAGCTGTTAAGATAAAAAAAAACATGTTTTTTGTGTGTGTGTGGACCGAGGACAAAAAACAAATGAGTCAAAGATATATATTTTTTAACTTTAAATCACTCAGGCAATAAAATATTTTTTCTTCAATTACATACTTGCAAACATTAAACAAATAAAATAAAATGGTGAAGGGTTTAATTGTCATTATAATTGCTATATATATTTAATAGCAAGAAAGTCTTTGAGGTATACATATGAAACCAACCTATAAGGTATGCCTCTGCATACCAGCTGAGGCCCACGGATCAAGTTCTGACATTCACAGAGCTAATCACTGGCAATGTCAGGATTGGAATTGATCAGTCTGACTCCCAAAGCCACGAAATCCCCTATACATAGCTTACATAAAGTTTTAATACTTTTACACATTTCCTATTGAATTGTTTTTCTTTCTTGGTGCTACACTAAAAACGGTTTTAGAATGGAGGAGCTAGGATGAGAATTTATAAACAGATGGAATCCGGTAAAAAAAAAATTAAACAGGTATGCGCCATAAGTACTTTAGGCAATCAGAGGGAGAGGACTCGGTTGACGATGTAGCAGGAATCATGATTCTGAATTAGGAAACTTGAGAAATTAAGAGTCAAGAGACCAAGGAAGCTTTCAGGAAGCTAAGTCTCCATGGGTTTGCAATGCAAAGTGTGGTTCAGGAAGTCCCAGCATTAACACCCCTTGGGAATTTTTTATAAGTGCATAATATCAGGCCCCAACCCAGACCTATAGAATCAGGATCCGCATTTTAACAAGATCCCCAGGTGTTTTCCAGGCATGAAAGTTGGAGAAGCACTGGGAAACAGATTTCAAATAGACATAAAAGTCTTAGTAATAAGCAGTGGGTCTCTGCAGAAATAATAAGCAGAGAGCACCAGGAATGGGCAGTGATACAAGGTAGTGTTCCTTGTATATGCTCAACCTGCTGGTAGAACTAGTCTCAGATTGAAATAGGCATACTTTCAATTAAAAATCAAACAAACTACAAGATGTACTCTCAAATAATTTTTCTCCTGAGGAGAGTCACAGTTTAATAGCAAGAAGTAACTACACTATGAAGCTCCTCAAACTGCTAGCCATCATCCCCTTTGATCCCTTTCTCACATTGACAATTTTGTGAGTAACTTTTGTGACTTCAGTGAAAATTTGGGAAAATAAATATGTCTGCTTCAACTTTTGAATGGTTAGGTATACTTACTGTTACACTGGAAATAACAATCAAGTCTATTTATTCTGATTACTTGCAGTTGAGTGGAGACCTTTTTTACAGACACAACATAGAAGCACCAAGCAATCCTGTTTGCTGATTACATTAATTATTTCTCAAACGTTTCAACATGTTTTAAAGTCTTAGCATACAATCCCTTGCTTTTTATTTTAATAAAAGTGAGGAAAGGGTACATTGTCTTTAAAAATGAGGGTCTTGAAACAGCCAGAGTAATGCTATTGTCAGTACACAAAAGGATGCTTTAAGACTTCTTTAAAATTCTTATAAAAGCAAAAATGCCTTTAATAAATATGACTCTGATACAAAAACAAGATTTCTATATATATATTTACATATTTTCATATTAATAAGTGTTCTAAAAGGTTTCACGCAGTATTTTACTAATTCAAGTGATTTCTGTTATTAGGGACTCCAGCTATTTCATTTTCATAATTTTATTGCTGACCCACCAAGAAAAAGATGGTAATCTAATATTAGAATGATCCTACTGCTCTACTATTCATCAAGGAAAGGAATTCAAAACAGTGCCACATGGAGAGTGCTGGTCTTTCAGCAATACCCATTTCAAGCTTAAATAGTTTCACCTTTAATCTAGATGACATTTTGAATAAGGGACAGAAAAAATAGGAATTTAAAAAAAGTGCTAAAGAAACATTTTAAACTCCTATGAAGAGTTTACCTATATACATATGCAAATATATAAGCATTAAAATTGAGTTTTGATGCCCAGATAAAACCAGATCCAGATGGTCAAAATGATCCAGTGGTTCAAATGAACTAGATTTTCACTTCTAAGGTGTCAACCCATGATAAACATAAGAAAAATGTAGCATTTATATATGAGTTACATATATTAACACATAACCATCACTATAAATTTAGTACTATTGGTATATCCATTGTATAGTTAAGGAAAATGAGGCACAGGCAGAAATAGCAGCTGCAGTAATGTTTAGCATAACCCCAGAGAGAAATAACAATTTTAAACAAAGCTAGATTGAGTCATTCTGGGCATCAGAATATTGAATTTAAAAATCATGTAGGAAATTTTCATTTTAGTTACCTCTATTCCTATAAACTTTTTTCTTGAACTATATAAAAACAAATTTTAGAATATCTTAACCCACATTCCATAATGACAACACACACACACACACACACACACAGACGCACACATGGACACAGGTGCATATATACATGCATATACTTTTAGTTGTCAACTCAGTTTCCAATGTCTCCTCATTAAAGAAGTAGCAGAGATCGGCCTGTGACTGGGTTTGATTCTGATTATCTTTGTCTATCTTTCTCTCCTCCTTTACCCTTTCTTTACGTTATTTGACTCACCATTTTCTCTCTCACAACACCTTGTTTTATTCTGCACTTAATATTGTAAGGGCCCAGTTCTAATTGAAATAAAAAAGACTTGGGTTTTTCACTTATTGCCTATATTGTGAAACTGTACTCATCCCCCAAATCATTCAATACTTGCTTCTCTTTGCTTGTGCAGGCATAGCTTCATATATATGCCTCTGGGTTGGCATTCTCAATCTCTAAGTGAATCAAACATATTCACTTTAATAAATATGTTCCAGCTAAAAAACAATGTTAAATCCATGAGCTTTTTATCTTTGTTGCTAAGCGTAGCATCGTAAGACCAGTGTTGTACTCCCATGCTGGTTAGCGCCTTTCTTTCACTACTACCTTGTCATCAGCGCTCTATATGTGAATCTCATTTTCTAATGCAACAAACTTCATTATTCCATTTCTCTATTCTACACTGTTCCAGGAGAGAGAGATGATACACACATCTGTTCATCAACAACAGAATCGAGTGATGAGATTATTAATTGCTCTTGCATGTGAGGTTGCTGAGGGTTAGGTGTAGGTTAGCTATGTGGCTCCGCTGATCTTGTTCTGAGCTCACTCATTTACCTGGTAATAATCTGATCTAGGCTGGGATTGGGTGGTAGGCATTGCTTTGTTCTACAAGTTTTTCATTCTTATACAGGAACCAGCAAAATAGGAGTTACCTTTCTGAGGGATGGCAACTGAGAGGAGACAAAAGCTGGTATTTGGGTATTTTGGTTACAATCTCTTTCTTGGCCTGGGGTGTAGTTAGAGATTTGTTCATTTTGTGAAAATTTATTGAGCTGCACACTCGTGTGTGTGTGTGTGTGTGTGTGTGTTTATGTATTTTGTATGTATAATAGGTTTACAATACACATGACTTTAAAATCTTAGCTAGGCATCTTTAAACATTTAATTTTTAAAAAGCAAAGCAGAACTGTAGTGGGAACATGACTTTCATTCAATGATTCCATCATTAATTAAATGATTAAAACACTATATACAAAACTGAGATTAGAGAGTAGAAGTATAATATGCAAACGAATCTGGAGTAAAAATTTATTTCCATAATATTCTTAAAGCCTATATTATCCACATAAACTATTTAATTTCAAAAGTCTCTACTTAAACTTTGTCTATAGAAAAAAATTTTAAAATTAATCACTGAAACTAGATTGGTCCTTGCTCACTTTGAACATCAAATTAAGTTGCAATGTATATCTCAAGTATTCACAGATTTTTAAATATTCTCAATATGACTATTGTAACATATTCCTAATTACACATATACAATTGACTGCTGTTAGGAAACAGCTATGAAGTATCATTTATTTTAATTGTCTTAATAGTAAGACTTTCAATAAACTACATAAAATGTTTTGGGATGTAGAGCCCACATTTTAAATATGATGAGGGAAAACTGATTCAAAACTACTCAGCTGAACTCTAAAGCATTTACAGCTAATATTATTATATGCATGCATGTTTTCTGAATGAGATGCATATATATTTTTCCATAAGAAAGTTAGTCCTGTGTTTGTAAAAGATGGATTTACTCATATTATAGTCCTGTGTTTGTAAAAGATGGATTTACTCATACAAATATTTAATCTTCAATTGTTAGAAAATGTAGAAGACATACTCCAACCCAATACACTCAGAGAGGGACTGTGTTTATCTTGTTCACTTTTGTAATTCCATTGTCTATTACAGAACCCAATGAACAATTACTAAATAGATAAATGAACAACAAAGATATCTAGTTTCCTCATAAAATTAATGATTTTTTTTACATAAAGCAAAAGACATTTTAACATTGGTTCAGATTATTTTATTTTTCAATTCGGGTAGAGATTATCATTTCAATTAGGGTAGAGATTTTGACGTTAATTTTTATATATGATGTGAAATATCTATCGAAGTTCATCTTTTGCACATATCCAATTGTTCTAGTGTTATTTGTGTAAAAGGCAATCATTTTCCCACTGAATTGCTTTTGCCTCTTTGCCAAAAATCAATTAACTATATATATTTGGGTTTAATTCCAGACTCTTTTCTGATCCTTTGACATATTTATCAATCTTGATGTGTGTGTGTTTTAGTGGTATCTTGGGGGATTACAAACACACTACTACAATCTACCTTCAAGCTATATTAGACCATTCACTTATAGTATAAATCTTCTTTCTCAACAGCATACTTCCATTTGTCTCCTATCCTTTTTGCATTTGTCATATATTTTACTTATACATGTATTATAAATCCCACAATACATTGTTGTTAAATAGCTAATTTCATTTTAAGGATATTTAAAAAGATGAAAAAAGCCTTTATTTTTACCCATGTAGTTATCATTTGTTTCCTTTGTATAGTTTCAGATTCCCATCTGCTATCATATTCCTTTTTCTTAAAGTCTTTTATCATTTCTTGTTTTGCAGGTCTGCTGGTAATGTATTCTTTGAACATTTTTACAACTGAAAATATCTTTGTATTTTGTTTCAAATATATTTTCACTGGATAAAATATCCCAAGGTAACATTTTTTCCCCTAGTAATTTAAAATGTTGGTCCACAGTTTTATGGCTTGTGTTGTTTGTGATGAGAAAGCAGTTTTAATTTAATTAAGTGCAAGAGGTTTGTTTAAGAGGCCATCCATGGGAGACTTGTTATCGAATGTGTCAAATAACCTAGTTATAAAGAAATCAAACTACAGATTACTTCCAAAGGTCCAGGCCCTCTAACAAGAAATCATCAAGTTTCAAGGCTATCCTCATCAATAATTATTGCAAATAACAAAATTGCCACACACTCTTTCAACCCTCTTATAGTGTAACATCCTTTTGCACATATGAACACATACAAACACTCACAAAATGTTGTCTCTAACACTGCATATCACTTTCTATTATATAACTCAACAAGTTAGATATTACTCTAAGTTGCAGGCATACCACTAAAAATATGACTTTTGGGGCTAGGAGATACTGTGGATGAAGGGGTTACCTTACATAAAATATATGCTTTATAAATTTTACAAAGGGTAGAGTTATCAGTGTGAAGGATATGGTGCTTAATATGTTACGAGAACAGGGAAGAGATGTGAGAGGAGACTCTGAGGAGAAAGTTACTACAAAAAGGAATAGTTTCAAAGAAAATGTATGAAAAAATAAATATGGCCTATTCAAAAACTTTCCAATGTTCACCTTTGTCTGGACTGAACTGACTTTTTGATTCTGGATGGTCACTTACAGATATTGATACTGAAGCATTATGCTCTTTTCAATTGACTTGGAATCAGAAATTAGAGAAAAAGTCTATTTTTGTGAGTCTCTACAGCTCTGATTGAAACATTAAATTTTCAATGAATCAGAACCATCATGTCACTCAAACTTTGCAAGGAACATGGGGCTTTCATCACTTATTCAAAGTTTTGTCAGGTTGAAAACTTTTTATAATACAAAGCAAGTAATCATGGAAAAATTAAGTCCCAATTTGACATATTGTGTACTTGTCCAATCAAGGAACTTTTATATAATTTCATTTCTCAAAATATTCATGAGATGAGCCATAAACTGAGTCTGCATCAACTTGCAATACCTTGGAAACGAGTACCGGATTAAAAATCAAGGAAATCTAGGGACTCAACATTTCTTATTTCATTATCACTAAATTTTTCATATGCCTTTAAGAAGTCACTGAACATTTCTGAATCAAATTTTTCTTATATATATATATATTACATTTTCTAAAAGTTCTTCAAACTGAAAAATGTATTATTTCATTAAATTTATGTCTATCCCTTCTATTATACCTCAAATCATTTTGTTTTATTTGTACCTTTCTTCTTATCCTTTACTTCCCAAATATATATATATATATATATATATATCCATATATATATATATATATCTCCTTTTATTTTTTAAGATTTTATTGGGATATTGGGGGAGGGGAACAGCATTGGGGAATTGGGGAAGGGGAACAAACAAGTTGCTGTTCTTTTGTTCTTCAGTCTAGTTGTGGAGGACTTTGCTTCACTGGCCTATGTTGGTATTATCATTGTGCTCTTCCCGGGTGAGCAGTCACTCACCAGCCATTGGACAGCAGCTCCTTGCAGCTCACAGTAGCTCATGAAAGCTCACACTAGCTGCCAGCCAGCCCCGCTGCAGCCTACATCGTCACTGGCGACTCATGGCAGCCCAACTCCAGGTCGAGCTGTTGTTCACCACCTGAGCTCTAGGGGGTAATGCATCACTGGCCTGCATGTGGGATCTGAACCGGGTCCCTGCTGCTCAAAGCTGGTATCCCAAGCCAACTCTTAACCACATGCCACTTGGCCGGCCCCCAAATGTTGGTTAAGCATTAATACTTGCTTCAGAGCATTTGATCATGATGTCCTGGATACAAATAGAGGATATAAATCATATCCTCTCTAAACCTTAATTCAGTATCATGTCTATCATTTCAGGGAAATTTCCCTTATGATCAAAAACCCATTGCATAACCTGAAATTTTTCATTTCTTCATTTAGTTATAAATAAGAATAAATCATAATATGTAGTAGACATTGTACTACCCACTGGGAATACAATAATGCAGACCCCTTCTACTTAAAACTCCCAGTCTAGTGGAGAAGTCAAATGTATAATTGATAGTTGCTTTAATAACATGATAATATATGTTTCGAAGGACAGGAAAGACAATCATCTAAACTCATGTTGAAATAGTTTAAAAGGGGTTAGGTTTGATTAGAAAATGTGATGTGGAAACTCAGGCCCAAATGACTTATAAGAACAAATCAAAGAAAAGTGAATATGAATACGAAGCCATGGACAGGCTAGATAGTGAGAGTAGGAGACAAGATCACAGCATCACAGATGAAGGCTTGTGGATCATAAACAAACACCTTAGAGACATGAGGGATAATGGATATTTGGTAAGTGAAAATATTCACTGTCACAGACAAGAATGCTTAAGACAGAGATAATGACTGAAGAGGTAAACAGGAAGACTACGAATAATCTAATATTTTATATTTTAGAGAGAATTTTTGGGTGCTGTGTGAAAAAAATCTAGAAAATAGAGAGGTTAACTATTAGGTCTTTGATCTGCTTTTGCATTAGTTTTCTTTTCCAGCTTGCAATATGTGTTACTAGAAAAGTAAAAAACAAAACAGCAAAGTCTGCATTTTTTTGTTTTGTTTTGTTTTTGTTGATATTGTTAACCAGTGGTATACTAATGTGCTCTAGTCAATAATTACTTATGAATAGAAATATGCTATATAATGTATTTAAGCACATGGTGTATTATTTTAAGCACTTTTTTATCTTTAATAACTTTTTATTTTGGAATAATTTTCAGATTTACAGAAAAGTTGCAATGACACTACAGTTAGCTTCCATATATTCCTTACTCAGTCTCCCCTTGTATACTTATTCCAGAAAAGATGTTATTCTATTTAATTGATGGATTTTTATTTCCATATCATGAATTGGAACTGACTCTTGGTTAATTGCTTCAAAACTAATAAAATATTTAAACAATTGCTTACAGAAAAAGTGATACAAATTCACATATTAATATTGAGTCAGAAGATTATACTATGAAGTAATAGTATATCACTGACTCCCAATAAATGTTATTTTACTGTATCACACTGATTTCTGAAGGAACCCTAACTATAAAAAATAAGCAATAAACTTCAGTAAATAATTGAAGGTATTAATGAAAAAGTATTGTTTTCAGCTCTTTCTTAATTAAGTCAAATCAAAATAATTTTTGGAGAAAGTGTTCAGGAAACTGTTTAAATGGCATTACATAAAAAACAGTATAGTTATCTTGGAAAAGTTAAGCAGGAACCA
Source organism: Aselliscus stoliczkanus (assembly GCA_033961575.1). Taxonomy (NCBI): domain Eukaryota; kingdom Metazoa; phylum Chordata; class Mammalia; order Chiroptera; family Hipposideridae; genus Aselliscus; species Aselliscus stoliczkanus. The sequence continues at coordinate 96,541,663 of CM066731.1, forward strand.
TCACTCAGAGACTCACTGATACAATATGTAAATAAGTATAGTGACCAAACCAAAACCTTTTAAGAATATAAATGCTTACTAAGTATTTATACAAAAAGCATTATTCATGCAAAGTTGGAGCTGCAACAGAATCTCTTTAGGGGTCTTCAAAGAGAACAATTAATTAAAATCAATACATTGGAATATAGATATTCTTATAGAACTAGGGGGTGGTTTTTCACATGATTGCTTTATTAAACTATTCCCTAATAAAAAATGAAAAAAAAATCTGATAATATGTGAACATGGAAAAGTGGAAATATGTACTTCAAGGCATGAGAAAATATTGTTGAACATTGTGACAATATTCACTACCTCAGTATAAACAGCTTCCATTCAAGTAATGTGTAATCAACTCTTCTACTATGTATAAAAATATTTTTAAAAAAATGAAAACTGAAAACCTACAATAATCTAAGAAAATTCTTAGGTCATTTAAACATTAAATTTATAGCATAAATCATTAATAAGATCACTAGAAACTAAATTAGCAGAGTTGAGCCAAATTCTGCATTTAGTTAAGCATTGGTAGTTAAACAGAAAAATTGAACTTCTTTTAATCATTAATTTTCTTCTTATTATTGGGCTGTCTTCTGGGGGTATTCCATACCTTTCACAATTCCCATTAGAAACTTACTTATTGGTAAGGAAACTTAATGATGTGTGCTATAAAACTTGTATGTCATATTTGTATGTCTTAGTAGAGTGTTGATATATTTGGACAAAGTGCCACCATGCACTAAATGAACAAAACAGATAATAAATAAAACTGGTCTCATGACCATATGTCTACCAATCTGCCATCTAGAAGAAATATTGTTTTTTTATTTAATATCAGCATATTATTTTCCAAATGTAACATTCTTAAGAATTATTGATATTTTAATTATGTTTATGTTTATGAATAAAAATAGTAATGCAACCAACTAAAAAATGGTTTATAGTATTGTATTGAGCATACAAGATATTTAAAAAAAAATAAAATCCTGAACATCAGGCCAGATTCTAAATTAATAGGCAAATGAAAACACAATTCCAAGTAGCTAATATTATGAAATGTATTCTATCTCATAGGCTTTAACCTAAATTAATAATTAATATGGTTTTTAGAGATTGTCATAATATTATTGATCTTTAATACCACTACCCTCTTAGACATTATTCATATCTTTCAATCAGATTCTGTTCTCAGTGACAGTGTAGTAGACAGTTGCAGTACTTTTTGACTATATGTATTTTGAACCCTTTTCCTATGTTCAGGTAATCCCCACATTATCTGGAAGACCCTCGTAATATACAGCATGGAAATCCCAACTGTGCGTTTGTCCAATCCCCTATAGCAGAGCATAAGCTCAGACCCCAGGCATTGCCATTTATGTACAACTACCTGAAACTTTAGATCAGAAGCTGGTTTTGTGAATAATCACAAAGAGCATGGACCCCCTTCTGGTGTGGATAACAACAGTAGCAATTGGAATTGCAGAACACACAGTATTTTTTTTTTTTTTTTTGTGGGTAGATACAATTTTTATTCTTATTTTTACAGATGAGGAGACTGAGGCACAGAGAGGTTCAGTAACTCCTCTAAAGTCACACAGTTGGTGGTTTGTTTTTTTTTTTTTAATTTTATTTTATTTTTAATTTTATTTGAGTGACGGTGGTTCAGAATACTTGTCTGTTTCAGTGACAACAGTGATAAGTCTTCACTGGACCAGTTCTGCAGTATGATCTGAGGCATTGTTCTAGGCTTCATGACCTCCAAGCATGATTCTCTGCTATTCTTAGAGATACTTGGAGGTACCATGTATACTTTTAATGAATAAATTTCCTGCTAAAAATTAGAATCATTTTAGTTGGCTTTCAAATAGAAATGCTGACTGATGTTAAAGGGGAATGTAGTGATTAATGAGACTTCTGGTTTTCCTCACTTTGAGAATAAGGTGAGAAGGTTTTATTTAAATATGAACAGGTGTGTATGTATAGGAAAAATTCTGTGGAGGATTGAAAGGATGGGCAGGAGCAACAACTCTTGATTGTGAACCAAACAACTGTTTCCTTGTTTTACACCCTACTCAAACTTCTTTCTTATTAGCATGACCCATTTCCAAATACAGAGATTTAAACACCAAATGCTTCTTTTACCAGCTTCCTTTCCAGTTCTGGCATGATAAGAAATGATCATTTGGCCAAATCCAGAAGAATTAGATATACTGGAAAATGTGTTTCCTTTTTTAAAAATTAAAATTTATAGGGGTGACAATGGTTATTAAAATTACATAGGTTTCAAGTGTACAATTCTCTAATACATCATCTGTATATCGTATTGTATGTCCATCACCCGGAGTCAGTTCCCCTTCCATCACCATATATTTGATCTTGTTTACCCTCATCTGCCACGCCCCTCTCTCATTACCCTCTGGTAACCACTAAACTATTGTCTGCATCTATCAGATTGGTATTGGTAATATAATATAAAAGGACCTATGAGAAGAAATATCTGTTTCGTTGGGCATTTTTGTTAGTTTAAAGTGTGACTCCTAAAACTGTAACTATCATCTTGTAACTATAAGAAGTCAAACCTAAGGAACAAGCCATTATATTAAGAATGTTCAGTGAACACATAATGCAATATATAGATGATGTATCATGTAATAGTACACTTGAAACCTGTGTAGTTTTGTTGACCATTGTCACCTCAATAAATTTTAATAATAAAAAAAAAAAGAAACAGAAAAAAGGTAAGTTCAGAGCTAGGCCACGAATAAATCCTGAACTACCCTACATTCAGAATGACAATACTGGGCCGGCCGAGTGGCGCGGTGGTTAAGCGCTGGCCTGGGAAGCCAGCGGCCCCCGTTCGGTCCCACATATGAGGGCCAGTGACATTGCCCTCAAAAAAAAAAAAAAAAAAAAAGAATGACAATACTGATAAATGAAAAATACCCTATTGCTTAACAGAGTTTTAAATGGGTATTCTGTAACTTATACCCGAAAAGAATGCTACGTGGTACTCACAGACAATGAATAAATTCATTAAGCAATGGGGACTAACTAAATAGAATATTTGTGTCATTAAAATATAACCAACATATGAATAGCCCACAGATATGTAACTATATATGCATATATATTACTACTATAAATAAAATTATTGGGTAGAAAATATTTTCCCAACTAAAAGAACAAATGAAAAACTTTCTCTAATAGTACACATATTACAACTCTTGGCCCATATATAAAACTGAAAGTCCCAAGTCATTCTTTTTTCTTTATAAAATGGCTGTATGTTGAAGAAAAACAGTCCTATTCCAGGAACGTTCTTTGAAACTGCAATCATACAAAGAGTGCTTCAGTGATCTGTCCTTTCAAAATCTATTGTTTTACACTTCTAAATCAGATATCAACTTATTTTTAGAAAGCAAACTTAGGTCAGTTGGAATAAATATAAAGTTAAAGAACTGATGGCACATCTATCCCCTATTCTAAATACTCCGAGTTAGAATTTTAAGTGTTGATTTAAGATAGATAATTAATTTCAAAGGTGTTAGAAAGGCTGCAAGTACAATTAGTAAATGTGAAGCAATCTAAGATTTGGAAGGCACTGTCACCCTGGAGGAATAAATATAGAAAGCAGTATTGACTGAACCCAGCAGCTAAGACCTTCTGGCAAAAGTTAGAACCTTGATGGCATTCCGGTCAGGTTAGATTTGAAAAAGCAGTTACATGTCTGCTGGAACCATAGAGAAAATGCAGCCACACTGTTGGAGACAACCTGATAAAAGAGAGGAGAAATATCCTGGCTTCTCACTTGCTCTTGAGTTTCAATTTTCCTTCTGTCCTCCTTTTTATCTCCACATTGCCCAACTCTAACCAGAAAAGTGCTCCACCAGTTAATTTCTGTGTCTACTTTTGCACTAGATTATTAGCTCTATAGAAGTAGTTTTTGCTCAGTACTTCATTCTTTAGAATTAGAACAGTGACTGACATGTAGCACTAAGGAATTGTTTCTTGAAAGAATAAGTAGAAACAAAATTTGTGTAGAATTTCATAATCTCTCTCATTCTTTGATAAAGAAAATAGACCAAAATAATGAAGACATAATAAGAAGGTTTGTATAAGCAGATACATATCATACATTGCAGTCTGTAAGTATAAAGCATACTATTATATAATAGTATAGTATTGGGTTGTCTGAAAAGTCATGATATATTGTTTTCTGTTTTTTATTGCAAAGATGCATCATGACTTTTCTGACAAAATATATGCTATTATATATTTACAAGTATCCATAAAGCACTAAAAAATTGATCAAATAATTGCTCACAAAACAAACATATTTACGTTTCAAAACACAGAATTATATAAGCCATGGTTTATGATTTAATTATTAATTAAATAAGTAGGATGTTTTAAAAGTTCAATTCAAGGGCCGGCCGAGTGGCACGATGGTTAAGTGCTGGCTTGGGAAGCCAGCGACCCCGGTTCGGTCCCACATATGAGGGCCAGAAACACAGCCCTCAAAAAAAAAAAAAAAAAAAAAAAAAGTTAAATTCAATATCAAAAGTTTTAACAAAACAAAACAAGAAAACAAACAAACAAAAAGTTTTAAAAGATATCTATGCTATAGAAAACAAATCTTACAGACAATTTGGAAAATAATAAAATCAAAAATAGTAATTTATGGCATATGGCCAAAATTGTATTCAAAGGCAAATATATAACCTAAATAATTTCATGAAAAAACTAAAGATAAGAAATGTGCTAAGTTTAACCTATTCTAGAAAATGAAATATAAATACAAGCACAAAAGTCAAAGAAAAAGAAAAGAAATATATAATAGAATTAAGTCCAAAGGCTATTAAAAATACATACATACAATTTTATTTAAAAGAAAAATAACACAAATAATGGAATGAGAAAGCACATATCTCTACATGTGGGAAAAGAGAAAATAATCTAATTTTTAAAAGTGCTATGCACAAAATAAATTATTTACTAGGAAACACACTGTCAAATTGAGTCTAAAAATGGCAATTGGGGCAATAGGAGAGGACGAATATCTAAATTAGGACCACAGGTGAAATGCCTTATCTCCAAGCTAAGACATTCCACCCATTAGTGGAACTTAATGCTAAAATTATATCTGTGTATTATTTGTGAATTCATACTTGTGTTTAAATATCTGTGTATGAAGGTATACAGTGCAGATATAAATGTAACTGTTACCAAACTAATATGCAATTTATGACTCAGTATGGGTTCATTGCTTCTGTTTCTTTTCTTCTCAAGTCAAAAAGAAAAATATATACTCCAGTCAATGTAGAGGTGATGCAATTGAACTAGTACCACCACAGTGTCAAAGTGCTTAGTCAATGTTCCAAAGCTCAGGCTGGGATGAAATGAAAAACATTAGAATGGTGTTCAAACAAAGACAAATTTCTGTCAGGAAGTTCTGCAGCTATATAATGTCTACATATTCTGTAGTAAGCATATTTAAATATCCATTTCATTCAGTGTCTAGAAAGAGAAGGTTAGGGTGATTTAATGAAAGAAGACAAAACTATGGATAAACTAGAATATACAAGCATATAAATACATAGTGTATTATTTAAATGTATTTGCTTAGCAAGTGAAGCAGTGTTAAGGCATTAAACTGAAATATCTAGTCTGTTATATACCCTGTATTTTTAGAAGTCATATTATAATGAGTAGCTTCAAAACTGGACAGTGAATACAGCATGCAACTTAATTAAGATGATTATTTGGAATGTTTTTATATAATGGACATTAAAAAGTAAGCTACCTATAACTTAATCTCACATTTATTTTTACTTACAAAACAAGATCTCAAAATATATGAAAGTTTCATTACTAGCACTTATTAGAAGTGTGATACCTAAACAAATGACACCATCAGCTACAACAGAGATATTCTGAAGATTTGTTCTACATAAGGAAACACCAAGTTGATACTATTCCCACACAAAACCTATATTTTGTTCACATTTTAAAACAATTTTTAAAGACATGTTTTCTCAGCCATTTTAAGAAATAACCATTTCAGTTCTTTCAGTCAGAATTGGTTATTTATTGTTTGTCTAATATTTTAAAATCATATTAGCATATTGAAAGAAGATATTAATTCTATTCATACAAATTATTTTTAGGAGTGATTTCCTTAGGGGAAAAATGTTATAAAATAAATTACTTTAAAATGTTTTAAGAATCATAGAAATTATACCCAAAAGTAAAACATACTTAAACATGTCACAGTTTTATAAATCATATATATATATATTATATATATATATATATATAATATATATATATATATATATAATTATTTATCATTTCTTTTAACTAATAATTTCATGGCTTGAGAAATACTTGCTAGTTGTAGGAGCAAAGTTTTCCTCTGTCAAAGCTTCAAGACACTTTTCAACACCTTACAAAATAAATAATGTGGAGTTATCTGAAGTCAGTCATGTCTTTTAGAGAGCTACCTATTTGAGAAAAGTCTTTATCGACATTTTTTAGGTGACAGTTACTTACAAAAAAAAGTATATCATTTATTTCATTCCATTGCATCATTCAATTTCCACTTTTAATTTAGTAAGAGCAAATCCAGAATCAAACTACATTATCTTTCACTTATTCTCCCACTTTCATATCTCCACACAAGTATATGACCTAGGGAGGGGTAAATTTTAGAGACATCTATCTATCTTAGTACGCACTGGGATATATTAAGACATGAAGACTCAGTAGCTTCCAGAAGCCAAATCAATTCCCTATAACTTGTATAGAGCACTTAAAGTGCATATTTAGAGTCTAAAACAAAGAAGGGTGATTTCTTTAATTTAATATGCACCTTCCCCGCCTTTTCATGAGTTTTGTTTTGAGCATTTTATTTTATTTTATTTTATTTTGAGGGCAGTGTCACTGGCCCTCATATGTGGGACCTGAACCGGGGCCACTGGCTTCTAAGGCCAGCACTTAACCACCGCGCCACTCGGCCGGCCCTGTTTTGAGCATTTTATAGCCACACTGTGATCAATCCATTCTTTAACAGAACGGTTTGTATGACATACTTCATCAATACTTGAACTTGTTTTGGCCCTGTTAATAAGGTAACAATATTTAATTTACAATTTGGCTGGCAATGATGAGGTGCATTATTTTTGGAAGAATAGTTTTAACAGGTGCATGGGACAATAGGAGGGCATCTGCAAGTAGTCAACAGATGGACATGGCAGTGGGACCAGACAACCACATAATCAGCAGATGTACACAGCAAAAGAGAAGCAATTCCATATAAGCAGTAAGTGGCTAACCCTGCAGTAAAACTTTGCTAGTTGGCATATAGTAGGCTGCTCATTACATCAGCTGGAATTTGAACTATGACATTTTTCGGCAAGTCAGGAAGAGAAATTTCTGAAATCTACATATGATATCTGGTTAAAAATTCAGCAATATTTTCCCAGACAATATTGCAAATTTTGTCTTAACAAGTTGTGCTACTCTTCTTTTGGGTTCACAAGAATATGGCAGTTCATACTCACATAGTAAATTTGAACATGAGGTCAAGACCCACCCGGTTCACCAGTAGACAGAAAGCCAAAGTGAACCTTTAAAACATTCATCAATATTTACAAAAAAAATTAAATAAATACATAAATAACACACACACACACACACACACACACACACACACACACACACACACACACATGGTACCAAAAAATATATATACATGTTAAGAAAGGGAAAAGCTGGAGAGAAGTTCCCATAACTTCTGGCTATGAAAACCAGTAGAGATTGTGACTGAGTGAGATAGAGGGTGGATGGAGTCCCAGGTGCTACTCTTATAGGGACCAGGCATGGACTTATTCACTGACAGACTCATTTATTCTGAGCTTCAGCACTGGGGAAACAGTTTGAAAGGTGCCAGAGACATAAGGGGAGGAAATGAATTGTCTGGCTCAGGGCAAAAGCTGGAGGGGGAGTTTTCCCCAGGATGAAGGAGCTAGTGGGAGCCAATGTTTCTTTGTTGAGCCCTCCTCTTCCCTGCATGCAGATATACACAGATGCCATATCTGAGTCTCCATGATGCCCCATCCTAGTGATTCCAAGAGGTCATGCCCCACCCAACTTTTGGGCTCACCAAGACACTTCCAGTGGCTTTTCCATACAAACAGCTTGTCTTAGCTCATGCTGCAGACTTTCATAAAATCTTTCAAAGGTCCACAAAACCCAAACAGGCAGCATCCGATTTTGGTGTGTCCCAGACTTCTGGCTGAGGACCCCTAAACCTGGCACTAGCGACAGCCAGCCTCTATTCACAGACTGGCCTCTTGAGACACCTCTAAGTCCAGTGCTGGCAGTGGCCATCTGCTGATTATTTTGTTGCTCATACCTGGGGGCCCTGGGCAGAGCAAAGGGTATGGCTAACTTGCCCTGCAGTAGGCTGCCTCCCTGGAGGTCCTGGGGCTGGCACACCCGGAGACCAACTTGAGGCCAAGCCAGAGCTTCACCCAGCCATTCCAAGGATAACACACTGAAAGAGAAGACAGGGCAGGCACCAGAGCCCGAGTAAAGTAAACCCTATCCTGTGAGGTCAGCCATTAGAAAACAGGTCCTCCACAGTAGCCATGGCCAGTCTGCACAACCAATCAGCCTGAGGGTCAATCCCTTCCACTGACATGCAAAGAGCAACTAAGACTCAACTACAGCAGGAAGGCACACAAACCTATACAAGGGACACACCTGGAGTATCCAGCTCAGGTGTACTGGGAGATTGCACCACTGGTTCTCACAAGACAACTACTACATAAGGCTGTTCTACTAAAACCAGGTGGCATAGCAGCCCTACCTAATACATAGAAACAACTTCAGAGAGGCAGTCAAAATGGAAAGACAAAGAAACATGTCCCAAATAAAAGAATAGAATAAAGTTCCAGAAAAAGAAATAAACAAAATGGAGACAAGCAATCTACCAGACTCAGAGTTCCAAACCTGGTTATAAGGATGCTCAGTGATCTCAGGGGGAACTTCAACAAAGAGATAGGAAACATAAAAATGAAGATAGGAAACATAAAAAAAGAACCAGCCATAAAGAAACAATATAATAACCAACATGAAGAATAGATTACAGGGAATCAACAGTAGATTAGGTGAAGCAGTGGATAGAATCAACAATTTAGAAGATAAGATAGCAAAAACACCCAGTCAGAAGAGCAAAAGCAAAAAAAGAATCCAAAAAAATAAGAATCATTAAGGGGCCTCTGGAACAAGATCAAACATGCCAACATTCACATTATAGAAGTACCAGAAGGAATAGACAGAGAGCAAGGAATTGAAAACCTATTTGAAGAAATAATGACTGAAAACTTCCCTAACCTGGCAAAGGAAATAGATACACAAGCTCAGAAAGCACAGGGAGTCCCAAACAAGATGAACCCAAAGAGCCCCACATTAAGACACACCATAATTAAATTACCAAAGGTTAAAAACAAAGAGAGAATCTTAAAAGCAGCAATAAATGTAGGGTATAGCATAATATTGTAATAACTATGTATAGCATAAGATGGGTACTTAATTTATCAGGGTGATAGAGGGGGGTGGATGGAAGGCAGGATGAATACAATGAAGGAATTAAGAAGTACAAATTAGTAGTTACAAAATAGTCATGCAGATGTATAGCAAAGCCTACAGAACACAGTCAATAATAGGATAATAACTATGCATACTGCCAGGGGGGTACTAGACTAGTCAGGGAGATCACTTCTTAAATTATTTAAATGTCTAACCACTATTCAATACACCTGAAATTAATATAAAATAGTATTGAATATCAAAATAATAAATAAATACAAAATGTATAGTAGTTAGCCATCTTATTACTCTTAACAAATTCCAGTAACCATTATTTTGAGTTGTACCAACATAAAACTTCTGATTCTTATAATGTTTTTCACAGTACTGCAACAAATGTATTCTAAAGATACAGATCAAAATTAGAGATTCTCCCATTTTTTTTTTTTTAAGATTTTATTAGGGGGGAGAGGAACAGCATTGGGGAACTGGGAAAAGGGAACAGATACATTGCTGTCCTTTTGTTCTTCAGCCTAGTTGTGGTGGACATTGCTTCACTGGCCCATGTTGGTACCATCATTGCGCCTATCTCGGGTGAGGCACATCAGTCACCAGCCTCTGGATGGCCACTCACAGTGGCTCTTGGCAGCTCACACAGGGTGTCAGCCACTCACGCTTGCTGCCGGCCACTCACTGTAGCTTATGTCAGCCCACTGCAGCAGGGGCTGCAGCTATGCCTTCCTGGGGAATCACAACAGCCCAGCTCCAGGTGGAGCTGTCGTTCACCATCTTAGCTGTAGAGGGCAGTGTCACTGGCCCTCATATGTGGGATCCAAACCAGGGCCTCTGGAATCTCAAGCCAACTCTTAACCAACGTGCCACTCAGCCAGCCCTATCCTATCATTTGATGGTTCTAGATTCTCCAATACAAGTAAACATAAGAAAATATTTTTCCTAAATTAAAACTGCAAGGAGTTGCGTCTGTCAATATTTGCATTTTCCATTTCAGACAACTAAAGAGAGATATACAAATCACATAATAGCACAACTTATGCCTGTGATCTGCAATGTATTATTTATCATAAATTATACAGTTGAAATAAACACAAGAATAAGGCTTTCGTATATAAATATAAGCTAATTTCTTTTGGAGTATTTTACAATTTAAGGGGTTATATAAACCTATTTTGTTTTACATATTTCTCAAGACACTTTTGAATGTTTATTTGATCTCAATTACACTAGCCAATGGAAAAGAACCATTTATTTCAGATAGTGAGTTTTCAATTTATATTTTCATCAAATGTTTTATTTGAAAAAATATTAGAACTCTACCATTTAACCTATTTTTGGTTGTTGAATTTCTTTTTTTCTTTCAAAATCAGTCATAGTAGAGTCACAGTAGAGTTTTCTTCAGGAAACCATGACAGATTTGATCATTGTTAAGTAAAGATTAACTTACTGAAGAAAAACCTTCAAGATAAACAAACACTGTATGTTTTTCTCAAATTCATTATTTTTGTTAACCATCAATTTAGAAAAGAGTGAATCTTCACTACGAATGAAGGAGAGGATATAGTCCACTATGTGAAAATACCAAGCCATTTCTCTCAATCTATGTCAAAAATGTAGTTAAACTCAATCTTTAGTATTCCATTACAACACACATTCAGTTGATTCACCTTTAAACTGAATTGAAAATACAGTACCATGAACATGACAGAAGAACAAAACAACTGATGAGTTCTAAAGTCACAGATGAGTTTGTTGGTTTTCTTATTGATGTGTGATTATGATCTTTGCCTGAACTTTCATAAAATATCCAGCTGCTAAAAGCAGTGGGCAACACGGTTACAAGTCTTGTTGTCATTGATAAAGCATTGATAATTTTTCACCTCTTTGTTCTTGATAAAACACAATAGAATGCTTGAAATTGAGAATATTTCATTTTACTTCATGAGTCCAACTTCTTTAATAAAAGTTAATGTTAAGTGAGTTTCACACATCATACAACTTACCATAAATGAAAAGCAAAAATGAAAATAAGAATCATATAATTTACATACGCAATAAAAATTAGGATTTAAACAAAACATAGAAACTTCTCATAATATAGAACCACATTGAAATGGTTAAAGTTCTGTTTAAATAGATAACATTTTTTTTCCCGAATACTAAAGTATTTGTGCATTGTTTAGATTTAAGAAAAAGTTCCTAATCATCAAACCCTATTTATGAGCACCATTAATATAAGTATGAAATGGTTGAAAAATGCAAGACCATATTTAGTAAAAAAAAAAAAAAAAGCCCTTTTGTCAAAATAGAGCATCATACAACAAGAGTAACAATGTAATTTTAATAACAATTCTAGAAAAGTTTCATGTCAATACTGGTATAAAAGTTTCACTACAATACAGCTAATCTAAATGTTTATACTTCACCATCCTATTAAAGATGGATTTTTGTCTCTTTATAGATTCTTTGGGTGCTACATTTTTTTTTAAATGCAGGTTATTGTAGCTGGCAAAATATACAATTTAAGTTATTACTTAAGGCTATTTAATATAATCTAAAATTAATTGGGGAAGTGAGTTATTCAAAGCACAAATTATAGAATGTCTCAAGCTAGTCATCAAGGTCTCTTGCTTATAGTGTACATATTTGTGATTAATTTCTGAATGCCTAAGATATGGGAATTTACACATGGTTGTGGAGTCAAGGCCTGCCTAAAAATGTGCTATGCTACTTGAAGGGAGGGGGAAAAAAAGGAAAGAAAAGTAAAAAGAAAATAGAAAAGAAAAAGAATGCAAACTACTGAAAAATAAACTTCAGAACAGGAGGATGCATAAAGAGAGTAGGCATTTTTCAAACATGTTATACTACAGAGGGGAAAATTTCCTTATTGCTGAAGAAGTTCCTCAGCTTTTTTGCACTACACATGCATCAAGTCAGGTTAGAAAATATTACATATAAATATTGCATTGTATAATATAGTATTCTGAATACAAATAAGGGAGAGATTTTAAATGTCAATGCATAATGGATATCTCACATGTGGCTTTTATTCTAATTTTTTTAGCTGATTTTATACTTGAGAATGATAACTAGGCTGTTAGTTACAGAAATAATGATACTCTGCCACAGTTGTGATTTCTTATAAAACATTTAATTCAGACCTTCAAGTTCTAAACTAGAAAATCTTGCATATCAATTTAGAAAGTTATTATGTAAGAATAGGTGTATTCTATCAACAAAAATTTCAATTGAAATATGCTAAATTATTAAAAATACAATTATAATGCTATTAAAAATATAGCTGTTCAGAAAATGTGGGGAAGAGGGAATCCTCCTGCACTGTTGGTGGGATTGTAAATTGTTGCAGTCACTGTGGAAAACAGTGTTGAGGTTCCTCAAAAAATTAAAAGTAGAACAGCCATATGATAAAGAAATTCCACTTCTGGGTATATATCCAAAAAAATACAAGACACTGATTCTAAAACATATATGTAACCCTATATTTGTTGAAGTATTATTGACAATAGCGAAGATATGAAGGCTATGTAAGTGTCCACTGATAAATAAATAATTAAAGAAGTGTTACATATATACAATGGAATATTACTCAGTCTTGAAAGAGAACAAAAGCTTGCCATTTGCAACAACATAGATGGACCTTTGAATGAGGGTATCATTCTAAGTAAAATAAGTCAGACAAGGAAGGACGAATTACACACAAGTTCGCTCATATGTGGAATCTATAAAACACAATGAACATACAAACCAAACAAAAAGAAACAGAGAACAAACTGATGCTTGTCAGAAGGAAGGGGGCATGGGGTCTAGACGAAAAGGTGATGGGATTAAACTGTGCAAATTGGTAGCTATAAAATAGCCATAGGGTTGTAAAGCATAGGAATATAATCAATAATGTTAAAATAACTATGTACAGGGTCAGATGTATACTGGACTTATTGGGGTGATCACTTTGTAAAGTGAATTCACTCCATGGGGTGAACCCTGGTGAAACACCTAATTCTTTGTAGTTATGGCCAGTCTATACAGCCAGCCAGTCTGAAGATCAATCCTACCCACTGACAAGCCAAGAGCACTCAAGGCTCAACTACAATAGGAGGCACCCACAACCCACAAAAGGGACACTCCTGGAGCACCCAGAGCAGGTAAACAGGGAGCCTGTACCACTGGGCCCCACAAGACACCTACTATATAAGGCCACCCTGCCAAAACTGGGAGATGTGCAGATCTACCTAATACATAGAAACAAATACATGGAGTACATAAAAATAAGGAGACAAGGAAACATGTCCCAAATGAAAAAGCACAACAAATCTCCAGAAAAAGAACTAAATTAAATGGAGGCAAGCAATTTACCAGACACAGAGTTCAAAATATTGGTTATAAGGGTGCTCACAAAACTCAGAAGAAGATTAAATGAACTCAGTGAGAACATACACAAAGAGATACAAACCATAAAAAATAATCAAACAAATTGGAAAAATACAATAATCATAAAGAAGAATACATTAAAGGGAATCAACAGCAGATTAGATGAAGCATAGGATTTAACCAGCTATTTGGAAGACAAATAAAGGAAAACACCCAATCAGAACAGCAAAAAGAAAAAAATAATAATAATAATTAAAAGAAATGAGAACAGTTTAAGGGACCTCTGGGACAACATCAAGTGTAACAGCGGTACCAGAATGAGAAGAGAGAGAACAAGGGATTGAAAATCTATTTGAAGAAATAAAGACTAAAAATTTCTTACCCTGACAAAGGAAATAAACATGTAACTGTAGGAAGTACAGAGAGCCCCAAACAAGATGAATCCAAAGAGGGCCACATGAAGACACACCATAATTAAAATGATAAAGTTTAAAGACAAGGAGAAAATTCTAAAAGCAGGAAGTGTAAAGCAGTTAGTTACCTACAAGGAAGCTCCGATAAAACTGTCAGCTGATTTCTCAACTCAGACTTTGCAGGCCAGAAGGGACTAGCAGAAAATATTCAAAGTAATGAAAAGCAAAGACCTACAACCAAGGTAACTGTACTTAGAAAAGCTATCATTTAGAACTGAAGAAAAGATAAAGAGCTTCGAATACAAGAGAAGCTAAAGGAGTTTATCACCACCAAGCCAGTATAGCAAGAAATGTTAAAGGGGCTTCTTTAAAAAGAAATAGAAAAAATAAAAAATAATCAAAACATGAATAATAAAATGACAATAACTACATACCTACCATTAATTACTATAAAAATGGATTAAATGTTCCAATCAAAAGACACAGTGTGGCTGAATGGATATGAAAACAATACCCATATATATGATACCTATAAGAGACCCAGTTCAGATGGAAAGACACACATAGACTGAATGTAAACGGACAGAAAATATATTTCTTGCAAATGGAAATAGAAAAAGTTTGGATAGCAATACTTATATCAGACAGTACAGACTTTAAAACAAAGGATATAAGAAGAAACAAAGAAGGACGTTTAATAATGATAAAGGGATTCAACAGGTGGATATAACCTTTGTAAATATTTATGTGCTCAATGTAGGAGTAACTAAATATATAAAGCAAATATTGATGAATATAAAGGGACAGACGAATAGTAACTTGGTAGGTGACTTTAATACCACTGATATCAATGGATAGATTTCCAGACAGAAAACCAACAAAGAAACAGAGGCCTTAAATGACACATTAGAAGAGATGGATTCAATTGATATTTAATTGACATAGTACCTCAAAACAGCAGAACACACATTGTTTTCAATCACATATAGAGCATTGTCCAGGATAGATCACATATTAGGCCACAAAACAAGTCTCAATAAATATAAAGATATTAAAATCATATCAAGCATCTTCTCTGATCACAATGAAAGTAGATATTAATTACAAGAAAAATGAAAAAAAAAACACTCAAACACATGGAGGCTAAATATCATGCTACTAAATAATGAAGGGGTTCACAAACAAATCAAATACAAAATCAAAAGATGTCTTGAAAGAAATGAAAATGAAAACACAACCCCAAAATCTATGGGGCAGAGCCAAAGCTCTAAGAGGAAAATTCATAGCAATGCAGGCCTATGTCAAAAAAAAAATAAAAAAAAATACCCTAACCTTATACATAAAGGAACTAGAAAAAGAACAAACAAAGCCCAAATTGAGTAAAAGAAAGAAAATAATAATGGTCAGAGTGAAAATAAACAAGATAAAACAATACTAAAAGATCAATACAAAAGATCAATTATAAAAAAGCTGGTTCTTTGAAAAGATCAATAAACTTGAATAACCTTTAACCAGATTCAGAAAGAGAGAAAGAGAGAAAGAGAGAAAGAGAGAGAGAGAAAGAGAGAGAGAGAGAGAGAGAGAGAGAGAGAGAGAGAGAAAAGACCTAAAAAATAAAATCAGAAATGAAAGAGAAGTGACAACTGACATCACAGTAATGCAAAGGATTATGAGAAACTGCTATGAAACATTATATGCCAACAATTTGGACAACCTTGAAGAAATGTACAAATTCCTAGAAATATGCAATCTTCTAACACTGACTCAAGAAGAAAGAGAAAATCTGAATAGACAGATAACTACTAATGAAATTGAAACAGTAATCAAGAAGCTCCCAAGAAACAAAAGTTATGGACTATATGGCTTCACAGGTGAATTTTATCAAACATTCAATAAAGATTTAGCACCAATCCTTTTATTCTAAATAAACTATTATAAAATTTGAAGACGAGGGATGGCTCCCAAACTTATTTTCAGAGGTCAGCATTACCCTTTCCAAAACCAAAGATATTACCAAAAATATATACATAAGTAATAAAATAATAATAATAATAATAATAATAATAATAATAATAATATAAGCCAATATCCCTGATGAACATAGATGCAAAAATCCTCAACAAAATATTAGCAAACTTAATTAAGCAATACATTCGAAAAGATCATGCACTATGACCAAGTGGGATTGATTTCTTGGATGCAAGTTTTGCTCAATATCACAAATCAATTACACAGGACACCACATATACAAAACTTAAGATAAACATCATACGATCATATGAACTAATACTGAAAAAGCATTTGACCAAATCCAGCATCTATTTATGATAAAAACTCTCAGTACTAGAACAAATAATTCTAAAATTATACAAATCCACAAAAGACCCTGATTAGCCAAAGCAATCTTGAGAAAGAAGAATGAAGATGGCAGTATCACACTATCTGATATCAAAATATACTACAAAGCTATAGTAATCAAAACAGCATGGCACTGGCATAAAAACAGACACATACATCAATTCAACAGTATAGAGAACACTGAAATAAACACAATCTGCATGCTCAATTAATTTATGACAAAAGATGCAATAATATAAATGGGGTAAAGACAGTTTCTTCAATAAATGGTGTTTGGAAAACTAGACTGATACATGCAAAAAAAAAAAAAAAAAAAAGTGGATCATTTTGTTACACCATCTACAAGAATAAACTCAAAATGGATTAAAGACTTAAATGTATTATCTGAAACTATCAAACTCCTAGAAGAAAACATAGGCAGTAAACTCGCTGACATTGCTCTTAGTACAATTTTTGGATATGTCTCTTCAGGCAAGGAAAACAAAAGAAAACAAAGAAACAAATGGGCCTACATCATACTAAAATGGTTTTGCACAGCAAGTGAAATTATAAAAAAAAAAAAAATGATAACCTATTGAACCAGACAAGATATTCACCAATGAGGCTTCTCAAATTATTAAAAATAGAACACCTTATGACCTCGCAATCCCACTTCTGGGTATATACCTTAAGAAAATCAAAACACTAATCTGAGAGGATATATGGATCCCTATGTTTATTGCATCATTAATTATAATAGTCAAGATATGGAAACAAACTAAGTGTCCATTAATAGATGAATAAAGAAGAATTTACACACACACACACACACACACACACAGGAATATTAGTCATAGAAAAGAATGAAATCTTACCATCTGTGGCAACATGGATGGTTGTAGAGAACATTATGCTAAGTGAAATAAGTCAGAGGAAGACAGATACCATATGATATCAGTTACATGTGGAATGTCATAAATAAATAAATAAATAAATAAATAAACAAACAAACAAACAAACAAACAAACTCCCAGATACAGAGAACAGATGAGAAGAGGGTTTTGGAGCTGGGTGAAAAGGGTGAAAAGGTTAAGAAGTACAAATTGGAGGCCAGTCGAGTGGCTCAGTTGGTTAAGAGTTGGCTTAGAGAGCATGCTCTGAGCAACAGGGCTGCCGGTTCAATTCCCACATGGGTCAGTGAACGCTGCGCCCTAGCTGAGGCAGGATAGCTCAGCTGGCATAACAATAAGATTGCCTGTTCAATGGTGGGCTATGCCCTCCTGCAACTAAAGACTGAACTTGGCACCATGAGCTGAGCTGCCCCCTGGATGGCTAAGTGGATAGGGCATGCACTCTTAACAACGCTGCCCGGTTTGACTCCTCGTGGGATGGTGGCTACACCCACCTGCAACTAAGATTGAACTCGGTACCTTGAGCTGAGCTGCCCACTGGATGGCTCAGAGGATAGAGTGTGTGCTCTTTTTTTTTTTTTTTAATTAATTTATTTTTAATTAGTTTCAAGTGTAAAACACAGTGCAATAGTTATACTTTTTACCCCTCAAAGTGACAAACCCCTCCCCCAATTCGCCACCCCACTCCTCCCCCCCATATCATATATATCTATTACACTTCCTCTGACTCCCTTCCACAGTATAATCCACATCCCGTGACTATCTATATATATTCAATTACAGTTGGTATACAACCTCCGCTTCAGGTGTACAGTGCAGTGATCAAGCCTCTACTCCATCCATGAAATGATCTCCCTAACAAGACATGTGACCATCTGACAGTCCATAAAATATTTACAACATTATTAATTATATTTCCCGAACTGTCTCATATCCCTGTGACAATACTGTAGTTGCCTATTTATGCTGTCTAATCTCTTCCCCTTCTCCCTCATCCCCATCCCCCTCCCAACTAGCAACCCTGTTTTTCCTCTATATCTATGAGACAGTTTCTGTTTACATTGATCATTCATTCAGTTTTTCAGATTCCACATATAATATGGTATGAGATCATATGGTATTTGTCTTTCTCTGACTTATTTCAACCAACATAATAGTCTCCAGGTCCATTCATATCATTGCAAATGGTACGATTTCATTCTTCTTTGTAGCGGAGTAATACTCCATTGTATAAATGTACCACAGTTTCTTAATCCAGCTGTCTATCAATGGGCATTTTGATTGTTTCCAAGTCTTGGCTATTGTAAATAGCACTACAATGAACATAGGGGTGCATATATTTTTTTGAATCAGTGTCTTGGGTTTAATTGAAAAATTAAAAATATTTTTTAAAATAACACAAACTGCTCAGTAGTATAGTTAGCATTATATTGTAGATTTATTCTCCAAGACTCTAATAATATTAGATGGTGTCAGGACCACCAAATTAAACAGCAGGAACCAATTATATTCCCCTTACAACACAATAAAAGAAAACAAAACCAAAACCCTCCAAACAGAAGCAAATATTACATTTATTTAAGAACAAAATGAAAAAAATGTATGCATTTTTAAATTTCATACAGTCCATTTCCTTTGAGTGAATAGTGTCCCTAATCAAGACACTGTGAAGAGCTACTACCTGACTTTCATATTAACATCAAAAAAAAAGTTATGATTAGTGAAATATTTTTAAGAATAAAATGATTTTCAAGATTTATGTTGTCTTTAAGTAGTTAAGAATCTACTTTGTCCATTTCAGAAACAGCAAATTCAAGGTTCCAAAAAATATTATGTAGGAGTCAATGTAGAACTTTTTAAAACTTAATTTTTATTTTGTCTCACATTTTAACCTTTTTCTTTTTACTCAAGGTGTCATGCTGCATTTTCATTTTGTATATTTACTTTTGGACTTCTAGTACCGTTATTATTATCAGGATTAACAGCTTTTATAACTCTTCCAAGACAATAGAGTACAAGCTGTTTACAATCTGTTGTTAGATACAAAGGTTTTCTAACACATGCAGGGGATATTTCCAAGGAAAATATTTATAGATATTTGAAGTCTGATGTAAAAAGAAAGTTAAAATTAATGGTCAAATTGAGTACTTTAAATGTAAAAAACTAAAAAATAAAAATCTGTATATTGTATCAAAATAATAATTAAAAAGCATTATCTTGATGTTCACATTAATAAAATTAAATTGCATATATCATAGAATTAGACAACATTTAATATTTTATCAATTGAACCTTAGCTTTTCTTTTCTTTTTTTTTGAACCTTAGCTTTTCTTACTTTAATAAACCTAGATAAGAACAATCTATATATTATTTAATGATGATATGTGATTTCAATATATGGTATTAAAAATCATGTCTTTCAATCATTTTATTTACGTAATTAAAAAAATATATTTTATTGGGGAATTGGGGAAGCGGAACAGTGTTCGGGAATCGGGGAAGGGGAATGGACAAGTTGCTGTCCTTTTGTTCTTCAATCTAGTCGTGGAGGACTTTGCTTCACTGGCCCATGTTGGTATTATCATTGTGCTCTTCCCAGGTGAGGCAGCCACTCGTCGGCCATTGGATAGCAGCTCATGAAAGTGCATGCCCACTGCCAGCCAGCCTCATGGCAGCTTATGCCATCGCCAGTGACTCATGGTAGCCCAGCTCCAGGTTTAGCTGTTGTTCACCATCTTAGCTGTAGAGGGCACAGCATCACTCGCCTTAATGTGGGATCTGAGCTGCTGTCCCAAGCCAACTCTTAACCAAGGTGCCACTCAGCCGGTCCTTACATAAAATTTTTAAAGGAGTATTTTAAGATTGTCTTACATTATTCAACTGTGCTCACATTAGGATTTTTAACTCTTGAAAAGAAGAGGCTATGTCTTTCATATTTCAAATTCCAAAGTATTTTGTGTTTAGGAGATTTTAAGAAATATGTTGAATAAGTTCAACTGAATAA
This sequence comes from Aselliscus stoliczkanus, assembly GCA_033961575.1. Lineage (NCBI taxonomy): Eukaryota > Metazoa > Chordata > Mammalia > Chiroptera > Hipposideridae > Aselliscus > Aselliscus stoliczkanus. The sequence continues at coordinate 96,562,366 of CM066731.1, forward strand.
GTAATTAAATAATTTAACTATGTACTACATAATTTAACATATAACAATGTAAAATTATATATTACATAAATTATTAGACATTATACATAAATATATATGTATATATGTCCTATTTCTAGAGAAATTATATGATGTGTATATTTTACAAACATGTAATAGACAAATCTTTTATGAGCAGTATCTTTGAAAATATATAATAGCCTTCAATGACATGATTTCTTTTACATAAACAAATTATTTCATTGTTACTTTGAATGCAGTTCCCTTCTTTTTACCCATGGACTATCCTATTGAACAGTAGTTTACAGACAAGATGTAATTTATCTTGCTAAACCAAGATTTGAAAAGTAAAATTTCCCTCCCAACTTTTAGTTGTTCTACAATTTCTTTCTTTAAAGTACCTAGAACCATATAATTTTATCCAGTTAGAAAATTCTGTGTTGGATATGCCACAGACAAATATTTTTTTGTTTGCTTTTTTCTTTTTTTTTAAATAGATGCTTGGAACCCAAAGAATCAGTGAGCAAATGCAAGTGGTATTACCCAAGACATCCCACTAAACTTTCAAGTCCTGCCAGACCGCCCAGATGGTCAGCATTGTCCTTTCTTATAATGAAGGACATCACTAATGAAAACAGTGCTGAGGATGGGGAAGGAGGCGAGCAGATAACCCAATAAGTCACTTAGTAACAGTATAAAGAGCACAGAATCTGTTGGAAGTCAAATGATGCAGACATGTGAAGGCCCAAATTGGATTGATTTTGAGATGGTCTTTAGTATCAGCAATGTTTTTTTGAGTTATGATGTCAATATGAGAAGACTAATTAAAAATTCTACCTCTTAGAAGGATATTGTGATGTCAACACCCACTCTGGGAAGATGAGGCTCTTTCAATTTGACAAGTTATATATTCTAAATGAATGGCCACCACACAAGAATTGGGCTGTGGCACACAGTGCCAGCTCCAGAGAGACTCCAAAAATTGTCCAGAGACAAATGAGCATCAGGCAAACAATCTTTCAGTTTCACAAGATTCTCTGCATTCCCTCTAAACAGATCTAGATTAAAGGCTTTGGGGGTACCATGAGCATTGGCTTTTGGTTATGATTCAAAAGCTCCTAATGTAGTGCTTGAAAAGATTCTATATAGCACCAATTTTGAAAGAGAGGTCAACAGTAGGTAAGATTATATTGGCCAAAAGCTATTAGCTCAATAAGATCATTAAGAAGGCATATAGACTATGTTACAATATTAAATTCAAAACCCAAAATAATATCAATATTATTGATATCAATATACACACTTGTGTATATTGATATATTAATACACACACACACACACACACACACACACACGCTAGAAGGATATGATTAGAAACAGAATTAAGGAAGAACCTATAAAACTAACAACACTGAAATATGAGTCGAGTTTACCATGACAAGCTACAAGATAGTATATCAGCCATACCATGTCCACCATTATCAGATAAACAAAGCACTTTCCATTAGTTTCCCTTGCCTAAACTTATTCATTCTAAGTCAATTCCTAGACCCAATTAGCAATTTTGCCTAATGAAAATTTTTCATACACTTTGTTTCCTGACTCAATTACATGAAATAAATGTGTACCTCTATTTCTCATCTTTTTAAGAATATGTATTCCCTTACTAAGCAATCATCTTCATGCGTTTCCTGGTGTGAGTATACACATTCACTCAACCAAAAGAAAATAACAACTATAACGAAAATTCATTAAGCTCAGGCTTGCCTTGGGTGGGCTGAGAAATAAAAATGAATTTTGCAGTATAATTTATTTTCTGGTTTGGAAGACAAGATGTGAAGAGTAGAGCTACAGAAGAACAAAGGTTATGTGATAGCAATTAAACCACTGAATAGAGAGTTCATACAAAGTAAAGGTAACAAGTTTCTCATATACATGCATATTTTTTCTGGCAAATATTCCATAATCTTGATTCCTCAAAAATAAAGAAACATTAGGGTTTTACTGTCTTCAATTTTTACATATATAAACTAGTAGTTTTAGCTCATTTAATGTACCTAATCCGTATCTAGGATGTTCACTTTTTGTCTTAATTAGTAGACTTAGAAAAAAATTTTCATATGCATTATTACCATGTCCCTGACTTGATATCTAAGTTAAGATTACCACCGTTAAATATTGAACAATAATTAAAATATAAATCTCAATGTATCAGTGTTCTTTGCTTTTTAAGTGCATAATGACCAGAAACCACCTCATGTAAAACCTAAATTTTACTTTAAAACTGTATCTCCTGAAACTTTTCAAAAAATACATCTTTAAATAAGTGTGTCAACTTTCAGGACTTTTCAAGTAAGAATAGACACTTTTAGTCTTAAGAGATAATGAAATTGGGTTAACCTTTTTAAAACAATAAATTTTCTTTGCCACTGGCAAGCAGTTGTAATTTAAAACTACTTTCAAAGTCAACCCTGTAAATCAGGTTCATAATAGACATTCTGAAAGTGTTTTTACAAGAGTAATTAGTGAAATGTGTGGGGGAAAAAATAACAAATTTCCTTATTCTATGCATAACAGGGCATCTGTTTCCCTTAACAAGACTATGAGCGGTGGAATCCTCCCCACATTTTAGTGTCTAAAATGCAATTGTGGGCCGGCCGAGTGGTATGGTGGTTAAGCGCTGGCTTGGAAAGCCAGCGGCCGCGGTTCAGTCCCACATATAAGGGCCAGTAACACTGCCCTGGGGGGGGGGGGGGAATGCAATTGTTATTGCTGTTACAGTGTCTATGATTTGAATACTAAATGATGTATCAACACTAGCACATGCCATAGGGCATTTGGGACCTGGATTATTGGTCCTAAAGGTACAAATCTTCCTTCTTTTTCAGTTCTAAAGTTTGAGATTTAAATCTTAGACAAATGAAAAAGAACACAGATTTTTCCGGGTATTCTAGGATAACAGTATTCACATGCTAGATGTCAATCTTTAATACTAGTCACCTAACTCCAAACTCTGCTTACGAGAAAGTAAATGAACTCAAGATAATACAGAATCTCGGCAGTCAGGGAATTTACAGGTTGCCTAGGGACATGGATATATAAACTATTACCTGCAATACATTTAAATAAGTACTCATATAAAAATTTCTAGGATACTATAAGGACTGCAAAAAGACAGCTATTGTATAGTCTGGGTTGAGGATAAATGCCTCCATGGAGGAAAAGCCTTTTGAGTATATTCTTAAAATATAGCAACAAAATGTCTTGGCTGACAAAGTAAGAGAAGGAAAGAAAACCTGGAGTTATAAGCCAGCATGAGAAACAAAGGCAGGGAGACAAATAATAACAGCTACTGCACTAAGGAAGGACAACTATTTCAGAATGCTGATCCATCAGCATGAAGGGAAGGGAGAAAGTAGGGGTAAGAGAAATAAACCAGATGATTTCTAAAACATTTAAATAAAAGAATATTTATGTGTACTGATAAAAAATATTCTCATTTGCTTTTTAGGTCGTGTTTTATAGTATTTTCCCACAGTGACGGTCGCGGAGGAAAGACCCCTAAGATTCAGGTGCTAGGTAAAGGTGTGTGTGTGTCCTTGGGCAAGTCATTTAACTGTTGCATACTTCAGTCTCCTCATCTTTAATTGGAGATTAATCCAGAAAACCTCTATTGTACTCATTAGTGATACATTACGGTGGAGGCTGAAAAGCTTAAGACTACTGTTTTTTATCATTATTTTGTCCAACCCTATAGATTAAAAAATGAATATCTGCACCTGAATACAGTTTTATATCCCCATATAATGAAATAATAATAAAATACAATTTAATATACAAAGATAGGGTCAATGAAAAACAAAACAAATTCAAGAGAACTAACTTAATTCTTACAGTTGATCTTCAAGTTTCAGTGTTAATCTTTTTAACAATGTGAAAAAGGACACAATGTCAATTATTTAATTCTCATGACTAAAAAATAGAAAAACCCAAGGGCCTAAGTAAGGCTGTCTTTAGAATTGAATCTTTAATTAAATTTCTCACATTGTTAATGGGATCACTGAGTGATGAAGTGGGCAATATTTTGAAGTAATTGTTATAATTAATGAAATACTACTTTTAGTGTCTATAGACCAAGTCAATGATAAAACCTTTAATTGTAATAATATGATGGCATTTCATTGAAGGACTAAGCTAAAATTGATTATCATTGTTACTCTCTAATGCTCTGACATTATTCAAGAGTAAAATCTGTAGATGTATGTTTTCTCTATCATATATATTATTTGTCCAGCTGGCATTTTGGTAAATGTTGGATTGGAAAAAAGAAAACAAACAAACAAACAAAAAACAACTCGGTATATCATATTCACATTAATATTAACACAAATAAACATTGTCTAGTGGACACATTTATAATACAAAGAAAATATTCCTAGGAATAACACAGATGAGCAGACCAGACATACAAATAAAAGGCAAATAATTCTAGTCTCTAGAAACTAACCAGTGTAGAAAAAGAGAATGTGGAAATGTGACTTTGTATTTGTTTTTAAATCACATAGATGTGGTTTAAATAAACTTCCAGAGTAGATATAACAGGGAGAAAAATCCAATAAAATTGAATTTCTTTTCATTCTTTTTTAAGTATTTCCCTCAATTAAAGTTATTGACAATATATTACTGTACATACTATGTCATTACCTATATATCCATTTCATTTGGCTCTATTTTACTAACATATCTGTTTTTCTCCCTTAATATCTCAAATTACAAATGTAACTCCTGGTATCTCCAATAAAACATGGGAACAAACTGGAAATCTAGAAAAAAAACACATTAAGGATTTTGCAGTAATGTATTTAAAGAAACTAGCTTAATAGGAAAATTAGGAATAAAGGGAACTTGTACTAGGTCAAAGAACATTTTGAATTTTTTATTACTATATTTTCAAGTGATTCTAATAATTGATTGATATTAATAATGACATTATTAATATTAATTCTAACAATAAATAATGAACTGCCATGTGTAAGCTTTCTGATATAATGTAAATTGTTCTGACATGCTATTTATAAAAGAATAGTTCAAACATTTATGGACACCATATCCCTGATATAGAACTATAGTCTGATGGTATAAAAAAGTTTAAATCAGTATAGGATTATCTCAGGAAACAAGAAATACACTAAGAAAAGTCACAAATTAACAACCTAACATTACATCTTATAGAATTAGAAAAAGAAGATAAATGAAGCAAATTCAACATCAGCAGAAGGAAAGAAGTAATAAAAATTAGAGCACAGGGCCGGCAGAGCGGCACACTGGTTAAGAGTTGGCTTGGGACACCAGCTCTGAACATCAGGGCCCTGGTTCAGATCCCACATATGAGGGTCAGTGATGCTGCACACTCTACAGCTGAGATGGTGAACAACAGCTCGACCTGGAGCTGGGCTACAGTAAGTAGCTGGTAATGGCGAAGGCTGCAGTGAGGCTGGCCGGGAGCAAGCATGTGCTTTGGTGAGCTGCTGTGAGCCACCGTGAACAGCCGTCCAATGGCCGGCGAGCAACTCCCTCACCTGGAAAGAGCGCAATGATGATACCAACGTGGCCCAGTGAAGCGATGTCCTCCACAACTAGACTGAAGAAAAAAAGGACAGCAATTTGTCTGTTTCCTTTCCCCGATTTACCAACGCTGTTCCCCTCCCACAATTCCCTAATAAAATATTTTTAAAAAAAAGGATACTATGAAGGACTATAAACCACAAGGTCCAGTAACATAGAAGAAATTGACAAGTTCATAGAAATATGTAATCTTCCTAGACTGAATAAAAAAGAACTGGAAAATCTAAATAGACTGATCAACATAAAGGGAATTGAAACAATTGTCAAAAACCTCCCAAAATGCAAAAATCCAGAACCAGATGGCTTCATCAGAGAATTGTACCAAATATTCAGATTTGTCCTTCTCAAACTCTTCCAAAAACTTGTAAAAGAAACAGTACTTTCTAACTCATTTTATGAGACGAACATTACCCTGATACCAAAACCTAATAAGGATAATACAAAAAAGGAAAACTACAGACTAATATTTCTGAGGAAAACAGACATAAAAATCCTAAACGAAACACTAGGAAATCAAATTTCAGCAGTACATTAAAAAGATTATACATCATGACCAACTGGGGTGCATTCCAAATGCACAAGGAAGTTTCAACAAAAGCAACCTGATTAGTGTGATACACCATGTAAAGAAAGTAATGTATAAAAACCGTAGCCAACTCAATAGATATAGAAAAAGCATTTGACAAGATATAGCATCCATTTATGATTAAAATGGGTTAGAATGAAAATACCTCAACATAATAAAGGCCATATACAACAAACTTCAGATAATATCATACATGATGGTGAAAAACTGAAAGCTTTCCTTTTAATATCGGGAACAGGACAATAATGCCCCATCTCACCACTGTAATTCAACGTAGTTTTGGAAGTCCTAGCCAGAGCAATCAGGCAAGAGAAAGAAATAAAATCTAGCTAAATTGGGAATGAAGAAGTTAAATTGTCACTTTTAGCAGGTGATGATGTTCTTTACATAGAAAAACCTAAACACTCCACCAAAAAACTATTAGGAAAAATAAACAAATACAGTTGCAGGACACAAAATCAATGTAAAATATCCACTGCATTCCATTACTATTAATAAAATTTCAGAAAAATAAATGAAAAAAAATCCTTTTGCAATTATAATAAAATAATAAAATACTTAGCAATAAATTTTACAAAAGATGTAAAGGACCTATACATTGAAAACTATAAGTCATTATTTAAAAAAAAATTAAGACACAAAGAAATGGAAAGATATTTCTTGTTCATGGATTAGAAAAATAAACACAGTTAAAATGGCCATATTACCGAAAGCAATATATAGATTTAATGTAATTCCCATCAAAATACTAATGGTATTGTTTCTAAAGAAATAAAACAAACAAACAAAAATCATTAGATTTGTATGGAATCATAAAAGACTACAAATAGCCAAAGCAATCCAGAGAGAAAAGAACAAGGCCAGAGGTATCACACTCCCAGACTTTAAATTATGCTACAAAGTGACAATAATAAAAACAGCCTGGTATTGGTAGAAAAACAGACACACAGACCCATTGAATAGAAGCCAGAACACAGAAATAAACCCACATTATATATGAGAAAATGATTTTTGACAAAGGAACCAAAATACAATGGACTAAAAAACCTCTTAAATAAATGGTGCTGGGAAAATTGGAAAGACACATGCAAAAGAAGGGAACTAGAATGCTATTTCTCACCATGTACCAAAACTAACTCAAAATAGATCAAGGACCTAATTATAAGATATTGCATAGAAGAAAACAGATTCTAAATTTATGAACCTTGGTCTTGGAGACGATTTTATGAATTAGACCTCAAAGGCAATGGAATTAAAAGCAAAAATAAATGAATACAAGTATATTAAACTAAAAAGCTTCAGCACAGCAAATGAAACTGTCAACAAAACAAAGAGGCAACCAACAAAGTTCGAGAAGATACTTGGCAAGCAACAACTCTGATAAGGGGTTAATATCCCAAATATACAAAGAACTCATAAAACTCAACAATAGAAGAATAAACAATCCAATTTAAAAATGGGCAGAGGACACTTTTCCCAAGAACACATACAAATGGTCAACAGACATATGAAAAAATGCTCAAGATCACTATTAGGAAAATGCAAACTAAAACCACAGTGAGATACTACCTCATATCTGGTAGAATGACTATTATCAACAAAACAAGTAATAACGAATGTTGGAGAGGTTGTGGAGAAAAAGGAATCCTCATACAGTGCTGTTGGAAATATAAATTGGTAAACAGTTTCCATTATGGGAAACAGTATGGAGGTTCCTCAGAAATTAAAGAATAGAATTACCATACACCCAGGAATCCCTCTTCTGGGTCTCTATCCCCCCAAACCTGAAAACATTTATCTCGAAAGATATATGTACCCCTTTGTTTTTGCAGCATTATTCATGGTTGCCAAGTCATGTAAACAACTGAAGTATCCTTTAATAGATGATTGGATAAAGCAGATGTGGTACATATATACAATGGAATATTACTGGACCATAAAAAAAGATGAAATACTGCCATTTGCGATAACATGGATGGATGTTGAGATTATCATGCTAAACAAAATAAGATAAACAAGGAAAGTTGAGAACCATATGATTTCACTCATATGTGGGATATAAAACAAACAAGCAAAGAAACAAGACAAATAAACAAAAACTCATAGACACAGACAACAGTTTAGTGGTTTCCAGAGGGTAAGGGGGTAGGGGAGTGGTAGAAGAGGTAAAGAGAGTCAAATATATGGTGAAGGAAGGAGATTTGACTTTGGGTTATAAACACACAATACAGTATGTAGATGATGTATTGTAGAATTGTACACTTTAAACCTATATAATTTTTATTAAACAATGTCACCCCAATAAATTTAATTTTAAAAATCTAAAACAACAAAAAAATATATATATATATGTATTTTTTTAAATGTCGTAGGACTTAAAGTCTAGTTGGCAAAATATACATACAGACCAGTCCTTTCACTTCAAAATTAAACTGTACATCTATCGAAAGTTGGAAAATTTCTAATTTGTTCTGCATCTTATCTCCTTTTCTTATGTGGAACATTATTGATAGGAGCTACTCAATAAATACATATTAAATAAATGAACAAATGAAGATAAGGACTCAGATAAAGTCCTGAAAAGGAGCACTGAATTAAAAGCAGAGATTCAAGAATGGCTTCTTATAGAAATAAAGATAATACACGTAAATTCATTGAATGATATTTATAATTCAAAACTTGAAATGGGGCCAGCCGAGTGGCTCATTGGTTAAGAGTTAGTGTGGGAGTGTGAGCTCTGAGCAGCAGGGCCATGGGTTCAAATCTCACATGGGTCAGTAAAGCTACTTCCTCCACAACCAGACTGAAGAACAAAAGGAGAGCAACTTGTCTGTCCCCTTTCCCTGATTCCCCAACACATTCCCTCCCCCAATTCCCCAATAAAATCTAAAAAAAACAAACAGTTGAAATATCCTATCTTGAGATTATTATACTAAGCAAAATAAGTCAGACAGAAAAAGTTGAGAACTATATGATTTCACTGATATGTGAGATATAAAACTGAAAGCAACAAAGAAATAAAACAAACAAATAAAGAAACAAAAACTCAAAGACACAGACCACAGTTTAGTGGTTACCAGAGGATGAAGAGGGAGGAAGGTGGAAGATGAGGATAAACGGGATCAAATATATGGTGATGGAAGGAGAACTGACTGGGTGGTGAACATACAATATGATATATAGATAATGTATTACAGAATTGTACACCTGAAACCTATGTAACTTTACTAACCACTGTCACCCTATTAAACTTTAATTAAAAAAAATATTTAAATGTTCTAATGTTAACTGTACTAGAATTGTCAATTGTTTGTTTTCTTTTCTTTTTTAACTGGCTAGCAGTGCTGCTGTGAATAAGACAAAAGAAAATTTAAAGTATGGTCAAACAGATGGTCAAAAGCATTAGTGCTAGTATAACCCCAAAACTTATAGAAACAGTTACCTATTGCAAATGAGCAAGTGGGTATACCAGGAAGAACTGTCTAAGACAATGTTAGTAATAGCTGTACATAGCTGTACACAGTTCTTTAAAGACGTTTTCTCATTTAATTGCAGCTCAATTTTGTGAAATGAGCATTACAGTTGTCCTTATTTTACAGGTAAACTGATTGATGCTGAGAGAAGTTAAGTGGTTTATTAGTAAGCACACCACATGTAGGTTACAGAGCTAGGAAAAAAACCCAGATCCATCTAACTTTAGAACACACAATGCTGTAGTGTGTACAGATCATATACCAAGAACAAGAATAACTGCTACACAGTGTTACTGATTGCCTGCTATGTGTTAGAGACTGCTAGGAATTTAACCTACATTATCTTTTGTTAATCCTCACATCAATTTATGGTTTAAGCATTATTTTCATGAATTAAATGATAACAAAACTGAGCCTCATAATTAAACTCTATGAATTGTTTAAGATTATAAAGTTAGTAAATGATGGAGCTTAGATTCAAGTACAGGCATTTTTGAAATCCAAATTCTGTTCTCACCTTAGATTGCTGAGCTATCAAAAGAAGCAAAGTAGTGGCTAGAAATTGGGAGAAAGTTGTCTGTAATTAATGATTTTTTTCTTTTTTTTTTTCTTTTTACTTTTTATTTTGTTCTTTTCAGAGGGCAGTGTCACTGGCCCTCATATGTGGGATCCGAACCGGGGCCACTGGCGTGCCAAGCCAGCTCTTAACCACCACACCACTCGGCCGGCCTTGTAATTAATGATTTTTTTTAAAAACAGATGACATTACCCTAGAACCACCTGAGCCAAATATTGGGTCTACATATGGCAGTGGATCTTTAAAGCAGTACCAAAGAGTCCCAGATAGTTTGGTTTCTTTAGAAGAAGCTAGATCCCTTAATATGGTCTTCTTAGTTAAAATAAAAATCACTGTCATTTTCTGTTTAGATATAATAGTTTCAATATCTCCATGAAATAAAGCAAACTTATCACTAGGCATATCAGAATATTTAATTGGATGTCTCCTTTGCATATCAATATTGCAATGGCTCCCTTTGGCTCCATGGTATCAAGGCCAATGTCTATAACCTATGTTTTCCATATTACAGTCCACGTTTAATTATCAGTCAAGCCTTACATGCCACCCGTCCAGCATAATGACTCCAGTCATACCTGTATTCTTTTCAACCTGCTTAACTTCCTTTATCTCTGTATTTTTGCTCATCCTATTTTAATTTGGAGAAAATGCTTTACCGTAATTCCTTTTTTTTTTTTAATTGCCAATGTGATTTACAAATGCACAGTGTTTTGTGGTATCTTTTGACCTATCTGGCAAGCTCATAAAAGGTGACAAAACATCCCCTTAGGATTTACAATCACCTTTTAATTTCTGCTGAGAAATTAATTTCTAACGAGATACTTTGAGATAATACTTCTGAGAGCAGTTTTAATTATCTGTTTACAATTATTATATAACTAGCTATTAAATAATACACTTTGAATAAGAAAACTATCACAAATGCAGATATCACTATTAAGAATGCCAATCATGGTTATTGTTATCACTGTCCTACAAACATGGTTATGGACTAGAACAATTCTTCTCCATAGAATATTAAGATACGTAGTACTCAAACATCTAGACTTATTATTTTTACTTCTGTTGATAAAGCTATGGCTTGCATTACTGGGTTTGTCAGAATACTGAAAATGTCATGTCTCTCCATCACAAGACACGATGATCTTTCGGAGGTCTGTGGTAAGCAGATGGCCAATGTCTGTCGCCAACATGCCTGCCAGTGTTATGCTGCATTTGCTTCTGGCTGCGATGCATGCATCATCCACTCAGACTGCACATCTCAGAGATGGGAAATTATTTCACATTGTCATGATTATTTTATGACAAGAAACACAACTAAAATATGTATTTCCTCAGTTAAGTATCAATTTGGCAACACTCTTGGCTTTGGGGATATTTTTATAACTCATAATGAATTTCTTGTCATTTGTTCAGACAGTGGAGAAAAGTACCTGGTACTAGCATATGTTAAAAGGACTCTGGACTTATTTTTTTCAAGTCCTCTCTGCTTTGATGGAAGACTTTGACTTCTATTGGTTATCTAAATTCTAGGTATGAATTGGGGAGGAAAGGGGCAAATAACTAGCTACTTCTTAGAATGAAGACTTTGAGAGAGAGAGAAAAGTGCCTTCATTTCCAAAGATTTCAGATGACAATAGTATGAACAAATTTATTTCTGAACCATATAGAATTAAATACAAAGAGAAATGTATTGAGGCCCACTGTTAAGATCTTCTGTTAAAACTCAGAAATAAACTTTTGTCTAGCTGGCAAACAGATTTATAGATTTAGCGAAAGTAATCCTGACAGTGCTTATTTCTTATATGTTTTAGTAGACTTAGTTACTTAGAATGTTTTAGGATACAATATCAGCCTCTTTTTTGCATCTGAAAATCACAACACTAAATAAAACCAAAAAAACAAAAACCCCATCAATTTATTTTCCTCCCTATTTAATTCAACCATTTGAGTTTTACAAGACATTCTCTTCATAAGGGCATGCAATCTTTATTTTAAGAATGTGAAATTCTGGTCATTTCATGTGAGGCTGTTTTCTAAATAAGGACTAAAATAAGCTTCCATCTTTTTTTAGAAACTTTGTTAACTCATCAAAAGTATTGGGGGTTCTATTTAGGGTTCAAAACAATTGTTTAGTGATTCATGAAATGAACTGATATTTACTAAATGAGACAAGGCTTAGTTATATTATGTCCTTAAGTTTTTCAGGAGCTGCTAATGTATTATAATATTTAACTTCCAACTTTTCCAAAATTCCTAATTCTACCTTGCTATAAAAATTTGTTTTAAATTTGGAATGCTTAAGTAAAACACTTTTATGATATGGCTAATGCAGGGCTCACAGAGGCTATTTTCTGAGTGTGGCTGTTTCATCCCACACTTCTGTATACATAGACTATAAATATTTCTGGTGATTGCTCCCATGGTTTACTCAGTTATACTGTTCTACTTCTGATTTTATCCCAAAGCTCACTCAGATAATCTGGGAATATAGTCCATTTCATACTCCTCCCACGGAAGAAGATACTCTAGCAGTTTTGCATCCTTATTCCTGGATCTCCAAATCCTCCAGGTAGTCAATACAGTGTGGATATTGTTGTATAAAAAAAAAAATTTGGTGGGCCGGCCGAGTGGCACGGTGGTTAAGCGCTGGCTTGGGAAGCCAGCGGCCCCGGTTCGGGTCCCACATATGAGGGCCAGAGACACTGCCCTCAAAAAAAAAAAAAAATTTGGAAAATTTCTAGATGCGTATAAATGATTAAGTCATAAGAAGTTCACATAAAAGTACAGTAAATTACTTGTCAATTACCCAATCTCATTTCATCTCAAACACATAGGTGACTAACTGTTCAAAGCCCTAATCAATAGCACACAACATTGTAAACCTGAGACAAGTTGTCAGAATAAAGAAACTGGGTAGAAATTTTAACAATCATTTATAAGTTTCTTTGGTGTGATGAGGATGGTAACTATTACTTTAAATAAAATCAGTTTTACTTTTCTTTTTAATTGTCATGCGTACTTCAAGGTATTTTACAAATGTTACAGTTGATTCTTAAAATAATAACCCTAAACAGAAAGTAGATGTAAAGAGAAGTAGAATGTGTAGAAATGAAAGACTAATAACACGTTCTATGAATCTAACGTTTGCATTTGTTACGCATGTTAGCTTTGGAGTAATGCTTTGTGTGACAGAACTGACTTTACTTTTTCTGAAAATGTAGGTTTAAAAGCATAGATGTGATAAGCTAACACTGATATTCTAGTGGAAAAAATACATAGAGTTGAATATACTCTAGGTTATCATCAAACTGAAAGAATGTTGAATGCATAAAATCACAGCTTGAAACAAATATGAATGAATTACCAGCTCATACAGTTATATCAGTGCTGCCTACACCAGGCTTATTAAGATGAGACAGAAAAGTCTTCTTTAGGGTCAGCATATTTGAATGCTTCCAAGAAAACTGAAATGCAAGTGAGTAGGTAAACATAAAACTTCTGAAAATTAATACAATTTCTCATCTTCATTTTGGGCAGAGCCTTGAATAAAATAGAGAACATTTTTTTCCCCCATAGGTATTTTTATTGACCATTAAAAACTTTAAAGAAAAGAAGAAAATTCATTTTGCATTTGTGAAGTCCTTAAAAAAAATTAAAAAAAATTAGGCTGTATTGATCACAATAGAATTATCCAGTAGATTCCTCTTGTTTGGACTTCCCAAGATATTTCCCAGCACTTTGAAAAATACTACATTTTAGAGCAGTTAGCATGGTCTAGGGCACATCATTTGGCCAATGCAAAAAACTAATCTATAATTGATTGGAATGACTGACATCATTATAAAATGGTATTAATTTAGTCATAATTGTACCCATTTTTGTAACATATTAGGTGCAAGACCAGTACAAAAGGAAATAATTATTTAAATGGTTGCTACAATACCTTTAACAGTCAAATTAGATATGCATATGATTTTTGTAGTCTGGGTACAAATAAAAGAGGATTTTTGTTAAAGAAGGAGCCAAAATTATCAAGAAAGCATGACTTTCCTTGGTGATCCATAAACAAAAAGAAAAACTACATATATTACCATAATGCTTTCTTTAATATAGGGACTAATTCCCATATCACTATGCTGTTACAATACTGCATATGAGTAGGGGAGATATAATAGAATATAATGTCTATAAGTCCAGATGAAGACAAGAATTTAGTCTTGTTATTTTTGATGTAGTAGCAATAGGGAATTTGGAATAAAACCAGTGCTTATTATTCCTACTGCAAATTGATATATATGCTAGAAAAACATGACCATTTAAAAGTATTAGGGACAAATAATTTTGATATATACTTTTTGCCATTCTTCACATATTTTTCAGTACAGCTTTTCCCATTAGTATAGCACAATTTGTATGTATTGATTTATTATAAAAATGGCCATGTAGAACTTATATCATTATGTTATATGGGTAGCAGAATGGGTACCGAAAAAACAGACTTAACTCTTTCTATAAGTCGTCTTCTAAGTAGATGTTTGTAACAACTAATTTGGTCCCTATAACAAAACAATGAGGTACGTGTTATTATTTCCATTTTATAAGTGAAAAAACTGAGGCACCAAGCCTTTATTCCTAATCACTATGTAAAAGGAGTTTTATCAAAATAAGTTGCTTGCTTTTATTATCTGACTACAAGACAAGCTATTTTCATAATTCTTCAAAATGGGAATATATAAAAATGATCATACGGGTAATAAATAGATGATCATATAATGTGTTATCCAAACTAAGGTATTTCTGAGAATAAAAAAAAAGTTCTTAAAATCACCCTGAGACCAATATGTCCTTAGTAGATGACTGGATAAAGTAGATTTGTTATATGTGTACAATGGAATGTTACTCAGCCATAAGAAAAAGATTAAAAACTGCCATTTGCAACAACATGGATGGATGTTGGGATTATCATTCTAAGCTAAATAAGTCAGACAGAAAAAGTCCAGAGCCATATGACTTCAGTGAAATGTGGGATATAAAACTGAAAACAAAAAACAAACAAAAATTTATAAACACAGACAACGGTTTAATAATTACCAGAGATAGGGTTTATGTTAGAAGAGAGTAAAGGCAGTCAAAAATGAGTATATGGTGATGAAAAGAAAATTGACTCTGGGTGGTGAACACACAATGTAGTATACAGATGATTATAGAATTGTACACTTGACACCCATATAATTTTACTAATTAATGTCACACCAATAAATTTAATTAAAAATTAATCACACTGAGAAAATAGGAATAAACTGGACTTCACCCAGGCAAAGGGAAATAGATCAACTTACAAATAAGTATAATAAAGTATAATTATCCCTTGCAGGCAGAATATGAGAATCATTGTATTTCCATATAGGAAATTATACTGTAGTTAATTCAATGAAAGTTAATTTATGCAATCCTAGATTCAGATATCATACACACACACACACACACTCACACACACACATGCACACATTAAATATTAGAAATACTTACTATGGTGCTAATGAAATCAGCTAATGCTAATGCATAATACGGTATTTTGTATAGTTTCCAAAACATTATAGTAGCAGAAATTAGTTGTCAAGGATGTCATATTAAATTATTTATTAGCTCACTCCTTCAGAATGGGTGGGTTTAATGATGATGTTTTATGTGTAGCTTATCAATGGCTCTGGTAAACGGAGGTCATTGTATTAAATACTTGTTCTCATACTTAAATTTCCTGTAAGCCTAAAAGATGATGAATAATCTCAGAGAATGGTACTATACAATAATTTTTCATTTGAAATCCAGAAACTGGAATCAAGTCATAATTAGATAAGGCATTTTAAGAGCATTTTTAGAGAAGACTTCTTCAAAGGAAAACCCATCTCCAATCTTTCTACAAAGTTCAACAAAATTGATTTTCCAGGATTAATTTGAAGTGATATATTTTGCTTAAGATTCTCCCATGGGAAGCACATTATTTTAAGACTGTTAATAAATACAGACTTTCATTTTGTTTCAGTGATAGCTTTGGCTCTAAATAAATATTATACATTTTGACAGTGAAACATCCTATTAACTAATAATTTCATACTTTCAATGAAATAACAGAAATGTTAAGATGTACTTAATCCAGCTCAGTAAAATACTTGCAAAATGTATTTGTCTTGGCTTTTTCATCTATGATCCTAGTGCTTCACAAATAAAAACCATATAATTAAAAGCTAATAGAAAGATCACCATTCAAAATCAAACACTAAAGTTGTTCCCACTTAGTTTCCAGAGAAACTTCATATCATAAATTCTGGGGCCAGCCAAGAGGCTCAGTTTGTTAAGAGCTGGCTTAGAGCATGAGCTCTGAGCAACAGGACCGCTGGCTTGATTTTCACATGGGCCAGTGATGCTGTGCCTGAGCTGAGCTGTTGTTAAGCTGCCAAGAGGTGGCAGGATTGCTCATCTGGTATAACAACAAGATTGCCTGTTGGATGGTGGGCTATGCCCACCTGCAACTAAGACTGAACTCGGCACCTTGAGCTGAGCTGCCGCCTGGATGGCTCAATGGATGGGGCATGAACTCTTAAATACAAGGCTGCCAGGTTCGACTCCTGCATGGGATGGTGGTTACGTCCATCTGCAACTAAGACTGAACTCAGCACCTTGAGCTTAGAGGCCACAAGCACCCCACAGGAAGCCAGATAGCGACTGGCGCCCTCCACAACGAAGACTGAAGAACAACAACTTGGCTGGTCACCTTCCCCAACTCCCCAACACTGTTCCACTTCCCCAATTAAAAAATCTAAATAATAATAATAATAATAATAATAAAATAAATTCTGGAAGCCACCTTTATTATAAGAACCATATCTTAAGGGAGTTTCCACGTTAAGTCCCAGGTAATGCAGAATATACCTTCCATCAGATAGTCACATATTCTAACATCCAGATAGAGTATAAGCCTGGGATTCAGGCAAGATCTTATCTAGTTCACTTCTTAACGTATATATAACCTTAGGCACTTCCATTTATAGTATCTGAGCTATATGGTTCTTATAATGCAAGGAATTGGCACCAATAACATTTTGAGATTTTTTAGACATCTATGGATCCAGGAATACCTTCTTGAAATGTAGCCATGAGTCAAGTAAGCTAGGTCCATATTCATTATCACAACTAGGGAATTTTCTCTGAAAGTATTCAATGAGATAAGAAAGCATGGTATAAAGAAAGACACCTATGGTTTTTCATATCTATCACAAATGAAGTGTTTTATTGATAAATGAATTCTGAAAGTTTAGTTGTTTGGTTTCATTCATTTCTAATGGATTACTCTATTGAAAATTGGTTTATTCACCTTTGAATGTCATTTGCTATATCATATTATCTATTCCCTTTCTTTCTCCTTTACTTTGTCATTTTTACAAATAAATAACATATTAAAATGTATTTAGTCTTCCCCAGGAATCATATCCACTAAAATTATGTATATTTCCATTAAATTTGCATTTGTATTAAACAAGGTATTTGATCAAAGACATTGACTTTCTCTTAAGCATATGTAACACTATAGATGAAGCAAGGTTGCAGCAAGAGTTCTTACAACTAATTTCTTTATGTGGGATCTAGTGCAATACATAGTTTTAAGGTCAGACTGACCTAAATCAGACTTTCGTTTACCAGCCGCATGGTATTGAATGAGTTACTAATCTCTCAAAGGTTTCATTCTTTCAATACAAATATGGTGTAGTGATATCTATCATTCAAGTAATTCAGCGTACTAAATTAAATGAAATAAAATATGCAATATCCATGACACATAATAAATTA
This sequence comes from Aselliscus stoliczkanus, assembly GCA_033961575.1. Taxonomy (NCBI): domain Eukaryota; kingdom Metazoa; phylum Chordata; class Mammalia; order Chiroptera; family Hipposideridae; genus Aselliscus; species Aselliscus stoliczkanus. The sequence goes on from CM066731.1 coordinate 96,580,475, forward strand.
TGTTAACTTATCTCCAATAAAATAGGTTGGCTAGTTAATTAGGTGGCTACATGCACAGAGGAATGCAGGCTTTTTATACAAGCATCTTGGTTTTGAATATTGGTTCTGTTACTTATCAGGGGTGCATGACCATGTGTAATTAACATAATAAGTACTAGTTGTCCATTTGTTCAATAGAAAATTGGTGAAAATAAAGCTAGTATCAGGGTATTATGAGATTTACATGAGACAACTTCTGTAAAACTCTAGCTTTATATAAAAGATGTCCATTAAGGGTCAGTTCACTTCCTCTCTCCTTATAGAGTATAAACCCTGGCCCACAGAACACTCCTGGGAATTACTTATTCACTCAAAAAGTATTATAGCACATCTCCTACGTACAAGATATGCAGATATATATCCACTCTCTATAGATATAGTGCAAAAAAGAGACAATATACCTATTCTTACAAAACTTCAAGTTTACAAGAAAGCAATGCAAACAAATAAATGAATAAAATAATTTCAACCAGTAATAAAGGCTACGAAGAAAATTAGGGTGATGTACTAAAATATAATTATATGTGAGGGAAATTTAATTACTAACTTGGGTAGTCAGGAATAGTATCTCTGAAAAGGTGATATGTTAGCAAAATAAAAGAAGGTTGCAGCCACACAATAAACTGGTAAAATAAACTTTGGTAGGAAAAAGGAGGTGAATTTGGTTGGTTATTATGATTAGAGATTAGATAGCTGTACTGCGTTTGTTATAGAGGCATTTGAATTATATAGAAAAAGCAAAGAAACAAAAAAACAGAGCCAGAGAAAATTAAATTAATATTCCCTGAGAAAGAAAAAAAAACAAAAAACATATAAACCATTCTATGATAATACAGATACTTTATTTTAGACTTAATATAAAGTTACATGGCTTCCAAAATCCAAGAAAATTTCTTCGAAAGTTTTAGTCCAATTGCAACGTGGTAAACTAAGTTATCTTCTTAGTTCTTTTCAATGCTATCTCCATTTTAGGACATATTCCTATAGAAATCATTGAATGAAAGGATGGTAATGTACTGAAATATTTAATTTTCATTGTAACATTTATAAGAGAAAATATAAAACAACCTAAATATTCAGCAGTAGGGCATGTGTTGAATAAATTATGGTTTTCTCTTACATGTGAATATAACATAGCTATTTAAAAAGATGATGCAGGTCTTTTATTAATATAAACATGTCATCAAAACTGAATATAATATTAGGTTACTTAAAAGCATACAGAGTTTATTGCAATTTATATAAAATTAAACACCTCTCTTTCAACACCACAGTGTGTGTGTATGTGTGAAATCATAACTATATATATCTATTTCTACACCTGGAAGAATATTTAACATAACATGTTTATTATGGGTAACTTCAAGCAATGATAGTTTTTACCTAATTCTCACTTTAAAAATTATGTTCTCTGTTGTAACTTTCTTTACAATAACATTATATGTAGCCAAAAAATAATATTGTTTCTGAATTTTAAAATAAAAGACCCCATTAATAAGCATTTGGCCCTTGTTTCTCAAATTAAATCATCAAGATTTAGCAATACTTTTCATACTTTCATCTCTTATGACAGCTTTCCATTATTTTAAGGTACATAGAAGTGATAATATATTGTGTTGTCTGAAAATTCATGACATATTTTTGCAATGAAAAACAGAAGAAATGTGTCATGACTTTCCTCAAAACTCAATATTTCAATTCGGGTATCATTCTACAAGTACTAAAAAATGCCCTTTCGTTATGTATTTTAAAAACTCTCTTAGTTGTGCACATTTTCCCTCTTAAAAACATTTAACTATTAACAATTTGCTGAATTTTTTCCTTTATTTGAATTGTACAGATCTATAGCTTTAGCTTCAATTTCTAAGAGGACAGACACATTTTAATGGTCTTATAAATCACTTATTCTTAGATAAGGAAACAGAAGACAAAACATACTACCCACAATACAGACAACAAGAGAATAGTATTTAATCCTCATAGTTGACATGAGGCATCAGCCATTTGGAGTAAGGATTACGTCCTGATATCACCAGCCTATGATGTAAATAAGAAATAACAAAGCCAACAAAAACTTAAAGGTAAACTAGAAATTCAAAGTAGTATATGTAAAATTTGTTCCAGCTTTGAAACAGATCGATGTCAGGTATAAATATCTCCAATGTCCATTCTATTTTTCTTATATTACCTTAGGGAGGGTAGGAGACACCTCTCAGGGAGAATAACAGAGAATTTCAAGGTTCTTAAAAGAAACTTAAAATAACTGTTTACCTATTCATCCCTTTGACACAAGTATGGTGTTGAGTCATAATATATGAGAATTAGTGTGAAAACAGGATTTAAACTGACACATTTGTAGGTGTCAGTATGAGTAAATGGAATGTGAAACCAGCTACTTTTGAACATTTACAGCTGTTCTGATATTGCATGAGGATGGATTATATGTGTCAGTGTATATGTGTATTCTGTGATGCCACTACAGGCGATGCAACAAATTCATTCAGCTTTCATCTAAGTTCCAGAGACTTCCAGTGTCAAAAATCGATTATTGGGAGGCAAGAAAAATAAAATAATGGAATATAAAACATAGCTGATCAAAGCACTACTCTAGACCAAGAGAACAAAATGTAAGCTGAGCAAAAGAGTGCTAGAATATATTGATTAGTTAAAAGCATACACAGAATGCTGTAATCAGAATTTTTAAAATACTTTTTTTCATGCTGAGAATTTGATTTTGAACCGGAATATAAGTAGAACAAGGTCTTCAGTGTGTTTTCTATGAACTACTGCACCTCATACCAGACTGTCTGGACATATGAAAAGAACCATTACATTATTTTAAAATTTATTTTGTGTTGTGGAAATTAACAATCCCAAGTCATCAACTGCTAATCAGCAAGCACCAGGCAGCTTTGATACAGCAGGCAACTATTTGGAAACTGTAAAACTTTCAGTTTGGGCTAGTGCAGTTAAATACTTAGAGTTTTTATTCAGCCCAGGATTACTACTTTTAATTCAGGAGCAGACTGACCTCTGCATCTGAAAGAACCTTTATGCCTTAAAGCCCTGAAGTCATTTTCTCAAGTTCATCAGATTTCCTCACTGGAGTTCCACAGCAATAAAGAGAATTCATACAAATGAGCTCTTTTCCTACCTGCATTTTCTCTTTGGTTCTGAACAGCATTATGCGATAATTTATTTCACATAAAGAATTATTCCTGATAAATACCCGGGTAACTTTCCTAAGCAGAAGCACATAAAATGAGGTCCTTAGCTCCAATCAACCCATAGAGTGGACTTGAGTATTTTCTCAACTATGTCACTGTCATAATGAAGCACTGTTTTATCAAGATCGTTTATATATATTTGTACTCAGCACAGCTAAAAAAAGGTATTTCTTGTATTTTTGCATAATTTTTTTTTTTAAAGATATTTACTGGGGAATTGGCGGAGGGGAACAGCATTGGGGAATCAGGGAAGGGGAACAGACAAGTTGCTGTCTTTTTGTTCTTCAGTTTAGTTGCGGAGGATGTTGCTTCACTGTTGGTATCGTCATTGCACTCTTCCCGGATGAGGCAGATCGGTTGCTGGCCTCTGGATGTCGCTCACCGCGGCTATCGGCAGCTCACGCTTGGCTGCCAGCCGCTCACGCTGGCTGCGGGCCACTCACTGTAGCCTATGGCAGCCCACTGCAGCAGGGACTGCAGCCCACACCATCACCGGGGCTCGCACAGCCCAGCTCCAGGTGGAGCTGTTGTTAGCTGAAGAGGGCAGTGTCACTGGCCCTCATGTGGGATCCGAACCGGGGCCGCTGGCATCCCAAAACCAGCACTTAACCAATGCACCACTCGGCCAGCCCTATTTTTGCATAATTTTTAAAGGAGACTTTTATAACATGCAACATATCTCTAAAAGGATTTTATTCACTCTACCTTCCAAGAGTTTTCCTAAAAATTAGAAAAATAAATTTTTTAGAAGAAAAAATAAATTTTTTTTTCTCATCAATGAGAAAAAAACCATGTAGATAGAGATTATAAATCATAATCCTCCCAAAATTATACCTTTCCAATTAAAAAAAACCACAGTGTCTGTGGTAGCTGGGACAATGGCTCCCTAAGTACATGTGCTAAATCCCAGGAACCTGTAAATATATTTCCTTATAAAATGGCAAAGGCAACTCTGATGTGATCAAGGTTTTAGGACTTTGAGATGGGAAGATTGTTCTGGATTATTAAGGTAGGCCCATTCTAATCATGAGTCCTTAAAAGTGGAGAAACTTACCTAGATGTGGTCAGAGGGAATGTGATATGGAATAATGGCCAGAGAAATGCAACCTCAATGACTTTGAAGATGGAAAAACAAAACCACAAGAGGAGCAATGTGGGAATTCTCTAGATCCTGGGAAAGGCAAGAAAATGGATTGTGCTCTTCAGCCTCCAGAAAAGAACGCAGCCCTACCAACTTCTTCAACAGGAGAATGTGTTAGACTCCTGACCTACAGAACTGTAACATAATAAATCTGTAATGTTTTAAACTGCTAAGGTTGTGGTAATTTGTTACAGAACAATAGAAAACTAATATACAATCAAAAACTAAAACCTTTCCCTCATACTGTTTTTCTTATCTAGTTCTTAACAAAAGATGAGGTAGATAGTGGTGTGTCTGCATGCTATTATTCAAAGATTTCGCTTTAGTTGTAAAGTGGACATTTAATTTTTGGTCTCTCCAGCATCCCCACTCCCCTCTTTAAAATAGTCCAAATTCAGGATTTTCTTTCTCATCATACACCTTCTTAGTGGAAATGTAAACCACGTACCTTCCTACTTCCAACAGCTCTAGCTGTAGTGGTTTGGTACAGGCATGTTATACAAACCAGATAAATAAAACTTTCTCTCCAGGGCTTTGCTTTAATCTTGAGCAGGAATTAAAGAAGGAAAAGAGATGTGGAAGTATTTCCGGCAATCCAGATGCTCACTACTACTCTAGTTTCTATGTCTTTTTTCTGTTATAACCCTTAATATCCAACTTTCTTGAATATTCATTTGATGTTCTTCCAAATACTAACCTTGTTGTGTATAGCCAGAACTGGTTTTCATAGTTTATAATGACAGAATCCTAAATGATCTACACAGCAATTGAATCAATGAATATGCACATAAATGGGCATTTAAAATATTTATTTTAACAAGTTTTACATAATCAAGTATATTTTATTATAATATTCTTTCTTACAACCCCTCCTTGGCTGTGTAGCACCCTGCCTCTAGACTTATTCCCAACATATGCCATCCATTTGCTTTTCCCCATAGTGTATCTTATTCCTCTGCAAAATTGACTGTACTGTTGTTCATATTACTTCAAGAAAAGAGCTAATCCAAAAAAACCATGCTATTATACCCAGAGAGTCCCAAATGAAATATATTTTTCACAGATCTATAATGCTGATAATAATAACAAATGATTATCTGCCATAGTACAGATTATTTTTAAAGGCAGTTTATTTTTAAATACAATTTAATATTATTTTATTTATCCTCATACTACTTTACGTACTCAGGCAAGCTGAGTTCTTGACTTTCTTCTTAAGTCTTACAAAAGTGGAAATTCAGGAATAAGCTTCCCAGGAGGCCAAATAGTTGCAAAAGAAACTTGCCATGGATGCATTTCACCTCTGCTTTTAATTTTAAAGTTTACTTGTAAGGAATTATCTTCCCTCACTATTTTTTTTTCCTTCAGAAAATAGCTGTATGGACTCTATTTTAGATCCTCCCCCCAACCCAATTCTTATGCTGAAACTCTAGCCCACTATGGGATGGTATTAGGATGTAGGATCTTTATGAGGCATTTAGGTCATGAGGATTGACCAATCCTCAGGATTGGATTAGGGCCTTATAAGAAGATACATAAGAGTGCTTGCACCTTCTCTTCTCCCCTCCCCTCTCCTCTTCCTCCTCTTCCCTCTCCTCATCTCTCCTCCCCTCCCTTCTCCTCTCCTCTCCACTGTGTATGGACACAACAATAAGACAGACATCTGCAAAACAGGAAGCCACTAGAAAAAAATCGTAATGGCAACCTGCTTTCTGACTTCCAGTCTCCAGAACTGTGAAAAATAATTGTTTGTTGTTTAAGCTGCCTACTCTGTGGCAGTTTGTTATAGCAGCCTGAACTGACTAAGACAATAGTATATGTGATTGTAAAGATAGAGAAGATGCATTAAAGAAAGTTCCCAGGGCACTAAAGCTATTAAGATATCAAAAAATCAAAACTCTAAATATCAGGTTGTTGATATTAAATAATATAACAGAAGCAGAGGAGATTGAAAAGTCCTTAAAATGTAGAAATTGCAGTTTAAATTGCTCTCCAGACTACTATCTGTTTTGAATATGACCTCTGTAATACTGAAGTGATGGTTTTAAGTGAAATATCTATGGGCTCAAGAAAAAAGTGTAAGTTTGGCAAGTTTCCCATCCATCTGATCAATACATGTAATGAAAACATCACGTAGTACACAGAACTCAGTTGCGGAGCTTCACTTGCAGGTGAGATTTTCTGACAGTCAGTTGAACAGAGGTGAAGATTGTCAGCTCTAGAGTTAATGATATATACTATCTTCCCTCACTATTTATATATTTATATATATATATATATATATATATATATATCATGATTGAAAGAATAGTCTCTCCCTCATTAGATTATTGTGAGGGTTAAAAATTTGGCTCATAGCAAATTCTCAATATGTAACAACTTTTTTTTTTTTTTTTTGAGGGCAGTGTCACTGGCCCTCATATGTGGGACCGAACCGGGGCCACTGGCTTCCCAAGCCAGCGTCCAACCACCGCGCCACTTGGCCGGCTCTCCATCAGCATTTTTTAAACAGTTTTCTGTGAAATCTTTGGGGAAGGGAAAAAAGGAAAGGACTTTTACATATAGCTTGACCCTCTCCCCAGGCCTGTCCTTCAAGGAGAAGAACACTATTTAATTTTTGTTTTTTCTAAAATGGGATTCTCTGCAAAGGGTGAATATGAAAATGTTCCACTGGGGAGCAAGTAAGAAATCCATGATGTAATAATTACCAGAGTTCTATCTAATGTTCTAATTTTTATTATAAAGAGAAACATTAATTTTATAGTCAAAAATATATATTATTTTCATTCTCAAATTGATTTTATTTAATATAGTATTTCCTATTTTTACTTTGTGGCTTTATTAAATGTAAGGGGAAAACAGCTACACAACTCTGAAATTAAATTTAATTTGAATTTTTTTTTTTTTTTTTTTTTTTTAAGGGCAGTGCCACTGGCCCTCATATGTGGGACCCGAACTGGGGCCGCTGGCTTCCCAAGCCAGTGCTTAACCACCAGGCCACTTGGCCAACCCTTAATTTGCATTTTAAAAGATGCATACACAGGTATATGCTTATCAATATAAAAAAATTGGTAGGTATGATTGATTTTGTTTTATTATGTTAAGAGCACATAATAGGAGGCCAAATCTCTTAACATATTTTAAGTGTCTATTGTATTATTGACTATATTGTAATATTGACTATAAGCACCATGTTGTATAGCAAACCTCTAAAACTTTTTCACCTTTCAGGACTGAAACTCTATACTCATGGCAGAGCAACTCATTTCCCCACCTCCTTATGCCCCTACGCCCTAGGCAATCAAAATTTTACTTTCTGTTTCTGAGTTTGACTGCTTTAGAGATACTTCACATAAGTGGTAAGTGGAACGGTGCACTATTTGTCCTTCTGTGACTGGTTTATTTCATTTAGTATAAGGTCCTCAAGGTTCATCCATGTTATAGCATATGACTTACTAGTTAGTTATAGGTCTTTTGTGTTCATAGATTTGTTTCTAGTAACATATCCATTTCTTCCAGGTTATGCACTTTGTTGATACGTAATTGTTCATAGTAGCTTCATGATCCTTTTAATTTCTGTGGCATCAGTTGTAATGTTTTCTGTTATTTATTTGAGTCTCCCTTTTTTTTTCTCAGTTAGCTAAAAGCTTATCAATTTTGTTGATTTCTCAAGAATCAACTTTTTTTTTTTTTTTAAATTTTCTATGATCTATCTTGTTTATTTCTGCTCTGATCTTAACTATTCCCTTTCTGCTGCTACTTTGGGCTTAGTTTGATCTTTTATTTCTAGGTCCTTAAGGTATAAACTTAGATTATCAGAGATCACTGTTCTTTTTAATGTAGGCATTTATTACAAAACTTCTCTATTCATTCTGGGTGGTTTTTTTGCTTTGTTTTCTTTTCTTTTTCTTTTTCTTTTTCTGTATCCCATTTGTTTTGGTGCTTTATTTTTGTATTTGCTTATCTCAAGACAGTTTCTGATTTTCCTTTGAAATTCTTCTTTGACCCATTTGTTGTGCAAGAGTATGTTGTTTAATTTCAACATACATGTGAATTTTTTAGTTTTCTTTTTGCCATTAATTTCTAGTTTCATTCTATTGTGGTCTGAGAATATACTTGATGTGACTTCTTAAATTTGTTAAGCCTTGTTTTGTGACCTAATATGATTTATCCTTGAGAATGTTCTGTGTGTGCTTGAGAAGAACGCATTTTCTGTTACTGCTGAATAGGATGTTCCACTAGGCTTGTTAGTTCCGTTTGATCTACAATGCTGTACAAGTCTTATGCTTCCTTACCGATTTTCTGTCTAGATGCTGTACCCATTATTGAAAATGGAGTATTGAAATAATATCTTATTATTATCATGCTGTTGTTTGTCCCTTCAGTTCTGTTAATGTTCACTTCATATATAGGGGGTGCCAAAAAAATGTATACAATTGGACACTTTGGTCAATGTTGCTCAAGCAGTAGTTTGCTGTAATCAGAAGTGTCTGGATGGTGACATGAATTGTATTCATCTTTTGATATCAGTATGTATTGAGTATTACAATTTTAATAGTTTTCCTTTCTTAAAATATGTATACATTTTTCAGGGGAGATATATATATATATATATATATATATATATATATATATATATTTATTTGCTGATACTTTTTGAAATAATCTCTGTTTTGAAACCAACACTGATTTTTCTATTTCTAAATTATATTTAATATACTACTGTTTTCATCATTTTGGTTATCCTTTTCACTGCTTGTAAAATACCTATATTTAAAAACACAGGTTGGATCCCCACCCTACGCCCGGCTTATACTGCGTTGCCAGGGAAACGCTGGGCGGGTACCCTCCGGCTCCAACAGGCTGCTCACTGAGACCTGGGAGTGCTGAGCCGCCTCAGATCCCCACCTTCCTCACGGCTTGTGCTGCGTTGCCAGGGGAACGCCTGGTAGGAGTGCTCCAGCTCCAACAGGATGCTCATTGAGACCCGGGAGTGCACAAGCCACCTCGGGTTGCCACTCTCCACACTGTGCATACAGAGTTGCCAGGCTGGTGATTGGTTGTGGGCTGCTCGGCCTGATCTGCGAGCGGCTGATTGGGACAGGCTGAGACTGAGAGTTTTCCTGGGAGTGTTGGGCCGTGAACTGTGTGCCTGCGTGATCCAGCCGGGGCTCTCCTGGTGATCTATCCAATACATCAAAGCAATCCCAGAGCGACAACCAGAATGGGGAAACAAAGAAACATGTCACAAGTAAAAGATCAGAAAAAACCTCCAGAAATGGAACCAAATGAAACACAGGGATCCAACTTTTCAGAGACAGAGTTTAGAACACTGATGGTAAGAATGTTTAACAAACTTAGTGAGGACATAAGGAAGGATAGAGAAATCATAAAAAACAACCAGTTAGAACAAAAGAAAACAATAACTGAAATGAAGAACACACTTGAAGGAATCACCAGTAGAGTAGATGAAGCAGAGGAGTGGATCAGGGATTTGGAAGACAAAATAGCAGAAATCACCCAGTTGGAACAACAAAAAGACCAAAGAATAAAAAAAGAATGAAAATAGTTTAAGAGCCCTATGGGATAAGATGCAGCGCTACAACCTAGGAATACCAAACATAGGAATACCAGAAGAAGCAAGGGATCGAGAATGTATTTGAAAAAATAATGACTGAAAACTTCCCTACCCAGGTGGTGGAAATCAACATACCTGCCCAGGAAGTGCAGATGGTTCCAAACAAGCTGAACCCAAACAGGTCCACACCAAGACACATCATAGTTAAAATGGCAAAGGTTAAAGACAGAGACAATCCTAGAGGCTGCAAGAGAAAGACAGCAGGTTACATACAAAGGAACTCCTGTTAGACTAACAGCTGACTTGTAAACTCTGTAGGCCAGAAGGGAGTGGCAGGAGATATTCAAAGTGTCAAAAAATAAAGGCCTACAACCAAGATGGCTGTACCCAGCACGGCTATCACTTAAAACTGAAGGAGAAAAAAAGAGCTTCTCAGAAAAGAATAAACTTAAGGAATTCATTACCACCAAGCCAGCATTGCAGGAAATGTTAAAAGGGCTTTTTTAAACAAAAGAAAGGGGTAAACAAGCCAACCCAGGAAGACCAGGAATACAAATAACAAAATGGCAATACATATGCACCTATCAATAATCATTTTAAATGTGAATGGGCTAAATGCTCCAATCAAAAAACAGAGAGTGGCTGAGTGGATAAGAAAATAGGACACATGTATATGCTGCTTACAGATGGAATAAGATATTTCATGCAAATGGAAATGAGAAAAAAAAGCTGGAGTACCAGTACTTATTTTGGACAAAAGGGACTTTAAAATGACTACAATAAAAGACAAAGAAGGGCACTAGAACCCTAATAAACATCTATGCACCCAACATAGGAACTCCTAATTACATATAACAGATTTTGACAGACAAAGACAGAGATCAACAGTAACACTATCATAGTCGGGGACTTCAACACCCCATTGTCACCAATGGACAGACCCTTTAGACAGAAAATCAACACAGAAAGAGGGGCCTTAAATGACACTTTAGACCAGCTGGACTTCATTGATATTTTTAGCGCATTTTACCCTGAAAAAACAGAATATACTTTCTTCTCAAGTACACATGGGACATTTTCCAAGACAGACTACGTTAGGCCACAAAACAAGTCTCAGTAAATTTAAGAAGATTGAAGTCATATCAAGCAGATATAAAGGAAAAACTGATGGTTGCTGGCTGGGAGGGAGTGGGGATGAGGGAAAGGGGGAAGGTTTTGGACAGCGTAGGTGGGTGACTACACTGTTGCCGCAGGGATATGGGGGCAGTTCTGGGAATGTAATTGATAATGTTGTGAAGAGACTATTATGTTAAGTGAAATAAGTCAGTCAGAGAAAGACAAGTACCATATGATCTCACTTACATGTGGAATCTGAAAAACTGAATGAACGATCAAAATAAACAGACTCATAGATATAGAGGAAAACCTGAGGGTTGCTAGTTGGGAAGGGGGTGAGGATAAGGGGAAAGGGGAAGGGATTAGACAGCATAAATAGACAACTACAATATTGCTACAGGGATATGAAACACAGTTCAGGGAATATAATAACGTAAAAATTTTGTGGCGTGTCAGATAGTCACGTCTTTTTAGGGAGACCACTTCATGGATGGAGTAGAGGCTTGATCACTGCACTGTACACCTGAAGCTGATGTTGTATAATATTGTATGCCAACTGTAACTGAATATATAGATAGTCACGGGATGTGGAATATACTGTGGAAGGGAGTCAAAGGATTTGTAATAGATATGTATGCTATGGGGAGGGAGTGGGGTGGCGAACTGGGGGAGGGGAGTTGTCACTTTGTGGGGTAAAGAGTATAACTATTGCATTGTGTTGTACACCTGAAAATAATTTTAAAAAAATGGGAAAAATAAATAAATAAAATAAAATGCTAAAAAAACACACACACACACATACATAAGCTATAAATGTAAAAGTGTTACTGAACTTTGAGGAAAAAAACACTAAATAAAGGTATTTACATCGATTTGAGATATGCCTCAGTGTCAGTAGGTTAGATGTATCTATTTAAAAATGTGTGTGTGTGTGTGTGTGTGTTTGTATGATTCAATCAAAAACTTAACACCTACAGAAAACTAGTAGCACTACTGCTATCAGATTAAGTTGGTGATATCCTGAAGTTTAAGAAGCAGCAACACTAAATTTTGATGGAACTATCCATTACAAGCCTGCATCTTCTTAAATAACTATTTCAATGACACTCAACTTTTAAAGTGATTTTAATTGCTATGCCTCATGACTCTGAAGACTAGATTTTCTGAATCTTGATTACTATACCTATCAAAATTTGTAAAGGTAACCTGAATAAGTGAAATTAAAAGTAATGGCAATATGTTTTATATATTGCATTACTTAGGGATTTTTAGTGACATAAGATATTTAAAAGCTTCCAACTTTTTCATTCCTTTAAAGGTGAGCATTACTTTACTCTCATTAACATTATATTTCACTGTAAATCTTGCTGTAACAGTGTCATACAGACCAAGGTTCAGTATAAAGCCAGAACTGTTATGCACATATCAAAACACTATATGAATCTTGCAGTAATTTATTCAATATACATTTCTATGGCATTAGCTCTTGGGGTAGCCTTATAGTGGGTCTCTATGAAACCAATTTACTTTGAAAATCAAAAGAGTAAGAAACTAAAGTGATGGTGTTTCAAATACAATAAGCATATAACTACTTATATATGAAATACAGTTTTTAGAAAAATGACATTCAACTTCAATATTCTGAAGTATATGAAATAATCAAGTCCCTGTTTTGTCCTATGTCTTTGTTCTATTGGGTGTTTGCAAAAGTCAAGTCATATTTTGTCTATGTTTTTCAAAGGTCATTTATTTATATAAAGAACAAAGATCAATCAATGACATATTGCCTGTTATGTTCAATAACCTGTTGCCATCTTTCAGTGAGCTTTATAATTCCTCGTTCATAGAAGGGCCTGTCTTTATTTGCAAAAAACTAAACAAGGTACTGATTTACAGCCTCATGTGAATTGAACGTTATACCACAAAAGGAGTTTTGAAGAGAGTGAAACAAGTGGAAGTCTGATGGTCCAAGGTCAGGTGAGTATGGTGAGTGTGGCAATACATCCCATCCAAGCTCCAATAATTTTTGACAGGTGATCAAACTTGTGTGTGGTCTCATGTTGTCTCCATGGAACACAACCCCTTCACAATTAGCAAGCTCTGGATGTTTCTGGATGATGGATTCGTTCAAACTGTCCAACTGCCAACAGTACACATTTGAATTGATTGTTTTGTTCCTTGGTAGGAGCTCAAAAAACACAACACCTTTAAAATTCCACCACACTGAGAGCATAACCTTCCTCTGATAAATGTCTGCTTTCAATGTCATTTGAGGTGAATCATCACGTTGGAATCAAGACCCTTTACGTACCACATTGTTGTAAACAATCCACTTATCACCAGTTATCGGTCGCTTCAAAAAAGGATCATTTTCCTCACATTTATTGAACATATTGCAGATGTCTATATACGCTGTCAAATGAACTTCTTTGAGTTCATGCGGAACCCAAAAATGGAGCTTGCTTATGTATCCCAGCTTCTTCAGGTAATTGTGAACACTTGAAGGATGGATGTTCAATGTTTCTGCAATCTCTCATGTCACGTAACTTGGGTTTGACTTGATCAATGTCTTTATTTTGTCGTCATCAGCCTCGATGGGCCTCCCTGTCCAAGAAGCATTGTTGAGATCAAAATCACCAGCACGGAATTTCATGAACCATCGTTGGCACTGACGTTCTTGTAGAACATTGTCACCATAAACTTTACGCAACTTTTGACAAGCTTGATGTGTGTTCTTCCCTTTATGGAAGTAAAACAGTAAAATATGGCAAAAATGCAGTTTGGTCTTCCATCTTCAACTTGTTGCAAAATCTCCAAATCTCAACCAAATCGCTCAATTTTTTCAAAAAATGATGCTAGAACTGTCAGCTGTCAAATACATAGCAATAACAAAGAAATGAATGACTCTAGTACTTCCAAAAATGAATAAGTGCTATCTGTTGAAACATGTGTCATGACTTTTCTGAAGACTCAGTCGTCTCAAAAATATATACCTGTGAAGCTTCTTTGCAATGGGAAAAAATAAAAAAATCTGGGCCGGCCGAGTGGCGCATTGGTTAAGTGCTGGTTTTGGGATGCCAGCGGCCCCGGTTCGGATCCCACATGAGGGCCAGTGACACTGCCCTCTACAGCTAACAACAGCTCCACCTGGAGCTGGGCTGTGCGAGCCCCGGTGATGGTGTGGGCTGCAGCCCCTGCTGCAGTCGGCTGCCATAGGCTACAGTGAGTGGCCCGCAGCCAGCGTGAGCGGCTGGCAGCCAAGCGTGAGCTGCCAATAGCCTCGGTGAGCGACATCCAGAGGCCAGTGACCGATCTGCCTCATCCGGGAAGAGCGCAATGACGATACCAACAGTGAAGCAACATCCTCCGCAACTAAACTGAAGAACAAAAAGACAGCAACTTGTCTGTTCCCCTTCCCCGATTCCCCAACGCTGTTCCCCTCCGCCAATTCCCCAATAAAATCTTTAAAAAAAAAAAAATCTACCTGAATGCATGATAAAAATTCTAAGTGTAGAAACAATAACTTGAGGTAAGAGAGAAGTTAGAAAGTGATTTTTCACTGCTCCATTTTCTTCCAAACATTACCTGCATTTCACTTAGAGGGTCAGGTACTTTCACATCATTTTTTTTTTAACTCCCCTATTTATTTATTTATATATATATATATATATATATATATATAAATAATTTATTTTTATTTTATTTTATTTTTTTAATTAGGGAATTGGGAGAGGGGAGCAGTGTTGGGGAATTGGGAAGGGGACTGGCCAAGTTGTTCTTCAATTTTTGTTGTGGAGGGTGCTAGTTGCCATCTGGCTTCCCCTGGGCAGCTCGTGAACTCTAAGCTCAATCTTAGTTGCAGGTGGGTGTAGCCACCATCCCATGTGAGAGTCCAACAAGCAGCCTTGTTGTTAAGAGCACACACTCTATCCACTGAGCAATCTGGGTGGCAACTCAGCTCAAGGTGCTGAGTTCAGTCTTAGTTTTGTGTGGGCATGGCCCATCATCAAACAGGCAATCTTGTTGTTACACCAGCTGAGCCATCCTGCCACATGTTGGCAGCTCAGCGACAGCTCAGCTCGGTGTACAGTGTCACTGGCCCATGTGGGAATCGAATCAGCAGCCCTGCTGCTCAGAGCTCGTACTATTAAGCCAACTCTTAACCAATTGAGCCATTCTGCTGGCCCTGAGAAATATTTTTTAGGTTGGATTTCCTAAGGGGAACAGAAACAGTGAGGGGTGAAAGAAAGATAAATACTCTGGTTTATACAGAACTTTTCCAATATTTTATATTCATATTAGATTTCATGCAATGAGTATTATTACATATATTTTTATTCTATAATTCTTTACACTGACCCAAGTCAGCAACTTAGGTATTGAAATCTGATAAATGTAATCTTACTTGATTTTTAACTTAAGGAATATGAACATTATATATTATATTTATATATGTGTAAATGTGAATAAAATACATAATATACGCATATTAATAATTTAAGAATGTTGGCATTATAAACTAATGATAAAATATTCAAAAATTCATTTTAACTAATAACTCAATAAAAGGTCATGCTAGAAAAACAAGGCAAAATGTTCAATATATGCTTACAAATATGGATTCGATTGTATGGTCAGTAAATTTCAAAATCCATTTCAAAATTGCAGCCTTGATTAAATTACCAATAATCCAAAATACTCCTCTATTATTATTGTAATATAATACAAATATGGTTAATGCTCTCCAGGACTTATCAACCAAGATGTTTAATATAAATGTTTCATATATGTGTGTATATATTAGTATATAAAATGGATTTACTTAATATATTAATCATTTTCAAATGCTGTTCTATTTTTTTGATTTATTTGTTGATTACTTATTTCTGAAATTAACTATAGCCAAAAACCATTATAATTTACAAAATTTTCTTTACTTTAAATAAATGGCTGAAATATAGGACTTATTACAATTGTAAGTATACCCCCCTCAATATCAAAGCTGTAAAATGTTATATTATATTATTACACTGATGGTACAGAAAATTGAAAAAGGATATCATCACATGAATAAAAATTAACTACTCAGTATTTTTTTTATTTCAAACTTCTAAAATTTAAGGGTATAATTTTCACTCTTAGCAATGGTATAGTTCTAAAGTATAAAACTGTAAAGCTCCACCATCTAAAAACAAAACAAAACAAAACAAAAAACAAACCCTAAGGATGCTGTCTTGATAATAACACTATTAGCATCCTCATATTTTTTTCTTTCTTTCTTTTTCAAATTTGTTTCATGTGTAAAAAACAGTGTAATAGTTAAACATTTACACCCCTCACAAAATGATAACCCTCCTCTCCCAATCCATTGTACTACCCTTCTGACATTGTATATAGCTGCTACAATTCCATTAACTCTATTCCCTATACTCCATATCCCATAACTACTTATATTTAATTATAGTTGGCATTCAGTACTATTCACCTTCAGGTTTGTAGCACAGTGGTCAAACATCTACACATCTTCATATTTTTAATGCATGCTTTTTCATGTTAAAATCATAATGCAACTACCATTTTGTATCTGTTTTTGTTTTTCCTTTGATAATCATCCATGTGATTTCTTGCATCAGCATGGGTTATGTGAATTAAGTAGCTTACTAGTTGAATGAACCCCCTTTTTTTATAGCTTCCTGGTTGAACTGTGATGAGCGACTCCTTCAGTTTGACTTGAGTGCCATGTATTTGCAGTTTCACAAAGCCAATATTATTGTTAATCACCTGAGACCAGCCTTTTTCTTTCTCAAATCAATATTATCTATGGATACTAGAATGTCTTTTAAGATCCAGTACTCAGCCCATTCTACCATTTGCTTCATAGGCTCATTTTTTAGAACCTGAGATGCTTTGGCTCTCCAGAGTCAACTCCACTGAGTGTTCTATATATACAGACAGAAACAACGATGTGACACTTTGCCAACAGTGTGGATCTCCACTATTTTCATGGTTTTTGCCAGTCACTATTAGATGACTTGCATTTCATTTCTCATCTGTTTTAATTATTAGGATTCTTAGAAATGCCTCTACACAAAATTAAAAACAAACAAACAAAAACTATATATGATGCTCTTCCAAAAGAATTAATGTATGAATATCTGCTTGGATTGGATTAGAGTTTGTCTTATGTTCCTTGAACTAGTGATTTTGTATTTAGGTTATGGATACAATTTTCTAACCTATGACTACCTCTGGTTTGATCAGGAATTTCTCAGCAAAGCTGAGAGATGATTAGTGGTATTTATGGCCCCCTTGATGAGCATTCACTCTTAAATCTAAGAGATTTTATTTTCATGATATGGAAGAGAAAGTACTATAGAGACGTGTGAGAACAATTCTTGGGCAATCCAAGTAAGTTGGGTAGAATGAGAAAAAGTCAGCAGTTCTGGCGGGTTTTGCTCAATGATTTCTGCTTCCTTAAGCAATTAAAAACAATCAGACCCTTAAAAAATTAAATTCCCATTAAAAAATACTACCCCATTAGTTTATACTTATGATTCATAACAGTTACCTTTTCTAATCCAACATACTGAATTCTACTAGCATTCTCAAGTAATCAAGTGAATATAATACAAAACAATTGCAGAATTAAATATAAAGTGACTTTGCATGACACTTTAATAACTTGCATTTTACCAGACATTAACAAAATCTAGATTAACTGCTTTTCAGGGGAAATTATCTTAATTAAGATTTCATAAAGAGAAAGGGACAGAAACCTGTAAATATAGATTAAGTAAAATCATGGAATTTCTTAAAAGAATCTGGGAGTATCAAGAAAATCAGCTGAACTTGGGCAACCACTTTATCAGTCTGTGTGAGAGGCTTTAGTCTTTGACTTCTGTTTCTCTTTTCATGTTTGCTTCATTTGTTCCTCTATAAATTATGTTTTTCTGTGCATAAGCCCATTTTCCAACAACCTGTGTAAAATGTCCACATCTATGTCGAGAGTAAATGTGCAAAGTATACAAAGGGGGCGAGGGAGAAAAATTTACTATCCAGGCAGTTTCTGTCACCGTTTCCTAATATAAATGTCATGCAAACTGTGACATCTTGCTAAATGTTACCCTACAGCAGGGGTTGACAAACTTTTGAGATGGAAGAACCAATCCTGTTCCTCACAACAATTTAAAAATTATTTGAGAGCCATAAGACAAATTACATCACCATTATGTGAATACTATCCTTTAAAAATTTTATAAATGAAACTATGATAATTTTATTTTCATTTCCAATTTTACTTCAGAGACACATGTACATACGCAAAGAGCCTCGTGTGGCTTGGGAGCTGCAGTTTGCTGACCCCTGTCCTAGAGCTTATCAATCATTTTGATGACTAAACTTGTCTTGTCTTTCTAATTCTGTACTAGATACTTGATTTAAACAAATGTTTAAGATCTCCTGTGAAATCAAGACATTATTTATCATCAAGAGTTAAAATACAGTAATAATCCAAAATAAAATGAGACAGATGTAATTTGAAAATAATTAATAGGCTGCAACAAATCTAAGGTAATTATCAAATGCTAGCCAGAACAATTAAGGATATTATTCTATACTTGGCAGGAGCTTATAAAATGACTGACATATGCATGCTGTATAAATTGGACAATCTGGAAATATGTGTAAATATCAATATTTCAAAAAAATAATATTTAATTTTACTCAACAATATTATTTTTTCTAATCCATGAAACTGGAATGTTCCATTTATTAAGGTCTTTTAAAATTTCTTTCAATAATGTATTGTAATTTTCAGTGTACATCTTTCATTAAACTTATTCAAAATAAACTTATTTAATACTACTGTTTAGTGAATTATTTCTTGATTTCATTTCTAGAATTTTAATTGCCAGTATATAGAGATAAAACTATTTTTCACAAATTGATCTTGGGTGGGTCCTACAAACTTGCTGAACTCACCTACAAGTTCTAATAGAATTTTTGTAGATTCTTTAAAATATTCTATACAGGTATACCCCATTTTATTGTGTATCTCTTACTGCACTTTACAGGTACTGCATTTTTTACAAATTAAATGTTTGTGGCAACTCTATTGGCACCATTTTCCCAACAAGCTCAGACAACAACTTATTTTAGCAATAGAGTACATTTTCATTATGCTATGTACATTGTTTTTTAGATATCATACTATTGCACATGTAATAGACTACAGCATAGTGTACATATAAGTTTTATATGCACTGGGAAACCAAAAAATGTGTGTTACTCCGTTTGTTGAGATATTTACTTCATTGTGGTAATATGGTCATGCCATATTGGTCTGATTATAAGGTCATGCCATATGCATATAGAAATAGTTTTACTTCTCCTTTTACAATCGGGATGTCTTTACTTATTTTTCTTGCCTAATTGACCTGGTTACAACATCCAGTACAATGTTAAATAGATGCATCAAAAGTAGATATCCTTTTATTTTGCCTAATATTAGGATGAATTTTTCCCTCTTTCGCTATTGCATCTGTTGTTAGCTGAAGGATTTTTTTCATACAATTTGGGAAGCTTCCAGCATTTCTTTGGATTTTCTTGTGGTGGTGGGGGTGCTCTCTTTCCAGTATGTGTATATTAGTACACTCTATGGTATCCCACATTCCTCTGAGGACTTGTTCATTTTTCTTCACTTCTTTATCTCTTTTCTTTAGGTTATATAATCTATCTTGATGTATCAAGTTTGTTGATTCTTTCATCTGCCAGCTCAACCTACTCTTGAACCCCTCTAGTTAATTTTGCATTTCGGTTTTTCTACTTTTCAATTCCACATTTTCCATTTGGTTCTTTTTACTTTTATTTTATTTTTATTTTTTATTTTTTTAGAGGGCAGTGTCACTGGTCCTCATAGGTGGGATCCAAACCAGGGCCCCTGGCATCCCAAGCCAGCTCTTAAACACCATGCTACTTGGCGGCCCAATTTGGTTCATTTTAGTAATTCCTATTTATTTATATTCTGTATTTGATGAGACACTATAATCATGCCCGCCCCTTGAATTCTTTAAACATTTTTTCTTTAGGTCTTTAAACATAATTATAACAACTGCCTTGAAGATTTTGTTCCTTAGAGCACAATCTAGACACCTTCAAAGGCTGTTTTACTGCTCAATTTATTTTTCCCCCTTTATATGTGTCACAATCTCCTGTTTCATTGCATGTGTTTTTATTTATTTACTTATTTATTTTAACTGAAAACTACACATTTTATTTTATTTTATATTATTTTTCAATTAAAGTTTATTGGGGTGACAATTATTAGCAAAGTTAGATTTCAGGTGTACAATTCTGGAATACATCATCTATATATCACATTGTGCACTCACCACCCAGAGTCAGTTCTCTTTTCATCACCATATATTTGATCCCCTTTACCCTCATCTACCACCCTCCCCTACCCCCACCCCGCTTTATCCTCTGGTAACCATTAAACTATTGTCTGTGTCTATGAATTCTGTTTCTTCATTTGTTTTCCTTGTTTTTTGTTGTTTTCAGTTGTATATCCCACATATCAGAGAAATATTACGGTTCTCTACTTTTTCTGTCTGACTTATTTTGCTTAGCATTATAATATCAAGATCAATCCATGTTGTTGCAAATGACACTAGTTCACTTTTTATTATGGCAGGATAGTATTCCATTTTGTATATATGCCACAACTTCTTTATCCAGTCATCTTTGGAAGGACACTTTGGTTGTTCCATGCTTTGGCCACTGTAAATAAAGCTGCAGTGAACATTGGAGCACATACATGTTTACAGATAAATGTTTTCAGGTTTTTTGGATAGATACCCAATAGAGGGATTCCTGGGTCATATGGTAATTCTATTTTTTTCTTTTTCTTTTTTTTGAGGGCAGTGTCACTGGCCCTCATATGTGGGACCCGAACCTGGGCTGCTGGCTTCCCAAGCCAGAGCTTAACCACTGTGCCACTCGGCCGGCCCTGGTAATTCAATTTTTAATTTTTTGAGGAATCTCTATACTGCCTTCCATAGTGGCTGCACGAATCTGCATTCCCACCAACAGTGTATGAGGGTTCCTTTTTCTCCACAGCCTCTCCAACACTTGTTATTATTTGTGTTGTTGATGATAGCCATTCTAAGTGATGTGAGGTTATATGTTATTGTGGTTTATATTTGTATTTCTCTATTATTGGCTAGAAGTTGTATATAAGCCCTCTGTGGCAGTGAAACATCCACCCTGTAGTGATGGGTCTGTGTGTTGCTTTGCTAGTGCTTTCAAGACCTGATCTGATTGTTCTTGAGTGAGTGCACCCTAATGCATATGTATAACCTTCCCCAACCCCAGAGCTGACTGTTATCACAGGGGGACTCTTCATGTTATCTATGCACCTGGCTCTGTCTATTAAACTTCTGGCTACTTTGCTATTTTACATGAACTCAGAGCTATCAGCTTCTTCTTAATTGTTTTCTATCAAGAGGTCCACTTTTTTGTTGTTGTTGTGATGAAAACAATCTATTCTCTGTAACTATAGGTTTTTTTCCCCAATATATTTGTGAAAAATAAGAGATCACACATATTTGTCTTTATCTGAATTACCTCAATTAAGATATTGAAGTCAAGGTCAATCCAGGTTGGTGCAATTGACAAGATTTCATTTTACCTTACAGCAGAATAGTATTCCATTGTATGTATATATATCACATCTTCTTTCTCCATTTACCCATTGAGGGATGTTTAGATTGTTTCCATATCTTGGCTATTATAATCCGTTGTTCTTGACAAATTCCTTAGGCATGGATTTCTCCTCATTCAGTTCCAAATAAAATGAGACCCCTCTAGTATTTCTGCAGAAGCCCTCAACCTATGACCTGTGTTTCTCCTTGGGCAGAACCCCCCCCCACACACACACACACCACTGCACTGATGCTGGGGGCATGGCCCTCATTTTCACTGAATATCAACCTCGTTCTATGAATAAGTACAGGGGACAAGGTGGTCGGCATACCCTAGTCTTCTTGGATTGGCCCTCTCAGTTGGAACTCCCTTCCTATGAATAAGCTGGGGTAGATAGATCAGGCCCCCAATATTCTCAGCCTGCCATACCTAGAGTAGAACATCTGTGCTGTGAATGGAGGAAAGAAACACTAGTACTCTTGGCCACGTCTTCCAGGAATAGAGCTTCTGAAACATGTGCTGAATGGAATGGAAATCATTGGCAGCCTGTCTCTCCTGGGTAAAACTATACCCTTAGACGGGAAGATGAAAGAAGGAGGAGTCCCCATCTTTTTGACTGCATATACCCACAGTATAACTTCCATAACATGGAGCTGAAGAAGTAGGAAGGACAGTGGATGGTAATAAATGCCACAGATTCCTACTGTTCTTTCAGAGACTATGTAGATTTTCTTGAGTATTTCTTCATTTGCTAAATGCCCTTAGGACAATTTCCAGAGACTTTCAATGACTGGATTAACAAAAAAAAAATTTTTTTTTCATTAGTTGAATTGCTGCTTTCTTGGGAAGAGGGTCTGCCAAGTTTCTTCCAGAAGTTCTTCCTTCCCATGGTATAGTTTGTTGTTGTTGTTCTTGTAGTTGTTTGTTTTTAATCCACTACATTTTTATTTTATTATTTTACTTGAATTACCTACCTTGAAAATTAGTAGTAGATATTATTATTGTATGGGGTATGTTTCTAACTAAATTCTTGCAGATAACTGTTTTAGCTTTTTAAAGGAACAGTTGGGTCTCATAAACAGGAAAAAAACACACCAAAAAACACTTTTATTGTCAGCATTTCCTACTGAATAATTTACATTAGTAACTAAAACTACACATATAGTTCTTATCAGAACATGGCATCTATCTCTTCAGACAAAAAGCACCTTTGGATGAGGATAAAATATGTGCTGCATCACTAGGCTTTTCATCTTCCCACTTCTGTAAATCTAATTAGGAGATATATGCAGCAGTTGGTAACTCCCATTAATGAAAATGGATGCATCAATGACCTCCATTTTACTGAGTCTAAATAAACTAATATTCTATCTCTAAAGCACAACCAAGCTATTTAAAACTTTCTCCCTGCCTAAGCATAAGAACAGTAAATTATCATAAATCAAAGCTCACTGATGTATATATGACAATGGAAGAAAATTATTAATGTATAAATATTCTCACCCCACCCCCACCACTTCTTTCTGTAAAAGAAAGTTTGTAAAAGAGTTTCTTTCAGAGAGGTCTTTATTTTAAAATCAGGAGGAATTTATGGTCTGGTAGGCAAAGGACTGGTATCTAGAGAAGGGGAATTTGAAGAGTTAAGTAAGGGATCAAGTGCTTAAATGGTGGAAAGGGAATGAAGAGAAAAGAGGAAAAGTTTAAGGTTTTCTTATTGTTCAAAAATCTCTCTCATGGTATATAAGAACCATATGTAAAGAGCTTAAATTATTTTGAAATTACTCTTTGGTCAACAGAGTGTATTTATTTGACCATAATTTTCTTCTTGTTCTGAATCATCTTAGTCACTGCTTTTAACAGATTTCCAAATATAAAAATTTAGTGTAAATTATTATCTATAACATAAGCTTAATTTCAAAAAGTTTATTCTAGGAAAATACTTTAAGTCTATAATATTTCTCAGAATACACTAGTGTTGAGAATTGTCATGGGAAACAAAATCAGCATTGTCTTCTCAGCATCTTAATTCAGTGTATGTTGTTTTCATAGTCACAAAGTATTCTAGCAGAAGTGGGTGGTGGAAGGGGGTCCAGGCTAAGAGAATTCAAAATCCTGAACAATTTATATACAAATTTTGATTTGCAAACTACTGGAGCTAATATATGGTCTTCCTGAAGTTGTGCTAATAGCATTTCGATCTTTTATGTTGAATTTGATAAACAAAATAGTATTTTTAGAATATTTGGAAGCACAGAATTTAGAATTTCAACAAGTTAAATATAATCTTTATGAAATTCTACAAACTTGAAAAACCAACCAAACAGTAAAATATCTAATTTTAAAATGTTATGAGTTCAAATTGTTTTACATTGAGGAAAGAAAGTTGATTTCTTCTCACATCGGCTTCCCTGTTTTGGACTGTGAAACAATTTATAAATACTATAGGCAGACATATCAAATTTAAAGCATTCATGTGCATTAGCACAAACTTTCTGTATTATTTTTTTCTTTGTGAGTTTTCTTGCAGGGTTTACCAAAGGTAAAAAGAAGTTTTAAGCCCATTTTTTCTGAAGTGAATTTTTCTCTAAAACTATGGCAGATATCCTTTATTATTTCACTTCAGAAGTAGAAGCAATAACTATAATATAATCAAAGCAAATTGTAACTTTTAAAAACTAACCAATTTACAATAATTTTTTGCTATAATTACATTTAATGACACATAAAACCACAACTATTGCTTTGTGTAATTATGCATATTTTTCCCTCTAATTGTGCAGCTAGCTACATGTCTTACTCTTAAATCAATCCTGGTGTATAATAGGTCAGTAGAAATGTGTACAATTTGTTGTTCAAGCTCAGATCACAATGTAGGTAGAATTGGTCAGTGTAGGCGTTACTAGTTAATTATTTTTCTGTGTTCAGCATTCTGTGAAAAAAAATCAAAGAATGTATGATTTAAAGGGAAAAACAAACAAACAAAACCTTTATGTGTAGTACTGAATATCAAAAATATTGGGCCGGCTGAAAGACGCATTGGTTAAGAGCTGGCTTGGGATGCCAGGGGCCCGAGTTCGGATCCCACATATGAGGGCCAGTGACACTGCCCTCTACAGCTAACAACAGCTCCACCTGGAGCTTGGCTGTGCGAGCCCCGGTGATGGTGTAGGCTGCAGCCCCTGCTGTAGTGGGCTGCCATAGGCTACAGTGAGTGTCCTGCAGCCAGCGTGAGAGGCCAGCAGCCAGAGTGAGCTGCCAATAGCTGCCGTAGGCCAGCGACTGATCTGCCTCACCCGAGAAGAGTGCAATGATGATATCAACATGGGCCAGTGAAGCGATGTCCTCCACAACTAGACTGAGGAACAAAAGGATAACTTGTTTATTCCCCTTCCCCTGTTCCCCAATGCTGTTCCCCTCCCCCAATTCCCCAATAAAATCTATCTATATATATATATATTTACACATTAAAGATTTTTTTTAAAAAAGGATGTCTGAGTAAAGAATGAAGGTTCATAACAAATCTTAATCTCTTGCTTCAATTCAAAATGTGTCCAGAGAAAGTGTATACAAGTTAATGTTTTGGAATTTTTTTGTTTTTATTAAACAAATTATTTAACGAAGACTTTAGTTTTAAGACAGCCTAAATGAAACTCACTGGGAGAAAAACATAAGGATATAATCTCAGCTCACAGATTAATTTAATCAGACTCTTTGACCTTTAAACTACCTAGTGATTTAATCTGAATTTATATATTTCCTTATTCAAATCCTTGAGCTACCATTTGTGATAACTGTCAACACAATGATGATAATGAGCCCAACTTTTCCAGGCCTTGATTTCCCTGTATCAGAAGCTGAGATTGTAATTTCTTGTGTGTCAGAAATAAGAGGAAGGTTAATAAGAAATATTTTAAGCTGTCCAGGATGGGGTTTTAGACACCCAGTCTCACCAACTTGGAGGAAAGCCATTATGAAAATAAAGGAGAGTTAGGGAGACCACTTCATGGATGAAGTAGAGGCTTGATCACTGCACTGTATACTTGAAACTGATGTTGTATAATATTGTATACCAACTGTAATTGAATATATAGATAGTCAGGGGATGTGAAGTCTACTGTGGAAGGGAGTCAAAGGAATTGTAATAGATATGTATGATATGGGGGGTGAGGAGTGGGGTGGAGAATTGGGGGAGGGGATTGTCACTTTGAGGGGTAAAAAGTATAACTATTGCACTGTGTTGTACACCTGAAACGAATTTTTTAAAAATGTTTATTTCACAATAAAAGAATTACAAAAAAAAAAAAAAATTAAAAACCAAAAAAAAAAAAGAAGAAAAAGAAAAGAAAACAAAGGAGAGATAATAGCAGTAAAAAGAGGCTGAAGTGTCAGCACCGACTTCTCCACAGGAAACACAAGCTAGTCACTCACTTGTCTAGTGGACAACACATAACAGAAACAAGAACAATTTTAATAATCCTTGTTTGCAGAGCATGTTGAGAATTACAGGTCCCTCAGGTTTTTCCCCAAAACCCATCCATGTGACATGGGAATCTTTGGTACCATTTTACAATAGGCAGAGCCTACTTGGTTGCTTGAACATGGTCATGGAGGGACAAAAGCAGGAACTTCAATCAGCCTGGCCCTCCTGCTCCAGGGGTTTTAAAGAAATGTTTAAGGAATCAATTAATCAGTCATCTCCTTGCTGAAATGGCTGGCCTTTTAGATGAATGTCATTCCATAGTACCTCTTGTCTCCTCCCACCTCTGGAGGCCTCTGACCACTCAGCCCCCAATTCAACTACCTCCCCACAGGCCACAGAGTAGGAAAATGGCTGTATCCCTGCCTCATCCCATAGCCACGTCTAGTGAAGGGGGTTAGCACTGCATGGAGTCAGCATTGCTGTGGGCTATAACCCCATTATCTTGTGAAATAGATTTCACTGTCCTGTGTATATTGCTTTGTGTAATTCAATCTCTGTTTGCATTAGCTAGAGCATTGTGTACCCCCTCCTTTTTTTTTTTAAATCACAAATCTGTAACAATAGAGAGCTATTTAAAGAATGTATTGTATCTATATGTCTCCTTTTCCAATTTTACTAAATTTATAGGGGTGCCACTGGTTAGTAAAATTATATAGGTTCCAAGTGTACAATTCTATAATACATCATCTGTATATTGCACTGTGGGTTCAAAACCCAGAGTCAGTCCTCCTTCCGTCACCATCTATTTGATCTCTTTTACCCTCACCTACCACCCTCCTTCCCCCTTACCCTTCGGTAATAATGAAACTGTTGCCTGTGTCTATGAGTTTTCATATGCTTGTTTGTTTTGTTCCTTTGTGGCTTTTAGTTTCATATCTCGCATGAGTGAAATCATATGGTTCTCAACTTTTTTCTGTATGACTTGTTTTGAACTCTCTCTGTATATCTTTTGATTTTGTGAATACTTAGGTTTAATTTTAAAAGGTTACAGCAGTGGTTCTCCAGGAGTGCTATATCAGAAGTCATTTTTGGTTGTCAAAATTGGGGAAGGTGGGATGCTATAAGGGACATTGCATTATGCATTACATAATGTTTAACAGCACTCTGTAACAGAAAATTTACATGGCCAAATATGTTAATAGTGAAAAATTGAGAAGTTCTGGGTTATAGAAATAACTGTTTGTCATTATTGGCTATATATCTTACCCTTAGAGAATCGCAAGTAACTTAGAAGCACGTTCAAGCCTGAAATACCAGGAGCCCAACTAATCAGAGTTCTAACTTTACTAAAAATTTTTTCTGCTTTATACTTCATAAGAACAAGACAAATGAGTTTTTAAAAAGCTCACTTCAGCAATTTTGGTTTAAAATGTAGCCCAATGACTAATCATTCCTAGCCTTTACACATTATACATCTACAATACTCTATAACGGGAAATGAAGTATCGGAAAAATAACCTGGGACACTTCAAGAGAACCAGTTAACAAAGAGAGAGTTACTTTTAGCAGTGCAGTCTAATTATGAAAACAGGGGCTTTGAACATTACAATCCAGAAAGAATTTCAATAATGAAAGTTGAATCAAAAGAGGCTTTTTCAGGTAACAGTGATTTAAACAGAGAAATCAATTTATCAGAGCAAACAATTCCAGTTAATCAAGGTTTTCAATTAGTTTGTATGACTTCTAATCCATAAATGTTATCTCACTATACATAAAATGATAGTTTCAAAAGAGCTCTTAAATATCATTCACAAGAAATCACCCTACCTTTGCAGGTACGTGGGAATCTAACCAAATTTTGAAATTATTTTTAAAAAGACATTGTAAAATCCTATATTATTATTACTGTTTCTAATAAATTTTACATTGAGACTGAAAGTGCTTTTCCTGTCCGATTTCCAAATTGTACACTTTACAACAACGAGGTTTGAAAGCTGATTGCAACATTTTATGATATAGTGCTTTAAATTAAAGTACGTGGTAAAAGTCCATATTTTTTATATATGTGAAGCAGTTAGCAAAATATACCTATAGGGAAATAAAATTAAGGTTTCATTATATATCTAACTTTTTTCAAATAATATATTTTTATAGCACAGATAAAATAATGAAAATTCATGTGAAGACGACTGGAAAAATATGCTGCCGTTTTCTGAATATTCTGTATGTTTAATCTTCATATATTTTTAAGAAGTTTAAATCTTCATTTTTGAAAAAAAACTTTTAGGCTTTTAAAGCTGTTCTGAATTTTGAAAGCCATCCAGTTTATGAAACAAGGCTTCTAAACTTTACTAAGAGCAATATGCTCCCTGCAGGACCTTGGGTGATGAAGATATGTGGCTTTAAATGACACATCACAGGTAACATTTACATGGTAATTAACAAAACTATAGGAAACCTTCTTTTCCTTAATTTTAACATCCATTGCCTTTTTACATTGTTGTTTGTGAAATCAATAATATATTCCTTGGCAAGATGCCCTTTTCTTTCCAGATGGAAAAATAAACAATAATGTATTAAAACTAATCCCTATAAATTCTGCATTTTTGAGTGATTATTATATGAAATCCACCATTACATAGAACATTTTTGACGTTTTCCAGCATGTAATTTCAATCACTATATTATGATTATTGAAATTGGTATTTGGAAGGCTACATGCAAATGTGAATAATTTTTAGAGTACACAAGTTTATTTAAATATTTTACTGTAAGAGATAAATTTCTTTGAATTTGGTGTGTGATGAAGCCCAAGTGAGTCCCTCAAACATTACCTTATTTTGTACCTCTGATTCCATTGGTATTTTGTTTCTCATTCTCCCTAGTCTGTCTCTAACTTTTCTTTACCCTCTTTATATTGTTTCCCCTGTACTGGCATGAGGGGCCAGAAAAAGCCTTGATCCTTTTGACCAAGATATATGAAAAAGAAAAGACAGTTAAAGAGAGGAAAGGAGTTAATGCAGACTTATCTACAATAGCCAAGGTATGGAAACACCTTAGTGTTCATTAATGAATGAATGGATAAAGAAGAAATGGTATGTACGAGTGTATGTACATACACACACATACACACATATGTGCTCACATATGTATGTATATATATATATATATACACTCATGCATGTGTGTGTACATATATATAAATATATATATGAATATTATTCAGCTATAAAAAGGAAGTAAATCTTGCCATTTGCAACATTATAGATGGAGCTTGAAGGTATTATACTAAGTGGCGTAAGTCAGAGAAATGCAAACCATATGATTAACTTATATATGGAATCTAAAAAATAAAACAAAACTCATATATGGAGAGAACAGATTGGTGGCTATCACAGGGAAAGGGCCTGGGGGATAGGTAAATGGGTGAATGGTGTAAATTTTATTGGGTAAAATGGTAACTAGGTTTTTTTGGTGATCACTTTGCAGTGTATACAAAGATCATATGAAAATAATATAATGTTATACACCAAATTTCTCCTTCTCCTTCTCCTTTTCTCTCTCTCTCTCTCTCTCTCTCTCTCTCTCTCTCTCTCTCTCTCTCTCTCTCTTTCTCTCTCTCTCTCTCTCTCTCCCTCTCTCTCTCTCTCTCTCTCTCTCCATATAGATAGACAGATATCTATATCTATATCCACATACACAGAGTGTGCCAAAAAAATGTATGCACATTTTAAGAAAAGAAAAAACTGTATTAAAATTATGCTGACGCTACCTATTTTGATCACTTCTTGTAATTGCAGAAGTCAAACGTGACTTGTATTCATTTTTCGTTATTGGTATATATTGAGTATTACAATTTTAATACAGTTTTTTTATTTCTTAAAATGTGTATACTTTTTTTTAGGTGCTGTGTGTGTGTGTGTGTGTGTCTAAGATAGATAGATAGATAGATAGATAGATAGATAGATAGATAGATAGATAGATAGATAGTTGAAAAATACAGGTTTGTACTTTTTCCTTTAGTGAAGATCAGTTAGTGACAACTTTTCCCAGTCTGGGTTTGAATGCAAATGTTCTTACCCTATAAACCCCCCCAGAGAAGAGAGATATAGTGCTACTCTGGGAAATAGAGGATGACAGATCAGTGTTACTAGCCAGGAGATCTTTCTTATCTCTATAAAGAGCTAACATCCAGGAACAAAAGGGCTATGGGAATCCTCTTATATTACCTCTGTATACAATAGCCAATAACACTGGCCAAAGCTATTGAACATATTTTTCTTTTAAGCTGCCATGACCAGATTTGCATTCAAGATATGAGAGAATACTGCTAGTGATTACAAGTGATCGCTAAGTTTTACATTGCAGAATTGCAACTGCCAATACTTCCGTGAATATGATCTTAGACTGTAATTTCAGGGAAGAAAATATCCATGTGCTATATAAACCCATGCCTTTTAAAAGATTGATCCATTTAATTAATTATGGAATGTATCTGATTCTACCTATTTGAATAAATATTTCAAAGGCACAATTAGGATAAAAAAATACGAAAGAAAAATTCAAGGTACACATCTCCCTAAGAGCTGATTTCAAAAGTTTTTTCTTCTCCTGCTTTAATGGATAGAGTACAATATACCCAGTATGAACAGAATTCTTCTCTGTGCTGCTTATTCAGCAGTCAGCATCTCCTCAGAATTCAGCCTGAAGTGTCCTACACAAGAAAACTTGGGCCTGTGGCAGAAATAGCAAGCAGCGGAAATATTTAAATTTATAGTGACATTAATTTTCCCTTCATTTTTGAATGCAGCCAGTAGGAGACTACTAAAAAGATGAGGTTGGGGACAGCAATGGAAATGAGGGATCTTGCATCATGAAATCTAAATAGATTCACTGAATTATGAAACAAGAATGCATAGTGGATCCTTAACATCTATTTAGTCCATATAGCCAAATATGTTGTTGAATATATCAACAAATAAATTAATAATCATGCTAAATAAGAATTGTCTTCCAGATACTCTGCTGTGTGTGAGAAGTACAAAGGCAATGAAGAAAACTGGTAGATACCAAATTTTAAAACTGTTGCCATTTAAATTGTAATATATGCAAGTTGATAAAGATACCAAAATTTATTCAGAGAATATTGTTTTCCAGTACACAATCAAGCTATTTTATATACATTATCCTTAATTATCACATTCACTGATCAAGGTAGGCTTTACTGTCTCATATAATAAACGAGAAAATCAAGGGTCAAAGCTGCATTTCCAAAACTCCTTTATCTTCTGGCTTCTGAATGAGTTAAGCCGTGGAAAGCAGTGATAATAAAGGAAGAAAAGACAGAGTTTTTCCCTTTTCCTCTTTACCTTACTTAGTATCTCTAGCAGCAGGTACATTTCCTCCATAGCCACGGCTATCCTGAAACAATCTTCCCTTTTCACTCTTCATCCTGGAGGTGACAGTGGCTTCCTGATACTTCTCATCTCTGGGATACTTCACCATCTACTGTTGACTTTTAGTTCTTTGACCAACTATGTAAAAATGTCTTGCCTCTATTAAAATGGAGGGTGATTTATATGATTCTGTATGGATTCTGAATGATATACCGATGGTCTTCATATCACATCGCACTACTTCCAATGAAATGTAGCAAAAGTGTTGATATTACTTTGTAATTGTTTACAGGCCTTTTTGCTCCTTGCCTTTGAGCAATTAACATTAGAAACAATGCCATTTTATTTTTGAAACTCCAACACCCACCACATGGTCAAATCCATCATAGATGCTCAGTAAATACTTGTTGAATAAATGAAGTAATGAATAAGTGAATGTAATGCTAGGCAGATATGAAAAGGGCAATTCAGTTTCTGAATATCTTTCTGGAGATAAGAGGCTTGTAGTGAGCTTCCAAAGATGAGTCAGTAATTGCTGGTGAACAGAAACAAGATCTCATAATGTAGATGTTTCAAAGAATATGAACATGATATATAAATATACAGCCTCCTCCACCAAAAAAAAAAAAAAAAAAGAAATGTCATATGATTGTAACTGATACAGGAAGTTTTGGTCTAACTGAAAAGTAGGATGCGTAAGAACAAAGACTAGAAGATGAGACTGGAGAAATAGACAAGGACCTTACATATGCCTTGCTCAGGGGTTTATAATTCATCTATTGGGTTTAAGCAAGGGAATGACTATTCAGTTTGCACTTCTGAAAGGTAGTTTTTCTGACTAAATAGATAGAAGTTGGAATGGGTTAGTACAGGTAGCCAAAAACAAACTATGAGATTATCCTTTCATCTTATTGAAATGTTATTACGAGCAAAACTCATTGAGAATCATTGGTTTAGATGGGCAGAATTTGGTGGATTTTGGAGTTTGCTAAGAGTGAGGATAATTTGAACTTAGTGAATGTTACAGGTAAGGTGAGAGAAAGGAATTAGTCTAGTATGGTTTTAGGAGTCTGTTTTGGTCACTATCTATCTATCTATATATAGCTGTATCCATCTATATCTATATATATGAAATACATATATATAGTAAGAAAATGTGTATGTGTACATATACATATATATGCATATATCTGTGTATATATACATATACATATGTATATCATGACAAAATTAAACCAGATAGACAGAATGAATAATAAGAGTACAATATGATGAGCTCAAATTTGGACATTGGACATGAGTTTCATATGCCTGTGGGAAATTCAGGTGAAGTATCTAGGAATATAGTCATAAATACACACCTGCATCTCAGGAGAGAAGGAAAAGTAGAGGTAGGACTCATAGGTAAGTAGGCGGTAGCTAAAATTAGAGGATGACTCAGAAATATAGTAAAGTAAGAAGAGCAAGACAGAAGTTCAGGGAAGAACAGGAGGTTGGGCATTGTGGTGAAAACAGGGAGTCTGCAGGTAGCCATAGGCTTCAATGAAACTTAAGATACAGTATAGAGGCTGGCTGAGTGGCTCATTGGTTAAGAGTTGGCATGGGAACGCAAACTCTGAGGAGCAGGACTGCTGGTTCAGATCTCACATGGGCCAGTGATGCTGCACCTTCTACAGCTAAGATGGTGAACAACAGCTCAACCTGGAGCTGGGCTGCTGTGAGTCGCTGGTGACAGTGTAGGCTGCAGTGGGGCTACAGTGGTCTGCCATAAGCTACCATGTGGTGGGCAGCTGGTGTGAGTGTCCAGCAGCTGGTGTGAGGCACAGTGAGCGGCTGTTCAATGGGAAGAGACTCACCCGGGAAGAGTGCAATGATCACAATACCAACATGGGCCAATGAAGCGACATCCTGCACAACTAGACTGAAGAACAAAAGGGACAACAACTCATCTGTTCCCGATTCCCCAAAGCTGTTCCCTCTCCCAATTCCCCCATAAAATCTTTAAAAAAAAAAAAAGAGGCAGTATAGTATGATAGAGGAATATAAGCAATTAAAATGACCTCGAATAGATAAGCATCCATTTGAAATAAAAATTAAAGGTACTATGTGTAAGCTTTTTTTTTTTTTTCCTCTGAAAAACTTGTGAAAGAAATGAGGGAGGAGGCATTTTCTGGTGGGCAAATGTCTTCTTATATTAGATGCATGACTCAATACTAGGTTCCAAATTTAGCCTAGGATTCTATAAAAATAAATGAGAACAAATAAATGTGAAAAAATGTGCAAGACATTTGGTGTTTGGAAGAATCCTCTACCTCTTGAACCCACATCAGAGTTCTCAACATAAACTACTGATAGGACTGAGGCAAAGGCCTGAGAATTGGCTAGGCTGGGGGTTGGCAAACTGCGGCTTACAAGCAGCATCCAATTGTGGTTCACAAGTCGCAGTTTGCCGACCCCTAGGCTAGGCCATTTCACTTGGGCAGTGAAATACCATTCAAAATGAAGGTTAATGAGCCCTGAAGTCCACTGCTTTTTTCTAATTCATTGTCTTTATTTTGGCAAGATATTTGGCCTAGTGTCATTCTCTCCAGGGCAGAAGGAGAAGGGATTAATCTAAGTTAGTAGAAAAACAAGATACAACAATCATTTGGCTATAGTTAATATATACTGAGGGTGCCAAAAAATGTGTACACATTTTTTTTTAAAGATTTTATTGGGGAATTGGGGGAGGAGAACAGAGTTGGGGAATTGGGGAAGGGAACAGACAAGTTGCTGTCCTTTTGTTCTTCAGTCTAGTTGTAGAGGACGTTGTTTCACTGGCCCATGTTGGTATCATCATTGCGCTCTTCTCTGGTGAGGCAGATGGATTGCCGGCCTCTGGATGGCCACTTATGATGGCTCTTGGCAGCTCATACTGGCTGCCAGCCGCTCATGCTGGCTGCCGGCCACTCACTGTAGCCTATGGCAGCCCATTGCAGCAGAGGCTGCACCACTGTCGGCCATCTTAGCTATACAGGTAACCAGGTGGAGCTGTTGTTCACCATCTTAGATACAGAGGTCAGTTTCATTGGCCCTCACATGTGGGATCCGAACTGGGGCCCTGCTGCTCAGAGCTGGCGTCCCAAGCCAGCTCCTAACCAATGAGCCACTTGGCTGGCCCTGTGTACACATTTTAAGAAAAGAAAAATCTATTAAAATTATAATATTCAAGGGCTGGCCGAGTGGCGCGGTGGTTAAGCACTGGTTTGGGAAGCCAGTGGCCCCAGTTTGGGTTCCACATACGAGGGCCAGTGACAACTGCCCTTAAAAAAAAAAAAAATTATAATATTCAATATATACTAATAATGAAAGATGAATACAAGTCACATTTAACTTTTGCAATTACAAGAGGTGCTCAAAGTGGTTACCATCAATGTCCAGATACTGCTGATTACAGCAAACTACTGCTTTGTCTAACTGCAATGTTGACCAAGGTGTCCACTTGTATACATTTATTTGTCACCCCTGGTATAGTACCTATCCAAAGCAAAAGTGGCTTTTTAAAGGTTAACTCAGTGCTGTTTTCCCCAATTATACAAGGAGACAAACAAATTTCATTTTTGTCTCTATCTCACTTCAAAAAAACACAATCTGTAATGAAAATCAATTTTCAGCTAATAATTCTTCTACAACACACTTACAGACCAGTGGTCTTAACTTTCTAATGCACTAAGCTAATCACTTATTAAACAGAACAACCTTTTTTTGAAAATAGAAGAATCACTTCAGGTTGTGGTTCTGTTTCACAAGGTTTCTCCTCATATTCTTTCTTTACTGTGCCATGCACAGGTTCATGAATAAGTGGATATAAGGGGTTGAATGTCTCAGACTGAAAGATTATTTATTTCTACTTATTTTTCAATGTAATATGTAGGGGGGAAACTGGCCTCAGGGCTATGGTCAGTTGTTGGTGCATGACTGCTGTCTGGGGTCTTAACACAGACAAAATGGCCATCCAACATCATCCTGATTTACAATGTCAGCTCCTGTTTAATAAAGCCAAGCTAGAGTTTGACTCACAGAGCTGGACAGGACCATATGGTCAACACCTATTTAGTTGAAAAAGCTTGCAGGGAACCTACCACTAATCAACTTTCTCAAGTAGTACTTTATGTTGAACAGAATAAACAAGAGTCTTTAACTCTGGCTACAGATGAACAACATAAATAAGTATATAAATATATATTAGGTATACATATTTACAGTATTACAACATTGTAAAGGGATAACTTGGCCCATCTCCTAAATAAATCATAGCTCTGAGTACAAGGCTTTTGTATGGTGTAGTTATGTCTCCTTATAGATCTGCTATGACTCAATTCATGACAGAGAGTTAATAATGTTTGTGGTTGAAATGTTGATACAGGCAGATGTTCCTTAGCCTAACCCTGAAGCTGACTGCAATTTCTTTTAAATCTCATGAGAAAGCAAGGGTAAGTGCAAGAGCAATCACTGTTATTTTTCACTTTAGTGTCAGGAAAACATGAGGTGTGGATGGATAGGAGAGAAGGAGATGTAGAGGATTTGTGCAATCACAAAAATAAAAACTGCAAATGGCTATGATGTCTCATGAAGTTCTCATAATTATAAAGCAGAATAAAATACAGTAATACTTTGGTTTGTGAGCACAACTCATTCCAGAAACAAGCTACTTGTATTGCAAGACATAACTCATTTACCAGGTTAAAATGTATTAGAAATGTTTGCTCATCTTGAGGAACACAGTCAATCCAAGGTTTCACTGTACTAAGATAAATGCACTCAAATACTCAGAAACTTAATTCCTCTTAAATCTAAGTTAGTTACTAAAAATTTGCATGGTGTTCATTCAGATTCTTCTTGCAAATAATTGACATCAGGCTGCATTCTCTTCAGCAGGTTAAGTATTTTCTTCTTTAAAAAACAATCACCAATCTTACTATCATCCAAGTGAATCCATATTGCATGATTGCAACCACCCTTTAGAATCTTTAGCTCTTTCTGATTACATGAATTCTAAAAGAATTAAATTATAATACCACCCCCCTTTTAAGGAAGAACTCATCCAAAGGATCAAAGGCAGAAGGATCTCTGATATACTTTAGAAATAGTAAGAAGGTCAATATACCTAAAGAAGAGAGTAATTGTGGTG
This sequence comes from Aselliscus stoliczkanus, assembly GCA_033961575.1. Lineage (NCBI taxonomy): Eukaryota > Metazoa > Chordata > Mammalia > Chiroptera > Hipposideridae > Aselliscus > Aselliscus stoliczkanus. The sequence goes on from CM066731.1 coordinate 96,617,263, forward strand.
TTGGGAGCACTAGAAATGAGGCCAGGCAAAACAACAAGGGGCTAGATTATATAGGGGTATATATGGTATTGGGGGACTTTAGGTTTTATTTTTAATATAATGGGGAAATAGATTAGGCTTTAAGTAAACCAGTGTTATGTCTTGATATGATTTAATACAAAATTTTAAAAGGTCACCTAGTGACTTCATTGAGAATAGAATATGTTAATGGCAATGCTATAATAAGGGAGACCAGCTCTGTGTCCATTGAAGTCATCCAGGTATAAGATAATTGCTACATAGTAGCAGTAGAGCTGGTAGAAAGTGATAGAATTTTTTTTTTTTTTTGAGGGCAGTGTCACTGGCCCTAATATGTGGGACCCAAACCGGGGCCGCTGGCTTCCCAAGCCAGCGCTTAGCCACCATGCCACTTGGCCGGCCCTAGAATTTTTGATATATTAAAAGACATACTTAATAATACATCCTGGTGGATTCAATATGGAGAATTAAAATGAAAGAAGTCAGAGATCGCTCCAATATTTTTTGGTGTGAGAAACAGAGAGACTTGTAACCAACAAAGAAAGCAAAGGGCCATAGGTCTGAGGAGTGGGCATGTGAATTTGAGATATCTATTAGATATCCAAATGGAGATCTTGAGAAAAGTTGGATATACATATCTGGAGTTAGAGAGTAGTCTGGACTGGAAAAAAAATTGTGAGTCATTGGTACACAGATGATATCAAAAGCCATGGGACTAAATGAGACATCAAGACAGTTAATTAAGTAGATAGGAAAAGGAGGTCAAGAATTGAGGTTGATTCAGGAGATATAGAGGAATACTAAGGAGATGGAAAAGGAGCTACTAGGGAGCTAACAAGTACACCTGTAGTGTGTGGTGGTGTCCTGAAAGACAAGTGGAGAATATTTAATGAGGATGAAACAATCAACTACGTCAGAGTAATTACTGTTAGAGAAATGAAGAGGAACTGTTTAAACTGACCAATGGGTGAAACATTAAAGAGATTATTGATGACCTTATTGAGAGCAGCTTCAGTGGAGTGGTATAAGTGAAAGCCTAATTGCAGTAGCTTTAGTAGAGAATGAGAGTAGGAGAAATAGAGAAAATGAATAAAACAGAAGTGAATAAATTGTACAGTAGATGGCAGAAGTGGAGTCAAGGAAAACACACACACACATACACACACACACACACACACACACACACACACAAAGGGTGCCAAAAAAACATATATACATTTTAAGAAAGAAAAGAAAAAATGTTTTAAAATTATGCTGATGGTAACTACTCTGAGTAACTTTTGTAATTGCAGGAGCCAAATGTGACTTGTATTTATCTTTAGTTATTGGTTTATGTTGAGCATTAAAATTTTAACAGTTTTTTTCCTTTCTTAAAATCTGTATACATTTTTTGGCACTGTGTGTGTGTGTGTGTGTGTGTGTGTGTGTGTGTGTGTGTGTGTGATAGAAGAAGATATAGTGTGATTTTTTTATGTTGAAAAGTTATCCAATAAAAGTTAGAAACAGATGATGCTGGAGAGAAGGGGAGTTGGAGCAATGTATTGGATTCATCTAGAATAGATAAGATGCAGTGTTGGCTTCAGATAAAAATACAAACAGGTCACTTAGAGTAACAAGTCAGAAGGTAGAGTGTGTAAATGCAGACACACACAAAAAAATAGGTATATATAGCGATGGGAGCTAGTGCATATTTTCTTTTTTTGATTGCTTCAGCTTTCTCAGGCATGTGGAAAATAAAATCATTCATTGAGAGTGAAAATGGGTAAGAAAGTGTCGATTTGAGAAGCAATAAGATGTGAAAGAGACTTCAAGGACAGTAAGTTAACTGGAAATGTATAATATAATTTGTTGTTAACATTAGGATGAAATTGAAGTTTATGGTCATGAATTGAAAGTAAAACCAGTCAGCATGATTATTTGCTTTTATCCAGCCCAGTTCAGTTGCACAGGTAGAAGAGAGAGTAGGTGGAAAGCTGGATTTAGCTAGTGTCATAGCTTTGCCAACTGAGTATGAGAGAGAGCAAGAGAATGGCTAGGGAGTCAAGATACTGTGCAAGGGAATTATTAAATGATAGATCATGAAACTGAAGAATTAAGAAGAAAGTGAATACATCATGGGTGTCTACACCTATGGAAAGTTGGGAATATAAATGGATATAATGTTCTAATAGACTGTTAGCTTGGAAGTACTAGAATTAATAAGAAATAACAGAGGTCATAATCTAGAAAAATAGGTGATGTGGTCAAAGAGGGCTGCATAAAATTGAGATGATGGAGAGCTTAAAATGATTACCAATGGTAATCTAGCGAATAGCAATTGGCATAACTGAGGTTGTGTAGAAAAATTGAGAAGCCAAGATATTAAAAACATGATCTAAAAGTATGCTGTATTTTCCAAGAATTAAGGCATAAGTAGTATTAGAGACAGAGCTACAGCCTTTGAGAAAGAAGAGGGAATGAGCTGGGTGTCAGTATAGAATAACAGCAATGCAGAGTAGTGAATAAAATAATCTAATGGCATCAGCTGTAAACTGAACATTGGAAAGGGGCATGGTCTGCATGCTGCAATAAGGATGAGGGAGGGAAATTACCCCAACTTTAGGTTCAGTGATAGGAGATTTATTGGGGGAAAACAATTTTCATTTGAGAGGTCCTAAAAGGAAACAGGGAGGACAGGTACTCTTTATCAATAATTGATGAGATTTTTGAGAGATTAGATTTAGTGTGTAGGTAGTTCTATAGGTAGTGGACTGGTTTACAGAGGGCCCAGGGAAGACGGAGAAAAGAAAGACAAAATAAGACCCTTTGTGATGATTACAGTTCTGTGGTGATGAGCAAAAATGAGGTAAAGGACATAATAATGTGGACATCAGCTAAATACTGGTGGATACAAGTGAGGAGTAGAGGGCGGTGGGTATGAGAAGTAGAGGGCAGTGGGTTTGGAGCACTTCCATTGAATTCTGAGTTAATGATATGGAAGGCACAAGGGAGGATCTACAGAAGTTCAGATTCAAGACTCTGATTGGAAATATTGGCAAAACATAGCTCTATTCCCCCTGGACTTGAAGTAGTGATAATTTAACTGTGAAGTCAATAGGACCATTGGGTGAGGCCCAAATTAAGTCACCAGAGTCAATAAATCCTCATTTTTTAAAATGACACTTGAAGTTATTATGGTCATTTATAAATGAAAGAAACTAAAAAGTACAGCTTGGAAAACTTTTGCATGGACTTCTTGACTATTTCATACTTAATGATTTAAAAATCAAGTGCTGTGACTCAAAGTAAAAAATTCAGTTTATTATAATGAGGCCCCTCTAAGTGATAGATAAGTATAGTTATAATTGTTCCATGGCAATATTCCTCTAGTGAACTTAAGCTTCAGGTCCAATTGTGGCTCCCTTAAAGACAATAATGTATTCTCACCAGAGTTCTAACTACATTAGTTTACAATTACCTGCTAATGTGTTGTATATACACACAATGATAGGTAACAACCATCAGCGTATTCCCCAGAGCTCAGCATAGTCACTGCCCTATATTGGATTTTCAGCAAATATTTATCCAATAGGTAAATAAAAGAATGAATGAAGCAACCACATTTCTGAAGACTGAGTCTATGAAGAATAAGAAACTAGTATAAATACACAACTCTGAAGAAAACAAGTCTCAGAAACACTAATGGCCAAGAAGGAAGCTGATAAATGATAACTGACCCAAGCAACAGTCTTTGAGCATGCTTTGAAATTAATAAGTATTTTCAAATAATGTCTTTCTCCCAATCCCCTACCCACTTTCTCCCAATCCCCTCCAACCTTCTGCACACCTAATTTAGTTCTTTTGAACTTAAGACACAGTTTTCATTATCTAACTGCAAGGATGACAAGGATAGTGAGGTGAATAATTCTTATCACACAAAATGGTTGACACTGAGTCAACTTCAGAAATTTTTCCTCTATAAAATCATTTTTTCCCTTTACCCCAGGTACCTGTACTGCATGCACATGAAGAAATGTATATTTATTTTAAACACTTTTCCAGCCCTCTGGTTGTAAACCTTTCTGAAACTTCAGAGTCTTTAATCAGGTTTCAAATCTGTTTTAATAAGTTTGTATAAATCAATTTCCCCCCACAAAGCCCTCTCTCAGACATATGATGTTCTGTGTTTTATCTGCTAGATCATCCATTCATACATACATCTTTCATTTGTAGTTCCTTGTCTATTCTATCAATTGTGATTGCATTAATATTACCTCGTCTGCTCTATGTTACTAACCTAAAACTTCACAATGGTATTTTTCAAATAATTATAATTTAATTCTAATAGTACCTAAAACTGAATATTTATTTGATTGTTAAACATATTAGTTTAATTATAGCTTCATACTTAATCTTAGTTCAAATATATTCTCCTCTCATTATACAGTAGTAACAGAGGAAAATACTCCATCCGCTCCTTGTATTTTTCAAATAAAATAGTCCTAACACAGCAAGACAGGAAGTTTTGTTTTGTGTTAACTGTTACAATATTAGTAGTGATCAGTTATCTAAAGCCAACAAAAAATGAAATCATTTGTCCAATTAAAAAATGAGCAAACAACTAATACAATTTAAAATACTGAGTTTTAATGGCTATTCTAGCACAAAATATGATCCTAAACATCCATAGAAATTTGCATCTATGACACAGGGTATATTTTAATGTCTTTTTAAAGAGTTAGGAAACTCATCTGACACAGTGTGCCAATTGTAACTTTATTTAGATTAGAATAGAGTTGAATAACAAGCTATGCTGAGTTAAGCAATAAGTAACCTATCTGTGACCTCATAAAAATAAATGGATGACCCTTTAATATTCTATATTAGTAAGCTTACAATGAAAATCTTCAGGCATTTCTTTTTGAGGTTAGTATTGGTCCTTTGTATATATGTAGTACCTTGATTGCATGCAATAAAATAAAACAAAACATCAAAAAATTACACCACCTCAAGTCACTGAACTAAGTGTTTATTGCCTCTTCAAAAGAGTTATTATATATTTCATGGGTACCTGAATAGCAAAACATTATAGTAATTTAGTATATTGGAAATATTTATATTTGCTTTGGGAAATATTTCTCACAAAATCTATTATATGTCCAAAATAAAAAAATGACACATGAAAATAGAAAAAGTAATCAAAGAGGAAAGGAAACAACCATTCAAGAAATAAACAAACTTTGGAAGAAAAACCCAACAATCAAATTAAAAAAAAAAAAAAACCTTCAAATTTCAATGAGAATAGTTTAGCCCAAGAACAAACAAAAATATTCTTTGACAATAATAAAGGCTGTTTCTGTATCTAGATTTTGTTATGAGTGCTATTACTGGTTTCCATAGTAATTATTTCTAGTTGAGCAAAAAAAGATAAGGATATATCAAATAATTCAAATATCCATGGTATTATATGTTTCTTCAATTTGTTTTCCTCTGATTTTAGGGGCAGTGAAATCCAGTACAATATATAAAATAGAAATATAGTAATGTTAGTGTGGAAAATATTGATGACTGAAGTTTGATAACATTTGTCTCAACTCCAGGCCTAAAAGACATGAAGTATTAACACAAGAAAAGCCACACTGTCCTAGCTGGTTAACCCACAGAGATCTTCCTAACACATATTGGCTAGGTGAAAGAGACCTTTAGTTTTATTCGAAGTGGTTCCTCCCCCACTCACCTGTCCATTCAAAGAGAAGCACGTCACCACATCACCAATGTGGATTTACCCACTGTTAAAAATGAGACGAAGGGCTGGCTGAGTGGAGAGTTAGTTAAGAGTTGGCTTGGGACGCCAGCTTTGAGCAGCAGGGCCCTGGTTCAGATCCCACATGAGGGCCAGTAATGCTGCGCCCTGTACAGATAAGATGGTGAACAACAGCTTGACCTTGAGCTGGGCTGCCCTGAGTCGCTGGCGATGGTGTAGGCTGCAACCCCTGCTGCAGTGCACTACCATAAGCTACCATGAGTGGCAGGCAGCCAGTGTGAGCTGTTGTGAGCCACTGTGAACGGCTGTCCAATGGCCAGTGAACAACTGCCTCACCTGGGAAGAGTGCAATGATAATACCAACATGGGTGAATGAAACGGCGTCCTCCACAACTAGACTGAAGAACAAAAGGACAGCAACTTGTCTGTTCCCCTTCTCTGATTCCCCAATGCTGTCCCTGCTCCCAATTCCACAATAAAAATCTTAAAAAAAAAAAAAAAAAAAAGAGAGAGAGAGAGAGAGAGAGAGAGAAGAAAAGGGGGCAAGTTATGGGTATAGGGAATTTGGGACAATAACGAACATTATTTTCCCATGATTTTAATTCCTCTCAGCCCAGCAAATAGAATTCTTCATCTTGCTCTCCTCTTAGACATTCAGGATTTTGATTTTAGAACTAATCATAATGGGTATCAAGTGACATTATACTACATATTTCTCTCTCTCTCTCTCTCTCTCTCTCTCTCTCTCTATATATATATATATATATATATATATATATATATATATAGATATATAATATATATATCTATATCTATTTCTATATGTATATCCTGACTTTTCTTCTTTACTTCCCAAGTGTACTGAACCTTTTTATCCTTTTTATTAATCTGTACAACTTTATATCTGGAAGAAGATTTAGTTTATTCTCCTACACATAAATGTATATCATATATATTAAAATATATAGTATTAAACAATATCCAATATGGTGTTTTTTGCTATGAGTTTTTATTAATATCTGCTTCAGTGCCTATAAAATGTGTACTTACTCTCTAGAAACATGTGGTAAAAATATCTGTCTTGATTTGGATTTCACAGTAATAAATTTATGTGGGGGTATAAGAAGTAGCAATATTAATCCTGATGAAATTTGGAATTCAAAGGAAAACTAATTAAAGAATTCTTCAAAAAACAAAAGAAAGTCAACAGCAATAAAATTAAATATTTGGGTATATTTAATTTGTTAAGGACCACTGGTAGTCTTAGGAAAGCAAAACAAAACATGAATTTTACCATCAGATAGAGAATAAGATAAAGAAATTTAACATGATTTGGTTCTCTCAAAGTACTAAATTAAACAACAAAAATGTATACACGATAACAAACCACATAGTAAAAATAAATGATGAAATAGGGTTGGCTGACTATAGATGTGAAATAACAAAGGTTTTGAAATTCAAACAGTTAGTAAAAAGTCTCAAGTTTAAGCCTAAATTGGAGGGAATAAAAAGTAAAGGTTGAAAAAGTATGAGATATGGGGCAGGAAATGAGAGTAACAATAGAGGAAGAGAGAAAAAAAATGGGAAAAACAGGTGAAAAAAGAAATAAGGAGAAAATGGGAGGGAGGGAGAGGAGAGGCAGGAGAGACATTATTTTTCATCTGTAAACCACATTTATCTGTTTTTTTTTGTTGTTGTTGTTTAGTTTTTCAGGCAGCAGCCTACCATTACTGGATCCCTAGGAACTATGCTCCATGGACATTCAGTCTGCATATTTGGTGATTCTTTGTTGCAGCACAATCTGATTTTTCGCCTATAATTCCCAATTGTACTGAATCTTTTTATTAATATATACAACTTTATATCTGGAAGGTTTAGTTTACTGTCCAAATATCTCATTTTATTGGTTTTCAAAGCCATTGAACTAGTCAACTACAAGATCTCTCTAGCCTTTAGAAACCTTTTCTAAGGTTTATCAAATATGCTAAAACTGACACCTATCTGGTGCACAATCAATGAATTGCTCTATTAATGTATGAATAGCATAAACTTCTAGTTGCTACCAAGTATCCATTATCCCCCTCTTTGAAGTCTGATTTTATTGAAGCAGTATTTGTATATTGAAAAACAAACAAACAAACAAAAAACTATGTCTCTTAGCCATTCATGTAAATAAGGGTAGCTGTGTGTTAAAATTCTGGCCAATGGCAAGAATATAGAAATTTTGGATTAGGCTTCTCAAAAAAGTTCCTTAAGGGCCAGCCTAGTGATGCAGTGGTTAATCGCTGGCTTCGGAAGCCAGCGGCCCTGGTTCGGGTCCCACATAGAAGGGCTTGTGACACTGCCCTCAAAACAAAACAAAACGAAAACAAAACAGTTCCTTAAGAAGGAGGTTGATTTGCTTGGTAGGATTATTTTATTCTTTGTCCTTCCTCCTGAAATAGGGATGTGATATTTGGAGGTGCAGTGTCCACCTATAACCACTAGCCTACCTAGAGCAAGTGACAAGAATAGCAGAAGAGAAATATAGGAGTCTGGGATACAGATCACGTCATGAAATCACCTTAACTGCCTTGGAACATCTGTCTAGCCCAGGAAATTTTTTTACATGAGAGAAAAATTAGTCAGTATTTTTTTTTTTTTAAGTCTTATAAAGGTCTCTGTTATTCACAGCCAAAGACTGATACAATATAAGTGGACAAGGCAATGCTTAGGTGTAGGAAAATACATAAAGAGGAACTCAGGAGTCAGGAGCTATGACAGTTGATTAAAGCAGATACTAGTTGACACTTAAACTGCATCTTGGTTAGCTGGGAGGAGTGGTTTATAACTTCAAAGATTTAAGGATATCTGGAGAAGTATAAGAAAAACATGATTAAGCTACAGGAATATAAAATCTGTTGGGTAGAAAAAGCAAAAAACTGACAGGGCATGGAGAATTTTATAATATGATATGCAGGCATTTGCTCAGAATGCAAATTGCTAACCATTGACTGCCTTGCTAAAAATGCTTGTTAGAATTTCTCTCCCTGGAGGCCTTCCAAATTGGTTAGATAGCAATCTGTCTAGGCAAGTTTGGGTTCACTCCAGCCTAAAGGCAGATGGATGGACTGAATAACCTCTGAAAGTCCCTGCTGGCTGTATTATTCTACAACTCCATTTCACAGGGAAAGAAAGTTATCACTGCTTCTCTGTTTGTTTTCCTTCTGCATATTGCAGATATTTCTGGTAAATAAGAAGAAACAAAAATAAAAGGAACAAATCACATCAGGAAAAATGCAAGAGAGAATTTTTCTAATATAGAGCATGTTGCTTGAGGTCAATAATCCCCATGCTGTGTTGTACAGTTCACTCCATGAGTTACTCTGCAAGAGTTCATGCATTTTTGCACTGTACTACTGTTTCCTGTGTGTTTGTCTTCCCTGCCCAGTGGATTGAGTCCTTGTAGTGAAGTGACTGAAATCAAAGTTAAATGTAAGTTTGTTTGTTATTTTAGGTGTTTTTCAATCTCTTAGGGGTATAGAATGAATTAAACCAAGGCACATTTGCACTGAAAAGTTCACCTCAAACGGTAAGTTATACTGTTAGGCAAGATCACCAGGGTTTGGTCTCAAACATATTTCTGTCAGTTATTCATATTTTGTTTTGTATAATCAGTTTAGATGGGTAAGACACAAACTCGACTTACTGAAAAGGAACTGAAATTCATCTGTCTGGGAGTAGGACGCAGTACTCAAAGTAAAAACATGAGTAGTAGAAATACCACTCTACACTGGTTTTGAAAACAGGAACAAATGAAGCAAAACATGGGTAGAAAATATAACCATTTTTTTTTAATTCCCTGAAATAATCATTTCAGCTGGATATCCAATAGACAGTCTCTCTCTCTCTCTCTCTCTCTTTCTCTCTCTCTCTCTCACTCACACACACACACACACACACACACACACACCTATACATACATTTATATGCAACAAATATTACATATAACATATATATATAATATTTAGATATTATATATAAACTACTTAGATTTAAAGAGTATTTTAAATCTATTAATATTTCTCTCCAAACTTCTTTGAGACCTCTTAAGTAATATCTAATTGACCTAACAAAAATATTAGATAATTCAGGTTCTCAGTGCTTCTACTCTAAAAATATTGGACAGTTCTCTGAGCCATTTATTGAACGCACAGATGTACAGATTTTTTTCTTGCCACTCTTGGTTTTGTACCTGTAATCAGAACAAGAACACACCACACGTTTCAGCTAATGGAACTGAAAAGTGCTCTTTTGGGCTTGTCCTTCCCATTCTCCTTGTATCTGAAACTCAAGCCTTGGTTCACAGTCTCACTGAGCTATTTCAGAAGAATGTGAGGAAAATGATCACACTGGTTTGCATCTTAAGGAATCCAAAACACAGTGGGTTGACTGGACTGGTTCTACAATCTCTTGTGGAATAGAGTGGTCAACTATTTGGTTTATGCTTTCTCTTAGTCAAAAACCTAATGGGGGGCCGGCCGAGTGGTGCGGTGGTTAAGCACTGGCTTGGGAAGCCAGCAGCCCCGGTTCGGATCCCACATATGAGGGCCAGTGATACTGCCCTCAAAAAATAAAAATAAAAAAACCTAATGGGGATTTAAGATGCAAATTCTAAGCTAATATAAATATATCTGGGTGGTGTATATTCCCTCAAAAGATTAATCATTAATGTCTTTCTTGTGTCTAAACTCAAATATACAAATATATGTAGAAAGATTTGGAGAAACAAAATACATATGTGTATTTCTTTATATCACCACATGTGTGAAAAATTAGTAATTGTTTGATTTGATTATTAAAGGGCTGATTATGGAGAGCTCAGAATACACCAGTCTAAGAGGTATTTTGTTTTTCTGAATATTGTTCAGTATTTTGAGATATTCAGTTATAATGACATTAATACACATGTGATTCAGTGGAATAGGATTTACTATGTATATAAAGTGATAACAGTGGATCACAGAAAAGTCAGCAAAAATAGGTTTTTTTTTCTTTTTTCTTTTCCTGCAATTTTAAACGCAGATATTCAGAATTGAAAACATTAGCTGAACGGTGTAAAAATCTCAAGAAATCTCCCTCTATAAAATTCTGTAAGACTTAAAGAATTCCAGAATGGGTTTAAAAAAATCTTCAGTCTTTCAAATTTTTATGGTACACCTCATTGGAATGGCATTATGTTGTTTTTTTCTTCCTTCAAAATTTAAACTCCATTGAATGACATTGAGAAGTCTGTCATATTCCTGCCAGATCCCATTGTGAAATTGAAACCTAAAGAGTTTTTGTTTTTTTTTCCTTTTAACTTCCTATTGCTACTAGTGCAAATCGGCTTCAAAGAGTTAAATGAACTTCTCCATTTCATTTTCACACCCCTCACCAGATGAAAGTGCTGATTTTTTTTTTAAGGGAATAGAGTTAAGTCAGATTGAAACATTCGATTCTGGAAGGTTGTTATACAGTTTTCAGCTTGTTGTTTACCTAACACATATTTTTTTCTATGCTCAATCTGATGAAAATGACAGAGAACATACTGTTGTTCAAAATATTTTTCAGTTGGTTTTACAAGCCATCTTTCTGCTTTAAGAATGGTCCAGAGCTTCTGGTCAAAATGGCAGAGCAGGTAAATGCTATATTTGCCTCCTCTCATGACCATATCAAAATTATGACTAAGCTACAGAACTACCATCATTGAGAACCACCTGAAGTCTAGCTGAACAGAAGTCGTCCAACTAAGGATATACAGAAAAAGCCACATTGAGAATGGTAGGATGGGTGGAGATGTGGAAAGGACTGGTCCCATACCCACACGAGATAGTTAAAAATTAAGAGGAATATCATTGCTGCTGAGGTCTGAGGTCCCTCCTGAGGAGTGAGGAGTCCCAGCTTCATACCAGGCTCCCCAGCCCATGGTCAGTGCAGGAAAGAAGAGCCCCATAGCTTCTGGCCATGAAAACTAGTGGAGATTGTGAGTGAATGAAATGTAGGTCTACTGGACTCCCAGGTACTACTCTTAAAGGGGCTACTGATGGACTTATTCACTGACTGACTCACAAACTCTGAGCTCCAGTAATGGGGCAGCAGCTTGAAGGGCACCAGGGAGAAACTGAATTGTCTGACTTCAGGGCGAGGGATTTCCCTAAGACAGTAGTGCTGGCAGAAGACATTGTTCCTTTGTTGAGCGCTCCCCACACGCAGCTTTCAGACTCAGGCAGGTGCTATAGCTGAGTTTCCACCAACCTTGCTATCACTATTTGCCTCACCCCGGTGATTCCCTGATACTGTGCCCCACCCAACCTGTGAGCCCATCAAAGCCACTTCCAGTGGCTTTTCCACAAATGGCCTGTCTTGGATCATGCTGTGGACTTTCCTAAAATCTCTCAAAGGTTCACAAACCCCAAACAAGTAGCATCTTGCCTCAGCATGCACCATACATCTTGCTAAGCAGGCAGCTTTTGTTCACAGCTTAGCCTCTTCCAGGCACCTCCAAGCTTAACAAGAATAGAAACCATCTGTAGATCACTTTGTAGCTCATACCAAGTGGCCCAGGTATGGCATAGGCAGTGGATTACCTTGGCCCCAAAAAGCCCAAGAACAAAAACACTTAGGCGCTAGCTTCAGAACAGACCAGAGCACCACCCAACAATCTCCACAAATGACATACTCAAAGGACAGAGTAGGCAGGCACTGAAGCCCCACTAAAGTGAATCCTACTTCATAGGGTCAGCCCTTATACATCTCCTCCACTGTAGTCATGGCCAGTCCTCAAAACCAATCAGCCCAAGGGTCAATCCCTCCCAATGATGTGCAAATAACAACTAAGATCTGACTACAACAGGAGAATATATACAACCTATAGAATGGATACAGCTGGAGCACCCGGCTCAAGTGACCAGGGAGATTGTGCCACTGGGTCCCATAGGACACCTACTATATAAGGGCACTCTACTAAGACCAGGAGACATAGCAGCTCTACCTAAATATATAGAAACAAACACAGAGCAGCAGTCAAAGTGGGAGGACAAATAAACATGTCCCAAATGAAAGAAAGGAACAAATATCTTGAAAAAGAACTAAACATAATAGAGAAAAGAAATGAATGATATTCAGAATTCAAAACACTGATTATAAGGATGCTCAATGATCTCAGATAGAACTTCAACAAAGAGATAGAAAAAATAAAAATGGAGGTGGAAAACAAACAAACAAGAACCAGTAGATTAGATGAAGCAAAGGATCAAGTCAGGGATTTGGAATACAAGGTAATATAAAACACCCAACAGAAAAGCAAAAACAACAAAGAAAAAACAAACAAAAATAAAACAAAAAGAGGAAAAAAAACGTGGGGGAGATAGTTAAGGGGACTCTTGGACAAAATCAAGTGTACCAACATTCACATTGTAGAACTACCAGGAGAAGAGAGAGGGCAAGGAATTGTAAACCTATTTGAAGAAATGACAGAAACTTCCCTAGTCTATCAAAGAAAATAGTCATCAAGCCCAGGAAGTTCAGAGAGTACCAAAGAAGATGAACCCAAAGAGGCCCACACCAAGACACCTCATAATTAAAATGCCAAAGTTTAAAGACTAAGAGAGAATCTTAAAGCAGCAAGAGAAAAGCAGTTAGTTACCTAAAAGGGTGCTCCCATGAGACTGTCAGTGGATTTCTCAACAGAAATTTTGCAGGCAAGAAGGGATTAGCATAAAATATTCAAAGTGATAAAAAGCAAGGATCTACAACAAAGAATACTTTACCCAGGGACTCTATTATTTACGATTGAAGGACAGATAAACAGCTTCCAAGGTTTAAAAAAAAACACAAAAAAACAAAAAAACAACCAAAAAAACACAAAAAATACATGAGTAATAAAATGGCAATAACTACTTATCTACTAACAATTGTTTTCAATGTAAATGTGCTAAATGCTCTAATCAAAAAATAGTGTGGCAGCTGAATAGATAAAAAAAAAAACATGACCCTTACATATGTTACCTACAAGATATTCATTACAATTTTAAAGATACACACAGGCTCAAAGTAAAGGGACATAAATATATATTTTATGAAAACGGGAATGGAAAAAGAAAAAAAAACTGGGGTAGCAATACTTATACTAGACAAAAACAGACTTTTATAAAAGCTATAACGAAAGATTAAAAAGGACCCAGTAATCCCATCTCTGGGTGTTTATCTGAAGAAACCCAAAACACTACTTTGAAGGGACATGTGCATCCATATATTTATTGTACCATTATTTACAATAACCAAGACATGGTGACAACATAGGTATCCATTAATGGGTGCATGGATAAAAAAGAGGTGAGATATTATATACATATATCTGCCTTACAAAAGAAAGAAACCTTGCCATATGCAAAAACATGGATGGACCTTGAGGGTATTGTGCTGAGTGAAGTAAATCATACCGAAAAACACAAATGAAATGTGATTTTACTTATATGTGGATTCTAAAATAAAAAAATAACAATAAATAAACAAATAAAATCAAAACAAATTTACAGATACAGAGAACATTTTAAAGCATTGCCATTTGGGAAGGGGTTGAAGGAGATGGGTGAAAAAGGGGAAAGGATTAAAAGTTACAAATTGGCAATTACACAACAGTCATGGGGATATAAAGTATAGTGTAAGGAATCTAGTCAATAATACTGTAATAAGTATGCATGGTGTCAGGTGAATACTAGTTGCCCAAAGATTACTCTGTAGGTATGTACATGTCTACCTACCACGCTGTACATCTGAAACTAATGTAATATTGTGTGTCCACTATAAATGAAAAATGTAAAAAAAAACCAAAACACAAGAACAGGTCAGATAGGAAGCTGAAGCTCAAGAATTTTATGCACTTCTCTGAGTTTTTAAGTGTAGGCCCGGTAGTCACAACTGGTGAATACAAACTCAAGGTCATAGTCTTTAAACCTTGCTCTCAAATTTCATTTTTGGGTGACTCTTGGGGATTCTGTTAAACCTCAGCTACCTGCTTTAATTCTTTACTTTTTTTCAATATCAAACTGCTTGTGTCAAAAACCCAATAAGGAATCAACATTCATGGCTGTGTAGAGAGACAAGTGACAGTTTGTTACAATTCATATTTTTGAATAATATTGAAACAGTCATATATATCTCAAAGTTAAGGTACAAGAGGGTGAAACTTAGACATCAAATTAGGTGGTATTTTAGTAACTTGCTGAAGATGGGATTTGGTTGCTTAAGTGAATATGCCTTCCAAATTCCTAGCTTTCATCAGCAAAGGAATTGACTTAATATGTGTCCTTGTGTCATCTACTTTAACTTTCACTTATGTCAACTGTATACATCCAAGTGATACAAAACAACACCTAACATGCCTTGCTTTGGGTGCTGATCTATGTAAGGGACAGATAACGCATGTTTTTATCTTCTAAGAATAAATCACATAATTTGCTACATATATGCAACTACTCTAGCTCTAGCACCGTTTTTTTTCAGCTCCAAACTTATCTGTCTTTCTACTCAAAACTGTATGCTTCAGCTTTACCAAAGCACTAAGCTAGTTGGGAGCGGGGTGGGGATGGGGGAGAAGGGGAAGGGATTGGACAGCATAAATAGACAACTACAATATTGCCACAGGTATATGAAACACAGTTCGGGGAATATAATAATGTCGTAAAAATTTTGTGGTGTGTCAGATAGTCACATGTCTTGTTAGGGAGACCACTTCATGGATGGAGTGGAGGCTTGATCACTGCACTGTACACCTGAAGCTGATGTTGTATAGTATTGTATGCCAACTGTAACTGAATATGTGGATGGTCATGGGATGTGGAGTATACTGTGGAGGGGAGTCAGGGGAGTTGTGATAGATATGTATGATATGGGGCGGGAGTGGGGTGGCAAACTGGGGGAGGAGGGTGTCACTTTGGGGGGTAAAGAGTACAACTATTGCATTGTGTTGTACACCTGAAACTAATAAAAAAATTTAAAAAAAAAAGAACTAAGAGCTGTTTTGAGTGTACAATGCTTTCTAATGCATTTGTTCCTGTACATAGAGTTCTCTATTTTTGAAATGTTCCTCCTTCCCTCACTTGCCTACTCAACGCTTAGAGAAAAACTCCTATCAAGTATCAGCTGTCTTGGGATATTCTACATACCCAGTACTTAGGCAAGTGTCTGGAATACTGTCAGTGCTCAATAAAAATTTACTGAAGTTAGTAAATTAATTGAATTATGGAAAAATTTTACTGTGTTTCCATTGGCACATTAAAAAAATATGTTTGGTCTTATACCAGTTATTTTTCATATCAGTAAGAGGAAGGTGAGAAAAAGATCCAGATAAATGATGAATCCCATTGCCTATGAATATTGGAATAAATGAACAATTCCAAAAGTGGTGGAAATATTAACAAGTCTATAGTGAAATTACTTTGTCATCCTTTCCTCATAGATATTCAGTGAATTAGTTACCTATCTCAAGTCAATATGAAATACTATATAGGAAGAGAGATGGTCTTCTAAAATATAATGTGGTAATTTTGTATGCTTTATTATAAAATTTTTGCAAGCACATTCCTATATATAAATCTACCTATACACAAAACTCATTTTTCTTTCTTCAAATGGAGGTAAATTATGGAGATAAAAATATCAGTGTTATAGAAAATCATTAATAATAGATATTTTTCATTACCCTCACCAGGGAGACATTGATTTTTCTAGGAAGCATTCAGAAAACAATTGAGTTGCTACAAAAGCATTCCCAAGACTAGAATATAACCTCCAAAATGTTAAGCTTTCCTCCTTATTAATTTTCATAAAGGATAGAAATATACCACCAAATGCAGATCATTTATTGGAAAAAAAATATCCATCTTTGAATCATATCTTAGGCTTCATGTATGATTACTTAAATTAGAGTATTCTAATAACACAACAGCAAGGAAGCAATGGAAAGAGAAATGATTTAAACAGAAACATTCTGCAAAGGAAAAACATTTCTAAAGATTAATGTGATGTTTGAAATAATTTGTTTTCTTTCTTTATTATATGTCTATAGCATATAAGAAAGTTCCTTAGAGACTCAATAGGCTGGTGCCTAATTAAGTCTTCAGAAAACATTTTTTCATTAGGTGTGACTCAAAATTGGGAGCAAAATTTGAGGTAGGAAAGTAGGCTCAGTTTCTCTGACATACTTTTGTATACAATCAGACATTCAAACACAAACTATACGCATGTGATAAATCTAGTGTTGTCCAAAAGATTTGCCTTTTTGTCTGTGTCAGGGGCACTCTACCAGACAAAGCAGGCAAACATATTTTTAATTTTCTTTTTTCAATGCAGAAATATTTTGTTAAACTACTGCCTCTGGAATGACTATATCTTTTTAGTCTCTTTTATCCTACCTACCATTCTATGTAGTTGTGCAAGACCAGAGAATTATGTGCAAAACCCTCTACTGAGGTAAAAAAGTAGTGATCCAATATTCTTTTTATTATTTCTAAGTCCATCACAGATCATAATAGATTATTTAGGTTTTAAAACACTTTATTTAGTGAAATCTAGAAATATTTAAAATGCCAAAATAGTACAATCAGCCTGCTACTGGTAAATTAAGAAAGAAAAAAAGATTGCCACTTGTGATAAAAATATGAAACATGGAACAATTAAAAAATGCAAATTGGAACAGAGAAAAGATTGAAACAAACAAGTATATACTCTATCTCAGTCTGGAGTATATGTTGATCTTTTCAAATATCAAGATACATTTCATACAATTTTATTTTTGTTCAAATACTTTGTTTTTAGTTGTATCCCCTGTTTTACCCTTAACACATCCTTTATCTATTAGATCACAACTGTACATTTTGTATAAAGAATTAGATGTATTTTCATATGACCCACAGTACTGAAAAATGTTTAAGATACTCAAACTTGTGTAGTCACCTCTGAGGGAGTACTTGGCAATGTGATGATTTCTCTCTTTTAGAAGCTGAGTCATATATGTCTATCTGAATTGTTTTAATGTAATAAGAAGCCGGAATTATAACTGAATGAGGCTCTAGAAAATATAATCAATTTCTAAAAAGAAAATTAAACTCTTTAATTCCTATCACTATGTAATTTAGTGCTTTACATTCTGTTAATATCATTTTTATTAATATATGATTATAAAAAATACATGTCACAAATCTATTACAGTTATACATGTAATCATAACTAAAACTGAAAATCTGTTAGCTCCTTAGACTTCAAGGCTAAGAAAGGAAACTCCACCAAAGAGGGAAAACCTTTATAATCTTAGTCTGAATCTGTCCACAGAAGCAGAGTAACTGGATGACCCTTTAGAAGGAGGGGAAAAGCCTAGTGACCCAGTTGATCTACGGTCTCTCAACATCCTCACCACTTTGGATTACCTTTCTAAGATTTACTCTTTTTCCAATGTATCTCTCCCTCTCTGGTCTTGAATTCAGTTAACTTTAACCCCGACTTGGGGGACTGGCATCCAGTAAGCCATGTCAGGTCTCTTGTGTGGCCTATACATCGTGGACAGTACAAAATTTTCAGAAGGCAGTAGCTGAGTTTGAATATTTATACACATACAGAGGTGGAGCTTCTGCTGAAACAAATTGGAACTTTTGGTGATCTAGGATCCTTTTCCACATGGCAGCAAATAGTTTGTGTGAATCTATCCACAGACCAAACATGTACCTCCAGTTTTCTACAGCACCTTCTATTCCTTATCGTCTTACTGACCTCAACATGAAGGATAGGTTTTTCTTTGATTTTAGTTTCAATAAATATCCCTTGTGTTACACTCAGCCAGTGAGAAACTCAGAAACTTTTGCTTCAGTTGTTTCTTCCCTGGCTCTCTCTAGCAGCCTGATACACTTGACTGATAGCTTGACTTTGTTTCCAGATATGGGTCCTGACCTTAATCCTTGACTTTTTCCATTTCTTTGTCTCACATTTCATTACCCCTTCTTAATGTTATTAAAATATACCAGCTGTAATTAAGTTTTCTTTAAATTTGAGATTTTTATTTTTTGTTCCTTCTGTCATTACTATATAGATATACTCCTGATCACTGTAGAATTCAGATGTCTATTATTTAAAAGAAATATACAAGAAAGTTGGTATAACTTCATGGAGATAACATTCAGGCAAAACTTTCCATGAATACATTCTAGTAAAATATTTGTTGCAGAGGTTTTACTTCAAACAATCTTTATTTAAGCAAGGTTCAGAGAAACAAGCATACAACACTGTATGGTATCAGTGTGCTCTAACAGAGCCTTCTCATCTGTCCTTTGCTCAAAGGTATTCTTTTCTATGAAATATGTAATTGTTTAAGAGCAGAACCTCAAAGTCCAAATATGTCTCTTTTTCTAACAGAAATTTTCAATAAAACACAGTTTTTGTAGCTCTGAAATGCATATTGAATATTTGTGGTAATAAAATTCATGTTTTCTCAATAATTGATATGGTTGAAAGAAAAGGCAGGTTATAGGTTCTCTTTGAACTTTGATTAAAACTATGGAAAACTTAATACTTCAGTAGCATTGTTATGCAAATAGACTTACCCCGGCAATGAACACCTTCATCATACCCATCTGAGCAGTCCAAGACACCATTGCACAGTTGGGAAAAGTGAATACATTTGTTGGCACCAAGGCAAACGATGTGATTCAAGGGACACTTGATTTCTACCTCCTCAGGACCTGAAAAAAAATGTAAAAACAAATAGAGTGATGTGGGTTAGCTTCATTTTTTAAAAAAAAATATTAAAACTGTTAAGCATAAGAAATTACTAGAAGTAATTTACAAAACTACAGAAAATACTACCAGAGGGCAGCTCTGATTCTGAGACATCAAAATTAGTTTATGTGATTAAAAGCCTAATTTTAAAAAGCTGCATAAGAAATGAAATACTGTATATATATTTTTTCAAATAATGCATTAAAAACAAATATTCTTTCTAACACTTAAAAGTAGCATGGACTGAAACCTGGTTGGTTTGAGTCATATTTCTATCTCTTACCCTTAGATAAGTGGACAAAGTGCTTAAACCCTATAAATCTCAATTTCCTCATCTGTGAAATATGTATAATGACAACTTATTGGCAAGATTCTTGTTAGAATTGTATCAGATAACATGAACAAAAATGTTTTAGTGGAATTTAAATGAAGTTGTGACATTCTGGAAGTTATTTTATTTTTAATCTGTTCTTTAGGAATATGAAGACTAGCTATACACTTTTTATATATGGATTCTTTTGTTAAGAAAAAAAAAAGTTTCCTAGCAACAATAATGCAATAGAATTTGCTAAGGAGTGGGAAGGTGATGATAAACAGGGCATACATACTCCTTGAGTTTACCTTCTGGTGGTAACTGTTCTTTATATAATCACCCTTTGTGTTTTTAAAAATATACTTAAATCAGAATACTGAGTCTATTCACAGTGTTCACTGATTCCAAATTTTCATCAAACATCCAAATTGTATATTGTTATATCTAAATTTCAGTTATATAGTTGTAATTCCTAAATCCTTTATATATGTCTATAAGCACTCTCCAAATTCCCCATGATACTTAATCTTGCCCAGCTCTCCCAAACCTAATGTCTAGTCATAGCAATATGACTAAAATAATGTATTTTGTGACATTGATAGTTGTAACAGCCCAGATTCTATAGTCAAACATATTTAGGCTTTAATCACAGTTGTATCAAAACCCATGGGACATCAATTTATTTAATCAACTAAGCATTAATGCTCTCATCTGTAAGTGGAACTGTCAACCGGGTTTATTTCCTAGGGTTGCTGTGAATGTCAACCATTACTGACAGCAAAGCACTGTGAGTGAGATACAGGCTCAGAGGTGGAACTCAGCATGTGTTAATCGTATAACTAAATGTGTTGGTGTGGAGTGGTTAACAGACTCTGGAGCTAACCATCTCTGTATTTTTTCATGTGCATTTATATAATTCCTGATACCATCACTTCTAAATTGAGAAACTTGGGCATGTTATCTGCTATCTCTGTGTTTCACCAGGTTGCTGCAAGGATTATATAAAAAATACTCTTAGCATTTTCCCTGGAAAGAACTAAAGAAGTGTTAGCTGTTACCATAATTAAATAAAGAATGTTGCAACAAGGTGATATGCCTTTTGGTAAGCACTTGCATACCATAACTTTCTTTTCTGATGCAGGCCCCCAAAGAGTGGGGAGGGACGGGGAAAGGACAGCTCAAGAACTGTTGTAAGCCCCAAAAGAAAAAAAAAAAAAAGCTCAAAAAAAGTAAGTTTTACTTTCATTGTTTAGTTCCAACAAAGGAATAACAATAATGAAAAGGTCAATCTAACACATTCGGGGGTATACAAAATTATGAGAATTACAGAAGATAGTGATGTGAGAGAATTAGAAAACAAAGAAAAAACCCAAAATATTATAAAAAAAATAAATAAATAAAAACTGGAGTTGCCAAAATAAGAACTGTTTTTTGAAATGCTTTATCAAATATAAATTACAGTAATATGCGATTTTGTTTGCTGGTAAAGCAGCTTTTAACTTTTTGTGTTTGAGGAATGTAAACAAGTTTTTGATGTAACTGCAATAGCTGAAGTATTGCCACTAACATGTATCACTGTATTTTTTCATGTATACTTATACAAATACTGCTATAAAGGTCTGTTAGTTTTGTCAAACACCTGTCACCACAAAGGCACAACTAATTTTACTGTAATATATCCCTGTAAGTTGAGTTTCAATATCTTAAAACAAAAATGCATGTTTCCATATATGTAAATATAGTACAAATACACAAATTTAAGTCCAATTTATAGGAATAAAAATAAGTGAAACTCTTTGCTGAGAGTTTCTAGCCACTGAATTTGTAAATTAACATGAATCCATTAAAATATATGTATATAAATTACTCTTGAAATGCTGTAAACTTCTATTACCAACAGTCACAAAGTAGATCTTAAAATTAATTGGTCAATTCTTAAAAACTTAAAAACATGCATCCTTGCATAAATGTCAAAGTAATGTTTAGTCCATACATACTCAGATCTCTTTTTAAAAAGTTCCAAAAAATAACCCAGAGAAAGACACTTCATAAACATGGGAGATTTAAACATTTTTGTAGTTAAAGACCAAAAGTGACTCAGTAGTTCTTATAAAAGACAAGATTTTTTAAAATTTTTTTAAGTGATGTGTTTGTTTGTTGGCTCATATGAAGGCATTGCTTTTCATTTCTAAGATTGTCAGGTAACATGAACATGACAGGAGTGAAATGCACATCAGTGTTCAGAAGGAAGGCTCTGCTACTTACAAATTTTGAGAAATACAGAAAAAAAAAAGCGTTTGGATTTTTCAAAGGCAATATTTAGAACTATCCAATTATTCCATTGATAACAATTTGGGAATACAGGGAAATTTGTTTGGAAGAATGAAACAGTTAATGGGCTAACCCCTATAACTTTTGACATTCTTTGACATTATTTCGTCTTGTTTTCTGTCAACACTGGATACCCAGGAAGATAGCTGGGGCACAGCTTGACAAATTTTACCTTAACAAGCCCTTTCCAAATTTTCATATTAAAGCACTCAATAAAATGATATATTTGTAAGTTACACTGAAGTAAATAGTAGAAATTATTTGTAGAAGTTGCCCTAGGCCTTAGCAATTAACCTCAAAAATGAGGAAATCAATATCTCAAATCTCTTTAACCAGTGCTGGGATACTTCAGTTAGAATAATAACACCAGTATTTTGTTGTTCTTTTCTTCTTCTTCTTTTTTTTTTTTTTTAATGGGAATAGAAATGGGGCAGTATGATAAACAGCAACGATCATCTCAGCTAAAATTCCCCCAGAATCCTCACAATAAAGGTATTTACAAGGTGTGATAAAAAAAATACTATAAATTCTGCTGCTGAGTGCCAGTCAACAGAAAGGCAGGGATCCTCCATATGGGAAACAGCACGCGAACTTTAGTAACAGTGTGTGACAAGTTTCAACTTGTTTGGTGCAGTTGGGTGTGAGCTATGGTTGAGAGGTATGTTTTAAAGTGCGTTGTAAATCATCATCCATCATGACAATGCTCCGTGTCATACATCACTTCTGGTATATGGCAATTTCTGTCAAATAAAAACATTACAGTGTGTCCTCATCCACTTTATTCACCACTTCTGGCACCATGCAACTTCTGGCTCTTCCCCAAAGAAAAAATGATTCGGGAACAGTGAGGCAGTCACGCCAGCACAACTAAAGACACTCACAAACTTTCAGAACTGCTTCAGAAAATGGCAAGAACAATGGGATAAGTGTGTTGAAATGAGGGGGGAGAGATGTTTTAAGGGGGATAAATGGGAATGTGGCTTTTATTGTAATATTTTTTTTTTTAATTTAAACTTTCACTGTATGTTTTGGTCACACCTCATAGTTGCTTTGGGGAACAATTCATCCTTGATTACCAAACATTATTTGTGCAATAAAGGCTTATACTATCCCCTAGTGTTCCTTTAGTCTATCCTTTAAATGGACAGAGGAAAACCTGATCACTACTTCTACCCATTTACCTGTGTGACAAGGAGAGGTATGTGATTATGGAAACTGTAGGATTTCCCGAGAATGTGTCAATGTTGCATTAAATGATTCACCTCATGAAGACTTTTAGGCATTCAAAACATTTCACAACCAGAAATCATGTTCTGAACATAGTAAGGAGCAATGTTGCAGGCTCCCTGGTGTACTCAAAGTTATCTCTTTAGTTGTTAAAATCATGTGGATTTGGGGGAACCTGAGAGAGGGACTGAGACAACAGGGTAGCATGTTAAAAATTTCAAAATACTACAAGGACTCTTCAAAATTTCACAAGTATAGTAGTCTTAGTGAAAACAGCAGTTCAGTTTTCAGTAATTCATACTCAGAAAACTGTCCTTCAAATCTAATTTTAGATGACCTGAGTAAGGTAGAAGAATTTGGCAATAATAATTAATTATAAGAAAGAAAATGTCTGTTATTAGGAAGATTTAAAATATATCAAGACAATGGGAGAATATATTTGTGAACGATATATCTGATAAGGGGTTAATATCTAAAATTTATAAAACACTCATGCAACTTAACACCATAAAAAACAAACAACCAAATTAAAAAATGGGCAGAGGAAATGAAGAGACATTTCTCTAAAGAGGACATACAGATGGCCAACAGGCATATGAAAAAAAGTTCAACCTCACTGGTCATTAGGGAAATGCAAATAAAAACCACCATGAGATACCACCTCACTCCAGTCAGAATGGCTATCATCAATAAATCAACAAACAACAAGTGCTGGCGGGGCTGTGGGGAAAAGGGGAGCCTGCTGCACTGTTGGTGGGATTGTAGATTGGTGCAGCCATTATGCAAATCAGTATGGAGATATCTCAAAAACCTAGAAACGGAACTACCCTTTGACCCAGCAATTCCACTCCTAGGTATTTATACTGAAAAACCCAAGACACTAATTGGAAAAAATATATGCACGCCTATGTTCATTGCAGCGCTATTTACAATAGCCGAGACTTGGGAACAATCGAAATGCCCATCGGTAGACAACTGGATTAAGAAACTGTGATAGGGCCGGCCAAGCGGTGCCGTGGTTAAGCGCTGGCTTGGGAAACCAGCGGCCCTGGTTCAGGTCCCACATATGAGGGTCAGTGACACTGCCCTCAAAAAAAAAAAAAAAAAAAAGAAACTGTGATACATTTACACAATGGAGTATTACACAGCTATAAAGAAGAAAGAAATCATACCATTTGCACAGATATGGATGGATCTAGAGAACATTATGTTAAGTGAAATAAGTCAGTCAGAGAAAGACAAATACCATATGATCTCACTTATATGTGGAATCTAAAGAACTGAAAAATGAGCAATGTAAACAGAAATAGTCTTAAAGACACAAAGAAAAAACTGATGATGGAGAAGGGGAAGGGATGCGGCAACACAAACTGATAACTACAATACTACTGCAGAGACAGAAGAGACAGATTAGGGAATCTAATCAGTAAGGTTGTAAATATTTTTTTAGGGGTTTAGAAGGACTCATGTATTTTTAGGGAGACCACTTCATGGATGGTGTAGTGGCCTTACCACTGCACTGTACATCTGAAGCTGCCGCTGAATAATATTATATATGACAACTATAATTTAACACATATATAGTCATGATATGTAGAATATAGTGTGGGGATGGAGTCAATAGACTTGTAATAGATATGTATGATATCGGGGGTGAGGGGGCAGGGGAGTAGGGTGGGGATAGTCACTTTGTAAGGGGTGAAAAAGATAACTATTACACTGTTTTGTACATCTGTAACTAGTAATAATAATAATAATAATAAAGTTTAAAATATATCAAGACAGAGTTGTATTTGTATTTTTTAAAAAATTTATACAGCTATTAGCTGAAATATGATTCATTTTTAAAACTATAACTTTTTTATAAATAAACCTTCTAGGATAAGGTAAGGGTACGTATTCATGTATATGTTTTTGAATGCATAAATTATATTTTATACAGAGAGTAAACATCTTATTTATTCAGTAAAAAGTGGTAAGGGGACACATAAACCTTATCAAATATCTTTTCTGATTAAAGATAATTGAAAGAGTGCATTTTGTGAAAGAGGGGAGATTTTTCCCTATAATGGCAGGTACAGTAAAATATATCTGCTTGTCACTATATTATTATATCTTTGCAGAACCAGCCTCAACCCTCCCCACAAGGTTAACCACTCTACCTTACATTACATCACATCCTACTTTTTAACTTTTGTCCTATCAAGATTTGCTGCTTAGATATATTGCACTTTCCAATGGCTCTAAGTTCTAGGCCTGCAATTTCACCCAATTTCCTTAATCTACACTCAAGGATAAAGTCGCTTTCGCTGGTTGCAAATTCCTTAAGCAGCATCCCTTCTTTCCTATTTTTTTTTTAATTGTTAAACCCCATCAAATATAGACTGGACCTGCATTCACAATTTCTTCTCACTGTAGCCTCTGATTCCAAGGCTGCTGGGCTTCCTTTCACTGAGGCCGCCTTTGTCCCACTAACTGTAAAGCTAGAGGCATATAGGCTCCTCAAAATCCTGACCAGAATTCCTCTCTCTTAGACACACTTTCTGCCATCATTTCTCGTGCTTCTGATACTCTAGTCACACTATCACTGTTGTTGTTGTTATTTACTATATTCTATTAACACATTTGAATTATTTTCACACATGCTGTTTCATAAGCTTGGCTGTCTGGGAAACAGAAACATCTAATACACAGATTAGGTGCTCAATATACAGTCAATGAATACTTAGTTCATTTTTAACTCCTGGCTAATTTCTATTTTTTTAGATATGCCAAAAGTTACCTCTTCCCGCCATCAATACATTCTGAGAATAGATATTACCAATAACCAGTTTCACCCAATGGCTAATCTCAAAACCATAATTAGTTTTAGTAGCTGGCCACAACAAAACCAATTTTTTTTGCCTGATTTCATCAGCTTATTGAAGCTCATTTAACATTATTTACAACTTATTTTCAGTACTCATACTTCATTCAGTGTCATATTTTACATCCCTAAATTACACCAACTCTTTCCACCTCTGAGTTTTTCTATATGTAATATCAACACCCAGAAGTGTAACTTCTCTTTTTCACCCAGCAATATCCTTCATAGATAAGCCCAAACTCTGGTTGCTCCATCAAGTTTTCTTTGTGAGAAATAGGACAAGTAGTGGAAAGGTTATGCAATTTATAGACCAAACCCTTAAACTGGAGTTTTTATCTGCCATTTATTAGTTACCTAAAGCTAAATGAAGTATTTGACCTCACTGAGACTTTTTCCCCCCACATTTGAGAACTGGGTAAAATTATAGTGTCTACCTCACATGATTGTCATAAGAGCAAATGAAATCACTGATTGGGAAACACTCTACAAATGAGAGGTTTTTTTGTAAATGCCATTGAACCCACTTTGTCTATTAACTCATACAGGCATTGTTTATATCATATTTTTATTTTTTTCAATATAAACATCTCTGTATAATTTATGAACTGTACTGATAAATGCTATTTTCCATATACTTCATAAGGTATAAAGCCTTTCATTTACTTATATTTTGCCCCTTCCTCTTTACTATATAAAGCAGAATGTAGGAATAAGAAACATATTGATTACTAGTTGATATAAAATCAAGTAAAAAATAATTTGGTATCCCCAATTATCACCAAAATGCATAAAATGCCTTCAAAATTCAAAAATTTTAAATTATGCTGTTTCTAGATTTGATTTGATTGTACATGTCTATTTATTTACACAATTGAAATTTAGTTATAATTGAAGAATAATTTGTAAATCAGCTTCTGGTAAAGCCTACTATTGTATTAAAAAAATTCTCAGGAATATAAGGACAATTTCTATTGATAGGTTACCTTATAATAATTAGCTTTTAAATATTGAATCCTGTGGAGAGTTTCTATTCATTAAATTGAAGATCCCATGATTTTTAAGAATTTCTGAAAATTGCCTTAAAAAATTAACTTTCCTTAAGTCACTTAAAAATAACTTTTTAGTGTTATTATAAGGAAATGATATATTAAGATTTCTGGAGCATCATTAACTTGATAGAAAATGCTTAATCTTTTCTATCTTTGTGGTTTCTTTCTTCCTTCCTTCCTTCCTTTCTTTCTTTTCTTTTTCTTTCTTTCTTAAGAATAATTTTCCACACAATTGATTTGGTTTCCTGGAAAGACTACAGTCATGTGTTAAAAGGAAAGGCAATTCCTACACAATTAATTATATGGAAATATTGCATTATGACACCTATTGTAATTCTCACAGTTGAGAAATATAGTTACAGCAATATGGACCATTTCTGAAAATGATAAAGCATGTAAAGCACATTATTTACTCCATGTTGTTTAGAAAAATTAGTGTATAACATAAATATATTCAATATCATACATCTATTTAACATTAAACATAACATTGGATCACATAATACAACTTTAGAGAAATAATACAACTTTCCTATACTTTATATAAATAATACAACTTTCCTATAACTGTGTTTATTTAATCTGATACTGTTCTATTTTGAAGCACAGTTTACTTTCCCACATGAGCTATTTCACCTGACAAACTCCTTTAAGTGGAAAAAATGAAAGAAATTTATGGTATTTCAAAGAAAATTAAAATTGGATTTATGAGTTTCAACTTTTAAATAAAACAATATTAGCTGATATCATTTGTTAGAGTAATCTATAGGCTTACACTTGAGGATACAGCAATATGAATAAGAACCTCTAAAGACACATGTGCACTCAGTCTAATAGTAACTCACTCAAATTAAATATTTTTTACATAAAATAGTTTCCAGTAATGCCCAGTGTGTTTATATATTTCAAATGGATGTTATGAAGATTTAAGAATGGGAAGAGATGTAAAGGTGATTGCTTTGGTCCGGCTGCACTGCCCTTAAGCCATTTGTGACACCTGTCCTATTTTTAAAGGCTCTGGGGAAGGAGATTTTACAGCTTTCATAACTTGTTCCAAAGTTTAAAAATCCTTTTTCTTTAGTAAGACTCTTTTACTTAAGAAAACCTTCTGGTCCACATCAAGAAATATATTAAAATAGAGAGCAGTATATTTATTTGTGTGTGTGTGTGTGTGTGTGTGTGTGTGTGTGTATGCATGTGGATGTATTCTGCTAACTTTAGAACATATGAAGTGAATTTTATCAGTTTAATTCACTGTTAGCATCTGAATCACACAAATATAGGTTATGTCATAACATTCTCTTGTACCGACACTATAAATATTTAGAACACAGTCAAAATTGGCAAGTGAAAATTATTGTAGGGAGAAAGCAAAAGTATCATTGTTATTAATTATAGCTTTAGAACCAAGAATTGTATCAGGCCAATGGACTATCTTGCTTTCTGACCTTCCTTTTAAGGGAAAATAGATAAGAAAATAAAGAAAATAACTATTTTATAGTAACTGCCATTGCAGCATTGCCATTCATTAAACCTGATTGCTAGATTACCCCACTCTCTCTTTGTCCTAAAGGTCTAGAAACTGCTTTTTCTCTTCCTCCATCTCAGTTAAAATGCACCTGTATACTTTATTAAGAGGTCTGTTCGTTGCTAGCCAAATTGATAAGCTAGGTGTTATCTCTTACAGATAAAGCATTTGCACTTAAACAACATACTTACAGAAACAATGGGTTAACTCTAAAGATTGAAATTTTAGGCCCTCTGTGAAAATGACAAAGGTACTTTTGTTTGAGAGAATGGGGTGCTTTGATATTCATGTCACACTTCTTGGTGGCAATTTTGTTGATTTCTAAAATTGGCTCTTAAATCTCTTTTTAAAGGAATATATATATATATATATATATATATATATATATATATATATATATAAATATATATATATAAAATCAATGAACCAGGAAGAAGATACCTATTTTCAATTTGCAAAAATCCTAATGAGTCCTCAAGAAGTAAAACATGTATTCAAGTCATTTTTTAAAATTTTTCTGTAAGGAAAAGATTTACCCAATTTGCAGATCAAAGAACTAAGGAAGCAGAAGATGTAATATTCCATTTGGGAGTATCTTTCTTCTGAAATACAGGATAGAATATATGTGTTTCATCTCTAAGTCAACCCTTTTTTCTCATGTTCTCTGGGGTTATTTTACCTATTGTAACCCATGGATACTCGTGATTGCAGTTCTAGAGTTCAGGGAAACGTGGGAAGCATATCCAATTTGAAGCAGAGATGACCCCCTGGTAGGAAGAATGCTAAAAGACTGATACTTGACAGAAAAAGACAAGCCAAAATCAGATAGAGCCACACATCTCCCAGAGAAAAGGGTACTGCAACAAAGGGACAATGAGTGGGAGCAGACAACTAGTTCATCCACATGGCAGGGCAGCTGAGAGTCACTCAATCCTTGATTCCACAAATATGTTAGAAATTACTTCAGAGCCAAACTGTGCACACAGAGGCATTGTTGTTGCCACTCTTTGTCGTCATACTGCCTGCCTATCTGCCTTCATGCACCTTTCCATAAAGACAGATCATTACTTCAATATTATGCTTACTGTATATATCCCTATTTGACCCCCCAAATGATGGCTGGTTAGTCAGTGATGGGTAAGATTCTTCAAGGCAGGGAGTGGGGGCAACCTAAGCCAGACACAGTCGCATGGGTGCGAGTGGGTGCCATAGGAGGAATTACGAGTTGACAGAAATAGGGCATAGACCCTTTGCTTCAGGTGGCAGCCAGCATGTGAAATGACCTATTGATATAATAATATCTGTCCTCCCTGCATCTTTATCAGTAAGACTTGGCAGAGGAAGTTTCTGTCTCTTAGGAGGTGCATGACAATAACCACATGGGACCCTGGGTAATGGCAGCTTACAGATGTGGGTGATTTGGCACTGAGCTGTTTTCAGGTGTGAGACACACAGATGGCAGAAAGATGCATTGATCTTTTCTTCTTTGTGAGATAATAAAAGAAGCAGTCAGGTCTGATTCGGGGCTCAATCTACGAGGCTGCGGTCCCCTGGTCCGAACTGCATTTTTCTCTTATTTGTGTCTCTCTGTCTCTTTCTTAACCTTTTGCCATCCCTTCTCCACTCCCACTGCTCTGTCGTGCAGGGCACGATAACTC
Organism: Aselliscus stoliczkanus; assembly: GCA_033961575.1. Taxonomy (NCBI): domain Eukaryota; kingdom Metazoa; phylum Chordata; class Mammalia; order Chiroptera; family Hipposideridae; genus Aselliscus; species Aselliscus stoliczkanus. The sequence goes on from CM066731.1 coordinate 96,647,784, forward strand.
TTAAGGGAGATTTTTTGGGTTTTTTTTGTTTTTGTTTTTGTTTTAGAAGGCAATGTCACTGGCCCTCATATGTGGGATCTGAACCAGGGCCGCTGGCATCCCAAGCCAGCTCTTAACCACCGCACCACTCGGCCAGCCCATGGTTTTTGTTTTTTGATAATATATAAAAAGGATATTATTTTTTTCTAGTCTCTGTCCCTATAGGCTAAGATAATAAAAAGTTGGATGTTTTTTAAGGTCTAAAAAACAAAAACAGGTTAATGTCAGGTGACTAATGGAAGAAAGGACTTTGGTGCTGTGTTGCCCAAATGATAATAGTCAAAGGTTAAAGGATTTCTAAGTATATAAATCATTACCCAAGCCCTTGGAAGATATTCTTTAACTTTCTCCCCTGAAAATGGTAACAAAACCAACATTTGATGACTACATTTACCAGAAACCAAAAGTAGTAAATACAATGTCTCTATACTCTTGTTTTCAGAACAAATAAGAATGACTTTAAGGATACACTGGATGACAAGTCTAATTTCGTATCCAATTATTTCTTCACCATAATTTAAACAACATAAAAGCAACTCCACAAAAACTGGAGAATTTTTTTTTTTTTTTTTTTTAGTTTTGTAGGGCTCACTTAAGATGATATTAAATTATATATACTTCCTTATAAAGAAAACTGTGATTTAGGGAGAAGATTGTCCCATAAGCCTTGGTCAAACAACATGGATTCACTGTGATATATAAAGACAATGAGTAAAATGATCTTTTCTGATTCCATGGGTACAATTATCCAAATAAAAGCTACTTAATAGGAGTTATTCATTTATTATTCCATTTGGGAAAAAAAAAACTGATATTAGCTTGGATTGAATGGAACAGAGGAAAATGGAAAACAGAGTAGAGGAAAATGTGATTTTGAAAAATGATTCTATGCTGTATATGAAACAAATAATTGTCTGAGAAAACTGATTAGCATACAAATGTTTTTACAGTGAGAGGGACTAGCTAGTGCGTGTATAGTTAATCATCTTTCAATGGAGGAACCATGTTGCGAGCCATGGTGATTCTTATATAAATCAATTTATACTTGAGAGGAAGATAGAATCTTAAACAGCCCAATTTAAAAATCAGAGGTTGGTACCGACATTCTTAAATATAACAGTCCTGAATCATTTGTAGAGTGTTTACATTGTGTATTGCAGATCAAACTTAAAATATTATTGATGAAAGAAATTCTTCAAAATTTAATTTTTTATGCTTTCAAAATGATGTTAACTCTGAAAATGATTCTATGATTCACTTTTAATGAAAACAAATACTCCTCTATTGCATTCTGTAAAAGTAGCATTATATTCATAGGATGATTGCTGTTTATTGAGTACTTTCTATGTTCCAGGCTCTGTGGTAAGCACATAATGCCCATTATCTTATTAAATACATACAAGAACATTCTGAATTAGGTATTATAATCGCTATTATATAGATGAGGAAATTGTGGTTTGTAGAAGTTAAATATCTTCTTCAAGGTTACAGAGTTGTAATGCTATTATTTGAATTCACGTCTTTTATATCTTCAAAACCTGGTTTCTTTACAACTGTGTTATATTATCCTATAATTTCAATCCCGTGTTTCAAAAAACAAACAAGGCAATGAAGCCTAATCATGTGTCTCTGTATTTTTTTTTCTCCTCTCTTTCTCTCTCTCTCTCTTCGTTAAGCAGATTACAGAAGGACTTGAGAAAAGGGGAAAAAAATCATGTTTAGAAGTCAAGGTTGTGAAACCATGGTATGTCAATACCAGAACAGCTTTTATAGTCGGGTGTGATACCTGAATATTTAACAACAGATGAAATGCACTACACATAATATGACTTCTACTATAAATTGTGTTTAGAGGAATCTGTATTGTGTATTTTTTAGCGAATTCTAACTATGAACATGGTTCACATATCTTTTTCATTGATGACTGAATACTTAACTCTATTTTTCTAGGTTCTCCCCAGTACATACAAAAGTTTTTTCAGTGGTATGTATTGCTAAGGTAAAGTTCAAATCTTCTAATGTGCAACCACCGGAACCATAGCACAAAACCGTCTTTTAATTATTTAAATCAGTGTTTCACCATGGGCTTATTTACATGTTGGTGGGGCAGACTGGCCACATGTCAGTCATTACTTCCTCCTGGTCAAGTCCTGCTACTTCTGCCACTTGGCACAACTTTAGTGCCTGGTTTCCTTGGTAGGCTGGAGCCAAGCATGAAGGATGCCAACATCACAGGTTCAAACACAACATGGTACAATTATCTGCCTTTCTGTTTTTCAGCCACAGATTTTAACTCTTAACATCTGCCACTCCCGTATTCTCTTCATGGGAGAACTGACACAGGGCAAGTTAGCATCTTTGAAACAATACAAATCCCTAAAAAGAAGAATTGATACCGCTTATGATTCAATTGCATATTTAAAAATGCAAAGCCTTAGCCAGACTTGAATTTGAGATCAATGTGCCAAGACTAAGCACTCAGTCAGATTCTCCATGGGAGACCTTGTGTGGAATCATTACAGGGCCTTTGAGTTCTCATGCAACTGCTTCAGCTCATTAAGTAACACCTTGGCTCTCCTGTTCTAAACAGAGCTGAATTTCTTCAGTTTATGTGAATAATTAAATGACTGCTAAACAAACAGCATTTGGTGAATAGTGAATCAGCAAAAGAAGTTTCTCTTTTATCATGGAAATCATTTACTGGCAGTAGCTACTTTTCTCAAAATTCTATAAAGCAACTACTCTTTAAACAGCATACTGGATTACACTGAATAAAAGGAGAATATGAAAAAAAATGTGATTGAGATTGAAACACACATAAATAGTAACATACAGAACCATAACATTACTAATAATGTTAATGAAACAAATCCTCTAAATGATATATGAGTAGTCTGAAAAAAGTAATGAACTAGCAAAATCCTGTTATTTGGATACAAGAGAGGACTTCCTTATATTTATGGATAATTCTAATGATATATAAAATTGTAATACCCTCAGGAATTGAAGGAAAACAAAAGAGCAACAAGAGAATAAATGTTTGATTATCCATATTAAGGATTATGATAAAGATGGAAAGATAAATGAAACTCATCCAACACAGGTAACCTTTTTTACTTGATCACTGTATTCTGTATGAGCAACTCCAAGGCTGGTCAAATTTACACTGAAGTCTGCTCTACAATAAACACCATTATAGCATGGTTTTAGTGAGTCTCACCCCTTCTACTACATCTTTTTATTAGACATTTTTGCAAAGAAAACCACTGATGTATTTTTGTTGCATCTGGCCTTTCTAACTCTTCATACCAATAGAAATGACAGAAAAAATGGTCAATGGGACCTAAAACAAGAAGGAGGAGGAAAAGAAAAGGTCAACAGAAATGTGCAGAATGGCAATTCTGGGTAACAGAACTGACCCAGATTCTATCTGGTCCTAAATTTATAACATGGCTTTTGAAACTGGTGTTTTCTATAGAAGTTTGAACAGGTACATGTAGATGAAAAATTTCCAAAAGCACAGTATATATTTTCCCTTTTTAAATTTAATATTTATTGTATAAATGAATTCCAAATAATCCATTTGTTAATTCGATATATTTACCAGATAGAATCAATGTGAAACCTCATTGAAGAGGAACCTTTGCAGAACTGCACACATGCATATACACACACATATACATATTTTCAGCTTCACCTATGTTCTCATTATGGTGCTATAAGATGAAGTTGATAATGACCATAATTAAGGTAACATAGCACAGTATTTAATATAGAAAGCGCATCCATAGAATATCTTTAAGAATGCTTCTTTTATATGTAAATTTGTCATGACAGTGCTGTGTTTACTTAAAAATGGATACTAAAATGTTTCTTAAATGTACAAGCAAAAAATTACCCTAGGATAGTGTCGACACTTTAATGTTTTATGCCAGAGTGCATGAAGGATTCCATCTTCTTTGATGTTACTCAACCTATTTCCACATTTTGCTACTCTGATCTATTTTTTTATGGATTATGGCTCTCATTAACATTTACCCACATTTTATACTAAACATTTCTCAGAGTCATACTACATATTCTAAGACAATGCTTCAAACTTAAATGTACGTGGAAATTACCTAGGGAACTTCTGAAAGTACAATTTTGATTCAGTGGTCTTAGCTGAACTTCTGTACTATTGAGGCTGCCAGGTGAGGCCACTGCTGCTACTGCACAGATCACACTGTGAGTAGCAATGTTCTAACACCTCCAAAAATGGATTTGAAATCCAATGTGCATTGTCTGGAAATGTACTTACTGAAGTGGAGACAAATGGAGCACGTAGTTTCATTCAACCACAAATTAAACAAAAAAACAAAATGCTATTTAAGAAAGGCCAGAAGAACATAATTTTAAAGATTTTATTCATATTAATATATTAACACATTCTAGAAATGCTAATCTACAGCAAATTCTTATGAAAGATTTTGTCTTTGGGACAGCATATGCATTCATATCTGCATCAAAATCTTATAAACATTATCCCAGGATCTCATACTGTCAAAGAAAACTAAGATAAAGTCATGCATTACAGAAAAGGATATTAGATATAAAATGTGAGATATTATGCAAAAAGTTCATGTTTTCTGTGATTTGGTTTTAGAAACTGAGAATTGATCATGTGAAAGTACAAAGGAAGAACTGATTACATGATGTCAGATCTGACAGCGTGGTTAAGACTGTATTAGTCACTTCTCAATTTATTGCATATGATAAATCACGGATAAACAGCCTTAACATCTGTGAGTCAGAACTCGAGACCCTAGAAATAGTGAGGCAGAAGACCAAGTTCCATTTTATTTGCAACTCCTATGTACAATATAAATATATAAATAAATCAATGTACACACATATGATATCTCCCTGCTTATTTTCCTTCTGCATCCTACCTCCATTTCCTCCCTTAATTTCTCAAAGTTTACTTCTGGGAAAGTTCAAACGCTTGTTTAGGTTTCTGGTAAACTGATACCAATGATGTTGAAATACTTTATGCAGACCATTTACCATCTCTGCTCTGCTACTGCAATTTGATTACATCACTACCACTGCATGTAGTAACATGATAGTTATTTCAAATTTCTTCAATTTTCAATTAAGTTATTAGAGAGACCTAGTCTGAATTCACCTGGTATCCTAGTTTAAAGCTATAAAATGACCTAGATTAATGCATTAAGAAATTGTGGGGTTTTCTCTTAGCCATGTATTAATGTGAAGTGAGGGAAGGGGGATGGAGTAAGTAGTAAGGAGATAATAGAAGAAAAAGCACTGCAGTGTGATTTCTATTTGGCCAACTTCTCTACTTTTGCTTAAGACTGAATTGCTATAAAGATGCTTAAAGAATAAAGTAAGGGGCCCGCTGAGAGGCTCAGTTGGTTAAGAGTTGGCTTGGGAGTGTGAGCTCTGAGCAGCAGGGCCGCTGGTTTGGATCCCACATGGGGGCCAGTGACTCTGCACCCTCTACAGCTAAGATGGTGAACAACAGCTTGATCTGGAGCTGGGCTGTTGTGAGTTGCCAGCAAAGGCATAGGCTGAAGTGGGACTGCAGTGGGCTGCCATGGCTACCGTGGGTGACTGGCAGCCAGCTTGAGCAGCAGACAGCTGTGAGAGCTGCTGTGAACTGCTGTGAGTAGCCATCTAGAGGCTGGCAACTGACTGCCTCAGCTGGGAAGAGCACAATGATAATAACAACTTGGGCCAGTGAAACAACGTCCTCCACAACAAGACTGAAGAACAAAAGGACAGCAACTTGTCTGTTGCCCTTCCCTGATTCCCCAACGCTGTTCCCTCTCCCCCCATTCCCCAATTAAAAAAAAAAAAAATCAAGTAAGTTATGCCCAAGCCTGAGTGCTAGTGCAAATCTACTGAACAAACTGCAAAACACTGAAGACGGAAAATGTTAGGAACCATTTTGTGTTTTTAAAAATTGGCATTGCATAATTACAAGTATTCTACTTCTAAGGTATTTAACTTAAATTTTAACTTTTATAAAAACAACAAAATAAAAAATTAACCTTTAGGAAGCAAATTTATTCTGTTTGTTTTAAGAAATGTCGCTAAAAGGGAAAATAGCCTAATACAGTAGTATAAGAAAATGTAAAATTATTCAAAATTTATTCTAAGTATTGTAACTTTTCAAAAGAACATCTCTACATGCTTAAAATTTTTGGTTTCATGCATTTGAAAAATAGGAAATGTTGAATATCTCAGAACCAAACATACCTGTATAACATTATTTGATGCTAAGATACTATAAAGCACCAAAAAAAGGGGCATAATTTATGACCCAGTAAAACACAGCCATTAAATGGCTTAAATAGCTATCAAGGGATAGTAGAATAACATACAATTCTCTTTTTAAGTAGGAATTTTTTGTTAATCTAAAATTAATATCTTCATCTATAGCACTATAAGAACTTGTTCTGTGTATAAAGTTCTACTGAGGAATGAAAGTCCCACACGTCTAAAATCCATCAATCTGTTGGGTAACATTCTGAGTAATATAGCTTCATAGGCTACAATTCTGGACCCTTTTTCTTCAAGACATTTTTTGATGTGAGCTTTAGGTCACTGTCATTTTGAAATATAAATCCTCTTTACATTTCCTACCTGGTAAAATAACTTTTCACAATTGTATCCCTTTATATCCTTCACTATCTATTATGGCATCAGTGAAACTGTTGAGAAAATAAATTTTACCAAGGATTGTCCCTCAAAACAAGTCAAAATCACGCCCCTATCCCACAAACCCCATCCCATAAAACAGCTGCTTCCTAGCTGGCCCTTAAAGCAACCACATAATGGCCCATATTTTTTAGTCATTCCAGAAAAAGCATGGTACAAACAGACTACACCTTCAAAGCACTCCAAAGTTAACCACTTCCCACAGATATGTGGCTAATGTCTGCCACAGGCATTTTTTTGTGTGATATCTACCTTTGACTAAAAACTCTACTGTATGTGGTTTTGTTGTAAATATGTCTAAAATTTAGTTTTGGCTTCTACAAAGTTGGCCTTGGCTTAGGCAAATACCAACTCCAGTCTTTTGTATCCAGGCTCTAATTTCCTCAGGACCTGAGTAAAGTAGTCATAAGTTCCATTGCCAAAAACGTCTCCTTAACGTCTTTATGTCTCTGCTCTGGTCTGAGAAACTAGAGAAGATACCATATTGTTTAATTCAGAAGAGATGCTTTCCTTTGATAATGATATAATTGATAGTCATGGAATGCTTCCCATACAAAAGATTCTAAACCCTTTGGAATTAGCTCATCATTCTGATCAATCTTAGGGGACATACTTACTATTCCCATTTTAAAGGTCAGGAAACAGGAATCCAGGAGATAAATAGCTTATACGAAACCATAGCTATTATTTTGTGAAATCAGAACTTAAACTCAGACAGTTTGGCTTCAGGACCCACATAACTACTCAGTATGCTCTATTGCCAATTAAACTAAATTAGCAGAGTAGACTCCCTTCCTGTAACACTTACCCCAATTATTAGTTCACATCTCGCCTGTCTGCTCCTTTTCATTTTGTATCCTTTGTATTCTCTCTTAATTCCTACTTTAAAAAATTTTCCCCTTTTCTCTTCCTCATTGAAAGCTTTTTTGTATTTTAGTTTTATTTAAATATACTTGACATATAACACTATTAGTTTAGCTTTACAACATAAATATATATATATATAATGATTATCACAATAAGTTAGTTAATATCAATCATCTCATATACTTACAAATATGTTTCTTGTGATAAGAATTTTTAAGATTTACTCACTTAGAAACTTAGAAATATACGGTATAGTGTTGTTAACTATAGTCACCATGCTGTATATTACATCCCAAAACATATTCACCTTATAACTGGAAGTTGAAGTTTGCTCTTTTTCACCATTTTCATCTATTTCATCACCCCAAATGCCCACTTCTGCCAATCACCAAGCTGCCCTCTGTATCTATGAGTTAGTCTTTTTGTTTTAGAATCCACATATAAGTGAGATTGTACAGTATTTGTTCCTCTCTGTCTGATTTATTGCACTTAACATAATGCCCTGAAAGTTCATCCATGTTTTCCAAAATGGAAGGTTCTGAAAGGTCTGAGTTGGACTCTGTGCAACATATCATGATAATCATTAATTTAAATGAGGATTCAGATGTCACATGTTTAAAGTTCACAGAGAAATGAAGCTTCGGAACATAACTAATATTTGGGTTTTTAAACAGGGAAACAGGAAAAAGTAAACAACAATAATATGAAGTTCCATATGGAATACAATATATACAATTTGGTTTTCAGCATTCAACATTAGGCTGCCTTAATAGATGTGTATTTTTAATATAATTTTAGGTTTTTTTCTGTTATTAGGAGAGATAAAGCTATTGAGATAAAACTTTAGAACATCTTTAGAGTATTAGGTAATATATTAGAAAATACCAGCAAATATTTTTTTCATTCCATAGAAGGAAAACAAAGTGAATGGAATTTGGAAATTATGTTTTTAAGTGTATGGTTGAAAAATGGAGAAATATTTTCCTGCAGACGAGAAGTAAGGCTAGGAAGGATATTGTCAAGGGGATTATTGAAGGAAGATTATTATTGTATGAAGATTTCATAATAGAGGAGCATTTAAGTTAGAGATTTCTCCAGAATTTCAAAAGAAAGAAGTTTCTGAACCACATAAGAAAAGAGTAACAAGTAGATCTAAATAACAAGGGCATCAGTAGTATCATGAGGGAAGGAACTTATTTTTTCTAGATAAATACCTGGAGAGAGGAGTCTCATCCTTAAGGACAGTCTAGATGTAATTCCTCTATTGCTTTATACATAAAGAAGAAGATAACTACCGCTCCTTCCAACAATAGGATTCTGAGACCTTCTATTTTCTTCTTGTGTTCTTTGTTTTTTTACATTGTTTGCTCTTTTCTTTGCTATTTTTTCCTGTTTCTTACAGATGATATACTTACATAAAATAATTTAACCAATCATTCTAAATCACCCTCCTTTTCAGATAACAGTAAACCATGTTTATTAATAAATTTCCTAGGAGTAATATGGCTTCTTACAAAGTTGACGATTATCTACTTTATTCCCTTTCTTTTTCCACAGAAAAAATATTCCTTTCTCATTAAAGAAACTTTATTTTTCTTTGATATTGGTGAAGTGTGAGAATTTCATACATTTTGTTTCATATATTTTATTTTTATTATAATGAACTGATAAATTCAAGATATAAAAATAGGTGCATATGGCAAAACTCAATGTTAATCAATAACATATCACTTTCATGAATTCTGAGTGCATGAGAGGTAAAATAATAATATATATTACATGGAAAAAACGCAATAGTCTTTAAATAGTTTCCAGTGTCCAATCGAACAGTTGTCATTGATTCTGGCTTATATGTAAAATGCTACAGTATAATTAAGTCATTTTAGACTTTGAAGTTAATGACCTAGGCAAATTAAATTGGAGGAGGTAAGTTACAACTTTTTATTATTGTCATTGAAGTTGTAGTGCTGGTAGCTAGAAAAACATGTGTGCAAAATTAGCATTGAAATTAGTGGTGAGCTGCTATACACAAATGAAGCTATACACTGTAATTACCAATCATGATATAGTCATGACAAAGATCTAAAAGAAATAAGCATTGTATAGAGTAATATAAAAAGATATAAGGTTTGAAAACTTTGGCTGTCTCTAAAAGTGAATTATTCCCTGCCTTATGGCCTGTTAGAAATAGTTACAGACCTGGAGTCAGATGCCAATGCTTGGCTCTAGCACTCCGCAACTGTATGAATCTAAGAAAGTCATTTAGACAACCTAGTCTCATTCTACTATCTGTTAAATGTCAGCAAAGCAGGGACAGAGACAAGCAGCAGTCTAATTTTACAGTCTAACCTATGAAGATTAAAGTTATTAACAGATATGAAATACCTAAATACCTAATACCTAAATACCCTAAACAAACATACCATTTGATTACTCTAGTCAAGTAGTAGATCTGCCTTGTTGGGGAGTTCATTTCAACATAGTCCATACCTTAGTTGAGAAAAATTATCAATTTGGGGGTTATTTTTCAAATATTCTATAAGAATCAATATACTTCTAAATTAATACAAAGCAGAGGCAAGAGAATAAGCCTAGAGTCTCCCCAAGGAGAAGAAAAGTAGTTTTGTTGTATTTTATACAATAAGGCTGATATTCTAATATTTTGGTTACCTTTAACTAACTGAAGGAATTCCTCAAGTTTTAGGTATTTGTTTTTCATTAATATTTCTAGCTTAACCTCTAATTTTTTTTATTAAAATATTACGGCATACTTGAGAGCTAACGAAATCAACTGATTTAAATTAAAATGTTATTTCTCATGGGAATATATAAATAGGGACAAATAGGTAGATAATATAATATATGAAATATCACTATTAAAAAATTACCTTATAAGAAAATATTTTACTAGCATTGTTAAAAATAGAATAGTGAGATTTCAAAATCATGAAGCTTATTATGGTCAACTTAATTTAAAAGTTAATTTTTAAATCCTTAAGGCTATTCTGCATCTTCCTGGTAGTACCATAAATAGGGACTAACCATATGACTGATTTTCTTGAACCCCAATCTTTTAATGCATATAAACAGAAGAACAGCAATTATGGCTTTTACCTGAAACAGAAAAAAAAAAGTAGTTTATTTTCCTATGTGTACGTATACTTTATTTTAAATATATATATATATATATATATATATATATATATATATATATATATGTTTCGTCTAGTCTGGAAACCTGTATACAACTGGCAAAGTTTTCCTTAATGACTCTGATATTCAACATACATCCAACATTTGATGACATAAGAAATCTCAAATTCAACTACTGATTGCCAAGTTTGAATTTAAACCTGGTGTATTACTGATAGTTAAAAAAATAATAATGCAGTTGGGTATGAAAATCCTACCTGTACGTAGAGTGCAGTAATAACACACAGTAGAATTATAGCTTTATTTATAATTTTATCTTAAAATTATAAATAATTTATGATTTGCACTGTACAGCAAAATCGTCTCTCTCACCTTAACCCCTTACCACACTTGTAAAGTGAGATCCTTACTCCATACCTCTTATTAGATGTAACGTACTGAAACACTTATCTAAATATGAATGAGTTCTTCATTTGCTTTTCTTCCCCCAAGTAGCACTCAGAGCTGGAGAACAGGCATGTCAAAGGGTGTACGAAGGAAGAGAGATAATGCTTAAAGCAAACTCTGACGTGTTGAACGTTTTGAAAAGAGGAAAAACTAATAAGCAAAATATAATGCTGATCAATATATTTAGGCATTCAGGCACATCTTAACACTAAATACTTCATGTGCACATAGAAATAAATTACATTTTTTTCATAAGGCCATTAGCTACAAAAATGACCTTGGAAACAATTTAGGCTATTGGATTTCTGCCAATTCTAAGTAGTATCTAATAAATTAATAATAATCCTGGTTGAGCCGGACGAGTGGCATGGTGGTTAAGCACTGGCTTGGGAAGCCAGCGGCCCCAGTTCGGATCCCACATATGAGGGCCAGTGACACTGCCCTCAAAACAAAACAAAACAAAAAAAACAATAATAATAATAATCCTGGTGACTGGCACATCCAAAGGAAAGATATTGTTTGATAAATACTTTCTGCTTGCTGGAAAACTCATATTTATTATAGATAATTCCCCAGGGGCTTCATATTAATTAAGCCTACTTTGGAAAATTAATTGGCTTATTTACACTACTGTGATTTTTAAAGACTGTAAGTTCCTCAAGGGCAGGGGAAATGCTTAACCATTTTTCATCACTAGTGGCTAGCACAGGATGTAAAATATTCACCCATTAAATAAGAACAAATAAATTTAGTAAATCATTGTTGAGTATGTAATTGATTTATACCTCTGATTGGTAGTTAGATCCCATTGAAGGTAGAGGATAAGTTTACTGTTTGAAATGACTCCATAAAACATATAGCCCTATACTGATTGATAGCATCACTTATGTTTATAAATACTAACAATAATCGATAATTTGCAAATGAGAGTTACAACCAGTGGATAAACTTTAATAAGTCAAAGTTAGTAAACAAGCCAACTCTTTGCATCTTGTCTGCAAAAACAAGGTGTTACCAGATGGGAGGTGGTTGTCAGTAAATCTGTAAAACAAGTGCCTCTAAAGCAAGAATCTGCCCCACACTCTTATCTCTAGTGGTTCAAGAATACTCTGCATCCTTTGACACTGAATCTGCACTGTGGAAACAGATGCCTTGGTCCTGGCAACCCATTATGGTAGCTCCTAGCAACAGGTGGCTATTTAAGCTGAAATTAAAGTGAAGTTAAATTAAAGATTTAGTTCTTCACTCTCAATAGCCACATTTCAAATGATCTATAGCCAAAATGCCTAGTAGCTAATATTTTGGACAATGCAGATACAGAAAATTTACCTCATCATAAAGCTTTTTTGGACAATGTTGAATTAGACCAAAGGTTTAAAATTACTTGTACTAGTGGCACAATTTTTGAATAATAGAATTATTATTGTCATGTTTAAGACTAAAATCCTTTACTCTTACCCTCTCTCCTTCAAGAGTAATGTAAATACACTCACTATTATTATACTAATGCAATATAACAATTCCTCTCAGAGTCTATAAAAGCTCCATTGGCTATCACCTATTCTTTTACTTTCATTTCAGCACTACTCTTTTACCCTTCTTATAAGAACCATTCGTATAAGAACCATTCTTATATATTCATATGATAATATTTGTAAGTTCCAGTGAACTCTTTTTTTCCTACCCTGATGTTATGCTAGACTTCTTACTTCCTTCTCAGGGTAGCATATTTTTGTATCTGTTCAACTCAAATATATATTTGCCACAACAGTATGTAAACTTGCTTATTAAGGTGTGTACCTTAAATACATTATACCGATCAGTTAAAGTTGATCCCATACCGTGAAATGTTTACAGTGAAAGTGTCACTGAAATCTACTGAATGAAAAATATTGCAGTTTTCATAACTTTATAACAAAAGCGACTGAAATCATTCAACACATACCCTTCATGTTAATTAATATTAATATTCTGTCCTCACCAAGCAAAATTGCAATTGTATCCTAGTTTTCTGTTATAAAACAAGTTTATAAATGGAAAATATGTGCTAATCAGCTGCTAAACATAATTAGTGGATATTTGTTTTATGCAAATTAGTAACATTCTGCTCTGTAGGCAGATTTTGCTCAAGATTATTAGGTGGGCTAATTCCTAAAGAACTCACCTGTGTTCGCTGAATGTTCTAACACTATCAAAACATTGTGCTCTCATGAAGCTTTGTCTGAGCATTCTATCAGGTTCTTTATATATTTATTGCCTGTTTAATTGCAGTCTACAGAGTGAACCTGTGGCTGCTAAAACTCAGGGCACATTTGCAAGGAATACTAAGTACATAATACAGCGATACCATTTTATTGAGCACTCTCTATGTACCAACCTCTGTCTTTAACCAGAAGAAAATTCTGATTCCCGAACTTCTAGAACATTGCCCTGCCTGCTAAAGACCACATCCTAACCTAGCTGCTTGAGAAGGGTGACATTCCTAGTTATACTGATAGAACTTCATAATCATTTGTCATTATGATTAGAGAGAAAAGTCCCTTAGTCTGCAGAGAAGGCTCAAAATGGTAATATCATTTCACTTTGGAAAGACAGACATAAAAGCTTTGTTAATGGATTTCTTTCTGATTTAATACAACATATTAAAAGCAGGACTTGTGACTCGAAAAAGAATTGAATGCTGTTTTGTGAAGATGGCAATTCATCATTAGTTATAAGAAGTGTATTTGTAATTTGAAGTTTTAATTTAATTAGTGTCACACAATTGAAGGCTGCCTTGTGTCAACTGTTGTAATGACACAATATCTGTTCCTTCTACAGTGGAAGTTGCTAACAAGCATTTCAAGGGGAACAAAATGATAATGAAAGAACAAAGGAAGTGTTAATTACCTATGCAATTAAACTGTCTCATATGAGCACTAGTGTAACACTCTACTGTATTTACATATCCAACGGCTATTAATCTTTAGTTAAAAATGCCTGTTGGTACTATCTGTAGCTTTGCAGTTAAATTATGTCAAGAGGTAATAGTGTAACTTAGAGACTGTGTCTACATAGCTTCAATCTAGCCAGTCAATTTTTGTTAAGCAAAATACTTTTTCAAGCTCTTTGTACCAGATGTAATGACACAATTATGTTATACAACATACATTGCATTTTTAATAGGTTTAAAACAGTAAAACATGTGGTTCTAATTGCCTTTGGAATGTATGGTATCTAAATGAAGATATCCAGTATGTTAAAACCCAAACCTCCTTTTCTTCTTTTTGAAAATTCCAGTCCTCTGCATATAATTGGTACTCAACAAATGTTCACTTAATAAAGTTACTATTACAGAAGATGGTTAACTCATCTGAAATTAGATGTCTATCAGGTAGATAATAGCTATTGATTTTAGGCTATTAGTTTTTAAGACTATAGTCCATTATTTATGCAGAAATTTCGTAGCTCTTGCCCAAAAGCCTAAAAAATTTAACAGCGGGTTGGCCAAGTGGCACATTGGTTAAGAGCTGGCTTGAGATGCCAGCGGCACCGGTTTGGATCCCACATATGAGGGCCAGTGACACTGCCCTCTACAGCTAAGATGGTGAACAACAGCTCCACCTGGAGCTGGGTTGCTTGCTGTGAATCCCCAGGATGGCATAGCTGTTGCCCCTGCTGCAGTGGGCTGCCATACACTACAGTGAGTGGCCGGCAGCCAGCGTAAGCTGCCAATAGCCACTGTGAGCGGCTGTCCAGAGGCCGGGGACCCAGTCTGCCTCACCTGAGAAAAGCACAATGATGATACCAACATGGGCCAGTGAAGCAATGTCCTCTACAACTAGACTGAAGAACAAGAAGATGGCAACTTGTCTGTTCCCCTCTCCCAATTCTCCAATAAAATCTTAAAAAAAAAAAAAATTAACAGTGGATTCTGAAAATAAGAACTTTAGAAGATCTTTAAACTTTAAAATATACCTTTACATAAATATGGTTCACTATAATACTGATATACAAAAAAGATTACCCTGGGTTTTTATTGACTATTTGTTTAGCATATAGTAACGATTTTATTATTAAACCAAAAATCATTTATGCTAAACAATTACAACAAATTCGATGTAATGACTTTGTTTGTAGCCAATGGTTTTAAAAACTGGTATAGATATTTTCCTATTTCAAAATTATCTGGACACAAAATTATGCCTATCAGTGTAATTTATATTCAATATAAATTGTTTCCATTAAAATAATGTGTGAGATTTGCTTTTTCCTGTGCAGCCATGCAGTAAAGCAGACAGTGAATTCTCTTTGGAAGGTACAAATGTAGCATTCCAAAATGATGGGCCAGTTCATGCAGCATACATTAAACTGCATCAGAAATATGGGGCTCATATGAATATATTTGGATTATATTATTTTGAAATTCTAGCTGTAGCTTTTAAAAGAAAAGACTACGTTTTGAATACACACACACACACACACACACACACACACACACACACACACACGCACACCAGGTTCCATTCAATATGCTCGGCACTTTTTCAGAACTTGTTTTCTTAATTCACCACTATTTAGCTTCCATCATCTCCAGTATACAAAGGGAAAAGAGAAGCTCAGAATAGTTAAAAACTCCTTCAAGTTCACACAGCTAATGAGTGACACATGCAGCTCCTTATATTTCATGTGTACTTTGGGCTTCTCACCTCTGACAGAGTTGCTTCTTGGTCTAGTAAACACAAAAAGACAATTAACCTGCGACATAGCTTTATTTTTTTCCATTTTTTCTTTTTAGTAAAGGACAGTTAAATACTTTTTGAAAAGCATCGGTAATTACGAGGGAAAAAATACATTTTTCTTTTCAAAGAGTATGAGATAAACACTACCATATTCATTATTTTTAGAGCTCAAGCAGGCTTTGTGTATTTTAAAGGTGAAAATACATCTTACTAACCATTACAATGATTGGTTTATTTCCTCCCTTAAAATGTATCTATCCTAGTGAGTGTAGGTTATGGGAAGATAATTTGTCCTGATATAAAGCACCCACTCCAACAATTAGAAAAGCATAAAATGTAATTGATTCCCCCTGAGATTCTGATTCACAGTCAATCCCATGCAGGGCATATTTATTAGTGAGTCATAGGGTTGGGACTTGATAGGCTGTAGAGGGCATTTCTTGCACAGAAAGGGGGGTGGTATGGACAACCTTTATAAATCTGGATGTCCGTGTTTCCAATATAGGGAACTTTCTGAAAAAAAAATCATAACAGAGAAGGAAACTGTATAAACAGACAAATTTTAAAAACCTGCCTCAAGCAGGTAATATAGCCTACTTGCACTTATGGAAATGAGACACAGCACACTTGAAATACAATAGGTTGAGGTTAATATAATAACAAAGCCCCACGTAAAGCAAACAAACAAAACAAAAAAAAGCACAGAAATTTAAAAATGGGAATGGGTACCCTAGAGAATTGTCAAGTGATGCCATTGTTTTGTGGATTACAACTTGGCCTAGGAAACAGGAAACTGCCATTTTGCCATCAACAGGTGAGCAATACAGATTCTGCTTGCACCAGGGCTTCTGTGTTTGATGCTTCTGAACTACCGTGTTACTTCAATGTCCACTGTTGCTGTAATTTTAATTTTTTTGTTTTTAAATCTGAACTAAACAATATCCAGATAGTCATAAGTGGTGGTGCTAGAGCTAAATTTTTTTTCCAAATTGAACTTTAAAATAGATGTTAAAAGTGATAAAACACCATCAAAATATTCAAACAACTGTATTCAGGAGCAAATACACTGGGAAATATAGAAAATAGTGCTGAGAAATAATAATGAAACAGAATAAAGCATAATTATAGAGTAAAGGTTGTAGAATTATGTACTTCCAGAATGCATCTCCATTCTTTATATCTATAGGGAAATGTTTATTTATATAAAATGTAAAGGAAAAGATCCCTGCAACTATGATGTATTAAACTAATAATTTTTAGGACCACTTGTACTTCTTGAAATAATAACTGTTATAATTTAGGATCAGTTTTAAAACCTATCAACATTTTATCCTCTATAATTCAGAAAACTTGATAAAGAGGAAAGCTAAATCCAAATAACTACTTAGGGTAAGCAACAACTATTTAGCAAAAAATATTATCTCATGAATAGAAAGGAAAATAATTCTACTTATATTATATTTCTATATATAATATTTTTATTAATATCAAAGTCTGAAATCTCAACCATAAAGCAAAAGATAATGAATTTGTGTTGGAAAATTATTTGATTAAAAATATAGGTTATCAATTCCATAATGCACACACTCTCTCACACTCTCTCTCTCACACACTCACACACACACACATGCTGAATTCATATTTGAGGATATATATATATATATATATATATATATATATATATATATATATATTTGTTTTTCTTTTAATAATATCATGCATCCTACTCCTAAATCTTTTTTTTTCTTTCCCACAAAGTGGTCTGTTTTAAAAGAAAGAACTGCCATTTGAACATCTATATCCTTCAGCTGAAATTATAGCAAAACAAAGAAAGATTTTTCAAATCTTTAATGCTTTAAGTTTGGGCAGTATTTTGTGTTCACAAATATTAGCACATGTTTTTTCCCTTCTACCAACATGTGGGTTGGGCAGGTGTGTATTGTGTAGGTTAGATATGCTTTCCATTTCATGAATGAGGATAATGAGACTCAAATAAAATCTAAAATCCTTCCAATATCCATGGGATCCCTCTTTCAGCACTCATATCCCAGGTATGTAAAAGATTCTGAAGGTCACCGAATTTAGGGCTCTGCTCAAGTCACTTGCACAGAGAAGCCTTCTAGAGTTGGCCTACCTATTAATAAAACAGGATTCCCATCATATTACATCCTCAGGACTGGCTCCCCCTATCACCCGGACTTACCTCTTCTTACTACTTTCACCATTTTTATATTATGCATTTATTTGTGTTTTATATTGCTTCAATCTTTTCCTCTTGTATCACATCTCCCCTGTCCAAACACACACACACACACACACACACACACACACACACACACACGTGCGTTCTGGGAAAGTAAGAACCTTCTCTGTTGTTTGTTTAATTCTCTTTTGTGTTTAATTCAGAGAAGGGAGTGTGCATACTTTAGGCCATCAATAAATGAGGTGAATGACCTGTATTTCCAGGTAACAAGGTCAGAGCAGCTAGTATTTGATTCTAAGTTTTCTGACACCAAGTTAGGTTTTATTCACTACATAGTACAGAGCTGTCTTTCCCTCAAGGGGTTGGGCTGAGAAGAGAATTAAAATCTGTGGTGCAGTTATAGAAGTATATAACAGCTTTCCTCACTGACTGAATTATAATTTATATTTCTCTAATATGTATTTTGTGGCTGACTAATTAGGGATACAATCTTTTGTCTTCAATCAAAACTGAAATTTCACAATTTTATGAGCATAAACACCTGGCTTATCTAGCATAATCCATCTTCCTCACAGACAGCAGCCTAACTAGGGAGGGATTTTCAGTTAATCACAATGCAAAGTATATTTTCTTAGATTTATGTTTGAAATTAGTAGCAGCTGCCTACATCAATATTTTAAGGAGAATTCCACTAAAATGTCACTGCAATTTAAAATTAAAAACTCAAATATCTATCAGGACAGTTTGGGGATACAGAAGATATATTTCTAAATTCTGTTTTATTGTAAAATATGTTATGTTTGTAGGAGATTTTAAATGATGAATTTTCAGTGCCAGAACAAGTTATGGATTTTCTTTATTTAGTCTGCTATTCCAAACTCCTTGTGCTTATTCAATGCATAAACTACCCACAAGTCTTCTACTGTGACCTAAGGATATTTGCAGTGAGTCCTAATGAATATTTTAGCATATAAAAGTAGTACTTATGGCTAACAGAATAACTTGAACATTGTTTATATTTCAATTTGTGGTCCTATAAGAAAGTGAGGGATAATTTTGTAATTTCCATTTGACCTGGAGTCTATTTTCCTGTGAACTCTACAAATCAATTTTTTTATGAGGCATTTTTTTTTTCCCCCAAGTAACTCACAAATGAAGCAATCAGCTATTTTGCAAATCTTCAACCAGTTGGGCTCACATAAACATTTTCATTAACAAAGTAGATAGACAAAGTAATAATCACAAATGCAAAGAGTAAATGCCAAAGATGCATCATTCCTAAGTTTCTCTCCTTTCCTCTCACTATGGAAAAGTACATTTATTTACTTTATATGGAATGCAAGTTTTCATAAGCTTATGCCCTACCCACTCTCTACTTGTACCTTAATAATAATGATGGTGATGGATAATAACAGATTATATTTATTAAGCCCTTACCATATATTCTGAACTACTAAATGCTTCAGATACAACAGCTTACTTCTTACAAGAGTTCAGTGGAGGTATTTTATATGAATATAGAAGATTACTCGGTAGTCTCCCCACATCTGTTCTTCTCCTTTTTCCTGGACACGTGGCCACCGACATCCCCTAGTCCCTTTTGCAGCCTACTGTGGCTACTTAATTCCCACAAGTGTGAACAGAAAAGTTATATCCATAACTTCCCAGATATCTTCTAAAAAAGATATATCCCATATTCACTGTCCATTTCCTTTCAGTGTCAGAAAGTAATAATGACTGGGATAGTCTTGAATTATGCACTGAGATAAGCAGAGTCAACCCTCACGCCTAGGCTCCTGAATGACTTCGTGGAATTGAGTTCACCTATCAGTCTGTCCCAAACTGCTATGTAAAAGGAAAACATACTTCTTTTAAATCTCTGTAATCTAAGGTCTCTTTGTTATAGCAGCTTAGCTTTTACCTTTGTGAATGAATATATCTGATACTACACATAAGAAAACTGAAGCTAAGAAAAGTATAATTATTTTCTCAAGATTGCACCACATAAGCACACACATAGTAGACCCTCAGTTAAAAAAAAAAATCTTTGAATTGGTAATTGATTAAGAATATTCCAATAATGTCCCTTACAGCTCTTTGTTATAAATATTAACATTATTACCTCAAACTAACTTCTATGTTTCTATGTTGAAAAACAAACTAAACATATGTATTTAAGAAATCCTAAATAGCACAGTCCTCCTCAACCAGTTATGAAAGAAATCATAAATTTAATAATTTTTAGTCAACCTTGAATTCAAAAAAATAAAAAAAGAATATTCCAAAATTAGACTTACTTGAGTTTAACATGGATTGTCACATTCAGACCTTTCATCAGTTTCATACTACACTTGTCTGTATTCAAGGGCAGAGAATAGCCGAAAAAAATCCAGATTATCCTTATTGATAAATTTCTGCATTGAAGATTAGCTAAGACCTTCCTAAAACTGTTAAAATACTCCACCTCTGAGATGACCTTTATCTATATAGGCCCTACGATGTATTCACCTCCATTATAATCATCTTAGCTCCTTAGCCTCAGCACCCAACACAGGACCTGGTACATAGGATACTTCTGATACATGTTTTCTTTTGAAAGAATACTTTAATAGTGTTATTGAATATGCATGATTCACTATATAATGGTTTTTTTAATCATAGAAGGCTAACTCAGACTAGAAATAATGAGATTCTATTAGTTTCAATTTGATTATGATTCTCTTTTTTCCAGACTTTTTAAAAGTTATGATTTAACAACTATAGTCTCAGCTTTTCTAGAAATAAGTTCCTTCATTTTAAGCTACTTTTTTTTCTAAATGAATGCCTGTTAGAGATAAAAGGTTAAATATCATTATAAATGAGCAAAATTGTGAAGCTTGGCGTGCTTAAATCCATATACATTTTATATTCATATGAAAAATACAACATAAATTTCACTGAATTTTAAATGAGTCATCTAGTCAGGGCAATATTATACCACTTTTCAGCAACTGCTTTTCTCTTTGCTGTTTAAAATCAGGACCAATCCTTTTTTAATATGTGCATGCACCATGACGGATGGCTAGGTATACAAACAGACAATGGAAGACAGTAAGGCATGACAATTGTCAGAGAATTCATTCAAAACCATTATTTGATATTCTGAAAGAGGGAGAGATAGAGATACGGAGGGTCAGCTTAAAAAAAAGGAAATCACACTCTAGACAAGGCCGTGCAGGGAAACACCTCAGTTTCCCTGACAGTTCACAAAGAAAACTGTCTTCAGTTCTAGAGTTACCAGGTGTAGGATGGAACCTGCTGGAGAGGCCATGGCAGAAATTCTTTAAACATTGTCTTAAAAACAATCATTAGTTTCCAAACTGCATTTTCAATTATCCAGATCCACTGGGAGTAGGATATCAGCTATTGTTGCTTTTATAAGAATTATAAAGTACTACAAATTCAACAGATATTTATTAGCCAATAAAAAATATGAACAAGCTTTGCTATATGAACACTTACTTGGAGAAACATTTTGATTGTAAAACGTCTGACAGCAAATTTTACTGTGGCTTTAAATGCTAAACAATGAGACTATCATGAAGGTAATATTTATTTCTTAAGCTTCCAATGTACAAGGGGAAATGGAGTGCTATATAATTTGTATAACGTTTATGAAAAGAATTTAGAGTTTATCATGGGTAACTTAACAAGGTGTTAATGAGTAAGAATTCCCATTAACATGAACACTCCAGTGAACTGCAGTTAAGATTGTTCTCATGCACAGAACTATGGATTAATATCTATCAGAATGTGAAATGAAGAGGTAAAAAAACATTCAGCTTGTATTTTGTGGAAATAGAACAGCTAAAAAGACTACTATATTGTCTGTAGAGATTAAATTAAGGCTTAAAAAACAAACAGGATGCAGGATCTGTATTTTTCTGGTTTGTTTGTTTGTTTGTTTTTCTTTTGGAGTTTTGCAGTGCTTCAATTATTACTAGAGAGATTTAATCTAAAATCTAAGCCAACCTACATCAATTTCACAGCAACCTATTTCCAGCCAGGTTTCCATGGTCTGGTCTGAGGAATTTCCCAAAGCTGTTAGGGCCTTTGGGGACATTTGCTTTGTATATTCTTCCTGCTGTAACATCCAGAAGCATTTCAAAGATGTTGATTTCTATCTCTAATTCCCTATAGCAAGATAAAATATGACGTCCTAATTATGTTCAGATCTCCTCTGTGTGTGTGGAGATATATATATATATATATATATATATATATATATATATATATATATATATAAAAATATATATAGATATAGATATAGATATAGATATAGATATAGATATACTATTCTTATTACTTAACTGAACCATTACTGATGTGTTAAATACTAATCACATTGTTAGGTCATATAAGTCTTTTTGGTTTATAACTAAAGTCCATTGATCCAAGATATTATTTTCCCAGAGTACTTTTTGTTGCACAAATATATTTATTCTAATCAAAATTGAAAAATAATAATAATGATCTTGATTCAATATGATTGATTTTCATTAAATCTTAAAAATTTAACCACAGCAAAGTAAAATTAGTCAATTAAATTATTTTAATTATTTTTCTTTGGTATAGGTCAATGTCTCTAGTCTCTCCAACTGTATGGCTGTAAAATAAGGATGTCTACTCTCTCATTTTGTGTTTACGTGAGGGACTACTTTATTATCATTTTTAAAATAACCAATAAATCATGGGGTATTAGTTGCTCTCCTCTTTACCTATCTATTGACCATAGCTTAGAAGGACAATAACTTCTTACACAAATATGCATACACTCACTCACAAAGGTATAGAGGAAATATTTCTAGTTTTGATCTCAGATTTCTAGGTTCTAATTCTAACTTTCTGTTTCCTCTGAAGGCACACTCCCAGTTGAACTACTTAGCTTTACTACAGCTCTGTCCCTCATCTTAGAAGTGTTTATTGTAAATCAGAGAACAGGAAATGTATCTGTTGAAATCACTGCTTATGTATAACATCTAAATCCTCTACATACAATACCAATTCTCATTATATAAATCAAAATCCCCAACTTCTAAAAACATCAGATAAATTCTGAGCTCATTAACATGAGTCAAAATGCAAGAAAATATCACGCCAGTATATTTGTTTAAAAACAATTTCCAACCCAACTTCTGTTTATTCTTCTAGAAGTTAGTAAATATACAGAACGATGATCTGAAGGAACTACCAGGTTAACCAAAGATGTTTCATTCATATTCAGAAGATTTTACATCATAAAATGTAATATGGACTACCACAACAAAGGAAAATTTATTTAGAGGATGTGGGAAAGCTTTGGTAAGTTAAAAAAAAAAGAATCATAAACTTTCTTCTTTTGGATCAAACCATAGTACTGATAAAAGTTCTGTTTGATGACTCAAGTATTCATTCAACAAACATTTGCTAAGATCCTACTATGTTCCACTGCCAGAAATGAGGAGGAAAGCAGAAAAAGACATGGCAGGTAGAGCTAGCAAAATTGTGTGAAATACACATGTTAATTAAATTATCAGATTAATGATTGTATGATTATAAATTGAGCAAGGAGATCTAAAGTAATAGTTCTTTGAATGTGTAGGAATGACTTGGTGAGGAGGAGTGCAAAGAGCTCACAAACAAAAACAGGAGATTGTCCTCAAAGAAACTCAAGGGCAGTGAGGGAGCCTGTGTTCATGTTTAATACCTGGAAGTTAAGAAATTTTCATCAAATCTAGGCGAGGCCAGAGATCTGTGTGGGTCAAAGTGGTGATAATTCATATACATAATCATAGTTATTGATTACTTAAATTAAATTTCCTGAAATTATTAATCTTAATGATTTCTTAATTTTTTCTCTGAAAATAGGCTGCTTTATTTCCCACAGAAAATTTGAAAGAAAATTCCAAGTCAAGGTAACTTACTTTGGGAGTTTTCTTCAAACTATTGTTGTAGATACTTAATAAGAAAAAGCAAAGGCTAGAAGTTTAATTTTGATTTGTCTTGTTTTATAAAGTTTGGGAGTTTTCTATAATTTTTTAATGTTCTCAGAGTTATCACTTACAACATGGGTAGTAATGAAAGAGGCAGAGGCCGGAGGCGGAGGCAGCGAGAGCGAGAGCGAGAGCGAGAGCGAGAGCGAGAGCGAGAGCGAGAGCGAGAGCGAGAGCGAGAGCGAGAGCGAGAGCGAGAGCGAGAGCGAGAGCGAGAGCGAGAGCGAGAGCGTCATTGTCATTGATTAAATATTGAGTTAAAGCTCTAACTTTCTTCTCCCACATCTGAGAGTGAGATAGATATCCATTGAAAATATGATGATGAGAAAGTGGGGGAACTGAGCTCTTTAATTCTCCTTGTCATGGAGCTACAACTTTTCATAACTTTACTGTTTAAAAGATGCTTTGAGGAGAGAGAAAACTAAAGAGAAAACAGTGCTGTCATGACTATTTCTTTGTACATTAGCTAAAAGGATTCATTGATAATATTTAAATAAGGCAGTCAGCCAAACAAACCTAACTAATAGTTACTGGTTTAAAATGAATATCTATCAATCAGGATGTGCTGGGATCCACAGCTCCTCAATGTCAAATATAATGTCCATGACAGAGAACAAGTGGAAAAATGTTCGACCATTTGTGGGGCTTCAGTCAGTGATATTGGATAATATTTATTGAATTCAGTTTTTAAGTAAGTTTTGCCTACTTCTAACCGAAAGCATTTTAAAAAAATAGTGTTTATTGATTGCTGAATTCTCCGCGAAGTATCCCCAGTGCACAGACAACATTTTAGTTGTCACAGGCAGTCCTCTCAGCTGGAAGGATTAAATCATATTTCACTTCTATTTACCTGAGTTGTGAAAATCAAGATAAACCTATTAAAACCCAAATTTATAAATATCCTCTACATCTGGAAAATCCTGAAACCCAACAGCAACCTTCACTATAAGTCTCTAGGAATGTCTGTGTATATGTGTGAGCACACATGTGTACCGACATACAGGGTTGTTGCATGTAGGCATAATGGAAACGGAGATAGAGTTGAAAAGAAGTAATTCCTTTGTTTGGTAGTGTTCTTTCTTGCTAATAACTTCATCTACTAAGTCATCCAAAGCAAAGAAATAGGATCAGCACTAGGACATAAGGGCTGATCAATGCTTGGCATGTCCGCATTGGATGATCTTGTTTACTGAAAAAAATCTCTTTCAGGGACAAGAGGAAAGCCTTAGATTTCCTCTGGTAGGTAAGCCAGACAAAAGAAGAAGTAAAATACATGTATATAATATTTATCTAATCCTTAAACAGAAGGTATTTTCCATTTGATTTTCAGAAAGAGGCTGTCACATGTTTTTCTTGCCACTGCCCCATACATCTGCCATTTTGGACTGAAACAATGGGGACAGTGTAGAAGTAGAATAAAGAAACTGGGTGGATTTGGACAATAAACTCATTTATCACTCTTTCAGTTTGGAAGATTTTGAGACTTCAGCAACATAGTAAGTGCTAAATAAGAATAATGCAAATAGATTCTAATAAAAAACAGTAACAGTGATTTCAAATGAAAGGAAATGTTGCAAGGCGCTTAATTGTGGAAGGCTGCTCTGTGATGAATCAGGAAGGGTTTGTTGCCACATCAGTATAATGACTATTCCCTTGTAAAAGTCAAGGAAACTGAAGTAAAATAATTTAAAATAGGTGAATTTCATCCAAGGAAAGAGGATGTTTTTGAAATTTTTCCATATGTTTTTAAATCTCTATTCATTTTATGTTGTGTTTTTTTAGTCCAGTTTTTTAAAAGAAAACTCAAATCCTGGGTTACTTCCAGAACAGACCTCAAAAAACAATTTGTTTCTGATCTCTGAACAACTGGCTCAATTATAACAGCACTGGTAAACTGAAAGGGGAGAGGACCTAAAAAGATAAATTTACCTCTGCTTTATACTTTCAAAAGATGTTGCGCCCCTTGATGATAGAAATCATAAAGTGTCACCAGAAGAGTGAATTTGAAGTATCTGTAACTCCTTCCATTAACACAACCTTAAAAAGTACTGTTCTGAGGTTCTCTCTCTCTCTCTCTCTCTCTCTCTCTCTCTCTCTCTCCCCCTTTCTTTTTGCTATTGTTGCCTCGATGTTTTTATAGGAATAAAACAGGTCTGTGTGCTGTTGGCAGGCCTTTTTCTTCTGTCCCTTTATCTGATTCCCTTGGTGATAGCAACATTTCACCCCATTTTTTTTTCCTCCCATTCAGTGAAAGAAAGAGGATATTTAAAGTGCTAATACTTCAGAGCATAATTCATGCTCAGCATCTTTCTCTCCACCTTTCACTAGTCTTGTTCTAGACACACAACTGATCTTATATGGAAAGTAAATAAATAATTGAACACGACCTCTGTGTTCGGAATGAGCCAGGGGTGGAAATGTTATGGGAACGTTACTTTATGGATGGCAGTTTCATGTTCTTGGGCTGATACTTTATGCTACTCCTTTTCCTTCCCTCTTCACCTCCCCCAGACCCGCCATGGCACATGGGTTTTTAGTAGCAAGCTTTCAGAAAACTCAAACTAATAACATCAACAACAATCTGGATCCTTCATATTTTTATCCATATTTTCAAATATATAAATTAAATATGTAAATTACAGGCCTTCCTTCCTTCCCTCCTTCCTTTTCTGTTTCTTAATTTTCAGAGACTAGGAGCCACCAGTGTGAAAGACTGAGGAGACAGGTGAATTTTTTATCCTTAAATAGAAATAAGAACTTTTTTGTAGTCATCAATAAATGTAGAATATGGATTATGCCAATTCCATGATTTTTTGTATTTGTTTATAGATTGAGACATTTAGTGTTCTGATCTATGTATTCCTCCTTCTGTTGTCTTTCTATTTATTATTCATTTTCCATCAAATCAGATATTAAATCCAAATAAGAAATTTAACATTTAGAGATACAAATGAATTAAAAATTACTAATATCTTCATTTGTTAGATATTTAATTTTAACCTATGTTTTCCAAGTCCGGTTTTAATTAATGACAAGACCCTTAATCTAGGTCTAAGAACAGTGATTTTAATCGCTGTTAAATTTTTATGCCTTTTACATCATTTACCAGTCATAATACATTTCTAACAAACACATTCTAAGTAGTTATGTGTTTGGCCTCATGCTGGGTTTTATAGGTACTCATTTGCTTATACCCCCCTTTTCTTCAGAGTTTACATTGGTGACCCCAAGAATGAATGTACCTATGAAGTAGGGCTCCTGGTGGCTGACTGTGCTCAAATTTAAAAACAGAGTTTAACATCCACTGCTAACAGGAGCTTCTCACACAAACTGTGCTTCTAGGAGAGGGCTGCACTGACTGCATTCCTGCTAGCTAAGCCAACCCTTATAAAGGAGTTCCTGGAGTTGTGTTTCAACCAATGGTACTGAGACTTCCTGTGTCCAACAGGTACTACACAGCTATATCCTCAATAGCATCTTCATCAACCAATCAGAGTGGCTCCATTCTAAACAATCAAGACAGTACTTTTTAGATCAATCAAACTGTAAGGATTTGGAGTCCTCATGGGGATAGACCAATGAAGGACCAAGGGAGGGAACTTCTCATCAGATGAGGCAGCTCCCCTCTGGCTCAAAGAGCTCACTTTCAGTTTTCATCAAAGATTGTGCTTCCCTGCTAGCGCTTTACCATCAGAACTGGAGTTATCTGGCCAGACCAGAGTGGATCTGTAATACTGGGGTTGCCTTGCCCAAGCTGCCTCATCCAGATGCCTCACCCTAGCTGTTTCACAGCCATGGTATTCCATAGCCAAACTGTATGAAAATTGAGCTGTATCACTCTTGAGCTCTCTTACACCTGTGCTGTTCCACAGCCAAACTGTAGCACAGCTGAACAGTTTGTACTAAAGTGTCTCTCTCTCTCTCCTCACCACACCCCAAACTGGGGACTCATGTTGGCACTGAATTTGCAGGAATGACCTTCTGTTGACAACTTCTTTAGGATAGAGTAGATTGGGTGTTTTTTTTGTTTGTTTGTTTTGTTTTTTTTGAGGGCAGTGTTACTGGCCCTCATATGTGGGACCCAAACCGGGGCCGCTGGCTTCCCAAGTCAGCGCTTAACCACCGCACCACTCCGCCGGCCCTAGAGTAGATTGTTTTTATTTTTCCCTCCCCAAGAATGCAACATAAATAGAATTTTCAGACTATAGACCCTGGCTTGTTTTTGGCCCCTGTGTTCAATTTGATAAGGCCTGTATAATCATTCCATCCCTTCAGTCTCAGGGTCTGGTTTAATAATTAGGTACAACATAAATTTGTACAATAAAATTCAACATCAGGATTTGGGGTGAGGGAATTGAGAAATCATATATATGTGACTGAAAGTGCTGGTGGCCAGATTTTTCCTTTGGACAGAATCAGCCTCAGAAAAAAGTCAGCCCTGAGAAATAAAGAGATGGGAAAAACTACTGACAGCATATTCTGTGGTTCTAGACCCAGGTATACCTTAAGCCATATATCTTAAAATGTTATCTGCATGATCCGTTAAATTCTCTTTCTTGCTTTAGCCAGTTTGAATTGTGTTTGTCATCTGATTAATAACCAGGAAAATTAGACAACTGCAAATATTATTCTAAATAAGAGTTTCTCCAGGTATGGTTCATGGACGAACAGCAGCAATAGCTCCTAGGAACTTAGAAGAGCAAAGTTTCAGGTTTCACCATGTTTCTACTAAACTAGAAACTCTCTGAGTGAAGTGTAGTAAACTCTCTGAGTAAATCTGTGATTTAAAAAGATCTCCAAATAATGTTAATGCTTACCAGGTGATGTTCTCCTGAGAACCAGTGTTCTAACTCATTGGTATGTAGATAAACGAATGTAAAGCTAGACTGGATTCCACCTTTCCATAGATGTTTCACACACATTAAGTATACATTTTCAGTTGAAAGTCTGGGTAAGATCCAGAATAGAAATCAGATTTGAGTAGCAGCTGAAAGGATAACCAGAACATGGCAGTGGGGGGAATGTTGCCAATGCATTAGTTTCCCCTGGACGTTTAAAAAAAATAAGATGCAATAATTTATTCACAAAGGTGCTTCTTGAAAATCAGACCTGATGTTTACCTTGCACTAGAAATATTTTACTTGTCTCATAAGTCAAAGAAACTGCTGACATTCAGAAAAGCAATTGTGTACTAAGAAAGAGTCTGACCTGAAGAGATCGTTTAAAGGTGAGTAGGATCAATAAGAGAAGTCAAGGGTTCAAATATTGAAAATGTAAAATATGTCAGTATGAAGCCATGTGTGGGAGGCTAAAATGATGTAAAGTCAAGAGCCAAGACACAACCAATGAAAAATTTCCTTAAAAATGTCTGTGTTTGGCAAGGTCTTTGCCTTCTGCAAGCTGCTTTTTGCAGTCTGAAAGTGTTTTCACCTTATCAGTAAGCAACCACTTGAGCAACTGATATCTGTTTCCATCTAGCCAGAGAACCTCTTTTCACCAGTGAGGTAATGGCATGGAAAGAGAGCCAAATGACTGTCAGATCTGCCAGGAATCAGTATTTTTTTCTTTTTTCCTTTTTCAGGCTTCAGTGATCTCTTCTGCCCTGGACAACAACTCCTCTATGTTGTGCAAGCTCTGACGTCTTACCTGACCACTATCTTGTTTTTTCTCTAATACAGAATCAACTTCTCAATGTCAGGGTAGAAATCAAAACTATAATAGTTGTTTTTTTCAAAAAAATGATTTAAGTGACTTAAATGTTCTTAGAATTAAAAGTGCTAGGGGCATAAAAGAGAAATGATAATAACATTAAGTATAATTCAAAAGGAGGTTAGTGCATTTTACTATATGGTATGTAACTTGAGAGCTTTTTTTTTTAATGGCAATATAAACTAATTTAGAATTTGTTTTTTCTGTTAGAGTTGGCAAGCTAGACCAATTCCAAGTTCTTACTTTCTAATTGTTAGTTAATGTTTCAAAACCTCAGTTGTCTCATCTGTAAAACCTTAATGACATAATTGCCAAGAGTTGCAATGAGTCAATGAGTTAAAACAAATGAGCATTGTGCATAGGTCTCAAAACCCATAAGAAATTAACAAATGATCAACAAAAATAATAAAAATGTTTATGGTCATATGTGCTATGTCACCCTTTAGACAATCTACATCAAAATGAAAACTCAGAGGTGACAAGTTATAAATAACTTTGAAAATCCCCTTTCCTTTTCAAACATAAATTACAACATACTTATAATTAGAAAAGAATAGGTTGAGAGGACTCTAAACAAGCAGTTTGACACCTTCGACTGGCTGCTCAGGAAAGCAAAAGGACACTGTTAATGTGAAGCAAAAACAAATTACATGTTCTCTCTGCCACTGTTGTAGTCAACTGAGGTCCATCACTATCTTATGATTCATGGATTCTTTTTTAAAATTTATCATGTGCTAATAGAACACCCACTGTGTGCTGTCACTGTGAAGGCTCTAAAACTAAACCAATGACTGTCACTTATAATTGTCTCCAGTGAAACCTGCAATAAAATTATTTGTCTGGTATAAGAAAAAAAAAAAAAAGATTAAGTATCAATTTTTTTTCGTTATAAATTTTTCATTGCAGTGTCAAGTATTTTAAATGTGATTTCTGACTCCCCAAAGCACAGTTTAAGGGCACTTTTATTACCTTATATTTTAGCCTTTTGAACTTCTTTCCCCCACTGTATTATATAGTCATTGAGGGTAAGGCCTATGCATTTTATATCCCCCGAATCTAGCTCAAAGCCATGTACACAGTAGGTACTCCATAAATAATTATTGTATTCCATTTATGCCCATGGGAAACTATGGACATGTCATGTTGCCATTTTTTACTTTAGCACCTGAGTGGCCTACCAATAAACTATTCATTCTTCTGTTGTTTCAATGGAGTACATCCATAGAGAGAATCTTATTGACAATGTAGGGTTCATTAGAACTCAGTTTATGTTTTGGCTCTATCTGTGTAATCACCATAAAGCCATTTCTCTGTGCTATAATTCCTCCATGTATAAACTTAAAATGATACTATTGGCTATTAGATAAAACAAACAAAGACAAGGATCATGGCTATAAAACCAAAAAGAAAAATTATTTCAAGTAACTTTTAAAATAAAAATAACAATGCTACTTGTTGCAGGATATTGTTTTACTTTCTAATGGAAAAATATTAATGAATGGGTCTTTTATATCACATTTAAACCTATCTTGTGTAATGTAAAAGTATAGAGGGTGATCATCTGGACAAAAATACCTACTTGTTTTTCACCAATATTAACTTTTTACTTGGCTCTATAATATATTTCACATTTAAGAGGCCCTTATAAATTTATAATTCTTAAACTAAGAACAGTGACCCAGAATCGGTTAACTCCTGGTATGTTAGTGAGTTTTAGGTGATGTTCAACTGACACAAACATCACCAACAACAACAAAAATATTGGAATCTCAATGATCAAGGCAAAAGCAGAAAAAAATAAAGATGATCTGAAGGAAAAGAGAAGGAAACATTAGCTTTTCTTACTTTTGTCTAATAGACAATTGACATTGGATTAGAAAGCACCTAGGGCTTATATACCTGGTAGATAACTAGTATGGGCTACATCTTAGGTGTTTTCTATCTCAGATATTTTTTTACCCTTTTTATTGCTGTAATTGTACAAAAATTGTGTTGAAAAATTTAATGGTAACAGCTTTCTCATTGTCACCAGCAATGTAACCGACATGATGCAACTACTGAGAGTCTTTTAATGATAAAAATCTATCTTCCTGTAAAATTATTTTTTCAAGAAACTCAAGGAATTTGGAAACAGTTTATTCAATGTTTATGTATTCAATGGTCACTCAAAGAATTTGTCAAAGAGAACACATATAAGAATAATCATATTGGATTGATCTTAGATAGGGTAATTAAATGAAAACAAACAAATATGTTATATGAAGTTATTTCACTGATGAGAAAAACACATATATGTAATGCTGAGTAACAGGACTGTTTCTGCAAGTGCTTTACATGTAAGAGTTGCCAGATAAAATGTAAAAAAATAAAGAAAAAATATATTTATTAAAAAAAGAGTTAAAATTTAATTTCAAATAAACAACAAATGGATTTTTAGTGTAACTATATTTCATATGAAGTATAACTTGTACAAAACATATTTGTTGCTTATTTGAAATTTAAATATAGCTAGATTTTCATTGTTTTGTTTTATTTCTTTGCTAAATTTGATAACTCTAATAGTAAATTATTTACTCTTTATATAACTCAATGAGGTAAGTAATATTATCATCAACATTTAAGAGACACAGAGTGTTTGCATATCTTTTGTAAACCAACACAATTTTTATGTGTCAAAGCTCATGTTTTAAACCAAGCAGCCTCGCTCTAAAGAGCTGGTTTAACTGCTGTGCAACCTGTCTTTTTAGGTTAAAGAAATGCCGTTTTTAGATGACAACAGTTACCTATTTCCATAAGTGTACATGAGAAGGTTTTAGGCAAAATCATATTCAATCGATATTTCTTTTTAGGAGCATATGAAATGTTTTCTTTTAGCAGAGTGGTAAGTTATGGTCAGACACAACTGAAAAGGAAAGACAAAAATAATAAGGCAATGACATCCCTAAATTTCTAGGAATAAAGGCAAAATCCCACAAGTCCGTTTAATCTATGCTGCAGTTTTCAAATTCTTGATTCAACAAATGCTGATTATTATCTAAGCCCCACTTAACATTATTCTATTGTGACAACAACACTAAGAGTGTGGCTAATTTCATTTTAGGTTCTCCAGGACGTCCTTCTGCATTTACTTTTTATCCATCAGTATTCTGCATTATCTTTATTACAATCTACAAAGCACTCTGTCACTCTGCCAAGTTCTGAACTACTTATCCTTGCTTGATTATGTTTCATCCTGACATTCTAAGCTTTGCTTTCCATAGGCTGGCACAGCTCATGTCTCTGTGGTCTAAACTATTTGTCTTTATTCTTTTTCCTTGGATCCTCTCCTCCCCTCCCCTCTTCTCCCCTCTCCTCTTTTCTCTTCTCTTCTGGAGCCTTCCAAACTGTTTCACTACAACCTTTCTACCAATTCATTTATCTTCTTAATTAATTTCGTTCTTTAATATTCATGCATTGATTTGTTTTTCTCTAAGTCCCATATTTGTCTATTTTCTACTCTGCTCCTTAATCCTACCTTGAAATGAGAGCAATTAAACTCTTCTTCCATACCCACAACTTCTACCCCATTCTCCCTACTGAGTGGGTGAAATCTGAAGTTTGTCACACAACATTAAAGAAATCAAGCACCCATTAAAATATTATTTAGACCACCTTCTCCTTGCTCTCCTGTTTGATGATTTAATTGTAATCTACGCTTCACCAGCATAAATCCACTAGGAGTATATTTTTTAAAGTACCTGGAATAGTATCAGTGCCTACTAATGATTATTGGAAGAATCAATCATCACTACACTTAATTCTTTGTCTAAGCCACTCAGAGCATTGCTTTTCCACATTCACTAGTATCTACATTTCCTGCCTTTCTTTCAATATGTAAAAAGAAATGACATTAAGGAGTATATGAACAGTACAGACAAATTAAAATTGTGTTTGCATATGCATGTGAACAGCTTCTGAAAGGTTTTAGAAGCTGGAATCAAGGAAGAATTTACAACCTCAGATTTTTGGTTTTTACAGGGTAAAGACTGGTGTTTAATTACAGATAGTATAATATGAATGTATTTTTAAAGAACCACACAATAATTGATTAAACCTGGTCACCTAGCAGACACCCAGTATGGGAATTTTGTTATTGTTTGTTTATTTAAGCAGAGCCCCATTACTTCTTTGAAGGCTAAAACTAATAATTCATCCATTACACGTGAAGATGGATGGATCCTTTCTTTAAACACATAATATATTTATCGTCTAGCAATCTTGAAACAGATATAATAAGGCAGGTTTATTTACTTTAGCTTCTGCTTGTAGTTTCTGGCCTTCATATCATCAAGTAAACACATACAAGCATTTTCCTAAAAAAATCCTCCAATTCTAGTCACAACTGGGAAAAATAGTAACTCTTCATTTATTTGCGACCATTATAGATTTACTACATTACACCATATAAATCTGCTGATAAATGCAACTGTCTTTCACTTCCAAAAGTGGAATTCCATAAGATCCAACTCAGTGAATTTAATTAACAAACATTATTGGAGACCTACATGACAGACAACTTATTAATTCATCTTCATACCAAATGAATAAATGGCATTTCTACTTATAAAAAGTATGACCAATATACTATTTCAAACAGTAAATGGTTGTCTTAGACAACCAAATTTTCCTAGGTAATTGAAATGGATTTCTTTAGAAATCAAACTTTAAAAAAAAAAGCATCTCAACTTGTTGCAAACATTTCTAAAATATACTACAATTTCATATACTTCCAGTCTTCATAAACAGAGTATGTTGAATAAAGTTAATCCAGTCTTGATGACTCAGGGCTAACTTTCCTCACATTTATTTATAATTAGTATAATTAATATACCTTCTAAATTTATTCCTCGGTGGTCTTTGTGATGAAGCTCAGATGAAGTCTATGGAGCTATTTGCTCCTCTTCTAAACCAGACATATACTATTGAAATTTGTGGTTTGGCCTCTAACATTTGACTGTATTCCCTTTTAGTCATCACTTCTTACTGCTTACTGCCCTAGATTTTTTCTACTTTCACTTCTCTGTCAAGTTGGTTTCTTTCTGTTTGGCTTTAACTTGTAGACAAGACATTCAAATGTATTTGCTTTGGGTGTAAACTAAGATTAAATGGGTCCTGAATGACAACTTAGAAGGTTCTCCCAAAATATGTTAAGTAAATTTAATAAATATCTGTGTAGTAGCCCAGGAGAATTGGGGATAAATTCCTGATAGGGTGACTGGTCAAGAGATCACTGGCTATGTTAAGTGTTATTTAAAAAACATAGCACTGGGCCAGCCGAGTGGCGCCATGGTTAAGCGCTAGTGTGGGATGCCAGCGGCCCCGGTTCGGGTCCCACATATTAGGGCCAGTGACACTGCCCTCAAAAAAACAAAAACAAACAAACATAGCACTGTTCACGGATATGAAAGGGCCAAAGTTTCTCTCCAGAGTCTCCACCCCACCAATGAAACAGCCATTCATCTGACAGGTTGTTTTTTTGTTTTTGTTTTTGTTTTTTTAACATAAATACATGCACAAATGCATTTACACATATGGTATATTAAAATATTTTGATATACAAAGGTCGGACAATTAAGTTTGCAAACTTTCCACTGTGCACGGTGGAAAGTTCATGAACTTAATTGTCCAACCTCATATTTTAAAAAAGTCATTTGACTTGAAGATATATAATTTGGAAACTTTTTCATTTTCTTCACTAAAGTCTTTGTTTTCCAGAATAAATTAGAACTGGGGTGAATCCAATGTGACTCTACCCCTAGAAATGTTCAATCAACTGAAATCAAGATGTTTACCTCTGGAAGAAATGGTTGAGCTAGAAAAAGGCTCAGGATTGTATTTATTATGAGAAAACCACAATTATCTATAAGGCAAGGTTTATGATAGTTTTCTGAACCCAAATACTGTTTATCTTTTATTCACAAACACACAGGAATGTCTCTAATAATACATAATTTAAATGCATTTTAATTTTAAAGCATACAATTTTTAGCCCCTGGTGTTTTTCTAAAGCACAAAATATTTTAGATCCTGATCTAGTAGAGTGTTTCAATTATGTAGCAGGCCCTCAGTCTATCTGTAGATTTGTGCCAATTTTTAAATCTGAAACATGTTTGATGACATTGGCCTGAGGCTTGCCCTGTGGTCTGGCCTTTTATCAACTGATCACCTGTCTCTTACTTAAGTACAGTGATGTGGTACCTAAGTACCAGAGGAAAACAAAATAAAACCAAACAAAACAAAACTTCCCAACTCTGTTTTTGTGATTAATCTAATCAAGTATATTTGTGCTTTATAAACAGATAAAATTGTTTCAAGAAAGTGACTCCTTTTTTAGTTAGCTGATACCTTTTCTTAACTTATGTGTTTCATATGAAAAGTACAGTGCTTGTCCTTGAGGCATTTGTTTTCTCTTGGAGAAAGAAAAAAAAAAATTAAGATGAGAGACCAGCCAAAAGTGAGGGAGAAAGAGTGAAAAGAGCCATCAATAAACATTTTGAGATTTTGAAACTTAACTTGTTTTAGATGCTTACGTGTAACATATACACATATACCTCTCTACCATTCATCTTAAATAACCTCCAAGATAATCTTTATTGTATTCTTTAGCTATTCCTGGATAATAAAATTAGCTCGGATTTAGGTATCGAATCTGACTTTCCCTATACTTGGCTTTTTCCTGTAATTTTTCTATTTACATCCCATTTTACATTGCAAATGAATCTAAAAAATACTGCTATTTATCATATCAACCTTTATTATATTCAACAACATATACTGTTTAGAAAAAAAACAAAAACTTTTCTACATAAAGGATCTTGATCGTGAGAGATAAAATACTACTGTCATTTTTTAACAGCAGGTGATATTTTGTAGCACCGAGAGCTTGCTGAATATAAACAAGAAAAATGACCTACTATACAAACTACATGTGGTTGTATATAGTGGTGACGACAAGCAGTAATTTCAAGGCTACTGCATAAGATCTCATGCAATTTACTGTGAAAAATAATGATATATTGCCTGAACACCATTTAAACCACAACTGAATAAAAGGGAATTATTGTGAACTTTTAAGGTGAAATCTCATAAGTATTGTCATTCTAATAATAGCAATCTGATTACTACTTGGAAGGGTAATTATATAAGAGAAAACCAAGGTCTTTGTAATAATAGTCCAGGAATATTGATTTTTTTTTTTCCCACAGAAAGCACTATTTATAAGTGATGCAGTGGTGGCTTCAAGTGTAGGAAACGTCTATGACTGTTTTCCAAATAAGGTAGATTCATTAATAAAGTCATAGGTTCGATTATTTCATGACTTTGGAGGACAAGAGCATGCGGAATAGATAATGAGGTTTCCATAAAGAGGTCGGTGTTTGGGCCGGTCGATTGGCGCAGTGGTTAAGTGCTGGCTTGGGAGGCCAGTGGCCCCGGTTTGGGTCCCACATATGATGGCGAGTGACACTGCCCTCAGAAAAAAAAAAAAAAAAAGAGGTCGGTGTTGCCCAAGTGCATTTCTTGCAGAGATGTGTCAGAACAGTAGAGAATTACTCATTTCACCTGCCAACATATTCTGTCTCTGATACCTGGGTGATGGTCTCTCCAAATGCTTACTTGAACTGTATGTAGTTATTCCTCCTTCATTTCTCTGTCAACAAATGGTTATTGACTATCTCCCACATGGACTGTTCTAGGTACTGAGAATACAGCAGTGAAGAAGTCAATATCCCTATGCTCGTCAGATAATAAGCAAGAAGAACAACTGATATATTCAGATAATATGAAGTGTCATGATGAAAATCAAAGAGAATAATAATGTAGAGAAGTTTAAGGATTAGGGAAGGGATAAGTACTAGATTGGGTGATCTAGAAACGATCTCTCTTAAGAGGTATTGATGCCCAAATGGTGAGTGGGAAGTAGCTGTGAAGAGCATTCCAAGCCCAGAGTACATACAAAGCATTTGAAACAGGAATCAACATAGTAAGTTTGTAGAACAGAGGAAGCCCAGGGGACACAGGGATGAAAGGGTCTGAAGGAGGCAAGAGGAAAATCAGGAGGGGCCCGCAGGACTGCATGAGTGATGTGAGGCCTCACAGCCATGTCGAGGTACTTCCTTTTGCTTTAAGTTCAAGAGGAAGTCATTTGATTTTAAGCAAAGAAACATCATAATATGATGTATGTCTAAAAAGAAAAATTTAGTTAAGGATTTTACCAAAATATTCCAGGAAAATACGGGAAACATACAGTGAGAAAGTGGTGAACATAGCTTTATCGGAGGCATGTAGTTGTAGAATTTAGCTGCATACCTGGGGAGAGTTACTCCATGAAGAAATTAACAAATATAGGGGAGAGTATAGCAAATCTAATTCTCAAAACAAGTAATTTCCTAGTGCAAAGAAAAACTCAATATTTGTTTTATTATCACAATATTCTCCCACAGAGTTCTGATTCTTGAATTTAACCTCTAAACCTGAAACCTTATGTCTATTTTCCAAGGAGCTCCTGACATATTGAGCTTTTTCAGGTCACATAATGACATAACTTAGCCAATATCTCCTTTTCAAGTTGTATTACTACAGACTAAATAGCACTGATATGAATGTTTACAGCTTCATAAAATTGACTGTGTCATGTACAATAGAAGCTATGGTTGCCTGCATATTGTAATATTATTACATTACAGGAAGGTAATTGATTTGCTTAAAATGTTGCAACAATAAACCATTTCTCAGAAAAGATTGCTGCTTAACCAAGAACACACCAAAGTCAATATAGAAAGACAATTCAAAGAAATTAAATTCTGATCTGTTTTGCAAAGAAAACTGGTCATTTTACATAAGGATAGATTAGATAATGTAAATGATTCAGCATGGTCAAATCATAATGAACCATTTCTATTCTGACAGACTCAGGTTTATAAAAAAATCAAACCCAAAGAAAATAAAAACTGTTTAGTATAGAGATGTCAAAATCTTTTGTACAAATGCATGAGGTAAGAGGCTTTATAGATCTTACATTGACATTCCAATATATTTAATTATGTTCCTCTTGTTGAAAACTGTAATTATAAGTGCTAGCTCCTGACTGGAGTGTAACAACTAGAAAAGTCACTGTTTGTGCTACCAATTTTATTCATAGTCATTCACCAATAAAGTATATTGGATAAACACAATATTTATCATACTAGCTTGGGGAGAATAAATTCATTGCATTTGAAATATCTGTATTAATTCCATTATGTAAATATCTTTAGAGAGGCCAACCGGTATGGTTGCAATTTGAACATCTGTTAGTCTGACGACAGAATCATCAATATCATAGGTTTCACATTTAAATAAAAACATCTATTCAGAAGTCAAATAGGTTTGAAGAGTTTAAGATGGAGCCATGAATGGGACTCATTTTCCCAAGTGCATTTTGGGCTCCTTCCTGCTCATTTGGATTACAATGCATGAACTTAATAAATAAACTGCATTACTCTAGAGTATAATTAATCAAGCCATCCATAATTATCAATGATAGATGCCTAACCAAACATTCCCCAGTCTAGAAAATAACAAGGAGTCGCTGTATGACTTGAAGGATACATTTTCATTACCATGTCCAACTTAGAAGATAGAAGAGATATTTTAAAAAGTCACTGTAATTTATTTTCCTTTTTATTTTCCTAGCATGAACAGTATTGGTCTTTTCAGTAATATCAGAGCATAGCTAAAGCAGTGTTCTTGTCTGTTTCAAAGGATGAGCTGTTCATATGCAAAAATGAATATATCATTTTACTCTCAATAGAGCAGTTTACCATCCTTTCGTATTAATAAATTTTCTCTAGACTATCATGCTACCTTTTCCAGAACCCCTCATAACTAATGACAAATTTTCAGAACAGCTGTTTAGGATTACAAGAGCCTATTGTCAAAAACACCGTAAAGGTGTAACATATACAGAGGTCAGACATATGCAGTTCACTATACCTGCTCAGTGCCTGAATAAACTGAGTTTCTTGCCCCTCAGAAAAACAGAGTCAAGGCTTGACTCATCCACAGTCATATATCAAAGATGGCAAGCATAGGTCAACAAGAAATAAAATAAAACTCTAAAGATTGATGATAACCAGCTAACATTTTCAATGAAAACAAAACCTGGGGAAAATTTCCAATACTAGGGTTTTCATGGAAAGTGTTAACTTCCATACTTCAATAGTATATAAAAGATAGAGCATATTTTTATATAGAGAAAGCGAGCAAGCAATAGTCTCCTTCATGTTTTTCTTTTCTTTCTTTCTTATAATTATATGTAATAAGATTCCAACTGTTTACTTCTTTTCATGAGAACTAAATGCTGAAAGGAAGCAATCACTGTTTTGGTACACAGGTGCATTTATGTAAGTATACAGTTATATATTTACTTAATAAGCTGATTATGAGTGCATGCTATTTACAAGTTTAATAAACTGAATGAAATCAGTCCCATAAATAAGTTTATTCTCATATGACATCCAAATTTTAAACAAACAAGTGTCAAATTCTTCTACTGAACTGAGGACACCATTGCCTGATATTGTCTTAAATGGCTACCATGACATGACTCTCAGTCACTTGAAATCTCTTCCGCTCAGGATGAGGTCTATGTGGGCTACCACCCACTTTCTCTTTGTTATAATGGCTCAGGTTTAAAAGCTTTGGTGTCTAATTGCTTGCCTGCCTCTATCATCAAGTTACTCCCTGATTGTGAAGAGCATCCTGATTTTCACTTATAATTTGCCAAGTAAATGGATCTCATATTTATTTCCATCCAGGTTTATGCTCTAAGAGTTTTAAATGCATGCATATAATTTTGTCTTATTGGTTAAATTTTCTGGATTTACATATTACATCTGAAGGTGACAGGAGGAAGCAGTGTTTCATCTAGAGTGGCTATTCATTCTCTCTCTGCGCACGCGCACACACACATGGAAAATTTATCACAATTTCATTTGATGCAAAACATATGCATGTGCGAGCATTTTCAAACACTTTCTGAACCAGAGGATTAGAGAGAATTGCGGGGTAGTCATTCAAAGAGCAGACACTGAATGCATGAAAAGCATGTGTCCAAAACAGATTTGTATGTAATGGAGACGGTCAGTGGGAGTTCAGATGAGTAATGAACATCAACTGGAGACTTAGGAATGGAAAATAAAATTGTACTGATTGATAAAAGGCATTAGCTACATTGAAAACTATTTTAAAGCTTATGTAAATTGTTTGCAGCTTTCTATTTCTATTGGAACATTCATATCATTACTTTGGCATGCATTCAAATATCAAAATACTACAAAGTTGCTGTTTTTTTGTTTTTATTTTTTTAAAGAGAAAAGGAAAAAAGTGTCACACTTTATTGCCAGAGCATGTTCATTTTATAGGGATACTTGACCATTGTCTCAATCACATGAGTTTGGTGGTTTCTAGTTCCCAGGACTACAAAGGCTTTTGACAGATGAAATTACAGAATTTTCGTATGACAGTGTAACATTCTATTGTACATCGTCTATATATTGCATTTGTGTTCACTACCCAGAGTCAGTTCTCCTTCCATCACCAAATATTTTACCCCCGTTACCCTCTACTACCCACCTCCCTTCTCCCTTACACTCTGGTAACAAGTAAACTGTTGTCCTGTTGCCTGTGATTGAGTTTTTGTTTGTTTGTGTTATTGCCTTGTTGCTTTCAGTTTTATATCCTACATATGAGTGAAATCATATGGTTTTCAACTTTTTCTGTCTGACGTATTTCGCTTAGCATGATAATCTCAGTATCCGTCTATGTTGTTCCAAGTGG
Organism: Aselliscus stoliczkanus; assembly: GCA_033961575.1. Lineage (NCBI taxonomy): Eukaryota > Metazoa > Chordata > Mammalia > Chiroptera > Hipposideridae > Aselliscus > Aselliscus stoliczkanus. The sequence goes on from CM066731.1 coordinate 96,689,513, forward strand.
CAGTATTTCATCTTTATATGGCTGAGTAATATTCCAGTGTGTGTGCGTGCGCGCGTGCCCATGCGCATGTGTGTATGTATCCAATAATATATGGAAGGATACTTTGGTTGTTTCCATGTCCTGGCCACCAAGCATAATCCTCCATGAACATAGGGGTACATATATCTTTATGGATACATGTTTTCAGGTTTTGGGGGTAGATATCCAGAACGGGATTGCTGGGACATATGGTAATTCTACTCTTAATTTTTTGCAGAGCCTCCATACTGTTTTCCATAGTGTCTGTATAATTTTACATTCCCAACAGCAGTATATAAGGGTTCCCTTTTCTCCACACCCTTTCCAACATTTGCTATTACTTGTATTATTGATAATACCCATTCTACCATGTGTGAGGTGGTATCTCATTATGGTTTTGATTTGCATTTCCCTAATAGCTGGTGAAGTTGGACATCTTTTCATATATCTATTGGCTATTTGTATGTCTTCTTAGATGAAGTGTCCGTTAGGTCCTCTGCCCTTTTTTAAATTGGACTGTTTGTGTTTTATTATTGTTGAGTTATATGTGTTCTTTATATATTTTGGATATAAAGGACTTGTATTTTTTTTAAAAGCTGCTAAGTAAGTAACCCAGTGGGAGAAGCATTTGGTAGTTTTTCAGGAGCACCTAAATCTCTCTTGTGATGAGCATATTAATTTCAAACTCTCTCACACAATACAAATAATTGTTTCTGAAGTCTAAGTCAGCCACTACCTTTTCAAATCAACATACAGAGAACAGGGAAACAGATATCTATAAATGTGAAAGTTCTGATCAAGGTCTCATTTGCACTTATTGCCTATTTTGTATTAGAATTATATACCCTAAGATAGGGAGCTTTTGGCTGGTGGTTGGCAATTGCCCAGAGGCTGCAAACTAACAGAAGAGGGAATGCTGCACTGCATTTTAATTTCCTTCAGATTTGAAACATAGCATTCTTCATTTGGTCCTAGACCCAGTGCACTTCAGGGCATGAGGCTGAGAAAAAAATATCGATGATCTCCTCACATAAAGACTACACTTACAAATCTTTTTTTCACTCCCTTTTTGTCTCTTAGTGGTTCAGTATATCTTTTTTGAACACCAACAGTGTTCCTTTAGTTTCTAAAATTGGTTTCTAGCATTATGACTTTGCTTTTCAAGGCCTGGGTTGTTTTTAACTTTTATACAGCTATCCATTCCTACCAAGTATCTCTTACACGGTTCTGTGCTTCCGAAACATTTTTGCTCGTCCATCTTCTAATAATTATCTGACTGCTCTATTTTCTGGTACATGACTCTCCTTAGTGTCTGCTGGTAACACTTTAAATGCGCAGGCTTGACTGAGCAGACCTCTTTCTGACCTGCAGACCTTCCTCAACCAGGTCCACGTTTTCTAATACACATCTCTGGAAGCAATCTATTTTCACAGTAGCTGTTAAATACTTCCCTTTCAACTCTTTATGCACACAAAATCTAGTGTAACTTACTATCTGTAAACTCTGTAGTATGGTATTAGTTCATGGCTAAAATAAAAGTTGACATAAGAAAATATAATGGGGTAATACCTAGATTATTACTGTTTTGTAAATATGTTAGAGCTCGGGGAGATAAGATTCTACATTCCCCTATGAGCTTTTTCTATTCTAGGAAACTGCCATTTCGAGGATTCCTGAAATTGAAATGGTAGTAATAAAGAAGGAAGGAAATTGGACTGAAAGGTTGGATTGAGGTTTTTTTCAATGTTTTAATGAAAAATATACAGCAAATTAATTGAAATAAAAATGAAAGGGAGGATCTTTCCTGTAAAATAAACTATTCCCCAAGAGAAAGTTTGATACTTTCACATACAAAAAAGAGCACTTTTACATGCCTCATAGTGGCAATTTAATAAATTACTATCTTGAAATGCTTAATGATGCCCCAAAAGTTTAAAAAGGTTAATGAACTTCTAAAATCATCTATTTCATCACTTCAAAACCCCTTGGACAGTTTTTATGAAACCTCCTTTAGATAAGAAACAATTTCAGCAGTTCTTAAATGTGCTTCTACATCTGTAGTTGTTAATTATTTTACCGACATTGACAATTTCATAGCCTAAGTATATACCTACTGCTTACAGAAATCTATTCACTTATATTCATCAAGTTATAGTTTCACAATAAAACAAAACCAACAAAAATAAAACTCTCTATATAAATGAAACATTGTTTAAAATTCAGTGTTATATTACTTTTGTGATGATGATGATGATAAAGAAGAACGGTAAACGTGGAAGGTGGAATATATTGATCAACATTCAATCCAAAAACACAACTCTTCAAAACTTTTGTTTAAACCATCATTTCATGAATTGGGAGTAATGTTTCAAAACAAGTAGTTTAATTATTTTAAGTCATTTGAAACATTTGATCATTCATTGTGATAACATGAATGTTGACCTACATTTCCCACATTTTTTTTTTTTATGGCTAGAATTTTAAGGTATATGAAATATCAGTAAATTAAGTTAAAAATCCAGAAAGTGTCAATGATAATTCCAATGAATAAACCTGAGAAAATATATACTTTTTAAATTTTTGTCCTTCAACTTTATTTACAACTGGCATATTTACTTTTTACTGAAATGAATACTATAGTTTTCTCAGTGATGGTAGCTTTAACTAATAGTTACCAAATAGGCCCTTGCTTCTTTCTCAAGGAAGCTGTAAAGCTTGCATGATGGAATTATAAAAAATGTTTTGTGAATGCTCTACCAAACTAATATTGAATCAATTATTAGGGAAGTAGAAGTAAAAAGACACAGAAGTTTAACAGCCATATGGCAGAAGACAATAGAAACTATCAATAAAATAAAAGAAAACACTGTTTTTTAGAAGTTCATGGGAGGGTCAAGTTTCACACACAATAATGTGCTAGCACAAATTTTCAAGGCAAATTGCTAAAATGGCTGATTGGAAGCTCCACTACAAGCTTAGAAGTTTATTTTGCAAAGCACGTGGAAAACTAGGAAACTTGTTTGACCAATGCTGTAACAAAATTGATGGCAATTTAAGAGATAAATTGAAGAATACATGTCATTAATTTTTTCTTGTCATGCCATAAGAGAAGAAACAATGTGAATAAATTATGAGCCTGGCATTTATTGGGTTGTCGGAAAAGTCATGATGTATTTTTTCTGTTTTTCATTGCAAAAATGCATCATGACTTTTCCAACAACCCAATAATTAGAATCACTGAAAATATAACAGAGACCAGGTATTATCAATAAATCAACATATCAAAATATCAATACCAGAGACCAGGAAATTAAACTGTCAGGAGGATACACATTTCTGAAATAGAAAATCTTGTCATCAGTTCTCCTCCATTCTCTTGCTACAATCTAAAATTAAGAAAACAAGAATTAAAATTAAAAAAATTAAAAAGGAATAAAATAAAAGCACTAATTCTTAAGGGGATCTAGCAAATGATTCTTCCAAAGGTAAGAATTGGAGACTGGTAGGTTAGAGCACATTCTTGTTTGAAACATTTCTTTATCACAGAATTAGAGAAAATTAACTCCTTTGATTACCATATGGATTCATTTGGATGCAATCTAATTTATCAATGTGTTGGCAGAACATGTGGGTATAATTTAGTGAGTGTAAATTTATTATATAAGAGAGACTGTATATCAAAATTTGGTTATCTTTCTCTGTGGTTTATAGGAATTGTAGATAAATAAATAAAAGCATAGTAGGATGTAGCATGATTATTTGGAGCTCTGAAAATAATTGATATTTTAATACTCAATAACATGAGGAAAGAAAATGAAAGAAGCACCTAGATTTCATTGGCTTTCATTATTTCTATATGGACAGGTATGAATCAGAATTTTAAAAAGGGAAAACGAGACTGACTGTTTAATCATTGTTTTATAATGCAGAGAACATTACTCAAAGAAAATTGATTTGAATTTTAATTCTACATAAAGCTGCATAACTTTAAGTAAATCACCTGATTTATTTGAATCTCAGTTTTCTTAATTGTAAAGTATAAATATTTATTGCCATTCCATGCACCTCACAATACATTTAAAATAAGATTCTATAATCACAAGCATTTTGAGAATTATCACATTATGTAAATGCATGATGACATTACATCCACCATTATAAAGAATCAAATTGAGAGAAAATGAGAAGTTTTCCAATATATGGAAGTATTCCAGGACCTCATTTATCTAGAGTGGGCAAGGCACTTGTGCAGACAGGTAAGTCAGACTTCATTCAACGGATTTATACCTTTCCAACTCCTTAACAATCCCTTTATGGAATTCAATTCCTAATACTCTGTCTCATTGACACTAAGCATATGCTCCCCACTGCAAAACCCTCTAAAATAGAAGCTTTTCAAAAAATTTTGTCATATGTCCTGAAATCTACTCACAGTATTCTATTTTCTGTCTTGGTATTTCAATAAATTTTAATGGGTCGTGCTGATACGTATATTTGTTTCTGTGTCTACTACACACACACATCTGTGTATGTATGTTCATATACTAGGATGAAAATAAACACTGATATGTCTGTGCAAAGAGCCCATGCAACCACCAGTTGTTTGCTGTTCTGAACGTGATTTCTGCAGGATCTACTATCTCAGAGAATAGCAGACATTCAATGTCAAACAGCACAAAAATGGGTAAAGTGTTTTGTCTTCAGATATTATTACTGTGAGCTTTAGTTCAAAAACTTCCCTCTCTAGCTTCTATAGGAAATGACAAGCATATGATTGGTAAAGTGCAAAGCTTTAACAGCTCTTTCCTGGAATGACTACTAAAAAGCCTTTTCAGCTTTTTTTTTTCTTTTTCCAACCAAATCAGCACTCATTAACTTAGTAACCTATTATAAGTTTGTTATGAACTTCAGATCATTCAGACTTTGGAAATGTTGTTCATTTTAAACTCTAAATACAGGTAGGCCAATGGTGAATCAACATCCACTCAAAAATGGTGTCTGGATACTCAAAAGCATTAAGAAATATACCCAGAATCATACCACTAATATTAACCACAAATCTAGTAGGGGAAAGAGGACACAATCTTATAAAAAATTAACACATGTGGTGGAATACATAGGTATACTTTATACAAAAGTTGGGGAGTATACCTTTGTATAAAAACTACAAAAATGTTATACCCTCATACTGGCTGACAGATACATGAACAGATGAACTTAAAATGTATTAGACTGTGCCCTCTGATTTGGGTTTTAAAGAGAAATTCAAATGTGCCCATATATGGCTAGCATTAATTTTTGAATTTTCAAGGGTGTCATTTCAATGATAACTGAGTTAGTCAAGAAAAATGTTTAGAGTCATCTACAGTAATAATTGGGGTCCCATAGGTGACCAATGACAATGTTATCATTCAGGTTCTCTTGACTTTTTAGAGGGCAACTCTGTTGAAAAACAGTTCCTGACATAATTTAATTCAACATCAATTTAGAATTTCTAACATATATGAAAGGATTTAATTAATATTTTTAAAATTTGAGATAAAACATTATTATAATAAATGCTATACTGATAAACATGTATCCGTACTATCATGGGATCATTGAAATATAGTTATTACTTTATATATTTTTTGTACTTTTTCCAACTTTATTTTAAAAATCTCCTGTGGTCATAGATTAAGTTGCTAATACCACTCTTCTGAGTGTAATATTAAAATGACATGTCAGAGGTGGTAAATCATTCTATATTTTTTAGTTCTCCCAAAGCTCAGTATTAAAGAGCACTATGGCAGTTGGCTAAAAATAGAAATAAAATGTAAACGAGACATCCTATTCAGCTGCTCAAAAATATAACATTAAAAAATCATATTAAATATAACACTTTCAAATTCCAAAAGACAATCATTCAAGTCAAATTCTCCCCTCAAAAAGGATCATCTTGATTATAAAGCATAAGACACAAGTCTATCTAGTCTTTAAGTACTAGAAGTAAGTGAGCAGGTAATGGGAGAATTATTGTAATCCAGTTAACATCCATTCCTTCTATAAGCAGTTACTTTCTAGGTCTCCGATATTTTGCTGTATTTGGATAGAAGCATAGTCAAGGAAGTCATTCCTGCCATCCAGGCACTCATCTTTTGTTGAGACAGATATATAAAGAACTTTAGGTTAGAATTTTAATGTACTTTGAAAGAAGGAGACACATAATTAATTCTGTTTGTGGCTATCAGATAAAATGACATTTGAGATATGTCCTTAAAACAGTAACTGGGAAAGCCCTATTTAACTTAAAATCTTCACATTTGTAGATACCACTATATCCTATATACAGCAGATTCATAAAATGTTTATTGCTGTTCAAAATACCATGTTAAATTTCATCTCTTTTGTCCCTTTTGTTATAAACTTCCACACATTCAGATTGAGCACAATTCTAATAGTTCAAATATAATTCTCAGTCTCAGATATTCAATAACACACATCTCACAAGTGTTAGAATCTAAACAAAATCTACTTATTCTTCCTTGTGGTCTATAATGTGGAGTTATTGTGAAATACTTCTGTGGCTAAAATAAATATATACCATATTATTAAAAAAAATGCAATAAAAACATAGATACTTTGAAATGGTCAAAGTTAATGGATGAGGGTTTATGTAAAATAAATATAATATTAATACCCATCTTTCAAAATTGTTCTCAAGGTTAAATAAAATAATTTAATTAAGATGTGGGTGGATTCTTATACATAATAGGCATTTTAGGATTTTTAGTGTAAACTTTTCCATTCTATTATAGTTTCATATTCAGAAAGCATATTAAAGGCAGCTTTTGAACCTTTATCATTTTTAACATAAGATTTTGTGGCTAAAAATGTTGCATTTCTTCTCTTCACATGATCTTTAAATAAATGAATGCAATGACTTCCTAAAATATATTTATCTTTATTAATGGATTTCTACCGTATCTCTGATACAGGAAGTTAGTGCACTTTGGTTTTTTTACTTGACCTTTTTTTTCCTAAATAAAAAGTTATATACACACACACACACACACACACACACACACACACACACCTTCTAACTATTGCAGTGTAATGTGAAATTAATTTTGCTTATCATACAAAGGCTAGTATGAAAAGAGAATTAGCAATGATTTGGAGAAGGTAGAACACCTTCAAATTATGTTCTATTTCTCTCATTTTAAGGGAGGAGAGTGAAGAATGATCTTTATTTTTCCCTTTTCTTCCTACTAATTGACTAAGTCTAGCTCTGTTAAACCAGGCTCATTGCCTCCAATGAATATAGTTAGGCATCTCAGTGATGCCTCCTTCATCTCTTGTGAGACTCACCATCCCAAGCTCCAAACTTAGGTAAGTTCTACTCTAGGCTGACACTGATACAATTAAACCAGAATCTGATAAACTTCTGACTTTTTGTCATTACGCTTAGGCTACCATGGTCAAATTTTTGGTCACCTTTAGCTGAGCTCACTCATTTAGTTAACCTTTACTTCAACAACATCTTGCTCTAAGAGCCATGCGAGTACCATCTTACAGATGAGGAGACTTATGCTAAGATAGTTTGAGTAACTTACTCTTCATCATAGTAAATGATGGTGGGGGCGGGGGAGAGAGGGGGCAGAATTTAGACCCAAACTTTCTAACTGCTGATCTGAAGCACAGTGTCTCCCCTCAGAAGTGTTTTGTCTCTTTTGTATTATCACCTGCTCTTGCTGTATCATGGATCTCATCTTCTCTTGGCTCTTTTACTACTTTATCATTCTGCTAGTTTCCCCTGCTTTTAAGGATTTTCTGTCTTTTATTCTCATTCATTATCTTCAAAGCAAATTAATTCAGACACCCTAAATTTATATTGAACACCACTATGTGTGGGAGATTATATATCACTTGCTAGACATATAGGAAGAAGAACAGGCCCCCTTTTCTTTCTTATTTTATTTATTTATTTATTTATTTATTTATTTTTTAAGAGGGTAGTGTCACTGCTGGTCCTCATGTGTGGGATCTGAACTGGGGCCACTAGCACCTCAAGCCAGCGCTTAACCACCGCACCACTCGGCCGGCTCCAGGCCCCTTTTTCTAAGTAGAACACTTCTCTCTTGAAAATTAGCACTTAGGTCTGAAGCACTGGATGTAATAGCCTCTTTTTAGTATGTTTGCTCATTGAAGTCAAAAGTTCCAACATTCCTTATTTTTTAATGGTCCCCAAGTGGAATTCTACAGTTCTGACTTCTTTTGTTGTCTAAGTTTGAATTTCCAGCACTCTCTTGGGTATATTCTCATGGTTGTCCTACAGGTAGCACAAACAAAACTCATGCAAAACTGTTCTGTTTAGCTCACATGCTAAACCCAGTGTTTTTGTTTTGTTTTGTTTTGTTTTTTAAGAAGTAGCAGTATAAACATCTTCCAGTGTGGACTAGGTTATCTCAGAGATATTTTAAATGCATTTCTCTCCCTACATGTGCCATTGATTTCATTTTTGTACTGTCTCTCAGATCAATGTGTCCCCACTTCTAATGCTTTGATTCCAGCTCTTCATTTCTATTTTTTAACACTTCTAACACAGCCTGATAATCGGTCTCCTAATTTGCTTTAATTCATTCCTTCCATTTTTGCAAGCAAAGGCAGCCTTTTAAAACAATTATCTGAGCGTGTCTTTTTTCAACAAAAAACTATTTGATGGGGCCAGCCAAGTGGCTCAGTTGGTTAATAGCTCGCTCAAGACTGTGAGCTGAGCTCTGAACAACAGCAGTTCCATGCCCAGCCCAGCTGAGCTGCTGCTGAGCTGCCAACAGGTAGCAGGATGACTCAGCTAAAAAAAAAAAAAAAAAAAAAATTGATTTGATGATTCGCATTACCAACAAAATAATATCCTAAGTCTTTAGCCTGGATCTAAGCTTTTTTATAAGCAGGTTGAAGTTATTTTTTTCTGCTTCATCTCTTAGCATTCCCACTTTCATAAAATTGCTTCACACTCTAATCAGCAAAGATTACTCAGCATTTTCAAACACAATGGATTCTGAAGGCTCTGCCTTGCTTCCTGTGTTCCATCCAGCTGGTATGCTACTTCTCCTTCCTCACCTTCCTTGGATGTCTCCTTTCATGTACTCCTCAATTCTTTCTCTTTAAAATCTACCTTGCTTTCTCTAATCTAATTAATTCTTCATTATTTACTTAATTTATTATAGTAATGATGGATCAAAAATGAAAGATGGTTCCTGCCCTCAAGGGACTTGTTTAGAATAGACATTAAAAAAAAATTCTAATACACCATATGTTTTCTAAAAATCAGTATGTATTAGGAATTGTGAGCACAAAAGTGGGTAGATACAGTCCCCAGCTCTGCTGGGTGTAAGAGTGATAGGGACTTGAAGGAGGGAACAAGAAAGACTATAGAAAGATGATATTGGCTTTTATGTCTTGAATATATTAATGCATGAAAGAACAAAAGTTTCAAAGTCATACAGAAGAGACCTGTATTTGAAACCCTGCTATGGTGCATATTAGCTATGTAGTCTTTTTTATTTTAAAGATTTTATTGGGGAATTGAGGGAGGGGAACAGCATTGGGGAATCGGGTAAGGGGAACAGACAAGTTGCTGTCTTTTTGTTCTTCAGTCTAGTTGCGGAGGACCTTACTTCACTGGTCCATGTTGTTATCGTCATCGCGTTCTTCCCGGGTGAGGCAGATCGGTCGCTGGCCTCTGGATGGTAGCTCACCGCGGCTGTTGGCAGCTCACGCTGGCTGCCAGCCACTCACTGTAGCCTATGGCAGCCCACTGCAATAGGGGCTGCAGCCTACACCATTGCCGGGGCTCACACAGCCCAGGTCCAGGTGGAGCTGTTGTTAGCTGTAGAGGGCAGTGTCACTGGCCCTCATATGTGGGATCCAAACCGGGGCCACTGGCATCCCAAAACCAGCTCTTAACCAATGCACCACTCCGCTGGCCCTAGCTATGTAGTCTTAAGTGAAGTATTTTACCTTTCCTAAACTCAATTTCCTCATCTATTAAACAGTGATAATAATATGTGCCTTTTAGGTTGTTATGAGATTTCAATGAGATGAGAAGCATCTGGATTAGTATTCAGAAACATGAGTTTGGTATCTTACTGTTGTAGTCTTTATTATCATTATCATTTGTCACTATGAATGAAGGATGACTAGGAATTAAACAGGTGGGAAAAATGGAGGAGTTTGTGATTCAAGAAGCACGTGCAAAGGCACTTAGGCATAATGCTGAATTCAATGTGGATTTGACAGGGTCATGCTTCAGAGCCATTTATCTTGCTGCTGAAATGCTTACTTGGTTGCTAGCTACCCAAAAGACACGCTGACCTTTTGGGGTTTTTTTTCATCTTTTGCTCATTGTTAGTGTACTGCTGACATAACAAAATTCAGTGAAATCTTTCAGTTCAGTATTTCCAATAAAGATCTTTGACCTTGAGTAGGATTTCATTGGTACATGACCTCAGGCTTGTTCTGCCTGAATGTTATTCCATATCACTGGGCTGATTTAGCAAATCATTTTGCTTAGGTACCAGCAGGGTAGATACATCTATAAATACTGCTTGGTGATGGTGAACATGATGTTGCTGAATAATTATGCATCCTGTATTTATGTGGTTGCTTTTGGTAACAAAGAGTTGACATTTTCTGATTACACATCTTAAGACCTTAGAAACTTCTTTCCATTCTTTAAAATGATGCTGCATAATCCCCTGAATGATGAAGTATTGGATATCTTTTGCATCACTAATGGGTTAAAAAGGAAAAAAAAAAGATAGCATACAATTGGAAAGTGGTCACCTACTACAGCAATAGGCTGTTGTTTATTATAATGATGTATTCTCAAATAATGTAGTTAATATATAATAGGACATAATCATATGAAAAATGTGTTATATAAAATCAGTTGCTTCATTTATAAGGTGAAACATAGTAGGATTGTTAAGAGCATAAACTTTGGAATCAGATAACAAAGGTTCAATTCTTGGTTCTATTACTTGGTATCTTTGGCACCAACTTTCATTATCCACACCCCCAAAATGGGCATAATAACAATGTCAACCTCAGGGGGTCTTTGTGAGGATAAAAGGAGAAATTGTACATTAAGCCCATAGAATAGAATCTGGCACAAGGAAGCCCTCAATATTAGCTAATTCTATGATTAAGGCAAAATATACAGTAATAGAATAGTATTATATTACCTTTATATTTTTAACAAAAAAAGCAATAATAACAATTATTAAAACTTGCTTTGGAGAAATTCCCAAGGGCAGAAAAAAATTTAACCCCAATTAGTGATATCATCAGATGCCCATTCCCAAGTGCCTGATAAGATACTTGTGTTCTTTAAAGTGTTTTCAACCCCTTTATGCTCAGTACTTATTTTCAACAATCTCACTCGTCTCTTTTAATATTAATATTCTAATTGAGATTTTACGTGTGGTAAAAAACTACTTGGGATACATTCCTCTAAATTCTAACCTTTCCCTTCATACTACTTCAATTTATTTTCTCTCTCTCTCTTTTAAATCTAATAGTTCAGTGAGGAAGATGCAAAACAAAAGACATTCACCATCACTCACCTATTTCTCCAATCAAGACTGTTTCTGGGAATGGTGATTTAACAATTAATACTGCTTCTCAATAGCAGCTGTTCTCTTAACCAAGAGGCATTTTTTTTTTTTTTTTTTTACTAACCAGAGTGAAAAAAAATACTGCTGAGTGACTTGAACATTTTTGAACATTTGCTTAATTTATAAATTAATGAATTCACAGGTTTAGGTTTCCATATTTAATTTGTGGACATTTCTTTTCAGCAGACTTGGAGATGCATTGTTCTTTCTCCTTTCAGTTACATCTTCAACCTTAGCAAGAACCTTCTGTTAGCTTTCTCTTTCTCTATGCAATTTGTTTTTTTTCCTTAAATAATATTGCGAGCCTCTGTAGCTACTGTTGGAACACTTCAAAACAGGGGGGAAGTTTCCTCATTTCTTTAAATAACAACAACAGAAAATACAAAACAACAAAAAAATGCCTTTCTTTCCTATCATATGTAAATTACCTTAATTACGCAAATTTGAGTTAGAACATACAGGAAACAGTTTTTATACATATATGTTGCCATTGATTATATGTGTTTTATGTTTGGCTTTAATTGAAGCTTCTCATTCAACCCTTTCAAACTCTTACTGAGTTCATCTCTGAATAGTGAGATTATAAGCAATTTTAATTTATTAGTTTTGATTTTTCTATATTTATATTTTTCAAGAACATATGCTAATTTTGTAATAATAAAAAGCACAAAGAAAGTGAATTTTTAAAACTATGCATTTTTAAACTTTCCCAAAATCCTTTTGAAGTGAATCTTCTTCATTTCACTTCCTGCAATACTTTCTTTATATTGACTTTTTAATCTTTCTCATTTACCATATGAAGAAATATTTTCACTTGTACACAGATTTTACCTCATCTGCTAGAAAAAGTATCATGTGCAAATTAATTTTGGAATCTCTCATAATACCATGGAGAACATTTCCCCAAAAAATATGGTAATATAGAAAAAAATGAACCTGGAATTAAAATTAATGGCTCTGCTTTATCCAAGAGATCAAATTACCCTTCAATATAGATATCATTTGGCTTTTCCTTTAATTTCTCCACCTCCCTAATGTTTTACTTTTTAAATTAGACATCTCAACTGTTTCATTTTTTTTTTTTTTACGTCCAATCTTTTTCCCAATCCTCTTGACACTTAAAAAGAAACACATTTGGTTTAAATAGGTTACTTTAGACCACTAAAATTTAGAGCACCATCTACCTTCTCTAACAACTTTTCTCTGTATCCATTCATTCCTTAAACTTCCAGAACAAGTCCTGATCCATATTTCCCACTTGAAGTGCTTTATAATTATGATCAATTGTATGATCTACTTTATTAATTTACCCTTTAGTAATATAATTTTACTGGAAAAAAACATTATTAATCAATACATTATCTGAGTAGGTACATTAGAAATATGCTTCCATTAATATGAAACACACACACACTGAATAACTAAATTTTACCAATAAACATATTGCCAAATATTTTTAAATTATGTTAAAGCTTCTGTGCTGGAGATAGAAAGGTATTCCAGATTACAATCTTAGCAATTATATGCAAAAGCTATATAAATACTACATAGTTTGTTTTCATGAGGATACACTAGGATACCATACTAATAACTAATTGTGAAACATGAAATAAACAACACATATTGAGAGGTTTTTTTTCTGTTGTTTTTGCTTGTTTGTTTTTTAAGAGTGGTTACAATAAGCTAAGTCTACTTCATGCAAAATAGCTACTATAAAAATAGCTTCTTGAAGTCTTTTATTTCTGTAAACTTTCAGGAAATGATATTCTATTTCCATAAACTTTCCGGAAATGATGTCATTATATATTAGATTTAGCTCTTGGTTTTCCATTGTAAAAATGAATAAATACCATACAAGTTAATATCAAAAATCTCAGTTAAATGAATTGATTTCATTTACTTTTTAATTAATATTTGGTATCAATAGCCACTAAACAACCACCAAACTACTAATTTACTGGTAAAACTGTTTTGGCAAATTTTAGTGGAAAAAAACCCTGAAAAATGGTCTGCATTACTTTCCCTGCAATATATTCAAACCTAAACAGCACCATACTTATAATTGGCTACAACACTTTCAACTGTGTGGAAAGAAGCCATTTAGCTTCAAACAACCCCTGAAACCAACTTTGACTCCCAAATTTTGCCACTATTAAAATACCTAGGTGAGGGGCCGGCCAAGTGGCGCAGTGGTTAATCTCTGGCTTGGGAAGCCAGCAGACCCGGTACGGGTCCTACATATGAGGGTCACTGACACTGCCTTCAAAAAACAAAACAAAACCAAATAAAATACCTAGATGAAAATGACAGTTCCATGGCAAGAAACTTGTTATTTCATCTGTGGGTTGATATACGTTAATACTCTATTTTAATTAAAATTACAAACTCCACATTATCATTGGGAAATGTGGATTAGGTTCACTTATAATTAACAATTACTTAAAATTAACATGTTTCTGCCCTGAAATAGTTCACTATTTGTCTGTTGGAACCAACGAGGCTTTCAATATATTTTGTAATTATTGTGAGTCTAATCACAGTGTGATATTTGATACAAAACTTTAAGTCTTTTTTGTTTTATTAATATGAATATCAGTAATTCATTAGAATCCTATTATCAGGATAACTATGATCCTATTATTTATTTATCTCTGAAAAATTCAGTATCATTGCTATCAAGGAAACTAATTAGGCTAGAGGACAAAGATCATTTTTTAGTCCTCCAAACTGTACTTAAATCCTATGTTTATGTCATGAATTATCTCTAGTAGAAAATAACAACTCCTTCATTTCCAAGCACTTACATTTTTGGAGCCCAAAGGTCTAGCATCTCAGAATCTCTGAGTGACACAATAATGCATTCTCACATAGAGAGTATTAAAATGAAACAATTTTCTATGAATCTAAGATTGTCTTTGATAATACACTTTAAACCCTTTATGGACTCCATATGTAATCTGAAGTAATAATATAATCATAGTAGTAATGACAATAAGAGAAATTAAAGGTTATCAAAGTTTGTCTCCAAATTATCTAATATCTGATTATACAACCCCACTTTAGCACTTACATTACTAGGATACTCACAACCTTATAATATAGTGAATACATAATAATTTTAACATGTAATTATTATTTGTAACATTGTACAAATTCCCTTTGCATTAAACAAATGTTTTTTCTTGAGAAAATGTCCTCAGTTAACTAACTTAAAAAAGATGCTAACATATTAGAACAAATAAGTATATTTGAATTATAACAGGATTCAGAAACTATGTCATATAAGAAACATTGGAAGAAGACTAGAGTGGTAAATATATACAAAAGCAGTGGGGATAGGTGGTAGAGGTGGAGAAAGAAGAGGTGATTTCCCCTGGAAGTGTCAGGCTTACCTTTCGAGTGCCAGTCTAGCACCAGTGAATGTACTCTATTGAATGACTATTAGCTTAATAGGGAATAATTTCCAAAGACAATGATTATCTTCTTCCTGATATAGATTGCCACCTCTAACTGATAATGTCCAAATGAGGTACGATGACAAATGAAGAAGCAGGGCTTTCCTAAAATCTATTTCAGTTTTAAGAAATGCAATGATGTCACATAATTGTTCAAAGTACCAAAGAAAGATTTGGCAATAGAATCTTGAAGGGATCTGGGGCACATGAGGAATTAAGTATTAAGATATTAGGATGAATGGGAAGAGGTATGGGGGAGTGAGAATACTGAAAAGGATAAGTCCCTGGGGTATCTTAATTATTCTCTTTTAAGTGCACAAAAAGACCCAATGATATATGCATATCCGACAAATTGTCTCAAGCTTATTCTCAGTCAAGAAGTAAAAAATCCAGATAAATTGGACACTATACTTGAGGAGCTTTTCATACTACTGTTTTAAAAATTAGACTGCAGTGTTCAACTTGGAATAGGTTATTATGTTTACCTTAAAAGAGCTATCTTTTAAAACAAATTATTTTGAGAAACTACCTAGAGTTTTAAGAGCCAAGTTACTGAAAGGAAACTTGGTTCTACTCTTGATTAGCAAATTTCCAGATGTGAAACTCAGTTTCACAGAGAAGAATGAGTGGGCCTAAAGAGAAGTTTAGATATACAACAAATATGAGTCAACATCATTATTTTGAATTGAGCCATGTCTCCCTGGCTCCATAAAAAAGTGATAGTGGTAAGAGTGACAGTCACAATGAGACATGTTGGTGAAAGTCACACTGAGGGCAGAGAGAGACAATTCTGCTCACACCATAAAAAGGGGCGGACCAAAAAAGAGGAGATGCTGTGAAACTCAGAAGCTTTCACCATAAAAGAGAAATAATCCTTTCAAAGGACATCTCTAGCAAGATAGCCCCTAGATACTCCACAGCTAACAAGGCCAAAACCAAGTTCATCCTCTTCCTTTTCAAACCTGTTTCTACTCTCAAATTACACATCTTTGTTTCTAAAAACTCAACCAGGAACTCACTATCATTTTAGTCAACTAATATTTCCTGAACACCTACTAAGTGACAGTTAATGTGCTAGGTACTTCAGATTGAGTGGAAAATAAGTCATACACCACTCATACATTTGTGGAGTTTCCAGTCTAGTTCATGTTTTCAAAATATTTTGCTTCTATTTTGGAAACACTTTTCTACAAAACCCATCTCCTTTCTTGCAAGTGCTCCCAACGCCCACCTGCCTTCTATGAAAGTGGGAAGAAACAACTCCTCATAAGTACATACAAACATAGATACATATATACATACAGAAGTATACATCCAACAAAAAGATTAAGTCACTCCCCTTCTTGACATGGCTAGTGCTTCCTGAAATCAAACTTAAGATTTTTTTATAACCTGGCCTCTGCATAAGTTTTTGGTCTTACTCCATCCTAAAATAAACGATGGAACTCCTTTTCATGATATTAATATATGTATATATATTTTCTCCTTCCTTTCTTTCTCTTTTCCTTCCTTCCTTCCTTTCCTTCTTTCTTTATCCTGCTTGTAATTCACTCACTGCCTTCTTAATCTAGCTAAATATCAGTCACCCTTTAAGATACAGCACAAGTGTCATGTACCCACTGAAACCTTCACCATTGCCAAGAGGGGATTCTATCACCGCCCTTCCTGGGTTTCCATGAAGAAAAACACTGGCTCCTATGCTTGAGTTCTGAGTACAATCTCAAGTCATTTTTCTTCTGGGTACACTCTCTTTACATCTGACGCTTAGGGGACCATTCTGAAATTTCTTGCACCTGTTTATATTATACATTTATTGCAGTGCACTATAACTAATTACATTTCTCCTTCTCTTCTGCAGTCTATGAACTGGCTTGAATTAGGGTCCATAGCTCATTTGTTTGTATTCACAGAGCTCAGAATAGAGAAGGCACTCAATATATTTACACTGTAAGGAATAAAGGGAGGGAGGAGATGGGGGGAGCCCAAGTCTCTCATCAGAACATATACCAATTTCATTATTCTTACTATAATGCCTTTCTCTAGTACCCACTTATGTTTTACATTTAGCAGGGTGTTTAATATGTGTTGTATGACAGAACTCATGAACAAAAATGATTAAAATTACTCTATTAACCATGGTTTCAAATACCAATATGGAAAATTATCCAAGATATATTTAGTGCTGAAATAAATTTGCAGATCATATTTGTATAAAGAAAAGCATCAATAATATATATGTATTTGCATAGAACACTTCTGGAAAGAATAAGAAACTGTTAACAGTGGTTTTCATGAATAATGGAATGGAAAATTGGAGAGTAAGCTTTTACTACTATTTTATATGATTAATATATGAAAGCAAAGGTATACTTAGCTTAAGATGTATAAATGATATGGATAATAGCAGGAAACTGCAAGTTAAGGGGATTCCAAATGCATTAATTACATATTTTAAATGTCTCTAAAAGGTAATATTTTCCCATAACCCAATCTCTCTAAGTAGCAAACTTAATAAATATTCTTACAAACACCATTTTGGATATATTTTAATTTTAAAAAAAATGACTGCATTGAAAGGACACCCTTTTTTTTATTCCTCAACAATTGCTGGTCCAGAGGAATCCAACCCAATGTGGTCCACAGAGTTGCAGTAGCTGCAGCCCATTTACTCATCAGAAATATGAATTCTTGGGCCCTGCTAAGACCAGGAACCTTTGTTATATCAAGTCCTTCAGATGATTCGAATGCATACTTAAGTCTGAGTAACATTGGTCTTGAGAAACTTATTCTTGAGAACTGTACAACCCAACAGAGCTATCTGTTGGTAGTGACTGTCCCAAAACCAAGACATAAAGTCCCAAAGGACAATATACCCAGACATTTATCTATCAGTTATCATGCACTGTATTAAAGGTTGAGAATAGACAGAATGCCTGATGAAAAGACAGCTACACATACATATGTACACAGCATTCTCTATGAGAAATCTTATTGTTTATTAAAAATGTGTGTAAACCAGAAAACAAATATCATTACTTTCTTTTTTTTTTAAGTACAAAGAAGGAGCTGGTGGTACACTGACATTGTAGCAATCAGGTCCATTAGAGGAATGCAGAAAATGTTCTGAAGTAGTGGTAACGTTTTAACCAATTATTGTCAAAAAAATTTAGCCACTGTTAGTGTAAAAGTAAATAACTAAAAATTAAACAGATTTCAAAATAGAAGTCAATACTTACAGATTATTTATTATGTAATGAGTACTATTTCTGGGGCCCTGTCCTTGGGCCTCAGGACACAAGACAATTAGTCCAGGCCAAAGGACAGCAGTGTGGACATGGGAGGCATCCAATAAGTCTCTGGCTCCATAAATGAGTAAACATGAAAATACCATAAAGTGGGTTAAATTCTTCATAAAAGAGGAAGATTTTTAAAATGTCATCTTGCCTAGAATTTTTCCATAAAAATAGACAAACTTGTCATTATCAGAACTATTTGTGTATTTTGAAAAACTGCCTTCAAATTTTATAAAATTTTCAGTAACTGCTAAAATCCCTAATTAAAATCCCCTATACTGTTTCACAGTAAGCAGCATTTATGAAGTTCCTGCTGGATGTAGGGTGTAGAATACTATATATATATATATATATTTATATATATATATATATATATATATATATATATATATATATATATATATATATATATACATCCATGTATTTATATAGACTATAACAGTCTTTGAAAAGGCAGTTCAGCATTTCAAATCATAAGCACTTCTGAAAACACCTTCTATAAGAGGATACTAGAGTGAGTCAAAGAGTAAGAAAATCAGCTCTTTTTTATTTTTTTCACTTTCTTATTTATATTCTGCAGGGTTTTTGTTAAGTCATTCCATTTTCTATTGGTTTGTGGTCACTGCACACATTTTGGAGTTTTATGGCGCAATCCACATCTTTATCTAAACTAATGTTTATCATAATAATCATTACTGATGATGCCCAGTGAGCAGCATAATCTCAGAGTTTTCATGTTACCCATTAATATCAGTTCTTGTGGTTCACTTGGGACTACCACAAATAGGTTTGCATATCTGCTCTCAGGATTACATTAGGTAAAAATGAAGACAATTAGCTGTATGTCCTTGTAAGAACATACTGGCATTAAAGCACCAACATTGAGCTGCTTGCTAGAAGCTACTGAAGATAAAGCACAGAACGAATTTGTAACAATGCCAGTTTGCCAAGAATCTTTTGGGAAATCACTCATTTTCCACGTTTGAAATAGGGCATCCACTGTTAGTGAAATTTAATCACTGTAAACATTCTGACTGTTGGATTTGAAAAATATCCCTCTCTCTCCAAAAGAGGCATATTCTCCAACTGCAAGATACTAAATAAATCTTCATAGAGAATTGGATATATCCTTACAATATCCTGAATGGTTTGACTGGATATATTTATTAACAGCTGTGTGCGAAAATCTATTAGAAACACCTCTAATTAGATGGGCATAGACCCTAATATATTTCATAAACAAGTACCAAATTCCCAGAAAACCTTTAGAGGTTGATGTTTAAGAACACAAGATTTAGAATCAGACAATTTTCAGGACTGTACTTCCCTTGGCTGTGGATGGGAAGGCTCATTTCTACCCAACGGTGTTCTAACTACTAGAGGAACACAAGTAAACATTCGTTATCTCCATTTTATAGATGGGGAACCTAAGGCTGAGAAATTATATCACCTGCACCAGGTCATAGCAAGTAAGTCAGTATTTCTAGGCCAAAACCTCTTCTAGCTGACTCCTCAATGTGTGCTGATGCTGCCTCCTACTCCCATCACACTGCATATGAAAGGCCATGTGCAAAAAGAGAGACGAACGCTTTTAAAGATAAAAAAAATGAGGAAGATTAAATTAGAAACCAAAACAAACAAAAAAAAAGAGAAACAACATGCAGCTACCAGTTTGGAGAGAAAAGATGGTGTAGAAAACCACTTGGAATCTATCTTCTTTCTTCCATATTTGCATATTTCAGAAACTAGTCTGCTTGCTTTTACTAGTATTGCTTTAATTACTGATATTCTAAAAATGACAAACACAGCACATGTTCATTGAAAATGCAAACAACCTAAAAATGTGTAAAATAAAATGAAGGAAGCCATTTCTCACTCTTTTTGCTCACTCTTGCTAGGTTGGAGTACACATCTTTCGACCATTAGTAGATGGATAAAAGTGTGAAAGAGTATTTAAGTGAAATATTCTTTTCTACCCACTACTTCATCCCTATAATATTACTCCTTTCTCTGTTTTCTTCTATTCCTCTTTCCAGAGAATTGAGTGTAAATAATGCACTTATTTCTCAGGTACTCCATGCTCTAATGATGTTGCCTAAGAATAACAAAAAATGTTTAAATACCAAATACCTGTGGTAAAAGAGGACTATTTGGAGAAAGTTTCATACACACATTGATTTCTGTGAAGTAAAGAGGCCTTATTTTGTTCCTAACAAAATGCCTGAGCTGGCTAAAAAAAAAACTGACAGTGTCAAATAAAGAAACAGAACCAAACAAACAAAGAAGAGTACACACAGAGAGAAAAGTAGTTCTTGAGCTAAAGGTCCACACTTTATGGAGACATTTCACTGAAGAAAATAAACTAAAATTTTGGTATTTCATGGATCACTATAGCAAGATACATGGAAAAACTCTAGTGATAGAAATGCAAGATTATTTTATGAAGTATTTATGACTAATTGCAGAGAAATATATTTATGACTAATTTGCAGAGAAACATATTTCCCAGCCTCCTTGACAGCTAGACATGGCACCATGACTAAGTTTTCATGAATAGGATTTGAGTAAACGTGATGTATATAACTTCTAAATCAGTCCCTTAAGAGGAAATCCATGTCTGTCACTTCCTTCCCCATTTACCCATGGGATGGAATGCAGATGCCATGCAAAGCTGAACCCTCAGAAATAACAAGTCACACGAGAAAGGGAACATGGGCTACTGTTGCATAAACCTACCTCTTTCAGAGAGACTGTCTACCTCTGGATTGTTGCATGAGAGAGAAATAAACTTTTATTTTGTTTGAGCTTTTGAAGCCTTTGGGACTTTTTCATTACTGCAGCTTCGCTCATACCATAACTATTATGTAGGTAAACAGGTACCTACAAGTGGGGAACTCCCACAACCAAAACCTAATTGTTGGGTGGTGGGTAGTGAGGAAACAGATGATCCTTGTTCATCCATGGCTACATGCATGGCAACAGAGCTTCTGCTGACCTGAATGTTGAAGTATGTTGGTTTCCTCTTGCTGATACTAAGCAAGACTTTATAAAATAGAGATAAAAGCAGCCAGTAATTAAGAATTAACTTGTCTGCACGCAAATGAGGGAAACAGAAAGCAATAAAATTGCTCTAAAAGGACGCTTTCTGCCCATGGCCCACAAATTAAATTAACCAGGAATCTGGAAACTTGAGGCCTTGTAGAAATTATGCCTTGTAGCTCTTCAAAAGTCCTCACTTTCCTGAGTCCATTTCTCTCTGAAATTCAAATGGTTCCCTTTCTAATCAGCCTTCTACTAGTGGACTCAGCCTTTAAAGTGCTTTAAAGGAGAGTAATAGATGTGAACTAGTCAGTGTCCAAGGTTCAATACCAATGAACCGTATGTTGGGGTGAAGCTATCTTAGGAAAGGTCCCTTGACATCTCAAACCATTCAATAGGTCTTATCAGGAAAACTAGGCAGATACATATTTTTCCTCAGTAAGCTAAAATAGGTCCATGCACAAAGTGCCAAAATAATTAATTGAAATACAATTATCCAAGAAAATTAAATCACAATCAGTTCTTCACATAAAAGTCAGTTCTACACATTCTCTGTAACTCCTCAGCAACAATAACAAACTTCACAGTAAAATTGTGAGCTAAATCTTGAATAGTCCTATATAAGGATACTCAATATACTCAATTGCAGTTTAAATTTACTTGAATTTTTAAATTCAAGATGCTTCATGCTATTATATCATGGCTAGAATGTCCAAAATTAAAGAACAAATACAACAATAATGTAGGTAAAAACTAACTCAGCTAAGGTCAATCTTAACTTTAAACCAAGTTTATGAACTAATGGATTCAGGCAATCTTCACTCAATGCCTACAAGATATTGGAACTTGGGGCACAATTGTTCTCAACTACCTAAGTAGGTCAACAGCCTGAAAAATAGAAAATTGTCTTCAGCATAAGATCAAAATATTAAAAATCAATAAGTTGTTCAGTTCTTATATTTTTTAACACAGCTATATAAATCAATTCAAGGCCATAGGGGATAAAATACAATGAACTGATAAATAGAGCTAAGTTTGGCACAAGCCTACAGACCTCAATATGTTTTGTCAATATTCTTGCTAATTGTAGCCCTAAATTCTTAATATTATCTCTATTATTGATATTTAGAAATTTGAAATAAAAAAAAAACTATTACTAAATTTTAATCTAAATTTTGACTTGTTTCTATAAATTGTTTTCATACATATAAATTAGGTATTAATACTTGAAGTTTGGCCAATTACTTTTAAAAGGATATTTTAAAATATTATCCCTTATCATTATCATGTTCCTTTCATTTCTCAAATTTAAAGTTTTTTACTTCTTTAAAGAATGGTGATTTCTTTCCCTAGAAAGTTGTTAAATGACTACTCTCAGAGACAAATGTTCATTCTATCTATAGTCCATGATTGATTTCCATCAGCACTACATCTGACAACATCCTTGTTATTTAGCATATCAGTGAATGAGAATACTGATCACATGCTCATTATCAGAATTGAGAGAATATATCAAACCCATATGAAAGGGATGCTGATAAAATGAGGTGTCACTATGTCATGTTAGACTGTTCCTCTTCTTGTTACCAGATCCCACTTGAAATAACGCCACTTAGTCCAATTAGATATATCATTATTTTTAACATCCTTTTTTTATGGCCAGAAGTCAACATTAATTTGGATCGCCAATACCTATTGCAATTTTAAGATGCTCTGCCTTTGCATCATAAAGTATTTTTTTCCCAAAGAGGAAGTGCTATTATCATTGCCAACACAATGCACAGAACAGTATACAGTGTAAATTCATAGTAAATGATAATTTTTAATGACCAGGAGGATAATAAAGTAATTGGAACTTGTGGCACAATTGTTCTTAGCTACCTTCCAAGAACTTATAATAAATTCATTTGAAAAATACATTTTTTACATAGGTATGTAATATTAATGATTGGTTTATTATTGTTCAATTTAAGACATTATAAAACCATGGAAAGTTCAAGATGGAAACAACATAATTTAGTTCAACTTCCTTATTTCCAACTAAGGAAATAGAGCCCAGCGAATATAAGTGAAGATCCTAAGGTCAAAACCTTAAACCATACCCACAGCTTTCCACTCAGGCTGTTCTTTCTGCCAAACAATCCTGCCTTCTTAACTGCTTTGAGTCTTAGTGTTTACTCTTTTGATACCTGAGACATGCAAAAAGGCAAAAGGATGGTTAAGAAAAATGCTAGAAGATGCATTATCTATAACCATTCAAGATACACTAAATTACCTACCTAATTATTCTATCCACTTTAAAATATTTAATGTATCCAACATTATGGTGCACTTATGTAGAAGAAACATTAACTTAAGTCTCCTTTCCCCAAGGCAACCTAAATAGGAAATAAACAAAAAGTGCACTTGGGAAGAGGGTGTGATACTTTTTAAAAACAATCTTTTCTCTGCATTAGTACTTAAATAGCTAAGCCCCTCTATTGCTTTTCCAATTTGCTAGGCTTGTGGGTTTTCTATAACACTCATGCAGAGTATACATCCAGTAGACACTGCATTTTACTCAACTTTTCCAAAGGGAATTCATATAATAATTCCACTGATCTTTTCTCTGGCTCACTTAGCTAGCTTGGATCAGTGGATTACAGGGAATTTAGGTCTAAGTCTAGATCAAAGCCTGTTTATGTTTTAGCACACTAATGATGGATTATTCTTCAAGGGAGGTAGCAAAGGAGAAAGATTTGTGCAGGTGGTGCAGTCAATATGATGTGTTAAATTGTGGACATTAAAGGAACTATACATTCATTGAAAATAAGGTAAATTTTGGTTAGGCATGGTTATAGGAAACACATTAACTAGTTATGTGAAGGTCAGAAGGTAATAAGAAAGCATCCTCTAGTATATTTGAATGAGTCAGGAGATAGTATCAGGAAATATAAGCTATATTTACCTGATAATCATTAACTCTTGAGTTCCAGAAAGTCATTACAGTTCTTGGAACTATAATTCTTAGAATATAAAGATTCCTATTTCTTTTTCTTCCCACTTATTGATAAATTTGCTACAGCTAAGACTTCCAGTAAAAGGTGGATATTAGCAATTAAAACTGAGTAGTCAAACTGAATTACCGGTTTAATTTGTGGATTATAAGTAGGGTTGTACTTGCTCAATAATTTTAAGATTTTTTAAATGAGGCAAATTATTATTTTTAAACATATCTAACACCATAAACCATGGTAAACAATAATCATTAAATACAATTATACTGGATGATAGCCATAGCATTATTTGCTATGGCATAGATTTATATATCCCATAAATAATTATGTTCCTGAAATGGTACTCCATGTAACATCTACTAACACTGGAATTACATATACCAGAACGTGAACCAAATTCCATAAATCCAAAACATTTTCTCAAATAGATTAGCATTTATAGAGAAAGGGCTGGGCCTATTTTATCTCAACATGTTGGTTTATCTGTGTTCAAAATTAATTTAGAAATTTATGTAGCAAAGTAGGACAACTTGTACCTAAGGGCTGAAAGGCAGAAAATATGTGAATATGGGAATCTGAGCAATTTAAACATCCTGTCTCTGTGAATATTCCCATTTATTACCCTGCTGCATTATCAATTTCACCTTTTTTTAATAATGATCTGGCCATTTTCACTCCACAGAATACTCACACTAAATCCAGAAAACAATTTAATGTCTTTGTTTAAGGGTTTTGTAGCTTAGTCTGAGATTGAAATCAAAGATTGTCAATTTTATATTCCACAAATCTTCCTCTCTCCTGATCTGTAATTCAAGTTACAATGGCTACATTTTATAGTACAATGTCAACCCCCTTCTAATTTACTCTAAACGCCTTTGTTTTATATAGAAAATTAGGCAGAAAGTGTAAGTGAATTATTGAGAATCTATCCACTATAACTTTTAACTTTATAATAACTTTTCTTTTACTATTTTCTTATTATTTGTTTTCAGGATAGGTTGCCAATAGAAGATATTTATCTTTTATGTGTTATTTATAAATTCAACTTAATAAGTGTTTACTGGTGCCTGTCTACTTTGCAAGAAAGATTATACAGGGAAGAGATGAAGATACAAATTTAAATAAAATAAAGCTTCCAATCTCCAGGACTTCATAATTTCATCAAAGAGATGTGTTACACAGAGAAACACTTTTAACATTGGGTCAAAAGTGATCGATTATATAAAAGGAAACCATGATGTGTGATGACTGAGAAATTGATTTGATCTAAACTGATTGAGAGGTTCCAGGGAAGGATTTGTGAACATAGGACCTCATAAACAATATCAGAGGCTGACAGGCATCTCTCTTTTGAGAAACCTAGATAACATTCTAGGGATTTGGAGCAAGCTTCCAGCACTGACTCAACCATGGATTTCCTTTCCACCTCTAACAGCTTTCTGCTTTTATAAGTAACAAGTGCAGTTAGACTAATGGGCTATGCTTTTCTCCTTCAATATGGCTCTAACTTGCTTGCTATCACTCCCCATTCCCCACCTTTTGCTACGTGTTTATGATTCTGTTTTGCAGATTACTCACTAAATGTAATACCTACTTTTTAATGCTCCAAACTGTGTCTGCTAATCTCTACATTGCTCCATTTTATGGGCAAGGCAAAACAGACATAGGTGGACTGAATATTTGTGGGAACCCACAAGGGCACTCCAGGCAGCGGAAACTGCACAGCCACCGGCTCCAAGTCAATAAAATAAGGAATGTTTAAAGGAAGGTGTGGGGATTCTGCCAACGGCTGGGTGTATCTATTCCAATTATACATTCTGGAATTGGAGAAACAACCAAGTGATGGGTCCAGGGATCCACTGGGACACTGTGAGACAGATCTGAACTAAAAGTCCGTTGATTACCTGACCTCCATAAGTCCCTAATCTGAGTGTTGACAGAGTTTATTATCAAATGATATACTTGTAAGTTTCATCAAGCAGAGAGCAATGTGCAAGTAGTACACTATTAATTTATACTGTGGCAAGAGGTTAAAAAAGCATGAGTTCATTTTAGTACGTAAGAACAGTGCCATATACATTATAATAATATGTGTAGTTTTTAAAGTAAAACCTACCTATGAGAATGTAATAATAACAATAGTTATTATGTAGCATATATATATATTAGTGATTAATAAAATAATATCAAAGAGTAAGATGACAAAACATGTAAAATTAACAATGCTTTTACATTCAATGAAGTAATTGGTTTAGCAGTCTGAAAAAAAATAGAAGAGTTTTTGTACTGAGAAAAGCTTATCATTCTGAAGCTGCTATTACTGAAAATATTGTGTAAGTCCACTATTAAAGCCACCTAAGATGCAATTTACATCTGCGACAGAAATCCATTGAGATCCAGAGTTTTAGGCAGAGTACACTTAATGTTGGATACTGTGAGTTCAGGCAATAACATAGCAAAAGTGAATGAGGACTTTTTTTATGTTTTCTGACATAATGACTCTGGGTTGCTTCTATTCATATCTATAGTGTATTCTACAGGGCTTAGCTTACTTATCCTACTGCAGGAGACATGATTCAAATGAAATTAAATATCTTTTCCATTACATTTTTATTTTCTGATGTTACATTTGAAGCCTTAGGAATATGACATTATAAGCGGAAAAGGGTAAAAGCATGATCAATCAAGGCTTTTAAGAGCTACAAAGAATTTGCGATATCTTTTTTTCTTTGTATATAACATAAGCAAAATAAAGAAAGTAATGATGTGGGATCAAATAAAGATTTTATTATCATTTTATTGGGACGAGAATACTAGTACCTTACTATTATTTTTACTTATATAGTTCATTTATTCCAAACTTTTAGTACCACAGTAAATGGCATTCCACACACTTCTTAACATTTCCACACTATTTTATTGTTTTACTCATACACGTATATGAAACAGCAAAATATAATAGTCCAAGAATAAACAAAACCCTAAATTAAGAGTACGTTGGATAATAGGTATACTGTTTATTATGCTTAATCAGTAAATGAAATCTTAATTCATTGTTGACTTTCATCTCATTTTTTTTCCTGCTCTGCTTCCAGAAATATGAGTTCCTTAACATCAACAATAATTGAAAATATAACAAACTTTTTTTGTGGTCTTCCTGGCACTTTATACTCCTTTATTACATCTAATTCTCAAAATACTTTACCAGTGATGAATTGCTTTTATTTTACTGAGAGATTATAACTTGCCTAACAGCTGAGTGACCTTACAACGATTTAAATTTAGGTCTGTCTGGATACAAGTGTCCTTTCTACTAATAATATGCTGGGCAGAAAAGGGTACTGAAATACATTAAAATTTAGTGTTATCAGTCTACCTACTGAATCACATTTAAATAGAAAAGAAACTAGCAAACTGAGCCCACCAAAATCTCCTTGGATTCTGGAGAAATGACAAACCATTAAGCAGATTAGGAAATTAGAGGTCTGCCCAAAAATACACCTAATAAATCGAAGAGCAGAAATAATTTTAAAAGCAAGGTAATTTCCATCTATTAAAAAAGTAGAAATACTGACTTTGTATACAAAAAAAAGAATTATGGACATTTCCATAACATTTAAAAATTATTTAAAAATTACATAATTTAAAATCTGGAAGAATGAATGATAATGAACTACTTATGTGCTATTCTAGAAGAATGAATGATAATGAACTATTTATATGCTATCAATTTAACTGACATGCAGATATATGTCTTTTATCAATATTGTCTTAAATTATGTGTGGTCTTCCAGAAGAGAACGTTTGTATTAAAAAGTGATTATCTTTGAAATATAAAATCCCCAACTTTTCTTCTCTTTTGTTTGTTCATCTGTGAAACAGAAATATCAAATCCCCTTTCTCACATACTTCATGGATTAAAAATAAATTTCTAGGTATAAAAACACTTTACAAGAACTTTGCTTAACACTGAGGTCATAGTATCATTATTAACAATTATAGTTCAGAAAAGGTTGTCTTAATTTGCTTTAATCAAATAATAGTCCAGTAATACCAATCATTTTTAGATGAACAAGACCAGGAAATACTCCACAAATCAGAGAAAGAGTAAATTATTTTAGTGTAATTAAATCTTAAATCCATTTAGTTTGCTATTATAATGTAACCTTTTTAAGAGGCATATTTGATTAAAAAAAAAACTGATCCTTTGACTTTTAAATATAATCAGAGGTGCAAAAAATAATTTATAAGACCATATTTTTATCACTTTATATATATATATATATATATATATATATATATATATATATTTCCATTTTGAAAACAATATTATACAAGAGAAATTTCAATACTTGTGTGCAAAACTGTTTAAGGAAGAAATAATTTGCCTAAAAAAGAACTACTTTATTCGTAAGCTAAGGTTTTTGTTTGTTTTGAAAACAATGAAATAGATATGAAAAATATTTGTTACTGAATAATCTTCAGGATATCAAGTTACCATATTCTTGGTTCTATGTTCCTATTTTTCTTTTTTTTTCTTTAGGTTTCATAATTATTTTTTGCGCTATTCAAGCTATATCTGGATTAATTTTTAGCTTTGAATAAGCAAGAAAAGTCTGTAGTGAAGTCATTACTTACTCCTCACTTTTATATGACAAACAACGGGAAAAGATGAGAAATTAGAGATATAAAAGTTAGAAATATGATAACATATATTAAGAGAGACTAAGTTTCTAGACTCTGCTCTGAGACTATATTAGGTATGGGTAGAACCTGCATAAGAACTTTTACAGACTCTGTCATTTTTTTTACCTGGGAAACTAAAAAAACTTTAAACTGGACTATTAAAAGTGCATCTTGGGGGCCGGCCGTGGCTCAGTGGTTAAGCGCTGGCTTGGGAAGCCAGCAGCCTCGGTTCGGTCCCACATATGAGGGCTAGTGACACTGCCCTCAAAAAAAAAAAAAAAAAAGTGCATCTTGGTTAAAATCTCTTAATTTTACATATATTTTCTCATGAGAATTAAAGATAGTTTCCAAAAATAAATACATAAAATGTACATATGACTATTTCAAGAAAGCAAGATGACACTATAAGAAGATTAGGGTATCTCTATTTCTACCTGAGTGTCCGAAGAGATAAAAGTAAATGAATTAAATTATTTGATGAATATAACAGATAGGTTGAATATGATAAACACTGTTAACCACCAGAAAAATAAAGAGACTCATAGCACATCCATCAGAGAATGGCTTTAGATCATAAGTTAAGGAAACAAGGTTTAGACTTTGCTAACAAAGCAAGCTTTTAATAAACTGATCTACATGTCTTTGTGGGTGAAAAATAAATAAATACCTGGATAAAAATCCTATACATACAAATTAAGGAAAATGTAATATAAGTAAAATATCCCCTGCACATTAAATTGTTTATTTTAACAGTGATTCAGTCAGTCCTCAAACATTCATTCAGAACCAAATATGTGTAAGGCATTGTGTTATCTACTTGGAGAAACAAAAAAATGAATCAGATACAGAGTCTGACAACAACACTCCTAGGTAATTTGGAAACAATTTAGGAAATGGTAATGGCGATGTAAGCGGTAGAGATAAACTGCTTCAATGTCTCTAAAAGGGAGAGATTATTTCTAGTTTATGTTGAAAAAGGAAAGTTAGAAAACCTTCACTGAAAAGGTAACTCTTTAGCAGGTTCTGAAAGTATAAGAACAGTGCATATTCACAAAGAAATAGGAAGGTGTTCCACTGGAGAAAAGAAAATGCAGATTATAGGTAATATAATACAGATAAGGTATTTGAAAAAAAAGTTATTATTTTATGAAGGCTCAAAACATGCCTAAAATACCAGGTAAGGATTATTTCAGTCTGTGGAAGAAGGTATTAATCACATAGATAATTATAGAAAAGTAGGCCACCATTTTAGCTTCTGTAATGTCCCAATTTTATTATTGGATATAACAATGCACTGTGTACTATATAATGGAAATCTATTTTAAGCAATATTAAAATACTATACCAGGGCCGGCCGAGTGGCTCAGTTGGTTAAGAGCTAGCTCAAGAGTGCGAGCTGAGGGGCCGGCCGAGTGGCACATTGGTTAAGAGCTGGCTTGGGATGGCAGTGGCCCCAGTTTGGATCCCATATATGAGGACCGATGACACTGCCCTCTACAGCTAACAACAGCTCCATCTGGAGCTGCCGTGAGTCCCTGGGAAGGCATAGCTGCAGCCCCTGCTACAGTGGGCTGCCATAGGCTACAGTGAGTGGCAGGCAGCCAGCGTGAGCTGCCAGTAGCGGTGATGAGCACCCATCCATCCAGAGGCCGGAGACCGATCTGCCTCACCTGGGAAGAGCGCAATGACAATATCAACATGGGCCAGTGAAGCAATGTCCTCCACACCTAGACTGAAGAACAAAAACACAGCAACTTGTCTGTTCCCCTTCCCCAATTCCCCAATAAAATCTTTAAAAAAAAAGAAAAGAAGAAAAGAGTGCAAGCTGAGCTCTGAGTAACAGCAGTTTGATTCCCAATTGGAGCTGAGCAGCCGCTGAGCTGCCAACAGGTGGCAGGATGGCTCGGCCAAAAAAAAAAAAAAAATACTATACAAGAAGAAGTTGGACTCTGACTCGCTATTTACTATTGAAGATAGTTAGACGGCCTGATAATCCAACGCATTTTTTTAAATTGGCTGGCTGAAAAATGCCAAAGAAACAGGTGTTAACTGGTCTGACTTAAGCTTTATTTTCTCTCATTTGAAGTTATCATTTTTCTTATTTTTCAATCAAGTGCTACTTTGAAGGCATGTGAGATCAAGGAACATCCAAGAATGTGAGAAAAATTAAAATACATTCTTTTTAAATTTAACTTTTCACATTTGTCCATGCAGATGGTATTTAAACATATTTTAACTGTATTAAAAAAAAAAAATCAGTCTGGCAGTTTGACCCTGAAACACACACTAACCCTCAATCATTTAAATGTAGTGGTTTTGAATGTAAATTGGGGTTCTTTTGTTTTGGTACTATTAATAACGTAACAATCCACCCCATCTATGCATGTGCGTGGAGACACAAACACACACACACACACACTTTTTCTCAAGTGCCTAACATGAGATAAAATGATTTTCATGTGCAAATGAAGTAAATGTAGAGCATATTTTAAGTATTGTTTTAATGATGTGTTTAATATAGTTATAGAACTAACACTTTTAAATATAGCTATTATATTAGCACTGGCTTGGGAAGCCAGCAGCCCCAGTTCTGTCCCACATATGAGGGCCAGTGACACTGACCTCAAAAAAAAAAAAGAAAAAATATAGCTATTATTTTTAAAATGACCTATAACTTGCAAAAGTATATATAATAGTACCTAAATGGAAAGAGCCAGAGACAATGAAAATAGTGAGGCATTGAATGTTTGTGAAGGAAAAGAATTAGTATCGGGCCCAGTGTTTTATAGGCTATAATAAAATAGAAATTTAAAAATATTTAATAGTCACATATTATTTTAAATTATATTATTAAAAAATCTTAAAACTTTGTGATATGTGTCATGATTTTAAAATAGATTTAAACAAAAATATTTGGGAATCTATTACAGCAGTAGTAAGCAAATATAGTAAAACTAGTGTGATATATAAAAGAATGAAGTTTGGGAAACATTGATGGTTCCAATAGGGACATTGGAACCCAAATAAATATGACACCTGCTTGTACTCAAAGAGTAATAACCATTTGTTTAAGTAAATAATTGGGAAAAGTATTTTCTCTTAGTCTGAAACCTAATCACTCAGCTATTATATCATTTGTCTAATTCAAGATATAAAATTCAGGTGGTACTTAAGTTACAAGTGTCTCCTTAAGGTCCTGATCATAGCTTCAATTGGAATACCAATCATTGGTGGCTATTGAAAGTTTGTTTGTTTTTAATAGATTTTTCTCAACTTTAAAAGTAGCTGCATAACTCAGATTTCATAGGGTGAAAAAAGAAAGTTTCAGGTTTATCTCAGTTTCTTTTGAGTAAGGAAGGTCACTGAATGAAATACTTAAATGAGAACAATCAAGAAAAAAATTTTTTTTTAAT
This sequence comes from Aselliscus stoliczkanus, assembly GCA_033961575.1. NCBI lineage: Eukaryota > Metazoa > Chordata > Mammalia > Chiroptera > Hipposideridae > Aselliscus > Aselliscus stoliczkanus. The sequence continues at coordinate 96,722,073 of CM066731.1, forward strand.
ATATATGACTAGGGGAATTATTAACATGATAGGTTGAGACCAAGCTACCAGAACAAATATTCCACAAAGTCAGGGATTATTTGCATTTTTCACTTTTCGTTTTCATTTAGCCCAGTTCTCAGGATATAATCAGTTTTTAGTAAATATCTTAGAAATTAATAGGCAGGAAGTAGAATCATACAAGAAAAATTATTTTAACAATTTGAATGCTGTAAAAGTGGATTAAGCTGCTCTGTTGAGTAATGACCTCATTGCCATTGTGACCGGAGGCAATGAAAGTGATTTCAGCACCTCAAAGACACTTGTATAGATTTCATCTAGTCCCTTTCAGCTCAGATTCTATGTTTCTTTTCCTATGAAAACTTGGGGCTTATTAAATTATATGACCTCTTGCAGATCATAAGGACACCATTTAATAATCTGCTATATCCCTGCACTGAATTGTAGTTTTATAACTTTGAAGAAGTAAATGCTCCAAGCATGACTACCATATCCTCCAGGCAATACATAAGCAGTTCCTTAGTAAACCCTCACAAATCCTTATATCATTGTTATACTCATTTTACAGGTTAGCAAAACCAAGGCAGGAAGGCACTGAAAATCCTCTTACTTCCTAGTCTTAGTCATAATGAATTCCAGGGTCTCACAGTACAAGTATATCCCTCAAAGCCCAGATATTATCAATTAAGTTTCTGTCCATGTTATTGAGCATAAAAACTCAGTTTTCTTTGTGTTAATAAGCATATATAAACGGGGCGGGGGGCAGACTATTCAAACAATGTTTAGCTGAATAGAAAGGACTCTAGAGAAATCAGTCATTGCCCACCACCTTTGCTTGAAGAAAATCTCCCAGGGCGCAGAGAAGGCCTAGATCAAAAGTGACTGTGTATTCCAAAGCCTCTTATGAACATATGTATTCCAAGGCCTATCCATGGGTATTTATTACTGAATTCATGAGTGAAATATTAGGAATGGTCCCAATTTATCCACTTTCAAAAACTATGGTGGAAAAATGAAAAATTTCACAACTAAAATATTTCATTTTGGAACTCAAATTCATCTACTTCAATGCCCTATCAACTGATGCAACTTTAGATTACAGCAGGAAGAACAAAGCACATGCTGCTTAAAGAAGTGATTAGTATGGAACATTTTGCAATGGAAACCCTGAAGACAGGAAGGAACCTGGGTAAAGGTTCCCGTGTAAGTACAAAAATACCCATAAGTAAAATGAACCGGTGTGTTGAAACCTAATTCTGTAATTCCCATGGCAACATCTTGGGAAACTAAGTTTGCAAGCACTATATTTCCAATATATGTTGCTGTGAGTTTCCAGAAAACCCTGATCAGTCCCAGTAGAACCTCTTTTATGATGTAGTTATGAAATAACATAGGTTATTAATTATGGGGCTGTACTCTTTCTTTAATTGGTGACATGCTGAATATTAATAAGAAACAGACAAACTATTTTGGACTTATCTATAGATAGGTGAAATGTTTCCTTTCCACGAATGCCACTCTATTTACTCTTTCTATTTCTAAATATAGCTATAAACAATTTGTGCAGCAACCATCCCAGTGCCAGCAGAACAGATTCAGAGAATAATAACTCATTGAAATTGAGGCAGTTACAATCATAGTTGTACTCCTTGAAGCTGGCAGTTTCATTCTCCGGAGACAGGTGCATTCATCATATTCACAACCATAGTAAAATGAAATCATCAACTAAAGGGACTCTGGCTCTCTCATTTTCCTCCAGGAGTGCCAATGAACATTTTGAATACTTAAGAATCTTCAGACTCTATTTGTTTGAGAGAAGGCAGAAAGCCTGAAGAAGCTGATGGGCAATGTTAATATGCCCCATGGTTCATTCAAAGCTCAGGATGTTGTGGGTCCTTAAAGACTGCATTACTATGGCATATGTGACCTGATAAATGAGAACCAAGGGTGGAAGGTGAGAGGGTAGTTGAGAATAAAATGAACCTTTGGGAAAGCTTTTAAATTTCAATCATGACCTTGTTTAGTGTGCATGTGCACCTCTTGCCAAGTTTTGGTCTCTATGCGTGCTTATATCTATACCAACGCAAAGCAAAGCAAAACAAACAAATTAAAAAAAAAAGTGTTGTTGTTTCAGCACAGTTCTAAACTCAAGATATTTTTTGTATTACGTTTGGTTTTTGTATCCACATATAATGTGGATACACATTATCCTTATCTCTTTTGTATGAATCTCAACTTGATCATCTTTTTTAGACAATTCGAATTTGAAATGGTATTGAATTTAGCGATTATCTTCTTCTACAACTTGTTGCTACTGTTTGCTTAAATGTATTCTTAGTCTCCTGGGAAAAATAAATCAGGATTATTTTGCTTCTTTCTCTTTATAGTTTCGATTTCAGAAATGGTAAACATTTTACTTTGTCACCAAATTCCTTTGGCTTTAAGCAAAAGCATTCAGTGTATTTCTTCTGTTACTTTCCATAACCTCAGCAGTTAGAAATGTCAAAATTTTAAAAATATATTATTCCTCGTACTACTTTAGGCCTGCTCTTCATGTAATATGTACATAAACTATTTTTAAAAAGCAAAAAATTATATCATGTGAAAATACTAAGAAAAAACCTGACCATTTCTCCTGCACAGGTGATAAACACTGCAAACTGTGTCAGTGATGAAATAAAAGGCAACTTCTTATATGTAACCAAACCACCATTTTGCAGAACACTATTGACCTTCTTATAATAGAAACATAAATATGCATGAACTCTACATAATGTGATTTATTTTTATGCATTTTTATCCTTATGCCCAGATTTTAGGTATTCTGGCACAGGTTGAGAAATATCAGTGTTTTGAATTAAATTGATGTCTGTGGATGATGCCCCAAATATGTCAGGACAAACCTGAGTTTCCTAAAAGTAAGAGTCTTCCTACTTTCTAACAGTCCCTAGACGATGCTGACAGATGCTTAGGCCCTTTGAAAGGCTATATGAAAATAAATGAGAACATCAACAGCAGTAAGTACACTACTTGAGCAAATAAAAGTCACTTCCAGTATGGATTCTTTAAACATAAAGTCAACCTCAAACACAACGTACTGCACAAAGGAGAAAACATCACTGCCAAACACCTTTGAATTTTGAAAATACATTACTCCCGCTTCTCTGTGGTTTTACCTTTCGTGGTTTCAGTTATGTGTGGTCAATCACATTTCAAAAATATTAAATGGAAAATTCCAGAAATAAACGATTCATGACTTTTAAATTATGTGCCTTTCTGAGCAATGTGATGAAATTGCATGCTGTCTTGCTCCATCCCACCAGGGCTGTGAATCAACTCTTTGTCCAGAGTGTCCACTCTGTATATGCTCTTGCCCCTTAGTCACTTAGTAGCCATCTTTGTTTTCAGAATAACTGTCATGATATTCCAGTATCTGTGTTCAAATAACCCTTATTTTCATTAATATTGGTCCCAAAGTGCAAGAATAGTGATGCTGGCAATTTGGATGTCAAAAAGAAGCTGTAAAGTGCTTTCCTTAAGTGAAAAGATGAGAGTTCTAGACTTAATAAGGAAAGAAAAAAAATATTACTTGCTGAGATTGCTAAGAACTATACAAAAACAAACCTTTTATCCATGAAAGTGTGGAGGAGGAAAAAGAAAGTCTCGCTAGTTTTTCTGTCACACCTTAAACTTTGAGTTACAACTACAGTGCACGGTAAGTGCTTAGTTAGCTAAGATGAAAAAGGCTTTAAATGTGTGTGTGGAAGACATGAGCAGAAATCATGTTCTGATTGACAGCAACAAGTCTCAAAAAGCATTGAGCCCATACAAAGGATTCAGCAAGGGATCCTCTGAAATGAGTGGCACCAAGCTATTTATTAAAGTAAGAGATGGTTAAATAGATTTAGGAATAGGTTTGGAATGAAAAAATATACAAATTACTGGAGAGGCTGCGTCTGCTGATAAAGAAGCTGCTGTCGAATTTTCAGTGGGGTTGAAGAAGTAGGTTAGAGTTTGGAATTTATCTCTGGTTTCAGGCATCCATTGGGGGTCTTAGAATGTAGGTAATGGGGACTACCATTGTCACTAAAGTTTCACAGATAAAGAAAAATAGTTGTTCTCCAGATCTCAATGATGCTTATCAAAATGGGAGAAGTGACTACACACTAAAATATAGAAAGATTATCCTTAGGAATGCCAAAGCACACATAAACATCAGAAATCACTGTTTATTGATTATTGGAATGCTTCTGCTCAAATGCTAACATACCTCCTCTAAAAATGTACCAGATACTCTAATAAATGTATACATGAAACTGGTTAGAATTTATAATGATCATGAAATGTATGCTATTCAGTATCTCAAACAAATATCATATGCAAATAAGGTATTCATTTTCTAGGTTGCATCACTCTCTGAACTTTCACAAACCTACATTTCCTCTTCTCCACTGAAACCTCCCAGTTATATTCATAATGCTCCTGATAACAAAAATGATTTCTACTGATTAGGATAATCTCCAATCTATAGCTCATACTCTTCCACGTGAGAACTGATTGAAAACAAGTTTACCCTATCTAATACACTTTAAGTTCCCCACATATCTTTCCCATCTCATTTTTTGGCTTGTCATTTTATTTTTCCAATACATGCGGATATTGATTACCTGATATTTTTCATCTCAAAACACCTATTTGGATGCATAGGTGACTTAACCTTTAAAATAATCACCAAGTAAAATGTTTTCAAGGAGAGAGAAAATAAATAACTAATTTTTAGTTCAATCACCAAAAAGCAAACAGTTTAAAACAGCTTCTTCTAAAACATGAAATATTTCTCTAAAAATAATATATTGAAAGAAAAATTGGGTCTGAAAAACAGTCTTCTTTAACACTAGGTTATAGATAATTGCAATGCTTCAAACCTCCAAGGAGTCTCAATGCTTTAATTCATGTGCTTGGCATATCATATCTTTATAATGGCACTTTGAGACTAGGTTCAGCAGTTTTTCCCTATCCTTTGAAATTCATTACATTCCAAACATCGTGTCCTACAATCTACGTAGGGCAACTGACTTCATAACTATTCTTACTATGCAAATCAAACTATGACTATTATATAGAAATTCCTGTTTTACTTTTGAAATATTTCGTCTCTTGATTTGCTAGCTAAAATTTTAGCAAAAGGATATTCAAGATAAAGAAATGGCATGGATACTATGTATTAAAGTCATTGCTGTAAGTTTCTGATTCAAAAGAGCAATGTCAAATATGTGAACTACATTTATTCCTCAACCTTTCTTTACCCAAAGATAAATCTAAAAATTAAAACACTCTCCAGCATAAAAGTTGAGATTTCCACATAGACTTATCTCAGGAGTTATCATAGTAAGCTTTCTGAAAAGGCCTTTAGCTAAGAAGTAAAGTTGCATTCCCGTCTTCATCTATTTTATTCCCCATGCCTCCATGTGTTGAGCAAACAATTGAGGAAACGATGGGGTCTTTGCATTCAAGAATTAACTTAAAGTAACTTGAAGGTAAACAAAGGAATTCTGACCCACATGTGTTGCTTCTGCTCTTTGTGGTGTCATCATGGGTGGTATTATGTGGCTGCTATGGTGGTGGTGTGTTGTTGTGGGTCTGACGTGGTGCCGTGGGTTGGCCACATTCCTTTTATACAAGTAGATAGTGTTTAAGACTGGTAGCTGACACTGGCAAAGAGATGCACCATTTGACCTGAGAGAAAATTAGAAATATAGTCTTGTGCCACCTGAAGGTGTTTTGGTCAATGATGAGCTGCATATAAAACATGGTACCATAAGATTATACTGGAGCTGAAAAATTCCTATTGCCTAGGGCCTTCATATCCATCATTAGGTTATACAGCAACACACTACTCATGTGTTTGTGATGATTCTGGGGTAAAGAAACCTACTGTGCTGCCAGCCATATAAAAGTATAGCACGCACAATTATGTACAGTACAGAATACTTAATAATGATAATAAATGACTATGTTACTTACTTATGTATTTACTATAAGTTTATCATTATTTTAGAGTCTGTTTTTTTCTACTTATTAAAAAAATAGGTTTGCTGTAAAGCAGTATTCCATATCATGCCAGCAGCAGCCTCATATATCTCATGTTTACCACATCTCTTGATTGCATCATTTTTTTCTTGTGCCTTTGATTTAACCTTGTGCTTTGTTTATCATTGTCCTTAAGTGTACAAAATCTACTGCTAATGTTGCCAGTAAGAGGCCATGTGAAGTGGCTAAACTGGATATAAAATTTAAAGTGATTAAGGACTACAAAGGTAGAAAATCAGCGATGATCATTGCTAGCCAGTTAGGCAGGTCCCATCCCCCCATAGTTATAATCTCGAACAACAACAAAAAGTGACACAAACAGTTAAAGGATTTGCTTCATCGAAAGCAATGAAACTAATAAAAATCCAGGAAGGGAGTATATCAAAGTTGGAGAAATTTCTAATGGCCAGGATTGAAGATCAGACACAGAAGTATATCCTTCTCAGCACTATAATGATTAAGGTTAAAGTAAAAAAAAATAATAATAATAAATAAAAAAAAAATAAAGGCTAGACCTGGGTATGATGTCAATTCATTGCTAGTGCTGGGTAGTACATAGTTCAAGAATTATTATCCATTACATATTATGAAAGTGAGTGGTGATTCTATAAGTGCTGATTTTAAGGCAGTTGAAAAAGTTTTGGAGGGCAGGCCGAGTGGCGCGGTGGTTAAGCGCTGGCTTGGGACGCCAGCAGCCCCGGTTCGGGTCCCACATATGAGGGCCAGTGACACTGCCCTAAAGAAAAAAAAAAAAAAAGAAAAGAAAAAGTTTTGGAAACTTTAGATAAACTGATTAGGGAGGAAAATTACTTGCCCAAGCAAATGTTCATTATGGAAAAAACCTCCCTATTCTGGAAATATGTCTGAAAGGAATTTCATCCATAAGAGGGCCAAGTCAATGCTAGGTTTTAAGGCTTTTAAGGACAGGATAACAGTTGTGCTTGGGGGCCAAGTTGCAGGCTACAAAGTGAAACCCTTTGTGACCTGGCAGAGTGAAAACCCCCAGTATCAGGCACGTCAGTAAGCACACGCTGCCAGGGTACTAAAGGAGCAATAATCAGTCATGGATGACCCAGCTCCTCTTTCAAGATGCCCTCCTGAATTGCTGTGCCAGCAAAATGAAGAAGAAGTACTATTTGGAAAATAACATACCTCTTAAGGTTTTGCTTATTGTTGATAATGTTCCCAGACATCCTCCTTTTATCAGTGATCCTCATCCCAATATCAAAGTAGTGTTTCTCCCTCCAAATACCACCTGTTTTATCCAACCAATCGATCAAGGAGTTATGGTAGCTGGGAAGGCCTATTGCCTGGGGAGGACCTTTGCTCAGGCTACTGCTGCATCTGACAAAGACACTCATGCAATTCTGGAAGGATTACAACGTCTGTGACTCCATCAACCACCTTGCTTGGGCTTGGGGTGATGTTGCCAGGAAGTATATGAATGGCATCTGGAAGAAGACACTCAAGAGTTAATCCAGGACTTCAAAGGATTTGTCAAGGTGAGGAGGTTATAAAAATCAACAAGGCTGTTGTTAAATGGCAAACACTTTTAACTTGGGTGTGAATGAGGATGACATTGAGGAGCTCCTAGAGGTGGTTCCAGAGGAATTGACTAATGAGAAATTGTTGAAACTGGAACCAAAATGCATGGCTGAAAAAGAGGCAAAAGGAAGCTGCCGGAGAAGAAAACTAAGAACCCCAAGGAAATTCACAGTGAAGGGTTTAGCTTAAGCATTTATAGACCTAGGCAAGCTCCTTAACAAGTTTGAAAACATGGACCCTAACAAATAAAGGTTTTCATTAATAGGGAGGAATGTTCATGGTGTATTATCTGCTTACAAGCAAATATGGTAAAAAAAAAAAAAAAAAAAAAAGACACCAAACAAATCACCATAAACATACTTCTGTAAAGGGTGACACCTCCCAAAGAAGAACCTCAGGTCCTTCAGGAGGTCTTCCAGAAGAAGGCCTTGTTATCATAGAAGGTGATAGCTCCATGCCTGTCACTGTCCCTGAAGACCGTCCAGTGGGACAAGATGTGGAGGTGAAGACAGTGATACTGGTGCTCCTGACCCTGTGTAGGCTTAGGCTAAGGTGTTTGCATGTCTTAATATCTAACAAGAAAGTTTAAAAAGAAAAAAAAGAAAGAAAGAAGGAAAAAAGCTTATAGAACAAGTGTAGAAAGAAAGAAAAAAAATTGTACAGCTCTATAGTGTGTTTGTTTTAAGCTGTGTTATGACAAAAGAGTCAAACATTTTAAAACTGAACAAAGTTTTTAAAGTAAAAAAAAATTACAGCAAATTAAGGTTTATTATTGAGGAAATCAATTTTAAAAATAAATTCAGAGTAGCCTACGTGTACAGTGTTTATAAAGTCTACAGCAGTAATGTCCTAGCCTTCATGTTCACTCCCCATTCACTCATGATTCACCCAGAACAACTTCGTGTCCTGCAGGCTCAATTCATAGGAAGTGCCCTATAAAGTGTACCATTTTTTATCTTTTATAACGTATTTGTCATTTATCTCGTCTATGTTTACATACACAAGTACCACTGTATTACAATTGCCACGGTATTCAGTACAGTAACATGCTGTACTGAACAGGTTTGTAGCCCAGAAGCTGTTTAAAAATTTTCAAAATATATTATAAGAGTTTTATTCACACATGATTTGTAAATCAGAGAATATAGCCCTTGGTATGAACTAAAGACACATTCCAAAATGGGAGGAAATGGGCTAGGTGTTTAAAGGCAAAGGTTGCAAGGAGCTGATGATAAAAGTGATGGGTTGCTAGAATAAACAAGACCACAAACTTAGATCATTCATTTTCTGATTCGTGGAGAGAAATGAACTTTTTAAAGGTCTGCTGACTCAGTAGCCCAGAAGTGGGGCTATGATACAAGGACAATAGGTAACATATGATAGGCATTTGTCAACATCCTAATTCTAATTCAGGCTTCTAGAACAAAAGCTTCTGGGTTACTTATCAAGAGGAATCAAACAGCACAGAGAGACTGTTCTGCCTGTGGTTTCCAAGTCCAAGGATCAGGGTCATGCTCTGTAAGCAGCCTCAGAGTTCAAACTGCAAAAATCAAAATGTTGGGCCACAAATTATGATATTAAAGTTGTTGTAAGTGCTCAGAACAATAGGTTCTGCCATCTAGCCTAGGTGTGTAGCAAGCTGTTCCACCTAAGTTTCTGTAAGCACACTTTATGGTATCTATACAATGATGCAATCACCTAATGATGCATTTCTCAGAAAGTATCCCCTTAAGTGACACACGACTGCAACTAATTTTCATAATAAAGCATGTACATAGTTAAGCTCTGAAATCTCATCATAAACTATACTTGTAGATTTTTTTTTTCCCCATGGATTCTATTCTGGAAAGATTCAGAGATGAGATATAACATGTGTGTGAAAAAAAGAAAAGAAGGAAAGAAGAAAGAAAAGTAGTCCAAGGTGGAGTGGCTTGCCCCAGGACAACAGATCAAGACTTAAAGACAGTTTCAGTCCATTCCAGAAATGTGATCTTAAACCAATCAGTCTGGAATTTTCTGATTAATACTATTGAGGTAATTTGCCTGATTTGATCCCAGTAGCCCTTTCCCCAAAGAAAAATGCCCTTGCCTGAAACAATCCTTTATTTTCTTTTGCTAGTAACTTTCCTGCCCAGTTTCTGCCTCAATTTGTACAAAAACCCCTCAAGCTTGTACAATTTCTTGAAGTTGCTTTCTATTTGCTAGATAGGATGCTGCTTGATTCATGAATATGTTTTATTTAATCTTCAACTTTACTCTGTTAGATATTGTTTCTTTAAAATATGTTAAATAATTGTGAAAATTATTGAAGAAAAATACAATTCCTCAGCAAGAAAATAAGGAAATTAGCAGAATATAGTGAAGCATTTCAAAAAAATCAGTTTGCGAATTCTGACCAAGAGAAATACATGAACTCTTAATGATAATCTGTTAAAAATAGCTAATAATTTTTAAAAATTCAATTCAAGTAAACTTCTAATGTCGGACAGTTTAGAGAAAAATTATTTTTAACTTAAAAATGGTATGGAAATCAGGAATAGATAGTAAGCTGAGTAAAAATAATTGTGCATTGGTGTCATGATTTTTAAATCCACATGTTTATGAGTTAAGTGAACTTTTAAAAATCTACTTATTTATAGCAAAGACCAATAAAAAAGTTGTTTTTAACATACAAAAAATAATATAATGGATGGCAAAACTCGGGTCATTATAGTTCAGAGGAAAGAAATGATCCAGACTGTTATTCACAATGAAGGCCATAAGACCTGACTGACTTCCACTTATCTGCACTTTCCTTTTTGGGAAAATGAGCTCAATTCATATCCCATGGTTATGATACTGCCTCATCTTCAATGGTCCACTGTTTCATCTAGACAACATTGATAGTGAGACTGCCTAGGAATGAGCCTTCCAAGCACACAGTGAGACCACACTATCTGACCAAAAGGTTGGTCATCAATGCATCCTTCTGATTGAATTATTACTGAAAGGGGGAACTATGGACAAAAATGGGGTTCTATGGAAAGTAATCTTCCTGGGTAATCTGATCATAAATTCCTAACTGGGCAGGTCATGGTAGGGAGTCAAGCCCCAGGCATATAACTGTTTTAGTAAAAGGTTTATCTTTACCTTATATAGAGAGCATCGATTATGAACATGAAATGGACTCTAATAATTCTAATAGTTATGTCAGTCATAAAGTGACCACCATGCCAGAGTGACACATGAAAGGCATACTCAGTGAACGTCCTAACCAGATAACTCCAGACACAGGGTGGAGTGTGACCATCCGGACATCTTTATGGGACTGCAGATGAGCTTTATCGAAAAGCAGATGGGTGCATAGCACCCAGTCTGAAGCCCAAAATCAGAGATCTCTGACTGCTCATTTCTCAGGCCTCAATTGACAGCTGACAGCCACACCCGCACCCATCCCAGGAGGAGCACTTGAAGCCTTGCTTCCTGACTATCTCACCAACCTGGTCTGCCTCCCCACACAACACACCCATAGGGACTCTGGCTAAACATGTACTCTCTCTCTCATCTTTCTTTCATTAGGCTCTGTTTGCTTGCCTAACACTATTGCTGACAAACCTGTGTGACCCTCTCATGGGAAACCATTCTACCCCAGACTATCCTTTGGTTGGAACCTTGATCAATGCCCGTCATAAACTGAGTCAGTAGGACTAGATCCATGGCTTTATTCTAATAAAGTCTGACATTGTGGAAAGACACAAATGTGTATGAAACTGCTACTTTGATAGCCGCCCCCTGCTCATGACACCTTAAATACTCCCTGTCCCTTGGCTTTGTACATCTAGATTAACACACCTTTGAAATAAGTATAACTACCCTCAAGAGAGCACATAATCTTGTTAACTATCCTGTAATCCAGTCCCACCATGCTTTCCCCCTCCCTCATCTAATCAACTTTTAATTTCTTCCTTAATTTCAAATGCATAAAAAGAAACTGTGAAAACTGTCACTTTCCAAAGATTTGAGAACTTGCTTCCTGGCAATTATCAGTTTTGGCTCAAATAAACTCTTACAAAAATCCTCTACACGTTTAGAAATTTCTAACATCGAGAGAAGTAAAGTTGTTTTGATATTAGAATGAAGTAAGTTGTTTCAGGAGGTCATCATCTCATCTGCTGTTATTGATAATCATTCAACAGCATAGCTGCTGAGGGGTCCTGATGGAGACTTGTCAATAAGAAAGTGTGAAGAAGTAAGGATGGCGAGGGAAGATTCCAACTATAAATATTGAGGGTTTGTGAGGACTATTGGAGAATTTCCGTCTGGGCAAGGCTGCACTTTGCTGACCTAAATTGCTCCCAGAAGATCTTGAGATACTTGTTCCTGCCATGATAAAGGTAACTCTGGTCACAGAGGTGATAAATCATGCAGTGGTCCCTGGAGTGATAACCTTCATGATTCTGTTCCCTAGTAAATTACTCTAGTAACAAGGGACTTAGGGTTTTCTGTCTGCCAGGTTAGCTTGCAGATAGTTAAACCATTTCTCTGAAGAAACCAAACTCATATAAAAAGGTATATCTCTCTTAAATTTGAACTTGATTCCTTCTTTTCCCATTGCCTGAAATAACAGTGTGATCAATCTGTCAATTGATTGGAGTATGCTATTTCTTTATTTGGCTTATTAAGAGATATTGTCCTATATGTTGTTTCTTCATAGGTTCATTAAAAGATATTATATATGCTGTAGGCTTGTGAAATTATTATAATTCCCACAGTGAACTTGTGCTAAATATATTACTGGCAAAGACAGAAGAATTGGTCTCTAAGTATAACTTTGCCACCTGAAACAAAAGAAAAACAAAACTATAATAAACATAGCACATGATAAAAAAGCTAGTAAATATTACAAACACTTGCAAGGAGAGAGAAAAATCATAACAATACACCCAGGGGTTATAAACAGAATTACTGAACACAGAATGGGTTGGTACTTGGGAAAATACATGAGGTTTTTCTTATGGCTAGGTAAATTAAATACCAACATTCAAGTGGTAGAAGAAATAGAAAATAAAAAAATAATAGAAGACCTAAGACAACCAACATAAGAAAAATCAATAGGGAGTTTAAAGGATAAGAAAGAAATAAAGTCATGGTTATCATTCAGGTGACTGATAAATCCTTACCTAAAATATTATGCTTCCCTTTATACATCAGGTAAATATAGGCAAATATAAACCAATAAAACAGATTTCAAGTTATATCTTAGAATTCTGTGATGTTAGGCTTAAGGAACAGGTTAAGTCTAATTATAACATTTTTGTGTTTATAGATGAGGAAGAGCTGTGATGAACTAGGCAAGTGATTAGATAAAAGAAAAGTGAGATGAGAGTGTCTTTCCTTAATATTTCTTATAGATAGGAAGGGACCAGGTTTGGTAAGCAGAGATCCATGTTAGACAAAGGGCAAATGATGCTGAGAATGGATAATACTAATTAATTCGAAGAGGACACAATCTATTTCCACTTTATCCACAAGGAATTTAGAATTTATTCCTTCAGAATTTAGAGGGAGGGAGTCTGTCAAGCATTTACAATTTTTAATATTATGATATATGTACATTTTTATTAATGGAAAATTTTATAATCCAAAATTGCCAATAGCTAAATGTATGTCACATAGGCACACACAAATACAACTGCAATGTATGTGTAACAAGATATAAGTCAGACGATTTAGGTATAGGTAATGTTAAAATTAGGCAACATTCTATAACATGGATACATTTGAGGACATTGTATTATGTGAAATAAGCCAGTCACAAAAAGACAAACACCATATGAGTCCACTCATATAAGGTCTTTAAAGTGGTCAAATTCATAAGAACAGAAAGTAAAACAGTGGTTACCAAGGGTGGGGGTGTGAAGAGAGGAGAAGCAGCAAAAGGGAGTTGTTGTTTCATGGGTTTAGCTTCAGTTTTGCAAGATGAAAATTTCTGGAGGTAGATTTCACAAAAATGTGAATATATTTACCACTGAACTGTACACTTACAAGTGGCTAAGATGGTAAATTAAGATGTGCTTCTTAACCACAATTTTTTTTTAAATAGGCAAAATTATAAAACTATTGAAATAGATGGGTCGTCTTTCTTTTCCACTCACAACCTCTGCTATTCCCTGCAATGACACACTAGATCCCCTGTCCCTTAATTCACCCCTTTGCTCACAGTATTTCTGCTTTCATCTGGTCTCTGTTCTTTGTCTGGAGAGTCCTTGGCAACAAATGTCTCTCCAGTATCTCACCAGAACACTCTTCACCTTTAGTACAATTCTCTTATAAACTGATAATCCACTAATTTTTCCTAAGGCATTTATTCTAAAATATTTTCCTATACTATTTATTCTGAAATAAATTTAAATATTTTGCCCCTTAATTGAATAAGCCTGCAGCAAAGGATTCTTGTAAAAGAAACCCTTACCTAGTGCAAAACAACTCTTGGTAGACAACCTGCTTGTGAATATTTTATAATAGGGCGCATGTGTGCATGTGAAGGGATGGGGTTGAAATGAGGATGAGGAACAGTTTTAAGATAGACAACCTATTTATGTAGGGGTTAGGATTTGAAGCATGCTAGATGTACATGAGTTTAACGTGTGTGTGTGTGTGTGTGTGTGTGTGTGTGTGTGTGTGTGTGTGTGACCTTGTTTGGCCCAGAGTAGATACTCTTAACCAGTAACTTGGAATTTAAGATAACATAATTTAACTATAATGTCAGAAATTCCTTTCAAAAAAAGCACATAATTATCAAGATATTTTAAGAGAAATGTTGTACATTCTATTATTTTGAAAAAGTAACTTTGAAATGGGCACTGATATAACATAAAATGGATCTGAGCAAGTAATCATATGAAATAGAATAGTCTGGTTAAATTATTAAAGCTTTTCAATCCAGTGTACTTGTTCTTATTTTTTTAATGAGATGTTAGATGTGAATATATGATATAGATACTTTAAATTTGTCAAAATCCCTTTATTTTTGCATTGCAAGCATATCTAAACTATATAGAATAAAACATTGAAAGCCTTCAAAAGTAACATTGCTAAACAATTGTGGATAGATTTTTAACATCAATTGTGATCTTACTGAGATATCCATTTTTCTTTTTTTGTCTTGACACTACTAAGCTTTTTTTTTTTGTAGAAATATGGAGGGACTATGAAAATAAAATTAAATGCTGGACTCTATTAGACTAGAGATAGCTTTGGTCTAGCATGAGCCATGTGCCTCGATATAAATCTAAAGCATTTTATGGCTAAACCAACATGAAAGCAGTTTAATTTCCCATTAAATCACAGTTGAGTACATTCTAGAACAAATGAAGTGATTGAATATTTTAGCTATATGATGATATTTATATTCACACTCTACAAAGACACATGCTTAAATGCCATTTACAAATTTGAAGTATGCATTAAAGAGAGAAAGAGACAAGAAAGGTTAGTGTTAAGCAGACTGTATGTAAAAACTCACTATTTTCAAAAATAGTATGTAAATGAACTCATTCTGTAACACACACTTATGAATGTTTGTACATTGTAAGGAAATAAAGAAAATGTATAATTAGCAACAAATGTCCAAAGAATTCTGACTATAAAGCAAAGAAAATACCTGATTATTTTTGCTTTCTCAGCAAAAAAGTATCTATGTATCATCTAACCCCTTTCCCTATATCTAGCAGACTTAGAGATACTGAATGATTTATATTATGTTAGTCAATAGTCTACGATATAGGAAAATTAACAATTATTGTCAGAAGACAGAACCATGAAGTTGAAAAAGCACCTGCTTTAAGGACAGACATGACCTTTTATCTTAAGTGTGCTGCATTCTATAAATACGGTTTCCGAACTTTTTTTTTTTAAAGCAGGATAATGTTTATCTCAAAGAACTATTATGATGAAAACATTAAATGGTATTTATAAACTAACTAGAGAGTATCTAGGGCACATTAGTTTCTCAATAAACAATATATCTTTTAGTCTTCTATAACTAGGTTGTTCTATGAATAATTTGTGAAATTTTTCCCTCTTTAAACACAGTATAACAAAATACACACTAAAATGTCTATATAATCTTCTCTTCCTTTTAGGGTAATGTATTTCTGAAAACCTATGGGCAATTATTAGAATTTAAACACATAATTACCATTGAGATTCAGTTTTACAGATGATGGTACATAATAACTTCAATAGTTAAAAACACATGTGAAATACTTCATGTTCATGTAATTGAAATACATAACAAAACAACAAAAACAAGGAAGAAAAAGCAATCAATGGAAACAATGCAAGTGATGTACTAAATTATCACTATTATAAACTAGATGATTAACAGTATTTGATAAGGAAATTCAAATCATAATTGAGTAAATATACATCACAATTTCCTTCCTTTCTATGTACTTACTTCTTTATAAGAAGTGCAAAATACAAACCAGACCACTAAATGCTAATACCTTGTTAAGTCAAAATAGGTGTATTAAATTAAAGTCTTCATTAAGTTGGGCTTACCTTGGAATTTGATTATATAATTATCTGATAAATCTTTTTCCCATAGTGTGCCTGTCTTTCTTTCTTTTTCTTTTTCTTTTTTTTTTTTTTTGAGGGCAGTGTAACTGACCCTCATATGTGGGTCCGAACCGGGGCCTCTGGCTTCCCAATCCAGTGCTTACCCACCGCACCACTCGGCCGGTCCAATGCCTGTCTTTCTTTATGGAAAATCAAAAATATAATTTCTCTCAAAATGTTCATTCTTGCCCCAACACTGACAAATCTTGTTTAAATTCTTGTCCAAATGTGTCCACAATATCCCAAAGAACAAAGTTGTCAAAATGTGCATTCATTGACCTCTTCCATAGGACTGGCGGTTTTTTTTACCCCCCCTAAAAATAATGGAAAGTGACAACAGAGGCATGAATAAAAGTGCTACATGTGGAAAAAAAACAAAAGCAAAGATGTTAATTTTAACTCAATTCTGTGTCTCTGACACTATCTAATGGTTATTGATGGTATGATAGAACTTATTTGTTAAATATATAATTATGCTCACTGTTTATAATAAGGTAAGAATGTATTGGCTTCTAGGCAGAGGTGGTTGAAGGCTCCTCTACACTTGTTAAAAATAAAAGGATACCAAGGTCTAGAAAACATAACACTGGTCCAAAATCACAGAGCTATAGAGAGAATTGAAATAATGGCTATGTCCTTTTGCACAGCAGTTAATCAATGTCTAAGTCACTGGATGAATTGAACCAGGAACTACCATAATGCTAACAACCAACACACATTTATAGGGATTGTTTTAGCTTCTCCCTAGCAGTGGGTTAAAGGGAATGATACCATCCTGCATTTGAGACAGACTCTCTCTGTGGGTTTTACTTTCTTCACCCAAAAATTGGGCTTCTAGGTTGATTGCAAGATAATGTAAGTGTGGCATAGCACTGTGATTGCTACAGGTAGGTGCTTAAAGCGGGCTGGCTCCTCTCTGTCCAGAATAGGCTTCATTTTTTAAAAATACTGTGTTCTTTTTTTTTGTGGATTTTTTTATAGTTAATAGTAGTATAATTTATTTGATTAATGTAATTAGTGGTTTTTTTGTAATTCTTTTATTGTGAAATAATTTTTTTTTAATTTTTAAATTTTTTAGTTTTAGGTGTATAACACAGTGCAATAGTTATACCTTTTACCCCTCAAAGTGACAACCCCCTTCCCCAAAAAATGCTGTTTTAAATATGTAGATATAAAGATGTTATTCCGTTAATTACATGGTTCTTTTTTGGAATGAAGACAGAAGGATTTCATTTTGGGGGCCATCTTGGGGGATCAGTGGAGGCAAAATTAAAAGACAACAGTCCATTATGTAAAACAAACTTGCAACCCTAGTCATAGAGAAAAATGTTGCAATACATTTAGCCATCTAGGCATAAGTAGCCATAGTAAATCATTTGGTATCTTTATTTCAAACAATGATTTTGAAGCTTGGGCAGTCTCATTACCCAAAAAATATATTTTATGCTACTTGCTTAATTTTATAAGAGGGGCTCATTTGCCACATTGAATAATGAGTTAGCAAAATGGACAAAAACTGCATGACAGCTAAAAACAGCTAAACATTTAGGCCTCTACACCTCCTTCTAACAATTATTATTATTATTTTTAAGATGGCTATTATGGATGAAAATCTATTTAAAATGGATTGCATGTTTTGTTGTTTTCTTAAAATTGTTCAAACCACTGAAGTTAATGTAACACTTTCTTAATGACCTATGGCCAACATTGGGATACCAGTTATTGTTCGATGATGTCCTTAGGGATTAGAAACATTTGTAGATCTGTTTAAACTTTTTAAATATAGCTCAGTTCCTCTGCTTTCTCTCTCTCTCTCTCTCTCTCTCTCTCTCTCTCTCTCTCTCTCTCTCTCTCTCTCTCAATTTTCTCTTTCTCTCAACTCCCTTGCTGTCATTTTTAACTGGCATCATTGTGCTAGTCTTAACAGCCCCCACTCCCCTTCCTAATTTGGAGCTCCCTAATAAACAGTGGGTTTGGCCACCAGATAGCTAAGCCTGTTAAAATTGTCAGTAAAATAAGATT
The DNA here is from genome assembly GCA_033961575.1 of Aselliscus stoliczkanus. Lineage (NCBI taxonomy): Eukaryota > Metazoa > Chordata > Mammalia > Chiroptera > Hipposideridae > Aselliscus > Aselliscus stoliczkanus. Next base: position 96,740,331 of record CM066731.1, read on the forward strand.
CTGTAGATTCTAAGGAAATACTCATAAAAGAAAAAATGCATCTGTTTTCTTGGATGGACTTTGTGGTTGCGAATTTGATTGTGCATGTTTTATTTTTTAAAGCTTGCTTCTCATCTATATCTAGAACGGAAGATTACTAATAGCTGAACCCTGAGAGGTGGAGTGTTACTCTTAAATTATGTAGATACACCACCACATCTATATCAGGTATGTTATTCAGACAGGTTAGGTCATGTCTGGAAAAGTTGGGGTGCACGTCTGGAGAAAAGCAAAAAAAAAAGTCATCCAATGTTAAACGGCATTGTTAAAATAAACAGTATTCTTTGAAATTTAACTGAAAAAGGCACACATTGTTGAATTTGAAAAATATCACCATATTCCATGTTATTCTTTCTTCATCTAAATGTCTGTTTTGGAATGAAATGGTTTGTATTGGCAGTTTATTCACTACAACCTATCCTGTTTGCAAATGTAGAAAAAACATGGTTATTTTTAGTTGATTCCATCAGGCAGAAAGGTGCCCCATCAGTTCACTGCCTAAAACAAACAATTATTGGTGATGGTTTCTTTATAAATTGCTTTCTATGGGCATAATGAGGTTTCTTTTCTATTTTTTTAAGGAGATACAGATACATAAGTCATATGAACTAAACTGTGTTTTCCTATCATAAGCTGAATTTAAAGCTCTGACTGAGATTATCACCCTTTTAATACCTCCGCATAGTCTTCTGTGACACAAAGGCTGAATTTTAAAAAAAGCTTTGTATAGCAGAAGCAATTTATACATATAAAAATACTTGGAGTGCCCTAGGGGTTATTCATGTTGCGGAGAGACGAAAGACGAGTTTGATTTTAAGTTTAAGCTTCAAACATTTATGGCCTAAATGGGCATGCCATTCTGAATTAAGCCTCCAACATTTTTTTTATAGGCAAGCAAGGGTATCGTTTCTAAGATGAGCTGTAAAAAGCGAAGCAAGACCGTCACTTGCACTCATTAGAGAATTTTTTCTCTGTAAAGAAAATGGATTTCAAAGGATGATCTTTCCTCTTTCCAATTCGAGCACTTGTGTTTCTCTTTCACGAATTCCCTAACAGTTTCAATCAGAGGAGATATTTTATTTTTCCCTCCTGCTGCTACCAGATATGTCTGGCTGCTAATATAAAATCATTGCCACATGACAGTGACTGCCCAGGCCTGCACTTCCCCAGCTCATCAGTCAAGGACACCAACTAAACCTTGCCAAAGTCCAGTTCAATGTTCCTATGCCCCGTGCATCTCCATTCACAGCCTGTGTCCTGCACAAACATACCCTTTTAGAAACATTCTTTTTTTTTTTTTTTTGAGGGCAGTGTCACTGGCCAACCGGGGCCACCAGCATCCCAAACCAGCTCTCAACCACCACGCCACTCAGCCGACACCCACATTCCTCTTTTCTTTACCTACTTAGCTGTTCAGGAAGCTGGAGTCACCATAAATAGCCCAGGGCTTGACTTTTGCTTCCATCTCGGCCCAGTATGCTATAATTTGGCAGTGATTCCTTTAAGGGGAAAAACAATAGAGGATGAAATTGAGGCAGTGCCAGGAAGTCTGCCTTTAGGCTCTCCTGATGCATTTTGCTCATTTTTTCAGCCCTCTCTCATGTTTTTTAATTACTATAAATCTTAATATAGCCTTCTGCTTTCCCCAGGCCCCTAAAAACAGCATCCCACACAGGCTTCTCTCATTGGGAAAGATCTAAATGCCTTCAAATATTACCTTCTATCAAAAATTTGGTTTTAATTCTCATTCCTTCAGACTTGTGATATAGGCCAAGTGCTGGTCAGGAAATAGAAAATTACCAACGAATAATTATATAGTAAAGGAGAAAATGTATTATTGAGTCACAACTCCCAGATAATCCAGAAGTGCTATAGCATGGGCCATCAAGCAACCTACTATTTTAATTGAGGTATTAATAAGGGAGGCAATTTTAAGGTCACTCCAGGCCATTGCAGAGTGAGGTGTGTGTGTGTGTGGGGGGAGGGGTTATGTGTGTAGTATTTCATATGAGGCAATTCAGACAGAGAACTAAATGTAGTTTTCAATTCCTACAGCATAAATGTCTTACGGAGTGATCAAGCCCATAAAAATACTGACTTTATAATTTAGATTGTCCTTTACTAAATTTTTTTTCATAAGAATATTTGGGATATAATAGCCACCTGTGGTTTAGCTAGTTTTATATCAAAACTAGTATTGATAACAAAAAAATGTCTGAAAATAAATAAAGTCCAGAATCTTTAAGAAACCCAACTTTCCAGAGCTTCTGCAGACTTATGAAAAATCCACACTTTCAAATTGCATGATGTGAAATCCCACCCCTAAATAACGATTTCATGCTGAAAGACTTCTCTGAAGCCCTGCTACTAACCTGGATCTTAGTCTTACCTTCTCCTCACCAACATTAAGTTGGTTCTCTGTTCTTCCAACCACTCATTTACTTATTTCATACTCATCAGTTTATGTGGCCTTTCTGTATCTGACTTGTAAGCTTCCTGAGGGCAAGGGTTCCATTTAATTCCCCTGAAAGCATTGCTAGATATATGTGGTGTGGTTAGTGCGTGTGTGTGTGTGTGTGTGTGTGTGTGTACACAATATTGTGCATTAGGACTTCCATTTTATGAATTGTGGAGGGAAGATCCATTAAAAACATAAGAAATACTATGCTGTTAATGATGCTTTATGAAATGCCTTAATTCTTGCCATGGAGGCATCCTATGTTTCACTAACATAATTAGAAATGGTTTTTATATGTAGGAAGAATCCCTGGTGTTTTAGAGTATATTATAGTGATTAAGAAAAATCTATTTAAATCAAGCAACTTGCCTGATGGGCCAGATCATTTTATCTTCAAAGTGTATAATAGGAAAGTCCTTTAACTCTGCGTAATAGAAATCTCCTTTATTCCTATAATTGGAGTGTTACTGGTCTATAGAAATGCTACAAAGTCAATTCAGGACAAGTTTTCTAGAGTTAACTTCTGCCAAAATACATGAAACAAAAAAAAATTGGCTGTTGTACAAAAAAAAACACTAGAGAATGGACAACATAAAAGGACCAGATAACAAGGTTTCTGCAAACAGAAATTACTAGGGATTTCAGAGGATGAGTGAAATTTTACAATCTAGGGAATCTATGAAACCCTTCAGAGCCTTTTCAAAGAGAAAAGCCATAGAGGAAAACTGGACTGGTGAAAGATAGAGAGCATTCCTTCCAAGGGAATATTTTGATACATTGTTAAGATAATGTGAACACAGATTTGCATATAACTATAGGTATAGCGTTATAGATTTTTCCTAGAAGAATGTGTTCTTTCTTCCAGTATTTTTAAATTTCTGTCCCAAATTAGGTATTCTCAATACTGTTTCTTAAGAAACATGTCTAGTTTTCTTAAACATGAAAAGAGAAGGGGTAGGGAATGGTGAATGAGATGAGAATAAGTTTTAATAATTCTACAGAGTAACCTGATTGGTAAATCAAAAGCAAAACATTGAGAATGTGCACATTTTTGTAGATACAAAATTGAAATTTCTAAGATGTTCCAAAGGTTCTGTAAGTCTAGCACTACCTTAATACTTAAGAGTGCTAATCAGAAAAGCAGTTGTACTTTTCTCCTAAATTTGTGTCTAACCAACACAGACATTTATGATCAGACTAATCTGAGTAATAGATGACCAATTTTTAAAAATGCTATTAGAAACTGATATTTGGAGGAGAGGAGTGATTTTCAATTTATCATAATTATCATTGATTGACTACACTGATCAGATAACCATCAAATCAATTTCTTGCTTTAGAAATATAAATAAAAGCTATCTTATTTTAATTGGATAAAAGGAAAACATAAGTAAATATTTAAATTAATCATTAGATTATTTATTATTCGATATTATACAGGCAGCATACAATCTTAAACATGAGCAAAATGAAATGTATATTGTCCTATTGTCAAGAATATCTGTCACTTTGAACAATCTGTTTATGAAATTACCAGAGTTCTCATGAATTACAGAAGTCTGTGAGGTAAAAGAAACATTTTACCACATAATAATGAGATATTTTTATTAATGGCTCATAGTAATATTTTTTTATAAAAATATTGTGTGTCTCATTTTAATATAAGGTATTTTTAAAATCTTAATTCATAGAAGATATTGTAGACCAAACAAATTATTTAAGCAAAATATTGCTTAACAAAGGAAAGCTAACAAAAAAACATATGCTTATATATTAATTTGATTACATTTTACACAATGTATAGAATTATATACATTAATTTTTTAAAATAACATTGAAAGACAAAATATTAGTGTGCCTTAGTATGGTTAGATATTGCTTTGTGAAACTTAGTGACTGGTATCTATTGAAAATATAGACACATATTGACTGGGTCAAGATATAAAATATATTTCTTAAGGTTACAATCAAAGTTTAAGAGCTACTTTAATTACATTACAAGGTAACATACTCTCAAGATGTTGGCTTCTAGACTTGTTTACATGAAATTCTATAAGGAGGTGGGAAAATAACCAAGTTGACTTTATATATTAGACAATTGTAAACAAAGAGGGAACACCCTACCAACTTTTTAAATTTAAGTGTTAACAACCTTTGGCTGAAAAGAGATACTGTACTAAGCAGAAAAATGTGACACACTCTTAAAATGCAGAATTTATTTTGTTACTCATAAACTCTCGTTCTTTTATATAATGTTTTGACAAACTGGGAAAAAAATAGAAAAATTCTGCAGATAATATGATTCACACCTTTCATTAATTGCTCTAAGCATCTGCTACTTAAGGACCATATGGGTAAATAGAAGTTACAGGGTCCCATTGCTATAGAGAACTGGAAAAATATAAATTTATGAAAATATGTTAGTTAAGTGTCCTACACATATTACTGGATTGTCGGAAAAGTCATGACGAATTTGCAATGAACAACATAGAAAAATTACATCATGGCTTTTACAACAACCCAATAGAAATCGTAGTTCATAAGAAAAGAACATCTAATGTTGCAGGGTGAGAATGAGAGCTACTTGAAATTAAACTAGTCACTGAAAAGTAATCAAAATATATATGTATCCATTTTAATATAATATCAAATGTATTAATGATAAATTATAATTCAGACTGTGTGAATCCAGCTATGGAGGATCTGTATTTCAGATAGCGATTTAAAAAAAATAGATATAACATTTATGGTGCCATATTAATTATATTTTATGTGAACACTGGTATTTCAATACTTCTAAATGGATAACTATTAACATGTATATGCAGAATGAGATGCATTGTTATCATACATAGAAAATGATTGCATTATCAACATATAGGACAGTTTGATCAGCAAAAAAATTCCTTTGTTCCCTTTTGTAGTCAACCTTCCCCATACCCCCAGATCCTGGAAATCACTGACCTGTATTTTCTTCCCCAACTATTTTGCCTCTTCCAGAATGTAATGGAAACGGAATCATACAGTATATAGCCTTTGAGTCTGGCTTCTTTCCCTTAACCTAATGAATTATAGGTTCATCCTTGCTGTTGCATGTATTAATATTCTTTTCCTTTTATTGCTGACTAGTATTCCAGTACATGACCGTGGCACAGTTTATTTGTTCCTCAGATAAAGGACATTCAGATTGTGTCCAGTTTGAGGAGGTTATAAAAAAAGATGCTGTAAATATTCATGTAAAAAAAATAATAAAGGCTGCATTTTCCTCACTTCCCAAATCAGAGAAAATAAAACTTTATGTATAATCTATTACAAAACTTGTTTATCTTATCTAAGTTTAGATACTATTGTCAGCTACTTCAGTCCTTCTCCAGAATATTCATCTTTCATTCAATTTAGCTAAGACAAAAAATAATGCAAAATTAGTCTTATTCAATCAATGGCCATGTCTTAAAGGTATTACAGATTATCATTGTTATTGTTAAAAATGGGAAAAAAAAAAGAAAAAAAGGTTTGGAGTTTGAATAAGACTTAAACAGTATCCTGAACTTAATCTCTGGGGAGAAAAAAAAAAAACTTGATAAGAATGTGAAAATTTTTATATTCTTTATAAGTAATGGGTAAAGTCTCCACTTTTTAAATTAGTGTAGATTTTTTTGTTGTTGTTGTTCTGAAAAGTCCAAACTCAATCCATTTGATCAAAAGTCAAAAGATGAGATAAATTTGGATAGATGGATAGATGCAAACATGCATTCGTAATAACCTTCTTTCTCTATCAAGTGATACACAGAAATAATATTAATAATGGCACAATAAATTCCTAAAACATATTCAACATAACCACAGATGAACTACTGATCTACAAAAATTGTGATGGACTTAATTACATTCTAGATTTTAAAAGCTTGCTAACAAATTTCATCACTTAAGAATTGTAAATCCAGCTTTAGGGATTTAACTTCCTTTCACTGAAGAGATGGCAGTGAAAACCACATAACATTAAATATTTAATGTAAATGTTTAACCTAGACACAGACATAAGAATAAGTGTACAGGCAGAGGTAATAAAGAATGAGATGTTCATAAAATGGCAAAAAGAACCCACTGTATACCAACCACTAAGGGGTAAACATTTGGAACATTACTTAATCCATGTTTTAAGTAAATCCTAAGTAAAGGAAAATATTTTATGAAAAAGTTATTTTATAAATATTGCCAGGTTTAGAAGTTATCTGTGCATATATAAATCCATCATCCAAATAATTAACTCTCTACCATAACTTTAGAAACTTTAGTTGATTCAAAGTGATTCAGACACAATTTTTTTCCCACTGTCAATGTCAATTACATTGTCAGTAAGAGACAACATCTATACAACAATGTTTCTTGGGCCTTTCCTTGATTTTGTTGTTTCCAGCAGCACCCTCCCAGTTCCAACTTTGCTTTTCTCCATTGTAATCCAGCACAGCCTACTCCCATCTCAAATCTTTCTCTTAATCTTCTCTCCTTTGAGAACACAGTTTACTGGTACTCACAACTAAACCAAACTATGTCACTCCCCTCCCAATGACCTTTCTGGTTCAGTGGCTTTTTTAGTTAAGTGCAACCTTATCTTTTTGACAATTTTGTTCAACGGGCCCTTCTAGATTCATCACTTTATAATGCCCATCTCACACTCCAAACTTTTGACAAAAAAGACTGTTTACGCTTCATTGAAATAGTTTACATTTTTTTTTTGCAAGCTGTATGCTTTGTTCAGACTGCATGTAACTAAAAAGTACTTAGTTTGTCAAAATCAAGTTTGTTCTGAAAATCTCAAATTCAATTTCCTTTATGAAACTTTTATCATGGTATTACCTTTTTCTCCTTTAAACACCACAGCTCTTTGTTGTCCTCTTAAGGTACATGTCATAGTATTTTTGGTCATAGCATTTTAATACAGTGGTGATATATAACATAGCATTTAAACTATAAACATTTAACTAAAAACATCAGGCCTAACAACAGGAATACAATTTTATGTTTTGTTTTTTTAATTAGTATCTTATATTTTGTTTTGCCTTATTTTACTGTTTGTTTTAGGTATTAAAAGATGGCCAAGTGGCGCAGTGGTTAAGCGCTGGTTTGGGAAGCCAGCGGCCCTGGTTCAGATCCCACATATGAGGGCCAGTGACACAGCCCTCAAAAAAAAAAAAAAAAAAAAAATCTTATAAACAAGCCAACAACCTTATCTGGGACCTATCCAAACAAACAGCATACTGTTCAGAAGACAATGAACTATACTGGATTTGTTGAAAGACAGTGCAACACACAAAACCATGTATATAGAAATTCATGGGCAATTTACAAAATTTTAGAAGATGATCTTTATGATACATGATTTTCACGTTAATCATGGACTTTAGGACCCAAACCGTGTATAAAAGTCTACTTGCTTAGAGCTGTGTATACAGTTACCCTCCTTATCCAAGAGAACACATTCCAAGACCCCCAGTGGATACCTGAAACCACAGATATTATTGAACCTTAATCTACTCCTTTAGCTCTGCTGGAAATGTGGTAGCAGCTTCTTCATTGGCAGATGCAGCCTTTACAATATTTTGTCTATATTTTTATCTAAACTGATTCTGTGTAACCATCCCTTGCTTGCAGTAAATGGCTTAGTGCCACTCATTTCAGTGGATCCCTTGCTTAAAGTCTTCATATAGGCTCAATGCTTTCTGACACAACACAATGTGTTTAATCAGAATTCATTCTCTGTTCATGTCTTCCACCCTCAAATTTAATGCCTTTTCCATTTTAATTAAGCACTTGTATGGACTATGGCTATAACTTTTGCATTTTGAGGTGCTACAGAAAAACTAGCACAGATTTTTTTTCTTCACAATTTCATGGATAGAAGAGTTGTTGTTGTCATAGATTTTAACAACCTCAGCATACAATATTTTTTTCTCCTATTTAAACTGGGAACTTTCACAGTTTCACTAATTGAAGCACCTAATGGTTTCTCTTTGGCATATCCAAATTGCCAGTGTCACTACATTTGCACTTTGGAGTCATTATTAGGTAAAATAAGGGTTACTTGAACACAAACGCTTCAATAATGTGACAGTTGATCTTATAACCAAAAAGGCTACTGAGTGACTAACAAGCAGGGATCATATACAGTATAGAGACCTTAGACAAAAGGATGAGTCATGCTGGGGTAGGATGGAGCTGGGCAGTGTGAGATTTCATCATGGTGCTGAGAATGGCATGGGATTTAAAACTCATGAATTGTTTGTTTCTGGAATTTTCCATTTAATATTACACAGTTGACCCTGTGTAACTAAAACTGAGGAAAGGAAAACTGTGGATAAGGAGGGAGGGGCTACTGTATTTTTTTTTCATGACTTTAATGGGCAGTATAATCAGGAAGGTGCACTCTTCATCTCTGAATGTCAGTGTCCTTAGTACCTTACACACACTTGGCACTTAACACATTTTCATTACCTTGAATAAAAAACAGTAGGGTTGTCTACACAGCTGTGAAGTCTATCTCAAATGGAAAATAATCATGGAGATCAAATAATGTACTAACTCTCATTTTTTATAAATAGTACAAATGGACTATTTTATGAATTAATTATAGTGCTTACAGAGGTCTTTCAAAACATTATAGAGTTAAAAGAGTTCTTCACATCTTGCCTTATTTCACTTTCTAAATTGAAAACTCAAGGACAGAAATGATATCATGTATCTTGGTATATGCTGCATTATAGATTGTCTTGTATTAATCTTAAAAAGGATAACTTTGCTCTATGATATGCTTCTAGAAAAATGTTGGCAATCAAGACAAGGCAAACACTGCAAAAAAAATTACTGAAAAATATTGGCTATTTAACTTATTGTGCCTTTAAAGACTGAGCCTAGTATAATGGTCTAGTATGAGTGCACACAGTGAGCTCAATTTAAATATGATTGAGTGAAATAAAGATGAATGAGACAGTGTGCCCACGTAATGGTATAAAGATACCAGAGAAAACTCCAAGACACAATTTATTTTAAGCAGCAACAGTACCCTGCAACCCAGAAGGTAAATAAGAATAGTGGCAAATCTAGAAGCAGGCACTCAACTCAAAGCTAATCAGACAACATCAGATATGATAGCCATACTAGTAATAGCCCCTCCAGCTGCGACACTCTCAAATACAAAGGGAAACCAAGTCCATAGAAAATCAACTTGCTTTTATTTTGCTCAATTACATCCCCCCCTCCCCTTTTCCTCTGTAACTCTTCCTTCAAATACTCTAATTTTGGAAAGTCACTATTTTGGATCAAGTCCACAGAGGGCTGCATTTTGTCACTTTGCAATCAGCAACTCAAGCAGTCATATCACCATTCATAGCTACTGTGTTACTTCCAAATTGGTCTGTGATATTAAAAGACAGCATTGGAAGAAATGCGCATGAAGACAAAATCCTGTTTCTCCCTTTGGCTTGTATTTTATTTCCCTCTTCAGCATCTTCATTATCTATTTCATTTCAGATCTATAGCTTATTTTGCCTCAGAAAAGGATTTCCCTATTGGTTATGTTGATAAGGCAGATTTCAGGAGGTCCAGATTCAAAAGCTCCCTTCTGAGTAATAAAATCTAACCCTGGCCACTGCAAGATGTTTTAAACTTGAACAGCAAATTTCATTTAAATCGAATTTTCATTTCAACCTTTAGTTTAGGGTAATGATGGCTGGAACTTGTAACTACAATTTACAATCAGAACACTTAAACAAATGGAAGCTTTTTTAGCATGTAATTTGAACCTCCTATGTTATGCTAGTAAATATTATAAAGGTTATAAAGGTATGAGCTACATAAGATGAACTGCATTATGGCTCCTGTGTCACAATAAATAAAAAAAATCACACTAGCAATTTATTTTTTTCTTGGTTTCTCAAAGATTATCACAGGGAAATTCTATTCATAACACAAAATAAACCTTGAAATCTGACTTCCTGATTTCCCTATAACCTATATGCCTAGAGATGGACCCAAATTCCCTCTCCTCTGTCTAAACTTCCCCTAACTTTCTAGCTTGGACCACTTGGGTAATGATATTTTTTAGCTTTCCCATCTCCCATCCACCTTTTAATTTATTAATTATTGCTTCTCCATAGCAGTTTTCTCATTCCAGTGTAAATCACTCTCGCCTTTCTACTGTAACATCTCTAATTTCCTGAATTACCCAATAACCTGGTCAACATCACAGGAAAGCAAAAACCATGTAATAGACAAGGGTATAAACACTCAGTGACTGACAGCACCCCCAACTCCACCCCCTTCCCATTTAAGTGTTGTGGTTAGAGAAGTCTTACTTGTACTTTGGTATCATCTGTAGAGCTTTTAAACAAATACAGTGTCTGAAGACCTCCCCAAGTGAATCTCATACACAGCATAAGTCGTGAAATACTAGTTTGTAGATTTGTGTTCCATAAAAGAGGACACTGGGGCTGGCCAAGTGGTGCATTAGTTAAGAGCTGGCTTGTGACACCAGCTGCCCTGGTTCAGGTCCCATATATGAGGGTCAGTGACACTGCCCTCAAAAAAAAAAAAAAAAAAGAGGACATTGTATTTTTTTTTTTTCTAAAGGCTTTGGTCATACAGACATGGTGATGATAGCACTAGGGAAAATAGATGGTGATGATAGTATTTGGGAAAGTATTGGTGAGTGGTGATTGCCATGGGTAGGCATCTGTTGGCATCAGAATTTGAAGTGGATGCACAAAATGGAAAAATCCATCATCTGAGTCTCCTGCACACTTTCATCATCGTTGGACTCACAGTCAGCCCCTATGTCTCTGATTAGAATACCTTGGGCAGGAAAAGAGTCAGTTAACTATGTTACTTATGACAGAACTTAATTCTAGGGTCTCTGGCATCAAACAGGAAAATTTTTTGATTCATTGGACTCTTTTCCTCATGGATTCAGGTTGAGCCAGATGTTCCTCTTACAAACACAGAGCAATCTGCACCCCTATCTGGGCCTATGAAATGCCGAGACACAGAAGGCCAGACAGTTATCTTAGTCCCTCTCATGTTCAATACCATTACCAATAAAGCAGTTTAGTTGACACAGCTTCCAAACAGAACCTCGGGGTAGCTGCCGGAATCTCCTGGCTAAGTTGAGGTGCCCATGTATCCACATTGATCAGGATCTGTTTTGTCAGCAATCCACTATCAAGAGTTGGAAGCACCTATATCTATATCAAGGGTGCGTACATTGAGTCTAGCCTCCTGCCTTAAATATGAGCTCCATTATTTTGTCTTAGTTTTAGTTTCAAGGCATCCCAATGTCTTCCCCATTTTCTGACTCAAAATTGATTAATTTCACAATAGTGAGGATTCAGATAGCTCTTAGGTTTAAAATAGATCTTAAAATTACTTTATCTGTCTCTCTATTTGTTATCTATCTACCTATCTGTCTAATCTATCATCTATTTATCTATCTACTTCTCTCTCCATCTTCAAGACTATGTGTGAAATGGCTCTAGCCATGTCAAATGTTTCCAGGGACTCTACTACACCACTTTGTCCTAGATTATTATTGAAACCTTTCCATTCCCTAAATACAAATACCATCTCTTGTTGATATGCAAATGTATATTCAACATATGAATGCAGGCAAATCACCTTGGTACCTATAGGTTTCAGGGTAGTAAAGCAGGGTTGTAACAGAAACAGACACTGGGTGACTTTTGGATCACAAATAATCCCTAATATTGAACTGTAGACTTTCACCTTGCCACAGTTCTCTGCCTTTAATACCGTTTCTAGACTATTTTAGTAGCAAACTATTACTAGGATCCTGAGAACTATTTTTCTGGGCTTCCACAATGAATTCAACCCAAATTTCTCAAGTTGCTAAGAGCAAATAACCAGTGTCAGCAGCTGTAAAGCAAGAAGCAGAAAAAATGCTTTCAACTAGCCTAAACATAGCCACCATGACCTGTATCATGCACAAAGGGCTCCAATTTAAGAAAGTCTAAGCCTACAGAGATTGAGTTTCAGACATGTGTCCAGTTTCATAAGAGAACAATTTAGGTATCACAGTGGTCTCCAGTGCTTCTCACCGCAGTAATATTCCAAGAAACATAAATGTTTTTTAAGGTAAATCTTTTTGCACCATAAGTCTAATGAGATTGTGCCCACCATGTCAATATGCTTTGGGGTATCAGTTTTTGTAACAAGTATAGCTGATTACTGAAACATAGAGCCTGGCTCTCAAATTATAATCCACATCTATAGTCAATGGTCCACACAGTCCAATGTTGGCTGAAGTCAAACAGGTAAAGATATTTAGAAAGTACAGTGAGCCCTCACTTAACATTGTCAATATGTTCTGTTACTTTAAGTGAAATGATATAAATAATACCACTTTTACCATAGGGTGGTTGACATAAATAAGAGTTAAGTTCCTACAGCATCTCTCTCAACAATGTTATGACAAAACAACATTAAACAAAAAGATGCTATTCCAGGACCTGCTATAATTTAAGCATTTTAGAATCCTCTCAAAATTTTTAAGGGGAAATCTTATTCACAACACATTGCTAAATTCCTGAAATCTGTTTCTTCATCTTCTTACATCAGTTTCCAAAATAAGTATTCCTCACTTTGAACTCTCCAAACCTCTCTTCAAAACAGCCTGTTTGGGCTCTCTGCTTGTCCAGTTCTCCTGCACTTTCCTGGATTTGTTGTTTTCTCCTAATATAGCCAAGCTGAAGGAAGAATGGACAAGTCCTAAACCTATAAATACTCTGACATTAACTGTTTCTATTTCAAAAGGAAATCTTTGCATCCAATCTAAGTGGCAAACATTAACGCATTAACATGTTTAATGTATCACATTATAGATTAAAGTGAGATTTGACAGTCCTAAATCTAATTGGTTAATATTAATATATTGCCTATTTTATCATAGATTAAAATGTCAATAAATATTTGCTGAGGAACTTCTATAAACCAAGTAGTGAATATAGATTATCTCATTGATTTTAACATATTTTGAAATACGTTGTTAAATTGAGATATCTAATTGTGTTACACAAATTCCAGAAAAAGCAATAAACCTTTTCCTGACAAAGGTCATAGAATAATCTAGATTGAATGCTATAATTTATGCCTGGTTTGCATTAAAGTTAAGCATAGCTGTGTCACTTTTAGATATCTTGAAGCAAGACTAATACCTGACTCAAGCAAGTAAATTAAGTGAATATAATCCAAGATTTGCAATAAGGTACTTGTCATTTCATTAAAAAACTGTGTTGCTGAAACTTTAAAAAATTTTAATAGTCCCAATAAGCTCAGTTGAATGTGTGTGTGTGTGTGTGTGTGTGTGTGTGTGTGTGTGTGTGTGTGTTAAAGGTTAAAATACTTACTAATCTTTAAGTCAATTCTAGGTTCTATAATAAAGGTGCTCTTTCTGCTTGAAGGCTTATACTTGATGGAGTTCATATTTCCATAATTTCAGTTGCCCATTATCTTACATCAGAAAATCCACATAACTGCATTTTTCTCTCTCACAAAAAATTGTAATGGACTCATTCAGGGTTCAGTTCAGTTACATCTTTTACTGGACTAGTATATTTAATAGCTAATACATTCATGTTACAATATCATAACTGACCAGTAGCAATGTATTATACTCAAAAGCTTTTGATATTTGATGCTTTTAGATAAAATATCACAAGTCAACATTTCACTTTATCTTTACCTTAAATCTGTAATTGCACATACCAAATTCATTAAAAAAAAGATCATTCCATATATCTAGTTCAAGTAAATTTCTTCTCTCAAAACTCATCTTAAAGAACAATTAAAACATCTTTTAAAGACATTTCCTTGAGGATAATTCTTCAATTATGGATTTTTTTTTTTTTTGGATGCACTCTAAACTTGAAATTCTGACCAAAAAATTGTCATTAGAGAGTCTAAGATTCATTTTATAAGGAAATTGCCTTAGGAGTTTGGCTAGATTCCTGGGAGGTAACTGCATTACACCTTTCTAATTTTTCACAGAAATTTCAAATGAATACAGTTTTCTTCCTTGCACAATAATTAGGAAATGCTACCAAAAAGCAAATGAACAGATAAAAACTTATATATGTGAATGCATATATAGACAGGTGACAGATAACTGGCAATTGTTGAAAAGGCCACTGACACTCATATGAAAAAAAGAGGGCTTACACTAGAGAAGACTGACATGTAAAAAACATTATTTCTATGCCTCACTCTCCTGATCATTCTAGGTGTTATTCTTCATCACCCCAAACTTTTCTATACCTAGTGCCCTCAAGGACACTGAAGATGATGAATTCTTAGATATTGACAAGAACAAATTATGAGATTTTCTAAAATAAATTATAGCAGGTCAGAAAGTGAGTAAAAGAGACTTAACCAGTTAATAGCTGTGGGCCAATTAGCAAAAGACTGCTCTCATTCCTGAAGTATGTCGTAGCTTGGAATCAACTCCAGGCTTCTATTCTCCAACCACTAGCCTTTTCCTGCATATACTTGAATTTCAGGACTATTGCCTGTAACCACTTAAAAGAGGTAAATAGTACTTATTTACAGATTGTACTCTACCATAAAACTGTTCCTCTTCAACTCTTCCTTACCACCCCCTACCTTGTCTATAGTCATTGTCAATTCTTTCAAAATAACTCCCATGTTTCTTCCCCAAAACATAATGTGTAAAAGCATCTGTCAGTCACAGGATGGTAGACATGTTTGTTTTTTTCACCTAGCAATATCGTTCCTGGTTTCGACGTTATGCCCCAGGACCTGGCTCTTTTGGGCTAGTCTAACTCAATAAAACCTTTCAGAAAAAAACTTTCAGCTGTGTTTTGTTGTTGTTGTTGTTTAATAATATAAGTGGCCAATATTTGCTTTCCATGGAAATGTCATTTAAAAAACAGATTAAGACCTTTTACTAAAGCATCAAAGGTTTATACAGATATTATATAAATTATTATATAAAATGATTTATCAGATAAGATGCATGACATAACCATCTCAAAACTTCTGGATGTTATGCCAGAGAGCTGTTTAATGTAGTCTCTTTGTGAGGCAACATCTATACAGAGGACATGGCATATCCAAAAAAACGAGCAAGGGATTTTTTTTTTTTTAAGATACTACTAGAGAGCATATTTAGATTTGCTGTATCTATTTGTATAACTTGGATGACAAAAGAAAACTATGCCCCATAGGCCAAATCCTAACCATAGCCTATTTTTTATGGCACTTGAGATAAGAGTTGTTTTTCATGTTTAAAGGGTGTAAAATGAAAAAAGAAGAAAAATACTGACTAGAGAAATATTTGGCTTACAAAGCCTAAAACATTTACTATCTAGCCATTTTCAGAAAAAAAGAATTGCTGGCACTTGATTTAAGCTATTTTAAGAAAAGGTCCTATTTGAATGATTTGAATGAATTCTTCATGGTTAATTGAGGGAGAGTTAGAGAAGTCTGTTTTGTGCTTCCTCTGTATTCTCAGGTTTATGACACCAATAAAGGCCTGAAACCTCTTTAGCTAAGTCATGTAAGACCACCTGGAATCCTGGGCCTCAGGCCAGGACCCTTTAAGCAGAACAGCCTAGAGAAGCTAGGTCTGGCTGGCAGCAGAACACTGAGCCCATTACATGATCCAGTGGGTTCTGCCATCATAAACATACAGGTAAAGGCCGAGCGTATTTTCAGCAGCTGTTACTGCTAAATAGGAAAATACACTTTCCATATGCCAAGCAAGCCTTTGGAAAGGTCACCTCAGCCAAACTCAGAAGGGCTCCTTTGTTTGTGTTTGTTTGTTTTATTATCAAACAGGATGTATACCTCACCTTTTTTTGGTATGCTCATGTTCAATGTCAGAATATAGTGTATGTTTGTTCTTCTTTCTTTTTTTTTTTAAACTTCATTACTTCATTTAGCTGCATTTATTTTTACTATAATAATAAATTCCAATTTCAGTGTGGTAAAAGAAAAAAAAAAGCTGAGCCCAGATAAATAACCTTCAGCCTTATATTACTTCAAGAAAAACCTCTTAATGCCTCTTTGTACATGTTGGGAGCAATTTCTTTCTTTCACACACATCCATGTTAGAGAGGGATACTTTCTACATTTCAGCTGTCTTAAGCACATTATGAAGCACTTCCATGGGAAATAAAATTGACTACATCATTTTTTCTCCAAGATCCCCTCAACAGCATCAAGAAACTTAAACAAATAATACTACAAAATTTCAATACTGAAACGTACTGTACTATTACTTAAAAGAGTCAACACTGAACAAGTTATTTGATGAAATGGAAGAATTGGTTAATGTATGCAAGTAATAATATTTATTTAAGTTGTTACATTAGTGTTTGCAAAGCTTTTATTAGTATGGTAAAATGTTTAAAACGAAAACATTAATTTAACTCAAATTTAAAAATACGTGTCTTATATGAATGGAAAAAAGCACTGAAACTAGACCAAAAGGAGTGTTAGTGGCTGAATTGTACCTCGTACCCCCAAATGCATCTGTTGAAGCCCTTACCCCAAGTCACATTCTAATAACTCAGAATGTGGCTGCTTTGGGAGATATTGTCTTTCAGTAGGTGACTGAATTAAAATAAGACAATGGGGGGAGGGCTTTAATCCAATCTGACCCATATTCTTGTAACAGGAGGAAATTTGGACTCACAAAGGGACATCAGGGGCTCTCCAGCAGAGGAAAGACCATGTAGGAACACATGGAAAAGTTATCTGCAAGCCAAGGAGAGAGGACACAGGAAAAAACAAACCTGCCAACACATCCATCTTGGATTTCCAGAACTATGACAGAATATATTTCTGTTATTTATGACACCCAGTCTAGGTATTTTGTTATGGCAGGCCTAGAAAACTAATATGAGCAATATAATATTGTTATTATTACATTTTGTTGGTCAAATTATGTGTGACATTTATGCCTTTAAACTTCTATTTAACTCATTGCTTTATCTTATTTCCTTCATTCCTTCCTGTTACTTTTCCCCTCTTCCTTCCTTAGTTTTTTTTTTTTTTTCCCCAAAAAATAATTTTTCAGCACCTACTGTGTGGCCAGCCTCATGAATACCTAAGCACTATGTATTTAAAGCATGATTTGATTCTTATCTTTACAAAATTTATTCTGCTTAATGTTAACTGTACATCATTTAACAAAAAGGAATAATGGAAAAAACCCAGGTCAACATTTCCCAACACACACACACACACACACACACACACACACACACCCCTACCTGTATTTGGAGTTAGTTATATAGAGACATTGCTAATTATTCCTGCAATAACAAAAGAACATGTCCATGACTTACAGTTTGATCAAAGCTACCGTTTCAAAGGCATCTGTATGTAACCAAAGCAAATGATCTCAGGTTGCTTTGTGACAGGTGTTTTTAAGCTTCCACTTCAACAATATGTCTACTTCAACAATAATTAAAGAGAAATTACTGATTACTAGTAGAAAGTAGCCAGGCACTGTTTTTAAACATGGGTTCCTGGGTTGGCGGAGTGGCACATTGGTTAGGAATTAGCTTGGGTCGCCAGCTCTGAGCAGCAGGGCCCCAGTTCGGATCCCACAAATCAGGACCAGTGATGCTGCGCCATCTACAGCTAAGATGGTGAACAACAGCTCCACCTGGAGCTGGGCTGCTGTGAGTCCCCGTAGACTGCAGTGGGGCTGGCCAGCAGCTGGCATGTACTTAACTGAGCCGCCATGAGTGGCCATCCAATGGCAGGCGATCAACTGCCTCACCCAGGAAGAGCACAATAAGGATACCAACCTAGGCCAGTGAAGCGACGTCCTCCACAACTAGAATGAAGAACAAAAGAACAGCAACTTGTCTGTTCCCCTTCTATGATTCCCCAATGCTGTTCCCCTCCCCCAATTCCCCAATAAAATCTTTTAATTAAGAAAGAAAGAAAGAAAGAAAGAAAGAAAGAAAGAAAGAAAGAAAGAAAGAAAGAAAGAAAGAAAGAAAGAAAGAAAGAAAGAAAGATGGGTGCCTATTTTTTTAGAGATCACTCCCTACCTCTCCCCATCCTGTTTTCACTGTATATTTAAAAACATGTTCTTTAGCTTCAACATGTCCAAAAGTTTTGATGAGGTGAATACATCGTAGTCAATTAGAAATAGTTTGTTTCAGGGCCACCCGAGTGGCTCAGTTGGTTAAGAGCTCACTCAAGAGTGTGAGCTCTGAGCATCAGGGTTGCCAGGTGGATTCCCAGCCCAGGCTGAGCAGCTGCTGAACTGCCAACTAGGTGCCAGGATGGCTCAGTTAGGAAAAAAAAAAAAAAGAGAGAGAGAGAGAAATAGGTTTTTTTATAAAATCCATTGACCTCGTTGGAATAATGTTTGGCATATTTTCTCTAGAGGAGCATTTCAAAACTAAGGCATAATGGATGCTCCAAAGGGCACAAATAAAAGAATGGGTGGTGGTATTCAGAGCAAATAAAATGAATGATTTATCTTCCCAAGTCATCACATGTATAACTTCTCTTCTCAGTCTTTAACATCTGCTATGGGCAGAGTACTGGGAGACACAGGCTGTCTTTGGGCAGGAAAATTAAGTAAAAGCACTAAATATGTGAGTATGCTCATAGGAACTTCATGTATAGCAGTCCTCAGGCAAAAATCAGACATAGCAAATTTGTGAAGCGTAAATCTGGGGGGCTGTCACCCAGTTGTGACAATAAATATTTAACAACTTTATGACAAAAATATATTAAGTAGTTTGTTATAAATATTACTGATATAAGGGATATATAGCACCCAAATAATAATAAAATGTGCAATACTCTTTATTGTAAATTCCCTATTGCTCATCAATTCATGCAAAATGCTTCAGTTGATTTTTGCCAAACTCTTGTATTTGTAACCAACATATGGATACAACCGATGAAGAAGCATAGTTTCAGAGCAGTTTTTGAGTGCTGAAAGAATGTTTCCTTAATTTCTTATGCTATTCACAATGTAGTAGCTATGGCCATGATACTTTTAAGTTCAATCTACATTTTTTTAAAGTATCAGATTTAACAGATCTTAATATTTTATTTATTTATTTTATTGGGGAAGAGTGTGTTTTTCCAGGACCCATCAACTCCCAGTCGAGTAGTGGTTTCATTCTAGTTGTGGAGGGCGCAACTCAGTGGCCCATGCAGGGATTGAACCAGCAACTTTTGTGTTATGAGCACTGCACTCTAACTAACTGAGCTAACCGACCAACCCCTCAATCTACATTTTTAATGTTGTTTGTCTCCATCACTTTACTAAGCTGACAGTAGACAATCAACAAAACAATGACTCAAACCCTGAGGTATTTTGCTTCCTAATTTTCATGAACACTCTTATCACAGCCAATTTCAAATTCCCAATATGTTACTGAACAAGTATTGCAAAGACATGCACAAGAGAACACTTTTATATAGTTATTTCCACCATACAATTACAGTGGGCTTAAAATAACTCCAAGAGCAAAGACAATAATTAAATGTAATGAAGCCATTAGAAAGTAATGAGTTTTTTAAATATAATTTATTTAATTGCAAATTTATATTATTTTTTAACCATGACTGTATTTAACAACTGGCTCTCAAAATTTATAAAAAATTAAATGGTTGGTGCCCATGAGTGGTACAAGCCAGCTTCAACACTCCACTGCTTCTGCCAGCCATCACATTTTCTTTTAGACCCCTTTTCTCTCTCTCATGATAAATTTTTCCCCAGGTGCTCTGTCTTTTCCTTAAGCAATTCTGCTAATGTTTCTTCTACCTAAATGCCCCTCTT
The DNA here is from genome assembly GCA_033961575.1 of Aselliscus stoliczkanus. Taxonomy (NCBI): domain Eukaryota; kingdom Metazoa; phylum Chordata; class Mammalia; order Chiroptera; family Hipposideridae; genus Aselliscus; species Aselliscus stoliczkanus. Next base: position 96,760,676 of record CM066731.1, read on the forward strand.
TGCCTGCTTCTCAGTATTTCCACAATTTAATCTTAATGTTATATCATTAAAAAAATACGATGATCACGTTAGTCACACTAATATGTGTTAAAAATAGCTAATATTTGTCCTGTCCAAATTAAAATTAAACTTCAAATGAATGAATCTCTAATAGTAGAATTTTAATTTTTAATGGTACACCACAGAACAAAGATATTTGGGGAAGATGCTACAAAATATAGCATGTAGTTTATATGAATGTTTCTGGAACTTGTGTGTTCTGGTCTACTATTTGAAGTTCTCTTCTAAATTAGCAATTAACAATCCTACTAAGCAATTAAGCTTTTTATTGATACAATCTAAAATTCCCATTTCCACTTTTACTCTGCTTTGCTCTTTGTGATCTAGAAACTGTGAACTACATTTCCCTAGGAAACCATGCCCCTTTGAGTCTGCACGTATTTACTCAAGTTGTTCTCTCTACCTAGAACACACTATACCCACTCTCTATTCTCAGTCCTTGACTTTACCTTCAGCTCTTCCTTTGTCAGGTGAGCCAACACTTTTCCCTGAGAAGCCTCCCCTAATCTTTCTGGAGTAAGCACCACAGAGGACCCTAAGAATCTTGTGCTTACCCTTGCAGGAATACCTGTCTCATTTGATCGTAAGTACCTGGTCACTTTTCTACCCCACTGGTCTGGGAATTGCATGAACTGGGTTGGGGGGACAAGTCAACTTTGTTCATCAGTATTTTCCAACACCCAGAATGATGCCTGGCATTATGTTGGTACTAGACAAATACTGGTTTGAAAGCAATGATGGTGACTCTGAGGGGGGGAAAAAACAGAGCATGGAGATTATGAACATGCTTCCCATTTGTGTCTCTTGTAGGTTATGACTGCATTATTTTGAAGTTCTTTTAAAGAAGATACACCGTACGTGACTGAATTTGATTGGATGAGCAATTGTTTAGTAATAAAGGGCAGCAGCTGCTTACTGAAACACTACCTTGCACATTCCTGAAAGCCCCCCAGGGTACAGAAAGTTTATAAAAAGCCATGCCTAATTCTATAAGCAAACAGAAAAGACTCTCTAGTCATCAGAATCCAAATGCACATTTGCCTGCCTTATTCTATCAGCTTGAGACATTCAAACACTCCACAGAAGATAATGACAGAAATCTTCTGACTGCGGTTTGCCAGAAACAGAGTAGCTAAACACCCTCAGTAGTGAATGGGAGCCAAATGTGAAAATAATGAATTCTTGACAAAACTTTTTGACTTTTCAACCCGATACACTTATTTTATAGATAAGGAATGGTTATGACACATTACCTCATCTGTCAGATACACTACTTAATTTGAGTTCTCATTTCCAGTAATCATCACAAGAAAAGACGGAAAAAAATGTTTTTGATTAAAGCAAGTCAGAAAAGGTTGTGTCCTCCTCCTCAAGTTCTTCTGAAAGGTAATTCTATTCACATTTAAAAGTGAAGCCACTCCCCCACCTCACAATAGTAAAGCCCAGGAAAAGAACTGCACAGTATTAAACATTCTTACTTTACAGCTAGCTCAAAAGGACTGTAATTTGCAATACAGCAAGTGCTAAGCGTTGAGCTTAAGCAAAGCAAGATCATTATTTATAACAAACTGATCTGCTTCTATATGATTAACAGAGGAACAACGAATTAATGTTGTTATCTTAATATTGTTTAAATGGGCTCTAGATGTGGTATAAAGCCAAGCCAGGCAGAGTGGATAACAAAAAACAAATGTCAATCCAAAAGACATTTCTGGGAAATATTTTTACTGGGACTATAATTTGTTTAATTTATGGCCTCAAAATGATAACCTTTAATAAGCCTCTTCTGTATGTTCTTATTTAATTTGGGAAACAAATTAAATATACAGCCCCATTTAATGGAATTTTCTTCAGAGACTGGTAAAACTGGTAAGCTTCTGGATTATTATCAGCCATTTTAAAGATTTCTTGTCTTCAAAATGTAGTTCATGCCCTAGGTTATCTGGGGAAATGGATGAGGAAAGTATGAAACTAGAATGTTAGCATTTTATTATCTGTAGTTTTAACTGCTTGAAGAGCAAGTTGGATTTTAAGACACAGTTTATTTTCTATCACTGTTAAGGCAGGTTTAGATGGGAATACATTACTAATTGTCCTGAGACTAAAAGTACCTTTATAAAGTGGACTGAATAGGAGACAACATTTCAGGGACCTTATTCTTGCCCTCAAGGCAAGCTTCTGGTATAAGAATCCCCTATCAGTGACCTCCTCTTAAAAATTTAACTACATAGGATAAAGCTGTGGGCACAGGATGAGCTGAAGGCAGAAATGTATGCCACATAAGTATTTATCATCTAAAATACTTGAGATTTAATCTCAAGAATAATATTCCAAATTAATTATTAGCAATTGTGATATTTGTAAATGATACCAGGGATGTCTGGGGTAATTTACAGAAATACACCCAAAGATACCAAAGGATTCACAATAATATGGGATATGAGAGAGAAACAGTTTTCCATTTTCTGAAAGATTCTTCACATTAACATAGAAAGCAATCACTGGACATCAGGTCAGCAGGGAGCATAAGAACAACACACTCAAATCTCCTTCACTTTGCTCAGCTTTTCTCAGACAACAGAGGGAAGGTTGATTAATGTCTTTACTCCACATTAGGGTTTTTGTTTTTTGCTTTGTTTTGGCCAACCTGCTGCCTTCCTGTCTTCCTTCCTTTGGCGACAACCAAATCCAGTAAATTTATCAACTTGTTTGTATTTCCCCTTCCTGCTTAATTGTCTTTTCTTCCTAGTAGTGCTTAGCATATAGGAGAACATTATAGCTCTCTTAGGTCATGCATTCCTTGATACTAAAGCCAATATTGCTTTGGAAAGTGATCATGAAGTGACCCAAAGGTTGTACGCTTTTAGAAAACAAATACTATAATAATCCTGGACTGAACCCTAATGAGTCTGTATTTTTATGCTATCACATATACTCTCATATTTTTATTGCTTGTTTATTAAAATTTTAATTATTAATCTGAATGCATTTGAGATACAGATTGTGATAATTTTGGACTCAAACTCTGATATCTGAATAGCAAAGTATATCTGTATCATCTGTATCATTGACTACCCATCAATAATAATAATAACTGAATTTTGGAATTCTATTTTTGTGTCCATTTTCATTTCCAATTTGCTTAACATTCTTAAATATGCCCAGAATACAGGAGGAAAAAAAATAAAAACTGATACCCACTTAAAATGGCAGAGTAGGTAAATGCTGTGCTTACCTACTCTCAAAACATCAAAATTATAACAACTACAGAATAACAACCATTGAGATAGCCTTAATTTTAGGTGAACCAAAGTCATACAATTAAGTACATACAGAAAAAGACACCTCAAAACTGTGAGGAGGGGTGGAGATGAGGAACTTGGCTATTTCCACAGCCAAGTGTGACCATTAAAAGTTGGGAGGGATATCTTGGCTACAGAGGTTCCCCACAAAGGATAAAGGGGTCCCAGACCCATACCAGGGTCTCCAGCCCAAGGTTCCAGTGCTAGGGAGTAAAATTACCACAACTTCCAGCTATGAAAACCAGCCGAGATTACAGCTGAGTGAGACAGAGGATGGCTGAAGTTCCAGGCATTCCTTTTAAAGGACCATGCATAGGCTTATTTGCTGGTGGACTCACTCACTCTGAGTTCCAGTGCTGGGACAGCAGCTCCAAAGGCACCAGGGACACACTGGGGTGGGGGTGGAGGGGTGGGGTGGAACTGAATTATCTGGCTTCAGGGGAAGGGCTGGCAGGACAGTTTTCTCTAAGAAGGAGGAAGTGATGGAAGTCATTGCTTCTTTGTTGATACCTCCCACCTCTCAATGTGCAGAGGCAGACAGCTGAGATACCTGAGTCTTCACCAGCCTGGCTAAAAATATTCCTTTGCCCTGGTGATTCCCTGAGACCCCATCTCACAGAATTTTGGGGCATGCCCAAGCCTCTTTCAGTGGATTTTCCAAATAAATGGCTTATCTTGGCTCATCTTGCAAATTTTCTTAAATTTTTTCAAAGTTCACAAAATCCAAACAAGTAAGATCTGGCTTTGTCATGTCCTGTTCTCTGGCTGAGCAGCCCTAAACCCAGCACTAGCAACAGCCAATCTTGGTTTGCAGCTTGGCTTCTCAACGCACCTCCAAACTCAGCATGGGCAGCAGCCATCTGTGGATTGCTTTCTGGCTCATATCAGGTGGCCCTGACAGGGCATAGGCTATGGCTGAATATGGCCTGCTGTGTGGCCCTTCCCAGGAGGCCCCAGGGCTGGCATACCTGGGGGCCAGCTTCAGACCCGCAACATCACCTGGCTGCTGCCTGTGAGGACACACTCAAAGGGCACACTGGGCAGGCACCAGAGACCTGCTAAAGCAAATCCTGCTTCTTGGGTCAGCCTGTGCACAATAGTTCCTCCACTGTAGTCATAGCCATTCCTCACAAATAATCAGCCCAAAGGTCAATCCATCCAACTGATGTGCCAACAACAACCAAGACTCAGCTACAACAAGGGATGCTGTACCACTAAGCCCCACCACACATAATACATAAGGCCATTAAATTAATACTGGGAGACATAGCTGTCTTGAGTAATACATAGAAACAAACACAGGGAGGCAGCCAAAATGGGGAGACAAAGAAACATGTCCCAAATAAAAGAACAGAACAAAGCTCCAGAAAAAGAACTAAACAAAATGGAGACAAGCAATCTACCAGACATAGAGCTCCAAACACTGGTTATAAGGATGCTCAGTGATCTCAGGGAGAACTTCAACAAAGAGATAGGAAACATAAAAATGAAGACAGAAAACATAAAAAAAGAACCAGTCAGAAATAAAGACTACAATAAATGAAATGAAGAATACTTTAGAGGGAATCAAGAGTATGTTAGATGAAGGAGAGGACTGAATCAGCAATTTAGAAGATAAGGTAGAAGAAAACATGCAATCAGAACAACAAAAAAAGACTCCATAAAAATGAGGAAAGTTTAAAGGGCCTTTGGGAAATCATCAAATGTACCAATATTCATATCATAGGGGTACCAGAAGGAGAAGAGAGAGAGAAAGTAATTGAAAACTGATTTGAAGAAATAATGGTGGGCAACTTCCCTAACCTAGAGAAGGAAATAAATACACAAGCTGAGGAAGCTCAGAGAATCCCAAACAAGATGAATTCAAAGAGGCCCATACCAAGACACAACATAATTAAAATGCCAAAGCTTAAAGGAAAAGAAAAAATCTTAAAAGAAGCAAAAGAAAAATGTCATTCACCTACAAGGGAGCTCTCATAAGGCTGTCAGTTGATTTGTCAATAGAAAATTTGCAGGCCAGAAGAGACTGGCAAGAAATATTGAATGTGATGAAAAGTAAGGATCTACAATCAACATTACTCTACCCAGCAAGGCTATCATTTAGAATTGAAGGATGGATAAACAGCTTCCCAGAAAAGAAAATCCTAAAGTTCATCAACACCAAAACAGAAATATAAGGAATCTTAGAGGGACTTTTTTGAGAGAAACAACAAATAAAAAAATATTAATAATAAAGTGGAAATAACCACATATCTAACAATTAATTTCAATGTAAATGGAAAAAAATGATCTATTCAAAAGATAGGGTAGCTGAATGGATAAGAAAATGAGACTCATACATATGCTGCCTACAAGAGACTCACTTCAGATCAAAAGACACACAGACTAGGGCAAGCCGAGTGGCCCGTTGTTGAAGAGTTGGCTTGGGATGCCAGCTCTGAGAGACAGGGCCCCAGTTCGGATCCCACATATGAGGTCCAGTGACACAGTGCCCTCTACAGCAAAGATGGTGAACAACTCGGCTGCCATGAGTCACTGGCAATGGCATAGGCTGCAGTGTGGCTGGCTGGCAGCTGGCGGACACTTTTGTGAGCTGTCTTGAGCCGCTGTGAGAGGCCATCCAATGGCCGGTGAACAACTGCCTCACCCAGGAAAAGCGCAATGATAATACCAACATGGGCCAGTAAAGCAACGTTCTCCACAACTAGACTGAAGAACAAAAGGACAGCAACTTCTCTGTTCCCCTTCCCCAATTCCCCAACGCTGTTTCCCTCCACCAATTCCCCAATAAAATCTTTATTAAAAAAAAAAAAAAGACACACAGACTAAAAGTAAAGGGATGGGAAAGTATTTTATGAAAATGGAAACAAACAAAGAAAAACAGCTGGTGTAGCAATACTTATACCAGATGAAATAAACTTTAAAACAAAGGCTATAACAAGAAACAAAGAAAAAACTAGTAATCCTACTTCAGGATATTTATCCAAAGAAACTCAGAACACTACTTCAAGGGGATGTGCGCATCCATATGTTCATTGCAGCATTGTTTACAATGGTCAAGATGAGGAGGCAGCCTGGAAGTCAATAAATGAATGGATAAAAAGTAGGTGGTACATGTATACAATGCAACATTGCTCGGCCAGGGAAGGGAATGGGTTCTTGCCATTTGTGGTGGCATGGATGGACCTGGAAGATACTCTGCTGACTGGAGAACGTCAGACACAGAAAGACAGATGCAATGTGATTTAACTTATATGTGGAATCTGAAGAACAAAATAAAGAAACGAAACAGAAACAAACTCATAGATACAGAGACCATGCTTTTGGTTTTAAGATGCCAGGGGTGTTGAGGGCCAGGCTGAAAAAGGTGATGGCATTGAAACGTACAAAGTGGTAGTTACAAAATAGTGATGGCGATGTAAAGTAATGCATAGGGAACATAGTCAATCATATGGTAATAACTATGCATAATACCAGGTGGGTACTAGACTAGTCAGGGAGGCGGATCACTTCTTAAGTTATGTAAATATCTAACCACTCTGCTGTAAACCAAAAATTAATATTAAATAATGTTGAATGTTAACTGTAACTGTTTTTTGTTTTTTTAATGGGGTAAAATTGAAGGGGAATAAGCTTCAAATTTTCAGGTATAAAACAAATACATCATGGGGATATATTACAACATAGGGAATATACTCAATAGTATGATAGCGTGGTACAGCGTCAGATGGTTGCTGGACTTATGGTGATCGTTTCTTTAGGTATACTGCAGAATAACTGTTCTGTACCTCTGAACTAATATAATACTGTATATTGCTATATTTTAATGGAAATCTTAAGAAAACAATCTTTGTTTTGATTGCAGTGTTCCAGAGTTCCACAAGGTATTTTCCAAGTAATGGACAGCTTTAAGAAAAGCATTAAGATTAAGAGAATCTCATGGTCAAAGTTATTTGGAAATTGATAAGTTTATTTTCTTTACTGTAGGAATTCTCAGAATCCTTAATAGGTTAATATGCACTGTGAGGCACAGAGAGGACATATAGAATGCTACATAAAACAAATTTAATTGATTATGGAATCTTTTTCTTACACAGTTATCTTGACAGACCAATTCTTCACAGAACACACTTTGGGAAATCCCACTAAATAGTAAGCATTTTGGTAAAAATGAATGTGTTGGGAGAGGGAAAAGATAGCATGTGTACACTTATCACCTTCTGATATTCCATACTATTTATCAATATATCATGTGTGATAGGTTGAATTGTGTAACCCTATTACCTGTGAATATGATATTTTTTTTGGAAACAGAATCTTTACAGGTGTAATCCAGTTAAGATGAAGTAGTGAGGCTGGGCCCCAATTCAATATAACTGGTGTCTTTATAGGAAGAGGGAAATATGGATACAGAGGCAGACACATATAGAAGAGACCATAGAGACACACAGGCAGAATGCCATATGAAGAATGCCATGTGAAAACAGAAGCAGAGATTGAAGTGATGCAACTACAAGCCAAGGAACACCAAGGGTAGCTGGCTTTCATGAGAAGCTAAAATTGATGCAAGGAACAGACTTTCCCTCAGAAGGAATCAATGCTGCTGACATCCTGAGTAGATATACTAGCTTCTAGGACTGAGGAATAAATTACAGTTGTTCTGAGCCACTCAATTTTTGGTACTTTGTTATGGCAGCTCTAGGAAACTAATACAGGTTTTACTACTCAAAAGTGGGGTGCTTCTATAATAAATATCTAAAAAGTGGTTTTGGAATTGAGTAGTGGGTAGAGGCTAGACAGGTTTTGAGGCATTTAATAGAAAGAACCTAGATTGCCTTGAAGAGACTGTTGGTAGAAATATGAATCTTAAAGGACTTAGAATGAGAAACATTTTATTGGAAAGTAAAGAAAGGTCAATCTTATTATATAGTGGCAGAGAACTTGACTGATTTATTTCTACTGTTGGAGCCAAGTAGAACTTGTAAATGATAAACTTAGATATTTAGCTGAGGAGATTTCAAAGCAAAATGTGGAAAGCTGGACCTGTTATCTCTTTCCTGTTTATAGTAAATGCAAGAAGAAAGAGATCAACTGAAGGAGTTTTGCCTGAAGACAGAATTCAATGTTTATCACTTAGTGTATTACTCTTTCCCTTCACTAGATTATAACCCCAAAAGGAAAGATATCCTAGTCTGTTCTGTTCACTGATAACTTCCCAACTGCTCAGATGCTTAAGTATTGAAGAATGAATAAAACTAATGCACATAGCTGAATATCTCAAATAAAGCTAGCCAGTTTTTATGCCTAAATTTTCCAACAGCCTTATGAAAGTTTCATACTTCTTATAGATTTATAATTAGAAAAACATATTTTTTTCATCTCCAAATGAAAATGATTTATGTAACTATAAATACATTGGGTTTTACAACACAGATATTGACATAAAATAAGAAATTAAAATTTACCTAGTAATAGGACTCAAAACAGGAATATTTACTTAACTTTTATGAAGGAGAATTAAGTTTCAGAAAAAGAAAAATGTTTATTTCTTAAAAATGCAAATTTCTAGCAACTTATGAAATTGCTTCTCAAGTAAGGTCTTAGTGTTTTACTCTAGCATATTTGGTAACTGCTGGGTAGACTTTAACAGCATAAATCCTATAAACGTAATAGCAAACAAAGATCTAAGCTTCCGTAGAATACATTAAGACAATAAAACATGATGGCTATCTTTATTTTAAAGTTGATCAAACTACCACCTTAATTGCTCACCTCTATTCTCTCTTAGTAGCTTTCATACATGGGCATACCTACTCTTTTAAGGATAGCTGAGGGCCTTCCAAGTGGCTCAGTTGGTTAAGAGCCTGAGCTCTGAGCATCAAGGTTGCTGGTTCGATTCCCACATGGGCCAGGGAGCTGCGCCCAAGTTGAGCTTCCGCTGAGCTGGTGAGAGCCTGTGCTCTCAACAAGAAGGTTGCTGGTTCCGCTTCCACCTGGGATGGTGACTACGCATCCCTGATCCCCTCCTCAACTGGATTGAAAGCGGAGACAGAAATTAGAGCTGACCTTGCGCCCTCCACAACTAAGAGTAAAGGACAACAACTTGACTTGGAGCTGATGGGTCTTGGAAAAACACAATGCTCCCCTCCCCCAATTACCCAACACTGTTCCCCTCCCCAATTACCCAATACAATCTTTTTAAAAAAAATAGCTGATACTCCCCTATCAATTAGTTAAGTTTTATCTTTCTCATTGTTATATTTGCATATATCCCATTTTCCACCAATGAGAGCTTTAAGTGTACTATTTAGAAAGGTATTTTGCAGATGTAAAAAGAATAAAACTTTTATAATTTTAACTACATAAAAATGTATATCTAGGAAATATTTCCTTGCATTCCTTTTCTATATAGAGCTTTTTTTTTTCTTCTAAATACCAGGTACCAACACAATGTTTACTGCACTCATACACATGCTTTCAATCATCCATCTGTTGCCTCTAATTTCACAAGATACTAACATTTTTCAAAGTAATCTTTTTACGTTTCTCTTGTGTACATTCAGTCTTTGTGATCCTGTTTTTGCTGCCTGTCTCACCACCACTTGCATGTACTATTTTATTAAGTCTCTTAAGTTGTCACTCTCTAATCTTTATGCTTTTTATCTACCATTCTTCATCATCTTTAAGTTGTCTTTCAATGTCAGTCATCTCCCCAGTTTTCCACTAGGGTAATCAGACTCATTTTTTTTTTTTTTTTTTGAGGGTAGTGTCACTGGCCCTCATATGTAGGAGCCGAACCCGGGCCACTGGCTTCCCAAGCCAGCGCTAACCACCGCGCCACTTGGCTGGCCCAATCAGACTCATTTTTGAAGTTCCTGAACATTCATAACCTCACTGCTATGCCTACCCCAACTTCTGTCCTCTTCATTCTACCTTCATTTTAGCCTATGGGGAATATCTCTGTGAAATAGCTTATTATATTGTAATTATGTTTGGGGACTTGCCTCTTCTGTGAGACTGTGTGATCTCTAAGACAAGTACTGTGTCTTATTTACACTTCTATATCTAGTGCTTTGATCAGTACCTACAACAACTTAGAACCTTAATAAATATTTATTGAAAAAACATACCAAAAAAAAAATAACTTTAGGAATCAGAAGAAAAATCAAGTTAATAGTTATTTGTGCTAATGCTACACTAAGTCAAAGCATTACGGAAAATAAATAAACTAACTTATATGGTCATCTTTATTTCTCCTGGTGCAATTGGGGGCGGGGCTCTAATTTAATATGGTGAGATATCATTTGGCTGGACTGCAGAATAAAATTGTGTATATTAACCTTTAAAGTAATTTAGAGAGATCAATGTGACTATTTTTATTTCTACAAAAATTTCCCTCGATTTCTCACATTTATCAATGTTGTCCTCACTTATTCTTCTGTCATAAGATTATGTTAAAAGAATTTGTAAAGGTTTTTCTCCTTAAATGATAAAAATGGAGTTACCCAGTAAAAAGATCTTAAAGCAAACTCTCCTACTATTCTAATAGATTAGCAAGAAAGGGGAACTAAATTTAAAAGATGTAATCATCATGTGTATGTTTTGTCAGTTTTCTTAGTTTACTTTTCTAAAATAAAGTTTTAAACACTCAAAATTGTATAGCATAGTACAAAAAACTCCTATGTAACCCCTCAATTAGCTTCAAAAATTATTAGCATTTTAGAGTCCTATGCTAATCGTTTTTTTAAAAAAAGCTAAACGAAAACAAACAAGAACTAATAGGTAATTATTAGTAGTTTCATAGGGAGTCTAGACTGTTTTTGAGAAAGGGAGTGAAAACAGGCTGTGGACCTGTTGCAATGAGAATCAGTAAAACAAAGCTGAAGAAAACTCATGTGTGCTAGCTTGGTGTGAGTGAATACACATGCATCCATAGGCATGCATTTATTTTGAAGTCTACAGACTGAAGAACAGGATTTGCCCTTAAGTAGGAAAACATTGCCCTTTCTTTGGTGCTGTGCCCCTCCAGTCATTAGTTGTCACTGGATAACAACCTTTAACAAATTGGTGATGATCATAATTACAGTAAGAAGCAAAGGAGGGCCCTACTGCCTTCCCCATCTCTCTAAAAGTGGTATCCCCTCTAACTTGGACTCATTAATGAATGAAAGTTCTGTTTATTTCTATTTAAAATGTTACAAGCCTTTTATTAGCAAGGCAAGATCAATAATTTTCATTATTCAGTCATTCACTCATTTCTTGGTTCATTAAACATTGACTTAGTTTCTCCTATCTTCCCCTCATAGCAGACAGACTAGTAAATCAACAGTGTTATAATAAAAATAAAAGCTAAGTGCATTGCGAGCATCTATAAAAATAAAATGGATTATCTGTGTCCTATTTGTTTGATATCTATCTCTCTATCTAGAGAGTAAGTCAGGTTGTTACTATGGCAGCATATATATAAGAATTAAAATATGCTATGAGAATAGCAATGGGCATGAAAAGGACATTACACTTGATACATATTGGCCTGCGGAAGTTACCTGAATCCCTACCCATAGCTTCTCGGAATGTATAGATCTACATTGTCATTGTCAACTCTTCTGCACCTTATGTGATAGGACGGTAGTGGGCAGATGAACTAAGGGAATCCACCCAGAGGTTGAGCTATGCCAGTTTATGTTGTTTCTCTCTTTTTTTTCTTTCTAGAATTTGAACTAAGAGATAACATACTAGTAGCATGACAGAAATTAACTTATGAAGTTCAAGTAAGTTGCATTAAAGCAAAATATAAGGAAGACTCAAGGATTTTATCTGCTGCAGTCCCACAAGGCTATGTTGAATCCACAATTATCTCCTACTAGAGCCCTACTAGTTTCTTGCTGGTCAGGGGTTTCAATCTTGGCTAACTCCTGTATAATTACAGCTTTCACCTCACTCCTCATCTCAATCTACTTTTCTTGAACCTTTCTGTTTGTTTGATTTGAAATTTCTGTCTTTATAATCAAAGAGCCTAGGCTTGAATAGATTATATATGCTCACATACTACTGTATGTAGTAGTCTCATTTTAATATTTGCTTTTTACTGTAATCTGTGAATTCTGTAACAACTAAAAGAGCTAACATGGAATATTTTATTTTCACATCCAGTTTATATAATAGCTTGGGACCTTAAAGGGCTTACAAACTCTGTGTTAAAATAATAAATAAATAATGCATATGACTGGCAGTGAGGAGATAGATTCTAGGGGAAATTATATTTGATTGAATGAAGAAAAGAAAAGCCAAAATGATTCTGCAATTTAAGTTAATTTGCATTATAATCTGTCTGATTAGTTTCGTTAAAACTTGTGCTAGGGAATGCCGTGCTTTTTAAAAAGTATAATAATCAACTGCATATTAAAATTATGAGTTATTTAGAACCTAAGAGGATTTGTGAATTAATGAATTCAAATTATCTGGAGCTTAGTTCAACAGGAATAGCAAAACAACAATTTCTCTCCACAATTACAAGATAAGATTAAAGTTTAGATTCCTTTGGGAATGAGATTAAATTGTGAAGACACAGACATCCATCTTTTATTTATCTCTTAGAAAACCAAAACTTAAGGTACTACCCTAAGCCTGGATCAAGTAGCCAGGACTCTAAAACCACCCTATTAACAGATTGAAGGGCTAATGTGATGCTTGTGTAATATAATTATTCCATGCTACTTACAACTGCCAATTTTTTAAAGTCAATATTCTTTGTATAGCCATGGAAGGACTGCAATGAAGATTAGCTAAGGAGTAATTTGTGACATACCTCTTCCCTTTCCAGGAACAGCCTTTTAAACAGCTGTTATATAACATTGATTATTCTAACAACCTAATTGATAAAGTCACGGTTTACTGCATTGCTTAAAGATGATCATTTTAATTCCCCTGAACCATGAAACAAATAGAAATGGCATGTGGAAGAAGCAATAAAGAATTTTTTTTCTTGAAATTCATTACAGATACATTAGCTACCACGAGGAAATGATAATATATATATATATATATATATATATATATATATATATATATATATATATATATATATATATATATAACTCTGTTATTGTAGTGAGTGGAAAATAATTTCCTGACTTTTTATAACATTGAATATATTAATAAATATTTTGCAGAATTATTTTCTGTTGAAATCATCCATGGTCAATAATGCTGTCACAAAACTCAAATATATTTAACCATTAGAACTATCAAAACTTACAATCTTTATTGCGATCATTATTGATATCTCTCTATTCTACCCAATTTTTATACTTTTTTTTGACACATTTAAATAAAGACACTCTTTGAGAGCCCAGTCAGTTGAAGTCTCAGTTACAGTATTGATTTTTACAGTGGCCTGTATCATTCAGGTTAGATGGACCTACTGGGAAAGTTTCCAGACCTTGGCAAAAACCCAAACTGAACTTTCCTCCAAAAGTCATGTAGAATTCCATTAACCTTTCAGTTTAATAAATAAATAAATAAATAAATAAATAAATAAATAAATCTCATTTTTTAACTTTAAGGCCATGTATCCCCAGAGGAACAAAACAGTCAGATTATAGCACAATGAGCTTTATTTACACCAGGGTTTATATACGAAACAAGTGAAATGCTAGGCTTGTCTCTACAGTCAATAAATGGTTGACTTCATCCTTCCTACTTTTACATAGTACACACCTAGAAGTATACATTTTTATCATATGCTATAATGATCATCAGTGTTCATAATAATATCACTGAGTCAATGGAATGTTTTGAATTATTTTTCAACTGGCAAATAAAGGTTAAGTGAAAGAAGAGAAGCAAGCATTTTTGACTTTGAAATGATTTTAATTATTTCTGATTACTAAATTCATAAAAATAATGGCCAATTCTGATCATTTCCTATTGTATTGGTGATAAATGACAAGGCAGAAAATACCAGAATAGCTAAGTTCAAATTCAATAAGATGAATTCAGGCAAATTTTATCGTAAATATTTTGCAAAGTGTTGTTCATTGAAGTGAATTTTCCAGATGTTGATAAACTCTTGATATATTTTCTCAAACCAGAAATACAATTTAAAATAATTATAGAACTGCTTCAGTTATGGCAAAATTAAGGGTTATTTGGATGATAATTAATAAATCTCAAAACTTTTCTACATGAAGCAAAACTTCATTAAATTGAAATATTTAGGTTTAGTCAAAACCTTATACTGAGATAGGGCAGAAATGGAACAGTTCTGACAAGTTTGTGAGAGGTGTTCCTGTCACAATTTTGAGTTTGTGGGCTTGATGTGAAAATAAATGAATGAGGAAAATATTTAGGGGAGTGAGAAAGAAGAAATGAAGATGTGGAAGGAGCAAGAGATATAAAAAAAATAACAAAAATATTATTCATGTCTCTCATTTCATACCAAGAGCTTTAAATAATCAATGGAAAATTCCTAGTATCTCTAAGAGAAAAAAATGTGAATTCAAAAATTATATATTATATGTTTAAATTACTTATCTACAAACATCACAGAAAAGTATTTAATTTTTAAATTTCTTTATAGACCCTAGAAAAGTACATTTTCTTAAAAAGTTGAATCAAGATAAAATGGATTCATTTGATTTAAGTAACTTTATTGTCAATTACTATGCTTAACTTCCTTGATAGAACTTGCTTATCAGCAAGTAGGATGGGGTTCTGCTTTATGTTTTTCAATATATCTACTTAAAAACTGCCCTTTGAACTTTAACTTCTTGCTACCACATCAGTAAAGTGATTCACATTATAAATGGCTGCATTAAGTATTCCCGGACTATATAAGAATCCTTTTTTATTGACATGTTATGTATCCACATATAATCTCTTTGGAAAGTAAAGAAGAAGAATCACTGTCTCTACAAATAATGTTAGCCAAATAACAGAAAGGATTGCTAGTAGCTGTCCTATTTTGTTGTTTCTGTGGAGACACTGTGAACTTCCGATGTTCTTTAGGTAGCTGTCCTGCTGTTCATTCCAAATCTGTCAGGTGATTTGGCACCTGGTATGACCTTAATGTCTACAATGAACTTCTGAGCTCTGAAGTGCTTTGATTTTTCGATGCTTTGCCAAATTCCTCCCCCTTCCCTGACACCTTTAAAATAACAAGGTCAATCACACAAAGAAAGATGGCAGGGTTTCAGGTCCAAGGATGCTGATTATCAGCATAACACATATAGTTTAGCATGACATCAACTTGTCCTTGAAGACAATGGCAAGTCCAGCTGGAATTGGCTAAGATTCCTCAAAGAAAGCAATTGTGATTGCAAGTAAACATTTTTCTAAATATACTTTACCAAATAGCTAAGAAGGTACATTTTAAAATCTGTTTTCACAGCTATGGTCACTTATTTTTTTAAAATCTCTTTTCAGGGAAGTGTTAATTCACACTGGCCATATTCAACTAAATATATCCTGAATTACTGAAGCAGCCATATTCTTCTATAATTGGCCTAATAAATTGTGTGGCTGATATGAAGATTGTAAAAATAAGACACTATTGGTGGATAATGTCATGCCAGTCACCTCCAAACTATAAGGAATCCTTTCTTATTATTTGGATGAAGGAAAATTCCAGAGAAATAAATCCCCCGCCCCCCAAAAAGGAGTAATTTACACACACCTTCATCTCCTTCTCATTGCCTAAATATTGCCTATGTTTTATTTTTTCTAACCTTGTGGTAATAATCCCCTTTCTTATTGTAGTACAGACTTTTACATTTAGGTCGCATACACACTCATATTAAAATATCCTCATTTTTTTACCTGAAAATATCATAGTGTTACCTTAGATTCCCCCAGCTCAGTATGCAGAACAAAATGATATCAGTTCTGATTCCCTCTTCAACAAGGCAATACAGAGAAATGTTATGATCTCTAATGCATACAGAAACAAGATTAGTACATAATATATATGTATATAGTCAACAGAAAACTATTCAAACAGTAAGTAAATCTTCATTTGAGAACTCTTAAAGTCAGATAGCAGGGTATAAGTTGTTTTATATTCATCCAAACAAAATTTTTGTTGAAGACCAGCCATAAACATAATGCCATACATACTGAGTAGATATTATATCATAGAACTTTAAAGTAGAAGAAATGTCAGCAATCAGCCAACATTTTATATATGAGGAGAGTGATGCCCAGAGAGGTTAAGTAATACATCTAAAAAAATCAGGAGCTAGTTTAATAAAAGAGTACTGGGATATTGATGTTATATTCTTTCCACAAAAACCATAGTTTGTCTTTCTTTAGAATAGCTAGTGTATTTTTTTTAATCTATTTAGAAGTTTCTTGCCTTTGAAATGAAATATTAAAAACACTATTGGTGAATATCTTCATATATATATATATATTTATATATATATATAAAACCATAGTTACAATTAAAATGTAATTATCATTTAAAAAATATTTTAATGCAATTTATTCTCCCTATCTCATTTTCATAAATGTAACTCATTAAAGGGACAAAATTAAAAAAAAAAAAAAGTCTTCTGCTCCTAGTAGCAAAATTTGCCTAGTCCTTTTTATATTAATTCAAATTAAAATATTGCTTATTAGTCCTTTACTTCTTTTCTAAGTCACAGAATTTATCCAGCTGAAGAAGCCTTCAAAAAGTCACCAATACAAAGCCAACATGATTCAGTGGAAATGTATGTCATTATTTAAACCTGAAATGTTACTTTGAGTGAAACAATTAATGTTATACTTAACAATAGGCTATTTCAATTGCCTGAGATAATGGATTTTAAAAAATAATGCTGGAGCATATATCCACTCTTAAATAGGGCTAGGAAATGGTTAGAAGAAAGTCAGATGAAAAATATACTAAGGATATTATCCACTCTAAAATCTTTCCTAATCTTCCCAAACACTTTTTTATACTTCTACAGAGGGTGCCAAAATAAAAACCAAACCAAAACAAACAAAACAAAAAATCTCATACACATTTTAAGAGACGTTAACACTTTGGTCAACATTTCTCAAGCAATAGTTCACCATAATTAGAAGTGTCTGGGTGCTGATGGTGACCACTTTGGGTACCTCTTGTAATTGTAGCAGTCAAACGTGACTTGTATTCATCTTTTGTTATCGGTATATACTAATACAGTTTTTTCCTTTCTTAAAATGTGTATACATTTTTTTGGTACACTCTGTATTTTGCTCACTTACTCTAACATTATACCTGTTACTGCAATGTGCCTTTTCTCCCCAGGCATAGTACCTGAACTACTCAGAGCTCAGTACAAGTTTGCTAAGTAAATGAATTAATAAACTGAATAAATGTATGCATTTACATTCAGTGTTAGATATAATGAGCTTTGAGATTACTTTTCACATATGTCAATGCTATCTAATTATAGCTGAACATAAGAATCACTTGTGATTTTTTATTAAGAATATAGATTCCAAGGACCCTTCCTTAAAGAGTTTTGGGTCTTGACTTGGAAAGCAGAAGATTAAAATTGTTCCAGGAGAGATATATGATCAGGTAGCCTGGAATGATCTAGAGCATTAAGAAAACACATTTAACTCAACTTTATATAGTTTATATTTTTTATGGAGTAATAAATGCTTTTTGTTTTTTTTAAGGAGGTTGCAAATATTTATCCAGTTCCTATGTTTGGATCCTAGGCATACACAGGTTTAATACATGGTACAGGTCTTTATATATCTAATACATAAGGGAAATAAACATCCAAATATAAATTATAAGAGTCCAGAAATAGACCCACATAAATATAGCCAACTGAACTTTGAAAAACAAGGGTCAAAGGCACACAATGGAGCAATAGCCTTTTCAACAAATGCTACTGGAACAACTGGATATCCACTTGAAAAAATATGAATCTAGATACAAACTTTAAACTCATAATAAAAATTGACTCAAAATGAGTAATAAATCTAAATATAAAATTTCTCCTAGAAGACAACACAGGAGAAAATCTAGATTACCTTAGGTAGGACAATGACTTTTTAAATATATCACCATGATCCATGAAATAAATAATTCATAATCTGTACTTCATTCGAATTAGGAAAAAAAATCTGCTCTGTGAAAGATAACATCAAGAAAAGCCACAAACTGGCCGGCCGAGTGGCGCGGAGGTTAAGCGCTGGCCTGGGAAGCCAGCGGCCCCGGTTCGGTCCCACATATGAGGGCCAGTGACACTGCCCTAAAAAAAAAAAAAAAAGAAAAGCCACAAACTGAGAAAAATATGTACAAAAGATATATATGATAAAGGACTGATATTCAATGTATACAAATAACTTGCAAAACTCAAAACAAAGAAAACCGACAACCAACTTAAAAAAATGGGCAAAAGTCTTGAGAATATCAGGTAGCAAGTAATCATATGACATTAGGGAATTGTTAAACATAACATACCATTAAGGATTTTGCAATTTAAAACAATGAAATTCCATGGCACACCTATTAGAATGGCCAAAACTCGAAACACTGACAATACCAAATGTCCCTGAAAATATGGAACAAGCTCTCATTAATTGCTGGTGAGAATGCAAAATGGTACAGAAACTTTGAAACACAGTTTGGCAATTTCTTACAAAACGAAACATTCTTTTACCACACGATCCAGCAATTAGTCTCCTTGGTGCTGTCCCAAGTGAGTTGAAAGCTAATATCCACACAAACCCCTGCACACAGATGTTTACAACAGCTTTATTCATAACTGCAAAAACTTGGAACAACCAAGATGTTCTTCAGTACATGAATGGATAAGTACCTGTGGCACATCAGACTAGGGGTTTTATTTATCACTAAAAAGAAATGAACTATCATGACATAAAAGAGACATGGAGGAAACTGAAATACATATTAAGTGAAAAATCCCATCTGAAAAGACTATATATTATTGTATTAACTGCAACTGAAAACTATGGAAATAGTGAAAAGTTCAGTGGTTGCCAGGAGGATGGGGGAAGAGAAAGGGAGAGATGAAGAGGTGGAGTACAGAGGATTTTTTTTAAGCAGTGAAACTATACTGTACGATAATGCCATGGCAGATACACGTGATTTCCATTGTTCAAAACCCATACAATGATCAATTTTTAAAAAATGCAATATATAACACCAAGAGTGAACCCTAAGATAAAATACAGACTTTGGGTGATGATGATATGTCAAAGTGGGTTCATCAATTGTAACAAATGTTTTTCTCTGGTGGAGAGCATTGATAATAGGGGAGGATTTGCATATATGGGAGCAGGGAATATAAGAGCAATCTTTGTACCTTCCTCTTAATTTTGGGGGGCACCTAAAACTGCTCTACAAAAAGATTATTTTAAAAACAATACATTATAGCATACTATGGCAACTATTTGATATATTTTGAAGGTTTAGTGATAGCCCATAGTAAGTGACTGGAAGAAAAGAGCAAGGATTCTATAGGATTCTAGGCCCCTATAACTTGCTGATTTAAGAATCTAGATTCTTAACCAAATGCCATTTTTCTAACTTTTTTTTTTTTTTTGGTAATATTGGTAAGAATGGATGATGAAAATCAAATTGTAAACACAACTTCCTTTTTTGCTTGATTTGATGGATCAGTGGAAATAAAGGTAAACATTATACTCAATTCAGGAAGGTGTTAGGGGGTCAGTCAAGTCATTAATACTCCTTGAACTTAGTATATATCTCTCTTTGTTGGTAACTGCAAAAGTAAACTGCATTCAGTTCTTTCGTGTTAGGAGTGGGATGATTAGGATTTTTAAAAAATAAAACAATTTCCCTGATGGAAGAGATGATGCTTTTAACACAGCTCTCGTGCTAGGTGGCCCATAGGAATTTTAGAAACTGGATTTTAAGGACAATAAATATGTGGACACTGTGAGATAAGTACCCCTCAGTCCTTAAACAAGGTTGCACGCAGTAGGGGAGGGAGGGTAGAAGCTCTAGTAATTGTCTGTTATGAACAAGTATTTTATGAGGATGTTACATGCACTATCTCATTTAATTTGCCAATCAATCAATAAGATAGGTACTGTTGTCATAGATAAGAAATATGATGTTCAAAAGTCACATGCTCCAGAAGAAACTAAGCTAGATTCCTAAGTGACATGATTTTTTTTTTTTCCCAAAATTACTATGTCCCATGCATGGCTTTTAAAGTTCTTTGAAAAATGAAGATTCATAGTTTTCTAATATATTCATGTGCAATGACATTTTTGCCCTCCAATTACAAAAGTAATTTCTAGTAGGAAAAAAAAAGGGGGGGGCGCGGCTGAGTGACGGACGCATTGGCTAAGAACTGGCTTGGGACGCCAGCGGTTCCCGTTCAGATCGGCTCCCGTTCAGATCGCACATATGAGGGCCAGTGACACTGCCCTCTACAGCTAAGATGGTTCAACAGCTTCACCTGGAGCTGGGCTGCTGTGAGTCCCTGGGGATGGCATAGCTGCAGCCCCTGCTGCAGTGGGCTGCCATAGGCTACAGTGAGTGGCCAGCAGCCCATGTGAGCTGCCAGGAGCCACTGTGAGAGGCCGTCCAGAGGCCGGCGACCGATCTGCCTCACCCGGGAAGAGCACAATGATGATACCAACATGGGCCAGTGGAGCAATGTCCTCCACAACTAGACTGAAAAACAAAAAGACAACAACTTGTCTGTTTCCCTTTTTGGATCCCAAATGCTGTTCCCCAACCCCAATTCCCCAATAAAATTTTTAAAGAAAAAAAAAAAAAAGGAGGGGGGTATGTGTAAGGTATGAGACAGATGGTGAGAAACCACCAACTAAATGTGGTATGCCTCTGAAATTCCCCAACATCTGCACATCTCCAAATTTAAAGATTTCTTATGGGGAGCTTTCTCTGACCCTCACCCCACCCCCCAGCCTAGGTTATGCCACCAGCACTTCTTTACAATACTTTAAAGTAGCAGTTGGTCTCACTTTCTAAGATAAACCCTTAAGTTACGGGATCATTTCTGCTCCACCAATGCACAAATCGTGCACTGTGACTTTGTTCCCAGTGCCTGGAACACTTTATATGTATTGAATGCAATAAAAAAAAAATTGAAATCATGTAAGTAGTTTTGTTTCTACTCTAAATACCTATTCTGAGCAAGATGCTTGCACTGTGCACAGGTTCCAAATATCCTGTCTTCATCCTTCCAATCTTCTGCAAATCTTACGATGTTCATGTCTGCCACATTTAACTCTGACAACGACTTGGGTTTGTTTAATCAACCATTTTGAGAATTAGACTTCAAACTGAGAGAACTGAATCTCAGGTTAATATAATATATAAAAGCAAGGCTATGGCCATATCCTCTTTCTTCCAATAGACAATCCATATCTTTCATATGACCCTTGCAGAGAATAGATTCCCAGCCAGCTACTTAATTAAATCCTCTGTTCCTACCAAGAAGGAAATCACTAACAAACTCAGGAAAAAAAAAAAGCATGCACGAACAGCAATTCCATCCCATGTCAAGGTATTCATCAATTTGATCAATACAATCTTAAAAAGCAGCCACAAAAACAAAAATGATATTGTAATTTCATCCAAAGTCAATTGTGGCCTATAGCTGACCAAAGGCAGTATTCTACCTACCCACAGCAGTAGCTTAATGTTCCCTGCTGCTGTGGAAAATATCACATTGGACAAATAGACCTCACTGTGGCTCTGGGATTAAGAAGCACCTTTGAGATCTCAGACCATTACATACAGGAAACTACAGGTGCTGAGGCAAAGACAGAGAGAGCCTACCATATTGATTTCCTCAGTGCTCAAGGCAAAAGCAGAAAGAATGTGACTGTTGGGAAAAACAATACTAAGTCACTAGGATAAAGGAACAGAAAAATCTCTTAAGCAAAGCTGCAGGGATAAAATCAAAAATTCTCACAGTGGATTGCTTAACTGACTTGAATGTAATACTCAGAGCTTCCTTAAACACCTTCAACTACCCATTCCTATTTGAATTCCATAAAAGAACTGAGTCTTTTATGGAGTTTTTATTTGTTTATTGTTTCATGCTAATTTAGCAAAGATTTGCTCTCATCTCCTGTCCCAGGTTAATCAAATAGAATATAACCTAAAAGCTATAGCAAATTGTGCTGCCACAATGGAAGTCAAAAAACTTACTAGTTAATTAATAACTACAGTTAGAAAATGTGCTGGGGATGCTGAAATTAATGTCTTCAATCATGTTTTGAACAACCTATCATTTTCCTTACCATATAGTTTGTTATCAAACATACATATGTATTATCTTTTTGGAATGCTCTTCTAAGTTTTTTCTAATTATGCCTTTTTCCTCCATCTTTATAGTTTCTTTTTTTTTCTTAAGATTCATACTACAGTATTCTTCATACATGGTAACTAACTATTATGATCTCAGGACTTTTTAAATATTACCTATAATGAAAAAAAACGCCACATTTTATGTACGAGGCCTACAATTAAGTTTGTGAACTTGTTGCAATGATGTTGCTAAGCTTGTTTGATAAGAGAGGGATTAGTCATTATGAATTTGTACCAAATGGACAAGCAGTTAACCAAATTTACTATCTGGAAGTGCTGAAAAGGCTGCATGAAAAAGTTAGATAACCTGAACTTTTTGCCAACAATTCATGGCTCTTGCATAACAACAATGCATATTTCACATGGCACTGTCTTGGAGGAACTTTTTAGCAAGTAAACAAATAACTGTATTGGAACACTTTCCCTACTCACCTGATCTGGCCCCCAATGCCTTCTTTCTTTACCTGAAGATAAAGGAAATATTGAAAGGAAGAGATTTTAATTACATTCAGGACATCAAGGGTAATATGATAACAGCTCTGACCATAACAGAGAAAGAGTTCTAAAATTACTTTGAAGGGTGGACTAGGTGCTGGGGTTGGTGCATAGCTTCCCAATGGGAGTACTTCGGAGGTGGCCATAGTGATATTCAGCATTGAGGTATGGAGCACTTTTTCTAGGATGAGTTCACAAACTTAATTGTCTGACCGCATAAACTGTGTTAAATTGTAAAAAATACTTAAAATACACATACACACACACACCCACACACACACACAATTATAATTACCTGGTACTTACAAATGTATAAAGAGTTATAGCACTTAAAACATTTAATTACTAGCAAATGAAAATTTCCAGTTCTCCGCCACTCAACTCAGACATATGAATTGTGTCATTGTTTTCTTTATTCTGTTGCTCTCTTTCTATCATTCATGCACTTCTTCTGGAAGGCCCTCCCACTGTGGCTGCCCCATTGTAATCTATCAGTGAAGTTTTTCCTGATCAAGTCTAGTCCATTATATCGTTTCTGTATCCTGAATACTTCCTGAAGAAACCTAGAGTAATGAGATTTGTCACTGCCATAATCTTCTATCTGTCATTGTTCCCTAAGTCTGGTTTTAAAAACAAATTTTCCAAAAAAAAAACAACTTCTTGAGAATGGGAGAAATATATATATATATTACATTTTTTTATTGGCTGAATCTAACACCAAACAGAGTTAGATATTTAATGCAGGATGAGGACTAAATGAAGACATAAAAAACAGTGGTCAAATGTAACATAAAAATTTATCAATATTGCTCAAAGTTGGTCTAACTCCATGCCAATTAGTCTCGACAAAATATTTAGAAAATCGGTAGCATAATACTGTACTGTGTTAAGCGCTGCAGGAGTTAAACGAAAGTGTAAAGCCTGTTTTCTTGGATAGGATCATCCTTTTCTGTACCATCATAAAGGATAACAGCCTAAACTATTAACTTCTAAACTATGTTCTTGATTTAATGAGGATCAAATCTGTTGATGATTTTGACATTTCTCCCAATATCTAATTGACTTTCATATGCAAATTTAGAATGTTCCGAATGAACAGTATTTGGGCATTTTTTTTTTTTTTTTTTTTTTTGCTCCCTGTCATTTATATATGGCTTTTGTTACTCCTGAGAATAAGGTGATAATTAGGCCCTGGTAAACAAAAGAAAACTGCATAAAACATGATAACTCAAAAGCGAAAGCCATGCAAACCTGTGAGGATGCCAGTACTCTCCCTGAGTTGGTGTTTTTACTCTAGTGACTGTATTTGTGTATTCCATTCACATCCATATCATCAAAATGATAGAGGTGAATATTCTAGTTATAAGAACTATCAACATGGATAATGGATACGGAATTAATAGACCCACAGAGGTCATCACACCCTTGAGACAGTGAGTCATTTAATATTATTATTACAGAAGGCTTGCTTGGGGATAGTTAGGTATCTAGAATCCAACAAAGAAAAAGTTAGCCTCAGATATTAAATGTGATTCATTTTCTGATTCTTCCTCATCCAGGAAAATGTTTTCCTTTGAATTTACCAATATAATTTCAGAAATAATTAATATAATGGTCTTGCCATACTTATTTTCTTTATCTCAGTAAAATATACTAACATAAAAGTTACTATTTTAACCACTTTTAAATGTATAATTCAGTTGCATCAGGCGTACATTCACAATGTTGTGCAACAATCACCAGTATCCACTCTCAGAGATTTTCATCTCCCAAACATAAACTCTATACCCATTAAACATATACTTATTTTATGAATATTCACATGCACACTCAAGCTACATTAAAAAAATGCTGAAATTCTGAAAGAAAGGCTATAAAAATTAAGCAATATAAAGTAAAATTATCCACATGTGCTAAAGTTCTTGGATTAGCATAGAAGAGAGTAAAATAGAATTCATGTTGTATACTGTTTCATTTAAATATTTGTGCCAAAGGAAGGTGAAAAAGGTACTGAGAATTTAATCCCTTGATCTTGAAAGCAAAGAGATTATAAATAGCAGTTTAGTTCAAATCATTAATATAATTATTTGCCACAAAGCAATACACATTTTTTTTTTCCATGTAATCTCAAGAAAAAGAGTGTTCAGGAAACAAATAATCCTACTGGGAGAAGTAGGACTGAGAGAAACTGAAATACATATAGCACTCCCTGTTTCTGATATAATGTGCTCATATAAATTCTATCAAAAAAGGCTCATTTTAAAACATATTGTTCTCTTTTAATAGAAACAATGTTATATTTGGGGAGCTGTATTCCTGAGCAGGACTTTACATTGAATAAATCATAGATACGACCAACAAGATTTCATAAAAGCAAAGCTATAAAAACTATAAACCTTTGTAATCATTTAAAATAGTAAAATTACACTCCTTTATAGACTTTAACAGCTAGATGGGAATTTAGAATATTGCCGAGTTTAAGCCCCTTATTTTATGGATGGAGAAAACTCTCATCTAGAAAAGATGAGTGACATTCTTTTAATTTACCAAAGTAGCTTGTAGCAAAAGGCACTAAAACTGAAGTTTTCTTAATCTCAACCTATTGTTCCTTGTACATATTTTTATGCTTCTCTTTATAATATTTCAGCAATTATGGTTGTGCATTAATTATGTATTAATTATAAATATTAAATTGAGTAGATATGAGGGCCAGCCGAGTGGTGCGGTGGTTAAGCACTGACTTGGGAAGCCAGCAGCCCCGGTTCGGGTCCCACATACGAAGGCCAGTGATACTGCCCTCAAAAAAAAAAAAAAATAAATAAATTGAATAGATATGAAATAAAAATGCAGCTCCAATATCATATATATGTGTGTGTATATATATAAGCTATATACAATACTATTCTTCCTATATTTATATTAAATTCATAAATTGTCTATCTTTTTAGAATTTTGGCTGACTTTTGATTGGAGTGGCCCATTTCAATTAAGAGTAACCCAGGGCAGTTTGGCTGGACCATTGATTTTTTCCTATTGATAAAATTTCCCATTCAGTAGAGATATGCAAAAATATTTATTTTTATTTATTTATTGTTACTATTGTAAAATGACCATTTTAGTGTCTTAATATTTAAGAATGTCTCTAAAGGCTTTAATTAAGAGGACTTAACTTTGAACTTGATTGCCTAACATATAGTTAGCTCTCTCTAGTCCAAACCATAGCGCGTGCGCACACGTGCGCGCGCACACACACACACTCACATGCCCCCAAGGATAACTTTGAGAGAAAAATTTACTTCCATTCATTTCCCATCCACCTCCAAAAAATGGAAAATAAATTTAAAATTACTACCTATATGTACAAGATGAATGAAAAGGACAGGTTTTTTTTCCCCCAGTAACCTCAATTCTAAGACTGATTAAAATTTTCTGAAAACCTTTTAAAATATCATTTACAGTAAACCATATTCTTCCAAACACAAACCATGCCTTAACTAGAAGTGGAACACACTGCTTGTTATCTCAGATTCTACCAAATAAGTGAATAAAGGTTTTCAGATGTGAAGTGTATATGCTAATTGGAGTGAGAGAAATGGTGAAATATGAAAAAGGGGCTACAACATTTTGCTTGACCCTGAATATATTCTTTCTTTCTGAGAAAATTAGCACTCTATTCACTTAAATATCGAATGCAAAATCTACATAATTTCTTTGCTTATAAATATATATGTTGAAGAGGTTTTATTAAATCAAGATGAAATTAAAAATAAAAACTATACAAAATGAATTATTTGACCAATGGAATGTGTCCAATTATTTTAGTTGGCTTTTGCATGCAGCTTATGGAATAACATTTAGGATACGACTTCCTGACAAGTTTTTTGTTTTTTGTTTTCAATATTCTGGCTTAGCATACCTTTCCATGTAGAATATTATGGAAAAAGCTAAACAAATAACTGAAGGTAAACACATTGTTTGATGAGTGAATGTGTAAAATAATGAACCCATTAAGAGAATGCCTGAACAGACCAAAATTCGTGGTCATATCTCTGGGTTTACAGGCCCCTTTCATTCTCTGGTCTTATATATTTGACTGAGAACTCACCTGATAACCACAGCTGACCCACATAACCCAGAGCTGACTGTGTAACTCTTGGCATTGAGCCAGCAGCACACCTTTGTTGACCCCTGTCTTCATTTAGCCACTGCAATCTCTACTCTTCAACCTACAATCAACATTAAGTGCCTATTTATTGTGTCTACATTGGGTACTGAGCATGACAGAAAAGATATAAAGCAAGGATCCTGAATTAATGGAGTTTAATATCTACAAACAAAAAGAAATATAAAAATAAGCAATTGATATACACTGCTTAACATTGGAAGTTACCATTAAATTTGTGATATACACAAATTATGAATATCTGGAATGTGCAAACTATTTTATTAAATTAATAAAACAACTCAATTGACAAAATGATCAGGGAATCCATAGCCTGATAAATTAAATGTACAAAAACAAATGAAAAAAACCTCGACTTCAGTAACAAGAAAAATGCAAATTAAGATAATAAAATATAATTTTGCACTCATAAGCTTGACAAACCTAAGATTAATTAAATCGATTAATAATATCAAATGGTGGGCCAGCCAAGTGGCGCAGTGGTTAAGCGCTGGTTTGGGAAGCCAGTGGCCCTGGTTCGGGTCCCACATATGAGGGCCAGTGACACTGACCTGAAAAACACACACAAAAAAAACAAACAAATAATATCAAATGGTGAGACCTGTGGTTGATATGTAAATTGGTAAAGTTTATTTGGAAGGCAATTGACAGTGTTGGTCAAAATTAGGATTGTAGAACATTTCTTTGACACAGCAATTCCAATTGTAGGAATTTAATCTTGAGAAACTGTCATATAATTTTATATTATGTCATAATTATATGGCATATAATTTTATACCATATAATGTCATATCAACATATGCCAACAAGGATGTTCATTGCTTTACCATTTGAATGGAAAAAAATATGAATCTCACTAAAACTCTCATGGTAGAAAGTGGTTAAAAAAATGTTCCATATCTCTCTATTATGGAATACATCGAATTTGTGAAATAGACTGAGGTAGATATTTATGTATTATCATATAATCATCTATCAGACATATGGCTAAATGAATAAAGTACATTGCAGAAAAATACATATGTTTATGTAAATTAACACATTTGTGTCTATTCTATGTGGCATGCATATTTATATATGTAAATACACAGAAAGATGCCTGGAAAAAATATATTCCAAACTGCTGAAATGTTTAGTTCTGGGAAGGAGAGTGAGACTTGGGGAGGAAGTGAAGGGAGACTAGAATGTTTTGTTTTGTATAATTCTATGCTGTTTGGAATTTTTGTCTTATGAATAATGTAAACTTTTAATTTTTATTTTAAAAGTTGTGTACAATGATGGAAAGCATATGGGATTGATAAAGCAGCAGCATCAGTACTGGGGTAAGAATAAGAGACAGATTAATGGATTGTTCAGTAGGAGGACAAAGAAAATGATTACCAAATATTTAGATATAATATGTATATGACAGAAGTTTTTGAGAATGAAGCTAAAGCAACCAAAGAATATCAAGAAATACACATATTTCTTGCATAAAATTATGTAAACTACCATTAGATACAAATGGATTTTCTTTGGTTAAAGAAAAAAGCATGATAATTAAAATGAGTTATTTGAATATACATATCATTACAGGGAAAGGAAGGACCCAGAGTGATGAAAAAGGCCAAAGAAGACACTAGGACAACAAAGTATCTACTGTGACTCCATGCAAAAGATATCGCTGGGTCTGAGAGTCTCTCTTTATTACATTTTGAAAATTAAGTTCGTGAACAAATGACTGATAATTAGAGTTTGGTGAATACATTCTCACTTCATTTGTGTCTGTCAAGAACCTGCTACTGTTTTGCACAGCACTGGATCATGGTGTAAGGCAGGTCCAATGCTCATTGATTTCTTTGGTGCTCACCAAACACTGGGCATGAAATGGATGGAAGGAGAAACCATGAGATTCTAATACCAGGTCCATGTTTAATGGTGACACCCATGAAAGTATCATGGTGTTACAACTTCTGTTTGGAGGATGAGGGGCAAGCCACGGTCAGTTTAGCCCACAATAGAATGTTACCAAAAGTGAGTTTCAGGCCACACACTGGAGACTGGCCATAGAAAGACAGAGAGCTGCATGCAAATTGAAAAAGGGGACTAGTTCTGGGCTCATGAGTAAGCACCAGTAATTACTCCATATTAACTTAAACAATGTAAAGGTTTATGTGACATAGGTAATAAACAATATATAACATAGTTAAAGCCCATTTTATATAGGAGTGGGATAGTACTGACATTGGACACAGGACAACACCACTGGAAGCAGGACAAGGCCAGAGGACGCTTTCTACCAGTTCCTCACTGAACAGAAATCCTAATACTAGAATCGTACTGAACAGTTCCCTAAACATTCTGTATCTATTTTTACTTGTTAAATATAATCAAAATGTATATACTGTTCACTTTAATCTCAGTGAATTATATGGGTTATCATTCTCAAATGATTCTTTTGTTATCTTCATTAGACCTCCAATTTAAGAATCCCTTCAGGATTTATTACAGAGAAACATCCTCTTCCTGCCTGACTGCTATGGTAAAGATCCGAGAAAACAAATGATCAAACAGTTAACAGACAGAACTTTGTACACACTGTTCTATGAAGTCCCCCACCACCCTTCCTTTTGATTACAGACTATACTACCACAAACATATTCTAAGACTTGACTTTGTAAGCACATGGGCCAGATGTATTCAACAAGGGGACAAAAATGCAATAGTTGTTCCCAACCCTAGAAACTCACATTGAAGTATTTACCCTGGAAATGACTCAGCAACAAAAACTTGAAGCAAAGTGAATGGTAAACTAATAACTGTAATCACCTGCAATAATTTAATTGGACTTCAACAGCATCAATAACAAAAAATAGAAAACCAAAGAGAGACTCATACCCCAGTCCCTACATCCCCGTCTGCCGAAGTGAGAACTGAGCTTCTTAAAGGATTTGCTTCCCTAAAGGATTTGTTTCCCTAATTATATCAGTATAATTACAGATAAATCCACCCAAGACCTGCAATATCTACATCTTATACTCTGATAATTATTTTATTTTTTGAGTATACTAAACATACTTTTTGTGACAAAAGAATTAATATTATTATGGGGAAAGATGAATTTGTACAGGCTTTAGGATACCTAAATCTTTTTTTTTTTTTCCCATTTTATCAGGCTTGTCCTTCCCACTCATCCTTCAGCTTCAATTAACATGGCACCGTCTCTCTTTATTTTCCCCCACAAAATACCTCAAGCCACTGCTAAGGTAATCAGAACAAAGCCTTGTTATTTTACTAAATACCCACTCAGGCAAACAGCTATAAACACTTTGCATGGAGGTTTGTTTTCTATTTTTCATTAATTTTCAATTATCTTTTCCTCCTCTCTATTGAGAAAATTATAGCCTTTTGCAACAATTTAAATTCCATTTATTTAAAATTCCTGCAATAATAATTGTATCATAAAAATAATAATTGTATCATTTAATGTACTTTACTGAGATCTAATAAATCTCATCTTTTAAAATATGCATTCAGATACCATGCACTGGCATTTACGATATGACCTTCTAGTAGTCCCCAACATTCATATACTCAGTTTGACAATGAAGTTATAAAAAAAAAAAAAAAGGTGTGAACATGGAGTAATTCACTTTACAAATCAAATACTACACTGAATGTTCACTGTATTTTCATTATAGGATCCATAGTTCATATTTTAGATTAGTGGACTATTTTAAAACATAATAAAGCAGGCTGATTTAGGGATGCTCCCAAAACACTTTAAAACACTTTAAACTCTTAAATGCAATGCTATAATTCTAATAACCAATAGTCGTTAACTGTCTCCCAAGGAAGCTACCCATAAAATGATATTATAAAGGCTTATATCCCATAAATATTTTTTCATGCACATGCTACAGCTTCTAAATTTACCAGACAATGAAAGGTGATAGGTCTGGGTAAGAAATAGCAAAAAAAAAAAAAATCCAGGAGATTTTTTTGAGCCCTGGTTGCCTCTGCAGGTGAACAGGGGTAAGGATGAATAACACTGTTCAATAGTTTCTTATTTTAACTTTCCGTATTATTGTTGAAAAATTGTTTTGGATTGAAATAATGAATTATTTTATTGTGATATGAAAACAGATTCCAGAAACATGGCAGACTCCAAAAATACGGTGTTTTTAATTCAATGTGGCTGATCATTTCAGCCATTTTAATCTGTTGATGTAGCATGCAAAAAAGGGGGGGCGAGGAAGGGCTGGATTTGAAGTTATAAGAGAATTTCTGCTCTGCCATTTACATGTTATATGACCCTAGATAATTTACTTAAATCTCTGAGTGTGTTTTCTCATCTGTAAAACAAGAATAGCCACATATTCTTGCCAAACTGAAAGTTTCATTATGGGGATTAGATAAGTTAAAGTAAGTGGAAGTGCTTTCCAAAATGTAAGGAGCTGAACGAATTTTCAATCATATGAACTTGAATGTTTAACTTTATAGGAAAAAAATCGAACACAAATGAAAAAGGGAGTACTTTTCTGATTATGGACATGACAATTTTCCACATAAGAAAATAACGGTAGCCCTAATAGAAATGTCATGGAAATAACATATAGACTTTCTTAAATCACTTGGAGATGGATATTTTCTTGAGTAGCACAATCCTGGGAAAGCTATTTATTTTACAAAGGAGAAATCAGAGAGGATATGCAAAACAAGAAGGATGGCATGAGAAAAGCTTGAAGGAAAAATAAAGCATGAGGGCCAAAACATCAAAGCTTACACCTGATGTGGGAGAGATAAGCAAAGCCCCTTTGAACACAAAATAAGGTTTAGTGGCACTAACCACAAAATGAAATAGCAGATAATAAAACTGTTTGCAGAGATTAAAATGACAAGGTCTATTTTGTACCAAGACTTCTTTTTTTTTTTTCCCCCCCCTAAACTGAGTCAACTCCAGTAGTTCAGGCCCAACAAAAGCTAAATAAATCATACAGTAAAAACACTGACTGTCGATACAATTAAAGGGTCAGCTGAGAACAATGCTAACCTCACATTCAAAACACAAATACAAGGGTCAAGTTATTGAAAAAGACAAGAAAAATGTGATGAAAGAATACTGTTAAGGGGGAAAAATGTCAATCTAAAATGTATGGGAAATTAAAAAGTAGACATCTGAGAATTATTAATATGCCGAGTAACAGCAGTGGTCTGTTTCTAAAGTCAGCCACATTCCATGTGCTGCACTTACAGCTCTGCTTATCTGGTCTTTCACAATGGCATGACTGGAAGGCTGGCCCTCTCTAAATTATTTTGACTTACAAGCAATATAATAATTAAGCTAACAGAAGTGCCTTCCTCAACCAATAGACTTCAAAAAATTGTATTTCATCAGCATGCATCTTATGGGTTGGCTAAGGGAAAAGAGTTAAGCAGAAAAGGATATTCCATTCATGTCTATAAATTAAAGGGCACACATATTTGAGATAATGAGAGAGTACCCTGTACTTAAAATAATAATAATAAACTCCTAAAGTGGGACGAATATGGAAATTCTATTATATAATATTTTCAGAAGTGTGGGTTTGTGGGAAAAGCTGCCTCAATTTCATAATTTGTTTACTTGATTATCTAGGCCTCCAACTAGCTGTATAAATGTATGTGCAAGCTACTGGGAATCATTATAAATTGGTCTACTGGGGGAAAAAAGAAAGTTTCTCTAGTATGTTGCCCCACAAAAGTATCAAGATAGAAAACTGAGCTAAAGAAAAGATCCTAGAAGTATGGATCAGACATTGAATTCACACTTGTGTTACAGGTGTTACCAGGAGGTGTTTTTGATGCTGTGGAATAAGTACTGGATAAATGAAACTGCCATGCCCTGACTTTGACACCTATTAATTATGTGAAATTGGGAAAATACCGAACTTCTCTAATTCTTTGGCATTGTGTGTAAAAGAGAATAATAACAACTATTTCAGAAGGCTACTGCCAGTATTAAAATAAGTTCAGAAGATTATATATATACCAGGGGTGCCAAAAAAATGTATATAAGTGGACAATTTGGTCAACATTGATCAAGCAGTAGCTCACTGTAATCAGAAGTGTCTGGGCAATTAGGGGAAAAATGGTGGCTGTGAGGAGGGCTTCCTGAATTCCCCCCCTGGAAAATGCTGCAATTTGAACATCTGTAACTCTTCAAAATAAAGTCTACTCATCACACAGAGCAGCTAAGCGTCTCATACAACTATTGCTTAAAGGTGGGCAGACTGGGCGAGTGGGGAAAGAGGCAGGAGAGACATATGGAGGTGCAGACCACAACTATGACCTCAGAGAACAGATTGGAGAGTGTTCCCGCTACTCGGTCCCTACAACTCGCAGCCCTCCTAGGGTACAGCAAAAACGCTACAGTTTGCAGTCTGAGGCAAAAGCTTCAGGCCGGGAAAGTGGGGGAAAAGAGAGAGGTGACATGTGTGCAGAGGTGTGATCCGCACCTGTGGCTGTGGAGCCACGGGACCCCAGAAAAGAGAGCAGAGCGCTGTAGTGGCAGGGCGGGATCAGCCCCTGCTCCCCCACAGTCCCTCTGGGAGCACAGCAGAAGCCTCAGCTCAAAACAGTGGTGAGACAGTTTTATAATTATTTTGTTTTTATTTCTCGGACAGAAAGCTAAAAACAACTGCATAGATTAGACCCCAACCCCACCCTCCCTCAGAAACCTTGGCCCCTCTGCCATACCAGAGTTTTAAACTGACTCTTGAATGGAGGAGTAGAATCAGATTACAGAGGTGCTCGTTCTACCAGGGGCTCCAGAATCTTCATCCCAAAAAGAGGCTGCAGAGTGTGAGACTACCTATCCCGCCTACAACTCTTTTGCACAGCTTGGGAGGCAGGGCAACTTCAGCAGCTGAGTCACTGGCAGGACCCCCAACAGGTAGCTTTTAGCAGCTTAGAAATCTCACTCCCCACAGCCTCCAGCCGAAAGAGTTCCTGAAGACACACATCGAGCCTTCTGACTGTGCAGCTCTCAGTGTGCCTTGGGGCAGGTGAGAGCAGAAACGGCATTGACTTTATAAAAACTACCAATCACACCTCATAACCCCACTCATCTACAATAGACCTGAATCGCCTAGGTCACTCTTGGCGCCAGGTGGTCGGCTCTGCCCCCAGAAGATGCACAGGAGTTTTTGTAGAGCAGAGGACAACCTGGAGAGAGGTTGGGGGACTTTAGCCAAGACTGGCACTGGGTTTTTTTTTGTTTTTTTTCATGTTTTTTGTTGTTGTCATTTTGTTTTTTTGGGGTGTTTTGGAGTGATTTTTTGTTTTGTTTTGTTTTTTTAGTTGCTTGTTTTGGTAGTTTTTGGTTGTTTTCCATTTTATTACTATCATTTTTAGCTTTTAAGATAGGCATATATATGAGTGTATATGTGAATGTATATGTCCATATATAAGCATGTGTAGATATATAAGCATACATATATATATAATATATATATATTTCTCTTTCTTTCCTTTTTTCTTTTCTACCCATTCTCTCCCTTCTTTTTTTTTTTTTTTTTTTTTTTAAGATTTTATTGGGGAATTGGGGGAGGGGAACAATGTTGGGGAACCAGATAAAGGGAAAGGGAACAGACATGTTGCTGGCCTTTTTGTTGTTGTTCTTCAGTCTAGTTGTGGAGGACGTTGCTTCACTGGCGCATGTTGGTATCATCACTGTGCTCTTCTCGGGTAAGGCAGATCGGTTGCTGGCCTCTGGACTGTTGCTCACAGCAGCACACGGCAGCTCACACCGGCTGCCAGCAGCTCATGCTGGCTGCTGGCCACTCACTGTAGCCTACGGCAGCCGAGCTGCAGCTATGCTGTCCTGGGGACTCACAGCAGCCCAGCTCCAGGTGGAGCTGTTGTTCACCATCTTAGCTGTAGAGGGCAGTGTCACTGGCCCTTAAATATGGGATCCAAACCGGGATCATTGGCGTCCCAAGCCAGCTCTTAACCAACATGCCACTCGGCCGGCTCCCTCTACTTTCTTTTTACTTTTCTACTTTTCCTCTTTCATTCCATTGTCCTGGATTTTTTTTTTTTGGTGTCGCTATTTTGTTTCCCATGTTTATTGTATTTTTTATTTTATTAAATTTTGTTTTGTTTTGGGATTTTTTGTTTTGTTTTGTTTTTGTTTTGTTTTTTGTTTGTTTTTTTGTTTGTTTCGTTTTTGTTTGTTTTCTTCTTTTGTACATTTGATATTTCTGTACAAGTTGAGTGTAGGTTATTGGTTGTTTTTTTAATGTGAGAGCAGCTGGTTTCCTTTGGTGGCTGTTGTGGTTATGCTTGTTGATCTGTTTTGCTCTAAAATTGCTCTGCAGAAGGGCATAGCCAAAGAGACACAAGAATCTTCATACCCAGAGGCCAATTTTAGATAAAACAGAGCATTACCGGGTTTGACCTAAAAGAGTCACACACAAAGGGAAATTGCTACAGGCACAAAAACCTATAGGGGCCAAGACTCATCCGAGGGGTCAAACATCACACAGAGCTCATAAACTGTGGACACAGCTAATCCTCACAGCTAGTCAGCCTGGGAGTCAGTCCCACCTACTGACAAGCTCAACTTCAACAAGAGAAGACACACATCACAAGGAAGACCTCTGGTACATATACATAGGAGAATAGGGAGACTGAGTCATTCAAATATAAAGGACACATACCACATAAGTCCACCCAGAAAAGACTGAGAGACCTAGGGGATCTACCTATTACATCGAAGCAAGCACAAAGAGTAAGCCAGAATGGGGAAACAAAGAAACACATCCCAAATAAAAGAACAGAAGAAACCTCCTGAATTAGTGGAATTGGAGGAAATAGAGGATGAAGCAGAGGATTGAATCAGTGACTTAGAAAACAAGATAGCAGAGATCATTGAAGCAGAACAACACAAAGAAAAAAGGAATAAAAAATATTGGAAATAGTTTAAGAGAGTTGGGCGACAACATCAAGCACAACAATAGGCACACCATAGGAATACAAGAAGGTGAAGAGAGGGAGCAAGGGATCAAAAACATATTTGAAGTACTAATATCTGAAAACTTCCTTAACCTGGCATAGGAAATTGACATATAATCCCAGGAAGTACAGAGAGTTCCAACCAAGATGATCCCAAACATGCCCACACCAAGACACATTATAGTGAAAATGACAAGAGTTAAAGACAAAGACAGAATCCTAACAGCAGCAAGGGACAGGCAGAAAGTTATTTACAAGGGCACCCCCATAAGATTATCAGCTGACTTTTCTACAGAAGCTTTGCAGGCCAGAAGGGAATGATAGGAGGTTTTCAAAGTAATAAAAAACAAAGGCCTACAACCTAGGTTGCTTTATCCAGAAAGGTTATCATTTAAAATTGAAAGAGAGATAAAGAGCTTCCCAGCAAAGAATAAGCTAAAGGAATACATTACCACCAAGCAAGCACTGCAGGAAATGTTAAAAGGGCTTCTTTAAGCAGAAGAGAAAAACAACCTAACTAATGAAGACCAGGAACACAAATAACAAAGTGGCAATAACTATGCACCTATCAATAATCACATTAAATATAAATAGATTAAATTAAAAGAAATAGGATGGCTGAATGGATAAGAAAGTGAAACCTTTACATATGCTGTATACAAGAGACTCACCTCAGATCAAAAGACATATACAGGCTGAAAGGAAAGGGATGGAGCAAAATATTTTATGCAAATGGAACTGAGAAAAAAACTGGAGTAGTGATACTTATATCAGATGAAATGGACTTTAAACTGAAGAATATAATAAAGGACAAAGAAGGGCACTTCATAATAAAGGGATCCAACAAGTGGACATAACCCTAGTAAACATCTATGCACACTACCAAAGAAACTCCTAAATATATAAAACAGATATTGACAGACATAAAGACTGAGATCAACAGTAACACTATCATAGTAGGGGACTTCAACACCCCACTGTCACCAATGGATAGATCCTCAAGACAGAAAATCAATGTGGAAACAGTGACCTTACATGACATATTAGACCAGCTGGATTTCACTGATATTTTCAGAGCATTTCACCCCAAATCTACACAACATACATTCTTCTCAAGTGAACATGGAACATTTTCCAAGATAGACCACATGTTAGGCCACAAAACAAGTCTCAATCAATTGAAGAAGATTCAAATCATATCAAGTGTGTTCTCTGACCACAATGCTATGAAACTATAAATCAATTTCAAGAAGAAATCTGGAAAGCTCACAAATACATGCAGGTTGAACAACATGCTACTAAATAGTGAGTGGGTCAAAAAGGAGGAAATCAAAAGATACCTTGAGACAAACACAAATGAATACACCACAACCAACAAATCTCTGAGATGCAGCAAAAGCAGTCCTAAGAGGGAAGTTCATAGTAGTGCAGGCCTAACTAAAGAAGGAAGAAAAATCTTGAATCAACAGGTTATCCTTACACCTCAGGGAACTGGAAAAAGAACAGCAAAATAAACCCAAAGGGAGTACAACGTAGGAGATAATAAAGACCAGAGCAGAAATAAATGAAGTAGAGACCAGAAAAACAATGAAAGATCAATGAAACCAATAACTGGGTTTTTGAGAAGATAAACAAAATTGACAAACCTCTAATGAGACTCATCAAAAAAAAAAATAAACAAGAGAGAGGATTTAAATTAGTAAAATCAGTAATGAAAGGGGCAAAGTGACAAGAGATACCACTGAAATACAAAAAATTTTAAGAAATTACTATGAGCAATTATAAGCCAACAAATTTGACAACCTGGAAGAAATGGATAATTTTCTAGAAGTATACAACTTTCCAAAGCTAGCTTGAGAAGAAACGGAAAAGCTGAATAGACTGACTACTACCAAGGAAATTGAATCAGTAATCAACAAGCTCCCAACAAGCAAACGCCCTAGACCAGAGAGCATCACAAGTGAATTTTACCATACATTCAAAAAAGAATTATCACCTGTTCTTCTCAAACTATTCCAAAAATCCATAAGGAGGGAAGGCTCCCAATGTCTTTCTATGAAGCCACTATCACCGATTCCAAAACCAGATAAAGACAGCACAAAAAAGGAAAACAACAGGATGATATCCCTGAAGAACATAGATGCAAAAATCCTCAACAAATATTAGCAAACAGAATTCAGTAATATATTAAGATCATACACCATCCTCAAGTGGGTTTCATCTCTAGTACACAAGGTTGCTTCAATATCTGCAAATCAATTAATGTGATACACCACATCAACAAAATGAAGAATAAAAATCGTATTGTCATATCAATAGATGCAGAAAAAGCATTTGACAAAATCCAGCAGACATTTATGATAAAAACTCTTAGCAAAGTGGGAATACAGAGATCACATCTCAACATAATGAAAGCGATATATAATAAATCCACAGGTAACATTCATTCTCAATGGGAAAAGATAAAACCATCCCACTTAAGATCAGGAACAAGACAAGGCTGCCCACTTTCTCAACTTTTATTCAACATAGTTCTGGAAGTTCTAGCCACAGCAATCAGATGAGAAAAAGAAATAATAGGCCTCCAAATAGCAAGGAGGAAGTAAAATTGTCATTATATGCAGATGACATACTATATAGAAAGAACCCAAAAAACTCTGTCAAAAAACTATTGGGGGCCAGCCGAGTGGCACAGTGGTTAAGAGTTGGCCTGAGACACCAGCGACCCCAGTTCAGGTCCCACATATGAGGGCCAGTGACACTGCCCTCTTAAAAAAAAAGAAAAAAAAAATCTATTGGAACTGATAGATGAATTCAGTAAGTTAGCAGGATACAAAATCAATATTCAGAAATCATTTGCATTTGCATATACAAATAATAAACTATCGGAAAGAGATATTAAAAAAACAGTCCCATTTACAAGTGCTTCAAGAACTATAAAATACTTAGGAACACATTTAACCAAAGAAATAAAAGACCTGTACTCAGAAAATTATAAGACACTGAAGAGAGAAATTAAAGAAGATACAAACAAATGGAAACACCTACCATGCTCATGAATAGGAACAATTAAGGTAGTTAAAATGTCCATACTGCCTAATGCAATACACAGATTCAAAGCAATTCCTATCAAACTATCAAGGGCATTTTCACAGAAATAGAAAATATAATCCTAAAATTTATATGGTGTCATATTATAACCTGCCTGTCTGCTGTCTGCCTCCATGCACCTCTCCATAAAGACAGATCATAACTTCAATATTATGCTTACTGCATGTATCCCTACTTGGCACCAAAGGATGGCCGGCTAGTCAAAGACAAGTAAGATCCTACGAGAGGGACAACCCAAGTCAGACACGGTCACGTGGGTGCCATGGGAGAAATCAGGGATAGAAGAAAAGGGGCATAAACCCCTTGCTACAGGTTCTGGCATCCTGCCTGTGAAATTACCTATAGATATGATAATACCTGTCCTCCCTGCATTCTTATCAGTAAGCCTTGGCAGAGGAAGCTTCTCTCTCTGAGAGGTGCATGACAATAACCTCATGGGGCCTCTGATAATGGCAGTTTGCAGGCTTGGGAAATTAGGCTTGGAGGTAATACTTGGGTGTGAGACTCACAGACCATGGAAGCTACACTACCCTTGCTTATGTGTAAGATAATAAAAAGAACAGTCAGGCCAGATTTGGGGCTCCAGTCCATGAGGCTGACGTTCCCTTTCCCTGAACTGTTTTCTCTCCTATTTTGTGTCTCTCTCTCTTTTCCTTAACCTTTCGCCATCCCTTCTTCACTCCCACCTGCTCTGTCGTGCAGGAACGCGACAATATGGAACCATAAAAGACCCCAAATAGCCACGGCAATCCTGAGAAATAAGAAGAAAGTTGGGGGTATCATAATGTCAGACATCAAAACAACATACTACAAGGCTACAGTAATCAAAATGGTATGGTACTGGCATAAAAACAGGCACATAGATCAATGAAACAGAATAGGGAGCTCTGAAATAAATCCATGCATATACTGACAGTTAATCTATGACAGCAGAAGACAGAATTTATACTGGGGTAAATGTAGTCTATTTAATAAATGGTGCTGGGAGAATTGGACTGATACATGCAAAAAAAATAAACTGGATCACTTCCTTAGGCCATATACAAGAACAAATTCAAACTGGATTAAAGACTTAAATGGAAGATCTGAAACTAGAAATCTCCTACAAAAGGACTGGCCAAGTGGTGCGTTGGTTAAGAGATGGCTTGGGATGTCAGCAGCCCGGATTCAGATCCCACATATGAGGGCCAGTAACACTGCCCTCTACAGCTAAGATGGTGAACAACAGCTCCACCTGGAGCTGGACTGCCGTGATTTCCCAGGAAGGCATAGCTGCAGCCTCTGCTAGAGTGGGCTGCCATAGGTTACAGTGAGTGGCCGGCAACAAGAATGAGCAGCTGGCAGCCAGTGTGAGCTGCCATGAGCTGCTGTGAGCTGCCATCCAGAAGCAGGTGACCGATCTGCCTCACCCGAGAAGAGCGCAATGATGATACCAACATGGGCCAGTGAAGCAATTCCTCCACAACTAGATAGAAGAACAAAAGGACAGCAACTGGTCTGTTCCCCTTCCCCCAATTCCCCAATAAAATCTTAAAACAACAACAACAACAACAACAAAAATCTCCTACAAGAAAACACAGGGAGTACATTTGCAGACATTACCCTGAGCAATATTTTTACTGATACATCCCCATGGGCAAGGGAAGTAAAAGAAAAAATGAACATATGGGATTACATCAAACTTAAAAGATTTTTCACAACAAAGGAAACCATCAATAAAACAAGAAGAAACCCTACTGAACAGGAGAAGATATTTGTCAATGATATATCTGATAAGGGGTTAATATTCAAAATTTATAAAACACTCAGGAAACTCAACACCAAAAAAAAACAAACAACCCAATTAAAAAATGGGCAGAGGATCTGAAGACACATTTCTCTAAAGAGGACATACAGATGGCCAACAGGCATATGAAAAAATATTCAGCCTCACTCATCATTAGGGAAATGCAAATAGAAACTACAATGAGATACCACCTTACCCCAGTCAGAATGTCTATCATCAATAAATCAACAAACAACAAGTGCTGGCCAGGCTGTAGGGAAAAGAACACCCTGCTGCACTGTTGGTGGGATTGCAGATTAGTGCAGCCACTATGGAAATCAGGATGGAGGTATTTCAAAAAATTGGAAATGGAACTACCTTATGACCCAACAATTCCATTCCTACGTATTTATCCTAAAAAACCCAAGACACTAATTCGAAAAAATATCTGCACCCCTATGTTCATTGCAGAGCTATTTATAATATCCAAGACTTGGAAACAATCAAAATGCCCTTCTGTAGATGACTGGATTAGGAAGGTGTGGTACATTTACACAATGGAGTATTACCCAGCTATAAAGAAGAAAGAGATCGTACCATTTGTAACAATGTGGATGGACCTAGAGAACATTATGTTAAGTGAAATAAGTCAGTCAGAGAAAGACAAATACCATATGATTTCACTTATATGTGGAATCTAAATAACTGAATAAATGAGCAATGTCAACAGAAATAGTCTTAGAGACACAGAGGAAAAACAGATGAGGGCTAGATAGGACGGGGGTGGGCATGAGGGAGAAGGGGAAGGGACGAGGCAATATAAATTGGTAACTACAATATTGCCACAGGAATAGAAAAGACAGTTTGGGGATATAATCAATAATGTTGTAAATATATTTTAGGGGACCAGAAGGACTTATGTCTTCTTAGGGAGGCCACTTCATGGACGGTGTAGAGGCCTGACCTCTGCACTGTACATCTGAAGCTGCTGCTGAATAATATTATATATCAACTATAATTTAATACATACATAGTCATGAGATGTGGAGTATAGTGTGGGAAGGGAGTCATTGGAATTGTAATAGATACATATGATATCAGGGGTGGCAGGGCAGTGGATGGGGGAAGGGGGTTGTCACTTTGTAAGGGGTGAAAAGTATAATTACTGCATTGTTTTGTACAACTGAAACTAATAATAATAAAGAAAAAAGAAGTGTCTGGACACTGATTGTAACCACTTCGAGTACCTTTTGAAATTGCAGAAGTCAAACATGACTTGTATTCATCTTTTGTTATTGGTATATACTGAGTATTACAATTTTAATACAGTTTTCCTTTCTTAAAATGTGTATACAGGGCCAGCCCAGTGGGGTGTTGGTTAGGAGCTGGCTTGGGATGCCAGCTCTGAGCAATGGGGCCCCAGTTCAGATCCCACAGATGAGGGCCAGTGACACTGCCCTCTACAGCTAAGGTGGTGAACAACAGCTCCACCTGGTTGCCTCTATAGCTAAGATGGTGAATGTTGCCTCTATAGATAAGATGGCAGGCAATGGTGTGGGCTGCAGCCTCTGCTGCAATGGCAGGCATAGACTGCACTGAGTGGCTGGCAGCCAGTGTGAGCTGCCAAGAGCCACTGTGAGTAACCATCCAGAGGCTGGCAAGAGACTGCCTCACGCAGGAAGAACGCAATGAGGATACCAAAAAGGGCCAGTGAAGCAAAGTCCTCCACAACTAGAATGAAGAATGAAAAGGGCCACAACTTGTCTATTCCCCTTCCCTGATTCCCCACTGTTTCCCTCCCCCAATTCCCTAATAAAATCTTTAAAAAAAAGTGTATACTTTTTTATCACCTTCTGCGTGTGTGTGTGTGTGTGTGTGTGTGTGTGTGTGTGTATATATATATATACACACACACACATACACATATATATATATACAAGTGTGTATATATGTATGCACTTCTAGCTCTCTCTTTCCTGCCCTAGCTATCTTGGAAGGCAAGTGTTCCTGATGATATTGCTATAAGATCCAGGAAGCAGGTCATGGCAGGAGAAAGTCATTGAGCTTTGGCTGTTAATTTGTTTCCATAGTCTAGTGTTACCTTCCCTGGCTAAGAACAACAATGCTTCTCTAGTGAACCTGTTTACATTTTAGATAATTTTTACAAAGCTTGATTTATTAGACATGCTTGGTCATTTATGATGCAGTAGCATAAATTCTATGACCCTCAACTTCTATCTTATAAGCTCTTACTTTATGTAAGGTTTATTTGTTTTGTTCACATGTAAATAACCTATGAATTCAGAGTAACTACATTTCTCTGAAAATTTTAAAGTTTTGGAACAGAATAACCTCCCTAATTTTTTAAAAACAATATACATATTTATCTTAATGATAATCTTTAATTACCATTGATTTTTATAAGCTCATATTTTTGCCCAGGAAATTTTTTTGGATCTTTTCTTTTCTTTTCTTTTCTTTTGAGGGCATTGTCACTGGCCCTCATATGTGGGACCCAAACTGGGGCTGCTGGTTTCCCAAGCCAGCGCTTAATCACTGTGCCACTTGGCCGTCCCCTTTCTTTTTGGATCTTTTCAATTAAATGATGAAAATTTTAATGTAAATAACTAAAAAAAATATTATTTGTGAAGTATGAAAATAAGAGCTCAGGGAACACATATAGGTTGGTGTAACAAAAATAAGAAAAAAATATTGTATCTTTTCCCCTCTACATGAAAGAAAAACAAATAAATGATAATTGCATAAATAAAGATGTGTGAAATTCTGGCAGAGTATCCTGAGAGACCTATTCATTCAACATCCATTTGGAAGATTTTATAGTGACGTTAATCATGCAATTCAGGAAAATAACTGTGCAGCCAGCAAGTTCTAAATTAAACAAGATCATCTCAATTTCTATGCTGAGAAGAAACACCCAACTTGGGATGGTGTAAAGACATTGGACCAACAATGAGAATGCTTCAGTTTTTTACAAACTCCAGCACCAATTAAGCTCATGACATTTGTTGAGTCTAATAATCTGTTTCTCAAGCCATTTAACTTATTCCATCTACAAAAAAAAAAAAAAAAAAAAAGAATATAAGTCAATATAAGGTATATTGCTTTTACTTTATAGTGTCATATATAATAATCCTTTTTTCCCATTCCTGTACCAGCAGCAGACGCTGTCTTTCAAAGTACAGTACAAGTATAGGTCACCTCTATCATGAATCCTTTCCTAACTCCCCTCCCATTTACAGGATAAAATGGATTATCCTCTCCTATCCTCTACATTAGCCTATTCAGAGGTCTATTTTAGCACTAAATCTGGTGTTTTATTTCCTTGTGTATTTGTATCCCATTCCATTCTGTGTGTTTCTTGCAGCAGGGATAATATCTAGTTATAGGCATATTATAGATTCCTAGCATATACTCTAGCCCATAAAGTGTTCTCAATAAATTTTTGTCAGGTGAATGAATGAATGTGCTCCCCCAGATTCTAGGGGTGAGCAGGTAGGTTTGGCAGACAGATTCACTTAAAAGTGGGCACTGAGTGCAGGAGAAACTTTTAGATACAGCTAAAATTGCCAGAGCCTTCAGGTACTGTTT
The DNA here is from genome assembly GCA_033961575.1 of Aselliscus stoliczkanus. Lineage (NCBI taxonomy): Eukaryota > Metazoa > Chordata > Mammalia > Chiroptera > Hipposideridae > Aselliscus > Aselliscus stoliczkanus. The sequence continues at coordinate 96,805,498 of CM066731.1, forward strand.
TCCTGGATGTGGTCTGCCTCTTTGGATCTATTCTGGTCATGCCTGATGAGTCAGGGACTTGATTCCTGTAGCTGTTTCCTGCTCTAACAAATTCTGAGAGCAGCATTTAAAAGTCTTCCCATGACTTTTTTTTTATTCCTTCACAAAAAAATCAAATTAGCTAAGGATGAGGAACAACAAAAACACTTAGTTGTAGGCAGATGTGATTAATTAATAGAGGAACTAGGGTAGACTAAAATTCTAATCCATTCCTCCAGGATGGATTATATTCAACTGGGACAACTCCCTAAGGCAATTCATGACACAAACTGCAGGTAATTTACAGCCTTCCCAAGTGAATTTGGGACTGTGTTTGCAGTTACCTGAGGACAACCCACTCCTAGCAGGGAAAAGACAGTTTGTGGGAGAGGTTGAGAGTAATCCGGGTGAGAGTGAAGGGAGAATTGCTGAGAATGGAGAAGCAGAGACATCATTTTGTGTGTGTGCGTGTGTTTCTGTACTGCATAAGGGTGCCAGTTTGGTATAAAAATAAGCTGAGGGGGTAGAAAATTGAAAATATTGAAATATATATATATATATATATATATATATATATATATATATATATATATATATATATATATATTTGCATGCTTATATCTCTTCCAATGAGTTGGCTATGAAAGTAGAAAGGAGAAATCATCTTATAGATATGATTTCAGGTAAAGAGGCATTAATACTATTTAAGATATTTTGATCTTTTCTCTGAATGGAGTTTAGGTACCTGAGAAAATAAAACAGGGTTTAGTGATTGGGTTAGTTTTATGTTAAGGAGCTAATTTGCCATTCACACATCTTGGTTTTGAATTTTCTTAGTGCAATGAGGTTCTCAATGTCTGGTCCTACACGAGTACCATTAACATGACCCGGGATCTTGTGAGAAATGCAAATCTTCAGACATTAATCCAAACCTATGACATTTGAAATTCTAGGGGTGGGGCCCAGCAATGTGTGTTTTAACAAGCCATTCATTTATTTCTGATGCATGCTTACATTTGAGAACCAAACTTAGAATACACGAACAGCTGGTTTTAGGGAAAACTAAACATAAGGAAGATTCCGTATTGCTTCAGGAGGGACATGCCAAATAGTCAACCAGACAATTTAAGTGAGTTAGAGATTAATCTAAGGTTAAGAATAAATAGTAAGACAAAATGATTAAGTAATAAATCCAAATTAAATATACAATATATCTATTATATGAAAAAATCAGACAATTAAGTTTGTTGAACTTTCCACTGTGGACTTACACATGTGGAAAGTTAATGAACTTAATTGTCTGAAATTAACGTATGTATATATACATATATACATGTATATATACATATATATTCATATATATATGAATAAAGGATTGACATAAATGCATTCAGGAATAAAGGAAGTCAATGCACAGATATTCTGTCAGAGTGAAAGCTAGAATAAACAGCATTCTCATGTATATTCTTAGATCCCTATCCCATTACCTATTCCATAACACTGATGAAAAAAATTATTCTAACTTGAGATTCTAGGATCAATCTAAAACATATAAGGGAAATTAATACAATTTAGGCTGCTTCCTGATTCATTTGGCCATCTCCAGAGATCTGTCTAGCATGAGTGGAAAATGGCGAAAAGTAGAAGAGGTTCATGCGATGAGTCTAAAAAGGCAGGTTGAGCCAATTGATTTAAGCCATGTTAAACATTTGGATTTTATACTACAAACGAAGAAAAGCTTTGAGGGACTTTTAAATAATTATTGACAAGACCGTATTTGAAACATTACTATGCCTGCCATTCATATAAAGGATTGGGGTGGAAAGTGGCAAGGGTGAAAACAAGGAAAGCAGATTTTTTTGCAGTGGTTCTTTAAATTCATCTGACTTAGAAATTATTAAAAAGATCATAATGCTCAAAGAACATCTGATGTTAGAACATATTCAACAAATCTAATAAGGTCTTGGAAAATATGTTGAGATGAAGAAAAAGATCTAGTGAGTCAGTCTGAAAAGAGCCCATTCCAAAACCACAGTGTCTTTAAGATTTGCTCTATTTTCCCACTAATTTTGAATTTCTCTAAATAGCTCCCATTATTTCCATGTTAACTTACAGTGTAAGAGACTATTTCTTGATATGAATATTGATTGTTTGCCCAAATTCAGGTTATGCAGATGCCCATCACACCATCTTTAGTTTGAATATTCTTTAAGAACTAAGTACTTTCAACAGCCACTTAATATGCACTTAAATAATAATTACTCAAGAATTATCCATAGTAGGGCCAGCCGAGTGGCACATTGACTAAGAGTTGGCTTGGGACGCCAGCTCTGAGCAGCAGGACCCCAGTTCAGATCCCACATGAGGGTCAGTGATGCTGCGCCCTCTACAGCTAAGATGGTGAACAACAGCTCGACCTAGAGCTGGCTGCATTGAGTCACCAGTGACAGTGTAGGCTGCATATTCAGCTGCAGTGGGCTGCTGTGAGCGGCTGGTAGCGAGCATGAATGACCAGCAGCTGGCATGAGCTGCCGTGAGCAGCCATCCCATGGCTGGCGAGTAACTGTCTCACCTGGGAAGAGTGCAATGATCACAATACCAACATGGGCCAGTGAAGCAACATTCTCCACAACTAGACTGAAGAACAGAAGGTCAGCAAGTTGTCTGTTCCCCTTCCCCGATTCCCCAACGCTGTTCCCCTCCCCCATTTCCACAGTAAAAAAACGTTTAAAAAAAAATTATCCATAGTAGACTTTACTTTGGAGATCAGCTAAATTGGAATTGCCAGTTTTGTAAAACATTGTTTACAATTTCCGTTCTCAAAAAAAAACCCAAAGTATTATATCTTTGTTCATTTAATTTCTTACGTTTCACACGAAGTAATATATTTTCAACAGCATGTTTACTGTAATTACAGTGTCAAAGCTAATGAATAACTCCCCATATTTTATATACATAAATCTATAAAAGTAAAATGAAAAGAATATATATATATATAAACATATAACATAATACAGAACACCTAGTTAAACCTGAATCCATGATAAACAACAAACAATATTTTGTATAAGAACATTAAAAATAATACATGAGATATATTTACACCAAAATTATGTATTGTTTACCTGAAATTCAAATTTTACTGGGTGTCCCAGATTTTTATTGGCTAAATATAATAACCTTAATATAAATTATTTATTTGATATTCCTTATTTTACAGGTCTACATAATTTTTCACAATAGACATGCCATTGAAAAGTGGCATAATGTTATTTTGTTTTGTGTTTTAGCTGAGCCATCCTGCTACCTGTTGGCAGCTCAGCAGCTGCTCAGCTCGGGCTACATAATATTATTTTTAATCAAATGATATTATAAATATGTTTAAGCATCTAAAGTGAATAAATCAATTGAAAAAATTATATATGTTTTAAAATCAAGTCCATAGCTTATCTTTTTTACAAATATGTAATACTATACTAGTTTACAGTAACAAAGTATTAAAATGGTTTCTGCTCCCATATATATTTTAAGCCGTGTTTTATTTACATTACATACTAAATATATGTAGACCAGATCACAACAAGCAAATTTCCTCAATTCTTCCAGATCTGAGTACCTATAAGACATCTATCTCCCTGCCTATTCAAGTTGAGCATGATAGTGACATAAAACTCTTGACTACTGTCTCCTTTTGGAATTTTCTTTTATGTTTTCTTATTGAAAACATTCTCTTCCATTTTTTAAGGCAAAAGGAAAAAAGACAAACTCAGTTTACAAGCTATTTCTTGGAGAAATATATATATATATATATATATATATATATATATATATATATATACACACACACACACACACACACACACACACACACAGCCAGATAATTTTATAAAAGAGATACAAGCAGAGAAAGTAGTTATTTATTCTATCTAGGTTTTGTTTTGTTAATACAATTCATTAGAATAGTGTTGTATGTGACTGGATAAATGGATTTCAAGACAGAATATGGATAAATATAGTGGCACATTTGTTCTTTGATGCCTTATTAGTGGCATTGACAGAGAAGCACTATTGAGGCTCAGTCATACTGATGAGCAGGCTTCAGACTAAGACTGGGAATGCAGAGGGTAGAGAGGATAACGATAGTTATACAGCTGCTAACTTTGTTCTATTCATAGAATGCTAGAAAAAAAATAAAACTTAAAAAGGCATCAAGCCCAGGTCGTCCTAGTGGCGCGTTGGTTAAGAACTGGCTTGGGACGCCAGCGGTCCTGGTTTTGATCCCACATAAGAGGGCCAGTGACACTACGCTCTACAGCTAACAACAGCTCCACCTGGAGCTGGGCTGCTGTGAGTCTCTGGAATGGCATAGCTGTGGTCCCTGATGCAGTGGGCTGTCATAGGCTACAGTGAGTGGCCAGGAGCCAGTGTGAGCGGCTGGCAGCCAGCGTGAACTGCCAAGAGCCGCTCTGAGCAGACGTTCAGAGGCTGGTGACTGATCTGCCTCACCCGAGAAGAGTGCAATGATGATACTAACATGGGCCAGTGAAGCCATGTCCTCCACAACTAGACTGAAGAACAAAAGGACAGCAACTTATCTGTTCCCCTCCCCCAATTACCTAATAAAATCTTAAAAAAAAAAAAAGGCATCAATCCCAATTCCTTTCTTTTAAATTAAGATAGTTTAAATTCAGATCAATTGTTTTTTATTGTTGTTTGTTTGTTTGTTTTTGAGATCATGTAACTGGCAGATAGAATCCAATCCTTCCAACCCTCCCCCATTCCACTCCTTTACTCTACTCCATAAGCACTGACAGCCTGTAATAAAATCTATATCAAGAGAAGAGTGGCTACTTTTGCCACATGTAAGGGTTTCTAGACAATTGGCTTTACTGTAATTCATTCATATGGTAAGGGACATTGTACACAGAACACCAGAAGTGTCCGCTGAGTGGAATGAATATTATGGTTGTGAGGACTAGTGACTATTTTCTATTTTAACTTTCAATAATACTACATTTCTATAATTAAAACTGAGAAGGTTTTAATCAGAATTGTAAAATGTTATAACAGGATCTTTCAATACCCCTGCCTCAGGTAAAGATAAGGCATTTGTGTATCTGTAAGTTTATTGAGAGTTCACACCAAAGCAGCATTATTAGTTATTGTTCTAAGACTTAAATTCCACCAATTGAAATTCACACCTTGGTGAGGACATGGCAACTGGTATTTCAGAGCTGGGCCATTTTTCTCCATTCTGTAATTTAGAGGATTTATTAGCAGGCATGTTGAAAGATCATCGTGAGCAGAAGAAGAAGTCATGATGAAGCCTTCCAATGGGGACTAGGGACTGAACCAAACTGACAATTTATAATGGCCCAAGATAAAAGCCCAGGGTGAAGAGATTGCACCAGTACATGTCATAGAAATGAAAGCAGAAACTTCTAATACGAATTCTGCTAACACAGGCAGAATGCTCCTGGCATCAGTAAAACACTGTAAATGACTGTCCTATAATATCTGCAGATCCAGTCAGACATATCAATTCTTACTTAAATTCTGGAAGCTCCACTTACATATTCTAGCATACAGGTTTTGCAAAGGAATGGCCACTGAGATTACACTATGAATTTGAATGAAGTTCAAGATACTCCAGGCAGTTTTCTAGGCATCAGGTGATCTCAATTCTTTGTGTGGCAGTGAATCAAATTCAGATGGTTCAGGCTAAGTAAACTCAGGACACTAATGCATTTGATGGAAACGTAGGTCAATTAATCAATCAATGAAGACTGAAAATTCAATGAGCACTAGGCACAGAGAACCAGTTGGGAATTCACAGCAGCCGTGTTATAATAAAGCTACTTTCCACAGGCTTGCCTCACAAGAACTTTTGCTAAAATTGTTAAGGCACCATGTATTTTTCAAGTTTACAATGATCACAGAATTGTTTTTAGATGTTGAAAACTCATAGTGACTGCTTCACAGAGACAGGCTAAGCATGATGGATAGGAAGAAAGTCAACATCTTCTTGGGAAGGAATTAAAACTCTACTAAGAATTAGAGCCATTCATCTGTAGGCATTTGCATTAAAAATCCTGTGTTTACTTTATGCAGGACAGGTGTATCTAGTAAGCTGGAAATTGACTTCAAATTGCAAAAGGGACAAGGTAGATAAGTCTAAATGTCTTACTACATGAGATTTTCTCATACTGGTTATATGTTTATAATGGAATACATAAAAGAGACACTTTGATAATAGTTTTATAAGAAGCTGAAAATTTGGGGAGGCTACAGAGTTACTATGATTTCAAAAGTGCAGTGTGTTAACAAACATGACCTAAATTAGAGCTCCTTCTGTTGAATGGTAACTGAAACCTTATTTGAACTGCCCTAAGCTAATGGGGAAATTTATTGGAAAAATGTTGGGAACAGGTGTGTTCCATACCTCGGGGCAGATTTGAGGGCTGGAGAGTCTAGTGATCCTGAGAAACTCTCTCTCCATCTGTTCATGTGTATCTCCTACTCATCTGCCTGTTCCTTCCACCTTACTTGCATTTCTCTTCAGGCATATGGTATAGAATAACTTCCACTTGCATCCAGCACTCTCTCATTTCTCTAGGTCTGGGGAATACGATGTTAGTCAGCTGAACCAAAGCGTACCGAAGTTTAAAGTCCTCCTGGGAGATATTAAATGTCATGACTCTTTCTAAGATACACATTTATCAATTTTTTACAATTCTCTTTTAAGGATGTAAGTACAACCTTAATTCTGTCCTGCTTGGAAGGATATAAGGGTTTAATCAAGCTTCTCTTTCAATCTTCAAATGATATCCATAATATATGTTCTTGTTGTTACTTCAGTAAAGATAGAAATAAGATGGCTATATGTTAGGGATGTGTTCAATGTGGATAATATTACTGCTTTGTAGTTTTTGTAATTGATCAGTGCAGCGGCTAGATTTGAGATAACTTAGAATAGCTTCATAGAAATATAAGGCTGTCTTGTGGAAATGCCCTTTTTCTGATTTACTAATAACCTAACATTAATAACGCAAATGCTCTTTCTGATTTACTAATAACCCAACATTAATAACCCAAACTCCAAACTCTTTGTATCAATAAATTGGAAGTAAAGGGTCCTTGATTTATAGGATATAGAGTAAAACTGACATATATAATTTATAACCTTTGACACATTATCTAAATCTCATCTCCTTGGTCAATATATTTTTTAATGTTTTTATATACTGTCTTTTCATAACAAATTAAATAAATTCAGATTCCTACAGGATCTAATGCATTTTGCTCCCATTAAATACACATGTTGGTGGAATCATAAGGAAGGACACAAGTATTTATAGCCAAGACAAATTTATATGTGAATTTTATAGAGCCCTCCCTGATGCCATCAGACTAAGTTGAAAGTTTCTAATTTGCATAAAACTTCAATGAATATTCAAATGACTACACAGGGGACCAGTTTTATACTGAATTAACCCACATGATATGGTGTTCCTGTCCATGGAAACTGCAATATAAGAAAATAAAGGTACATATGAACATGCAATTCTTTCCATAGTTTTGATCATCTATTATTTGTCAAGGACCACAAATTACTTATTTGTCTTAATTTTTATTGCTCTATTGTTAATATAAAATACACTGCTTGAATGCAATAGAATGAATCTATGGAATCGGATTTTTTTGAAGATGGAAGGTCCTTCAGAAATTACGCAGACCAACTTTGCCATTTTATAGCTGGAGAAAATGCAGCTCATGACTGTTAAATGACTTACCAAGGTCACAAAGTAATTTGTTCTTAGGCTTGAATTATTACTTTGCCAAATAGGAAATATATTTGTAAACACTGTGTGCACAAATATACAGATCTGAGGATGAAAACAGGTTATTTAAACTAGTACAAAATTACAAAAAAATTATTTATTTTTTGATAAAACACTTACATGGAGCTATTCTGAGCATTTTGCATATATTAATTCACTTAATTATTATGAAACACTTATGAAGTAGGTGTAATTTTTACACCTGTTTTGTAAATGAAGGAATTGAGTCACAAAGTGGTTACATGACTATTAAAGTTGTACCGCTACTACAAAGCTGAGTCAATAATTGGGAAGTTAGGGATTCTAGTTTCAGAAGCCATGCTCTTCAACACAAGATGGTGTTGCCTCCCTTAAAACTAAAGAGTCTTTAGCTGTAATATGTGGATGTCATATAAATAATGCCAACTAGATATAACCAGCCTTCCTATCATAGGTGCTTCAAGTTGAAAGACATTTAAGTATCACTTAGTTTATTTTTCTGTCATAGGAAGGTATCCCTCATTGGACATTAGAGATAAATGTTTTTTTCTATCTGTGATCCACTCTCTAAAAGTACTGTAATCATCAGCAAAATTATTCTTGGGCAGTGTTTAAACATATGTATCTCAATAAAGAAACGTGAACATAGGATTGTTATGAAATTACAAATAAACAATACATTTCAAAGTACAGAGCATTTGTCTTTCGACATCCAGTATTGACTTAAATGTTGTTAAAGGACAGTTTCATCCTCTCAGTAATTGCCAAATAACACTGTGAACAAAGCAGTAAAATTGTTTAATGCCTCAGGTTTAAATACTAATGTTTACATTTAAATTACATTTCAAAACTATTTACACTATATTGACAACCTAAAGTAACTAAAGTTTACATGAGCAGAGAAATGTACCCAATCCATACGTATGTATATAAAGTATGTATTACATAGCTATTGTAATTGACAATCTTCTTTGGAATATCTCCTATGTGTCTGGCTCCATGCCCCATATCATATAAATCCAATATTAGATACATAATTTAAATACACACAGGGGTGTGGTAATAGGAACGGAACTTAGAAGCATGTATATTTCAGTACAAAGATGAAGTACTACAATGTAAGAGGAGACCAATTAATATAAATATTACAAATCTTAATGCCAAATGAGTTAGGATTTCTAAGCCATTTTGGGATAATGATCTTAAAGCCTAGTATCCTTTATATGAAACAGCTATTTCAAAGAGACTTTAAAAAGCAACATTTTTATAATTCTGCTGATTTTAGGAGGAAATGTTTTGAAGCCCCAAATAATTATAATACATCTACATAACTAAAAAGCATACATTCTATTTAATTAACAATACAAAATACTTGTATCTAAAGTTCTAGAAATTACAGAGTATAATAAATGACTAAAAGAAATGCAAAATTAGTCATAACAAAATATTCAATCTTGAAAGACAATTCTTAATTCATATTCTAATGTAGATATCTTAAGACTGAACATTTAATTCTTGATGAAGTCTGTCTTATGGATCAAATAAATTTTATTCTTGGCTATGAATGTAGTTTAACTCAAATATCCAATTTCCATAAAGAGTTTCTATTACGAATAGCAACTGCCATCAAATGAATTATGTTCTATAGGTATGACAATCCATTAGAATTCAAATTAACCAAATTTCAAGGGCCTCTGTGAAGTTATTCACAGTATTGTTAGTAAAAGTCTTTCATCATTGCTTCAATTATGTGTCTCTGTTCAGTAATTTATAACTAATTAATTGGAACTGAAACAAGAGCCAAAATTTAAAAACATGTATGAGTCCAACTTGGAAATAAATGGAGGCTGTACAAAAGTAATGTTATTTTTGGTGAATTTAGGAATTATTTCTGTGTTATATGTTTATCCTGTTGTTGGCAACTAATCAGCCTGTAGCTTTAAAGGCACTGTAACTTTTCATGAAATATGTTGTCTTTCTGAATCTTTTGTTAACCAAAACAGAATACTTTATTCAACTCACTCTTCTACATGTTACCCTCACGTTACCTCCTTCTCCAACTCTTGCCATTAACAGAAGAAAGTTTAAAAGATTTTCTAGACTGTTCTTTTCACCCACCAATCTGCCTAACAACTGCCTTAAACCAAATACAGCACAACAAATGAAAATTACTTCTTGCTGAAATAATTTATTTTTTCTGGTGAGATTCTATTATACACCAGTCCCAAGCAGCGGGCCCAAAAAATTATTTCATTTCATGGGGAGGAAAATATAATAGGTACTTAAAAAAAAAAAAAATCTCAAGGAGATCAAGGAACAGTTTCTCAGTGAGACATTCTGATTACCTGGGCACGTTAGAGACAATAATAGTTGACTGGTAAAGGAACTGTGTCTAAGAATGTTTCAAAATTAGAGAATATACTAATGTTAATATTCCCACATGAGTTTAGTTTGTTTTCAAAAGAGAATAAAATGTAAATATGTCAGGGCTTGCTAACTCCAATACTTACAAGAGATCCTAAGTAGATAACAAAGCGAGGCAAGTGCTATGAATAGAGTGAATGAATGGTGGATTGAGGGAAGCTGGATAGGTCACACCCTGCCTATCAGGACAGCTAATACTTAGCTCAAGCAGTCATTGGCACAGAGGAATATAGAGACGTGTTGCCAAGTTTCTAATACTTTACAATAACTCAAAAGTCCAAACGCAATTTTTCACTTGAAAATTCCAAGTTTTTAAATGTGAACAATTAATCAAATAAAATATATATACAGGCCAGACACATCATTAGACTATATTCTACCTGAGGGCTGATTATGTATGTGGTCTGATTTAAAGTTACTATTTAGTTAAAATTTTATAATTTGTGTAATTATTATAATAGTTTTCACTCTTAAAGTAAGATGTTTAAAATTACAGTTATTAACTAATTCTAATCTGAAATGTCTCTCTTTCTCTTCTCAGAACTTCCATTCTTTTGTAATTGGTCATCTTCTGTTGTGTGTCACATCTATATGTATATAATTTTTCTCTCTGATAAACTTTACTGCTTAGTGATAAAGAGATACCTTCATATTTGTATGTTTGTGTCAGCACATAATGGCACACTTTTATTTTTTCCAAGGCACTGTCTCATTGCAACACATTCAACAGAAAGTGCTTAACAATACTTGCTGAGTCAAAGCTATTTGTTCATACTTAACAACAACAATAGTAATAATAAATAACTTCTTTGGGCTTATAAAAAAACATGTTTTCTCTATGTTCATGTTATTTAACAAGAAATTGCCTTTATTTTTCTCAGCACTAAGGCATTATCACAGATAAAACCTTCCAAGACTGAATAAGCTCATAATCCCATTCCATTTAATGTGCAAATGATTTTGGCCCCATCTCTGTTTCCTGTGATTTGAAATAAAGCTCAGAATTTTACCCTATGCCACAACCATGAATTATGTACTCTTTTTAAAAATCCCACATAATTAGAAATTATGCTGCAAGCGAAATTGGAATTTTGTATTGTCTTTAGGGTGTTAAATGATTCACGGTGCCAGGTCCCCACTGTTCTTCCTGGCCTATTTAATGATAGAGTTCAAGATGTCTTAAAATTGATGATGTTATTTCAGGTTTTGACTATACACAATTTTGACTGAGACAAGTTGCTATCCTGAAGTTTTCTCACAAGATAGCAGGAGACAGATGTATAGAAAGGTGCTATAAGGTAATAATTGTCTTGCTAGCTTTGAGTGTTATATGCTGGTAGGGAGGCAAGATCAAGCCTGCAGAGAAAGACAGAAAAGGTCTCAGAGAAAAGGGGAGGCTTGAAGTATATCTTGATGAATTCTTAGTGTTCTCAGGCTTGACTTGGAGGAGCAAGGCAGACGAAGGAAACAAATTCAAGGAGGAAGAAAGAATGAGTGCAGGCATGGATATAAAAAAAATGCACATTAAGTGGCTTACTTCAATTAAGAGTTGATAGCCTTTAAAAAGGGACGCCTAAAGGGCTGGTGGAGTCGCTCAAGTTGGTTAAGAGCTCGCTCAGGAGTGCTTAAGAGCTCGCTCAGGAGCGCGAGCTGAGCTATGAGCAACAGCAGTTGGATGCCCAGCCAACAGGTGGCAGGATGGCTCAGCTAAAAAAAAAAAAAAGAAAAAGGGTGGACGCCTAATGTGATGCGTCATAAATGAAATTGAAAACTGTAATCAGAAGCCAGATTAGAGAGAGCATGGCAACATCTAATATTGTCTAGTCCATATTGATATTGAACTTAGTCATGTGACTTGCTTTAGCCATTGGGCCACTAACAAGTGTGATGTAAGACCTGAAAAATTAATGTACATTGGGACTTGCCTCTTTGAATATAGCCTTAATGTAAGAAGCCCAGGCTGGTCACCTGGTAGGGGCTACTTAGAAAGATGGGCTACTCAGAAAGACTCAATCATTCCATCACTCTATATTTCATCTTTCCTGTCAGGCGAATGCAGCCACACAAGTCCCACCAGGCAAGAACTACACAAGAACTGCCCAGTCAATCCTGAAAATCACTAAGTTTTAGAGTAGTTTCTTATAAATTTTTGATGTAGGGGGTCAAACTTTTTTTTTTTTTTTTTTTTTTAAATCTAGGCCAGAGGTCGGCAAACTGAGATAGAAGAGCCACCAGTGGTCAGCAAACTGTGGCTCACAAACTGTGGCTCTGAAGTAAAACTGAAAATGAAAATAAAACTATCATAGTTTCGTTTATAACATTTTTAAAGGGTATTATTCAAATAATGATTATGTAAAAAATATATATATGGCTCTCAAATAATTTTTAAATTGTTGTGAGGGACAGAGTTGGCTCTTCCAGGGGTCAGCAAACTTTTGAGATGGAACGTACCCAAAGAGCCGCATGTGACTCTCGAGCTGCAGTTTGCCGACCCCTGATCTAGGCAATGAAAAGTCATCAAAGTTTTGTCACTATTTGTTTTTAAACTGGGGCGATAACATGGCAAGGATTAAGTATGGAATATAAATGGTAGTAGTGGTGGAAGAAAAATTGCTGTCTGGGTGATTGGGCACTAAGATACAACACAGAGCACCACTGCACTATCCAGACAAGAGATAATGAATGTTTACACTAGAATAGGACTTAGTAAGATTTTTCTATTAAAAAAAATACTTAGACAGTAAATGTTTTACAGTTTTCTGGGCACAAGTTCTCTGTTACAACTACTCAATTCTGTCATTGTATCATGAGAGCAGCCATAGAACATATGCAAATTAACAAGTGTGGCCATATTCCAATAAAACTTCATTCACAAAAACATTCATTGGATTGGATTTATACAAAAGCAAAGGGAGAGAACTAAAAATAGAAGACAGATAACATTTGGTAGTTAGAACCAACGTGCTGTGGCCAGTGAGGAAGAAGGAAGAATCAACAATAACATCATTTAGATGACCAGCAGATGACACCGGTGATTATTGTGAATCCACAGGGGCAAAGCAGATTTTTAGTGGATCTGGTTTGGGACACTTTGAGTTTGAAATGGGCCACTTACGAGAAGGGTATACTGCTTTCTGGAAAATATAAATCAGCAGGTCTTGATCTAGGAAGCACATATTTTGGAGTCAGTAGCATATAAGAGAAATTTAAAGCCAAAAGTAGAAAGAATCATATCTCCTTTCTCAACTTCTATCTCTTACTGCATGACATGTAGAGGTACTTGATAATAAACAACAAAATCACACAAGTCCGACATATTCTTATTTCAATTGTGTTCTCAGTAAAATAGTATTGAATGAGAAAACATGAGGATTGAAAACAGAGCCCTTGAGGAAATTACTATTTAAGGCATAAAGAAATGAAAGGGAGGGGCTGGCCAAGTGGCTGTTGGTTAAGAACTCGCTCAAGAGTGTGAGCTCTGAGCAACAGGGACGCCAGTTCAATTCCCAGTCCAAGCTGAGCTGTTGCTGAGCTGCTAACAGGTGGCAGGCTGTCTCAGCTGGGGGAAAAAAAAAAAAAAAGAAAAGAAATGAAAGGGAAATTAGCAGAAGATACCAGAAGGAAGTATCAAAGGAAAACAACAATAACAAAAACAACAAAATGCTGAGATTGTTATTTTGTATTAAAAGAAGTATGTTAAAAAGAAAACAAAACAACAAAAAAAATGGGCATTTTTTGAAGCCCATTTCTGTGGAAGATATCAGTAGGCTGATGCCTGGGGCAAGCTTTTCGTAGGCAACAACGTGGTCTTGAATGACTTGGTGAAGAATGGAGGTTTGATTATAACACAAGGAGCCCATGGAAAAGCTTTAAAGCTTTATCTCCTGGTGGCAAATCCCACACTGCCCCAGCTGCTCCATCCTTTTGAGTTACTTTACAATATGACTTCTCCGAGTGACTTTTTCTTCAGGTTAACCTGCCAACACATCTCCTTTACCTACTAAGGCCTTTCAACCTGTTTATGCCACAGATGATACAAGCTGAGAAAAATCAGTCTGCAGTCTCAGGAAATAGTCCAGAGGTGGGTGTGTGACCCAGTAAGAAACCCTTCCTGGAGATGTTTTTCTGAAACCAGAGGGGAAAGATCTACTGCCTCTTTTGCTTAAATTACCTGTAGTCAGGTTTCTGTTTCTTGAACTGATCTAGCCTTGACTTACTCAGCCCCAGAAAGAGAAGCTCTAGGAAAAATGCATTAATGTGCCACATGATCCAATCAGGGGTAACTGAAATCAGTTAATCCTGGTTCGGTTCCTTCATTAAATACAATAGTATTCCCTGGTGGCTTTCTTATCTTTTGATGTCATTTGAAGTCTCATACTGCTGCCCTCAGCTCATTTGCTTTTTTTCCAAAAATTTTACTGAGAATGTTTCCTAGCTAGAATCATGACTGTGAATAAGGTTCAAACTATTAGAGAAGCAAAGCTCCTGATGGAGACTGCTTCTCACTGTTTTTCATTATTTACACATTCCCTTGTACATTTCCTAATCACTTAACCTAATTTACATTTTAATGAACTACCAGACTATATTTGTCAAACACATAGTAGGTCAGTACTAGAGGTCCTATTTTAGAAATAAGCAAAAATCAAAATAAGAACAAACCTAAGCATCTGCAGAATTGGCATGATCAGATACATTTTCAAAGTTCAATTAAGTTTTCCTTTATATCCATGTTTATTTTTGTATTGTTAAATTGATGGTATTTTTTTAAAATCATATCACTGTTTACTCCAATATATGTATTTTTAAAAGAAAACATATCATTTCCATAAATGGAAAACAATGTCACTTGACAAAAATAGAAGGTAAACTGAATATACATACTGTGTGTGTATGTATATGACATTTTGCTATAGCACCTAAAAATTTGTATATCTTTATCTTTCCTGGGTCTCTAGCAGAAAAACAAAAACAAACAAAAACACATTGCTTTGCAGGAACTTAGGTGGCATAGTGTCATAAAAAGAGAACAGGCTTTAGGCCTAAAAATTTGTATTTAATCTCAGTTTTAGTTTTTACTGGCTCCTTCTAGTTCTAACCATAGAAATCCTCTTCATAACACCCATCATGTTTCTGTGAATTACTTAATATTAGTTTTTTGCCCTAGAGTTTAAGTTCTGAAAGACAGGGGGTATTTTTTTCTTTTCACTCTTTTATGCACATGGTGCATCCAGTACATATTTGTTGGAAGGATGGATGGAAGGATGGATAGATGGATGGATGGATGGTTCGATGGATGGAAGGATGAAAGAAATTAACTAACCTCTCTGTGCTTTCATGTCCTTTTCTAAATTAAGGAGAAAAGAAAATATACCTTGAAGAGTTATGGTATTAGAGAAAAATATATATATATATAGTACGTAGCACAAAATGCAGTTGAAATGATAGCTATAAATCATGACACCGAATTTCAATAATTCATCAGCTTCAAAGGCTCATGGAACTTATGGAATGGGTCACTTAGGCACATTTACAAGCTCTACCTGAATTCAGTGTTTCATCATTTCTGAATACATACACCCTTTCATTCCCCTTTATCTTTTCACAGACTTTAGTTACTGTGAGAGTATCCTTGCCCCATTCTTTAACACACAATTGTATATAAATATCCTGCAAGTCCCAGATCAAGCCTATTCACTGGGAAGTCCACCTCTAGACAGACAATCAGGCTGAACTTCACAGTGAGGTCTGATATCTAATTCCCAAATGAAGGACAGTAAATTGCTTTAATAATTCTACTTTTATTATATATTTCCTATACTTTTATTTGGTGATTATAGACGAGTGCTATGTTCTCACTGCCATTCGTTAGTTGAGTGATATTAATAAGCTAAGTTAAAAACTCAACGTATTTTCAATGGACACATAAAAAAAAAACTATGATCTGCATACATTTTTACTTTTCCTAATCTAGTCTTTGTGTTGCTTTCATACATGTCAGCCTCTTCATTAATACTTGAGCTCCTAGGGCCGGCCAAGTGGCTCAGTTGGTTAAGAGCTCACTCAAGAGTGCGAGCTGAGCTCTGAGCAATGGTGGTTCAATGCCCAGCCTGAGCTGCCAACTGGTGGCAGGATGGCTCAGCTTAAAAACAAAACAAAACAAAACAAAACAAAAAAACAAAAAAAAATACAACTTGAGCTCCTAGAGAGCAGACACTGTTTCTAATTCATCATTTTAGCCCACTACCTACTATAGTCCCAAAAACCTATTAGGTGCTCAAAGAATATTTTGATATTGAATCCATAAATAAATGAGCAAGTGATTCTTAAATGTACATATTACCTGTGTATGAGAAAACAGAACATTTGATTTGAAAAGCAAAATGAATGAAAATCTTCTATAATGCTAAAAATTAGGTAGGTGGATTACAGAAAGAATTTTCTAAAATGTCATGCCAAAGGCTTTAGATCATTTTCACCTAACCTAGGCTGGAGGATTGGGGAAGAGTTGAGGTGATTGTGGAGGGCCAGAGATGGTGGATTGGAAGCATCCTTTTAAATATTTTAATATCTCTTCCAACAATGTAATAGACTAGGATGCCTTTTACATTTTTGGATGAAGAGCAAGACTCCTGTGGTAAAAGCAAAGCCTTTTAAAGACATATAAAAACAATAAATATTTTCTAATTAAGAGTGCTGCTTGCCTGTGAAGTGGAATAAAAAATGAATCTCTTACCTTGGAACCTGTGGTACTTAGTTTTCAAATGAAACTGGTTGTGAAGTTTCTCAGTTAAGGCCCAATGGGTCATTTTTTTATAGTCACAACTTCATAAATTTGTCAGACTCTGCTTAAAACTATAGATGGGAATACCTGGAGTGTAAAAATCTCATACTTCATTGACATTATTACCATCCAAATTTATTCAAATTTGGACTCTTAAAAGGTATTTCAATTAGACTAAAACTAATATGTAATGTTATTGTGTGCTATGGTTAGCTTAGCTCTTGTTCCTAGGAATGTTTGAGACCTTTTCATTTGAGAAGATGAATTTTGATAAGACTCTTTTCTACTAATTTTACAAAACTATTGTTGTATAGAAATACTTGGGATTTAAAGAGATTATATAAAATAAATATGAAAAGAATTTTGAAGGAATACCTAGTTCTTGAATTAAAATAATCCTTGAGAGGTAATGATTTTATGTATAATAGTTACTGAGAACAACTGGGTTTAAGATAACCATCGAGATATTGCAAATAGGAGGAGGAACAGTTAGTCTAAGTTAAGATTCACTAGAAGCAGAACAGGAAATGAGGGTTCATGTGCAACTGTTTGATTAAGGAAGTCCTCCCTTGGGAGACTGGTAAGGGAGTGGAGGAGGCAGACTAAGAAAGGGATGAAGGGCAAACAAGGATGGATCTGAGGTCAAGTCCAGTAGAGTGTGGTGTCAGCCTGACCCCTTAGAGGGGGGTTCAAATATAAGCTAAGCCTCAAGTGATCCTTATCTAAAGGCAAGGTTGCTTGGGTTTCCTCATACCTGTTAGTGGTTCAGTGTACAGCTAGGAGGTGGGCAAGTGTGGTGGGTGGAGAAAGAGCAATATAGTACTTCTGGGTGTTACATGATTAAAAACAAATTCACATCAATACATCATTTGGTTCTAGGATTTTTCTCATGCAAAGCACATTACTGGGCAGAAATAGGGTGTGTGTGTGTGTATAATATTCATATGTAGTATATTCATATATATTAAACATACAAGTCCTTTCTTAGTCTATCCCCTGTTGTTATTTTTTTTTTACAAACAAAATGGTGTTCATTCAACAAATAATCATTGAGTATTTCCTGTATGTCTTGTGTCCTAAGCATTGGGGTATGACTTGGAATTATAGCACTAAACCAGATAGACACAGTGTCTGCCCCAAAGGAATATTTATTCTATGCAGAGAAGTGGATATTAAAAACGTTATTGATAAAAAAAAACAGCTAATTAAGTTCAGTTGCAGTTAAGTGCTAAAAAGTAAAAGTATAGGGTGAGAGCACAATAAACGAGGATCTAAACTTGTCTACAAGGTGCCAAAAGGGCTCTCAGAAAATATTAAGAATATATCACACCAACTCCCAATTTTCAAGACACCAAGTGTTTCAGGATCTGATGCAGCTTCTACTATATACAACTAGATAACAATAAGGTTTCCTTGAGGAAACTAAAGAAACCAGCTTCTGTAGAAAAAGAGTTTCACTCCTCATTGCAGTAACCACTCTATAACATTTCTGATACAGTGGGAAAGCTTGAGGGTACCAAGGGTTTGTGAAGGTGGCAGTGTCCACAAAGGGAAGTGATTGTGAGATGGATGGAGGTGCTTAGGCTTCAAGTTTAGTCTGTTGTACAATGTTATTTCCCATCTTCTGAGCTCCTTCCTGAAACAGAGCTTACAAAATCAAAATGGAAAAGTCCTTCGTGATCAGAGGACGGCATACATAATGCTTGGGTCTCATGAAAACTTTTTTGTACCTAGAAACATGTAATCTGGTATGTAAAAACATCTAGTTAAGTATATCTATTTTTTTCTAAATCCCAGACATCAGCAAAGTGTTCCACAGAAAAAGCTTAACAAGTGGATTGATTAGGGGAAAACACATAAAAATAAGACCTATGGTGACTGAAATAAGAGTAGGTAAAATCGCCAAGACTCTTTTTATCCCCTTAACTCTATGATGTTACTATTAAACAACTACAAAATTTTAAACACCCATAGCTCATGGGAGATGAAATATCACAGTGGAGGAAGTATTCATCAGGAAGGATTCCTGACTGTTGAATTTCCTTTCTCACCTGAGTTGAAGTGTGCCATTCTACTGCAAAGACCTGATTTTGCACCGTACTATGAAAATCTCCTTTTGGGTATCATTAACTGACTTTCTTCTACCCCTCAAAACAATCTTGCATTAATCCAAATTAAATTTTGTTAAAACACGGGTGAGTGGAAGAGTACGTTTGATGTGGAAGGAACTTTTCTGACTTCAAGATTAGTATTATTTTCACTTTACTATGACTCTTCATAGAAGAAACCTTAGAAGTAATTTAGTCCAACTTTCTTCTATAAACAAAGTCTTTTCTGTAACCTTGAAGGCAGTTTTCTACTTAAGTACTTCCAGCTATGAGAAATTTAATACTAAAAAAAGTTTACATGTGCTGCCAAGTGGCTCAATTGATTAAGAGCTGGCTTAGAGCATGAGCTCTGAGCAACAGGACCACCGGTTCGATTCCCACATGGGCCATTGAACACTGCACCTGAGCTGAGCTGTTCCTGAGCTGGCAACAGGTGGCAGGATGGCTCAGCTGGTGTAAAAACAAGATTGCCTGTACGATGGTGGGCTATGCCCACCCGCAACTAAGACTGAACTCCGCACCTTGAGCTGAGCTGCTACCTGGATGGCTCAATGGATAGGGTGTGCGCTCATAACAACAAGGCTGCTGGGTTCGACTCCTGCATGGGATGGTAGCTACACCCACCCACAACTAAGATTGAACACAGCACCTTGAGCTTAGAGGCCACGAGCTGCCAATGGGAAGCCAGATGGTGATTGGCGCCCTCCACAATGAAAATTGAAAAACAACTTGGCTGATCCCTTTCCTCTATTCCCAAACACTATTCCTCTCCCCCAATTCCCCCAATAAAATCTTAAAACAAAAAGTTTACTGCAATGCTGAATATCTCTCATTGTGAGAAAGTCTGTTCTAAAATGAATTTCACATTCCTGTAGTTTTCAGCTGCACTCTAAACTAAATATCACAATTCTGTTGCCTATTCTGCAAGGAAAATCTTCAGATGTTTGAATAGACTTATCACGACTCCTCTCAATTTCCTTTTCACCAGGGGAAACATTCCTAGTTCCTTCAAGTCTTAAAACTGTAACACATTTTCATATGCCCCCTGTACATATTTTATTATGTCAATATTTCTCTTAAAATGTGGGTCCAAAATGGAATACAATAATCTGAACACTGAGAAGAATGGCAAGCTGACAAAACAATATGATAATTTTTAAAAATAGTTTTCATCACAATTTGGGACCATAATTTTTTAATATAATAATAGTTCGTCATATAAACTTCTGTAATTATGCAATTGATATTCTGAACTTTAAGCAATTTACATTTTTCTTTGTTAAAACAATTGTGATTCTACATAGTGCCTTAAATCCTTTAATTTCAAATCTTTACTATATCATCTATATAATTCAACCTATACAATTTTGTGAGATCTTCACATTTAAGGTTCATACCTATAAATTTCTCCCAACTTTGATAAAAATGTTAAGCAGGATGTATCCATTGGCAGAACCTTGGTCAGTACACTGGATATATGTCATTCAGATTGACATCCAAACTTACTGCCATATGTTTAATTTCCTTCCTCCTCATTATTAGCAATATATCAGAGTCATCATAGCAACACTGCCCAGTCATATTTCACAATCATATTCATAAATAAGAAATGTGTTTTTCTGAAATAAAAATATACGATGTTTTAAAATGTCAACTCAATGTTTTCATGTAGAGAGAGGAGTAGATTTTTTCTTTATGAATTTGTGTTTTTGTGTTTATTGTATCCTTTTGTAGAAATCTACATACTCAATCACCATTTTAAGGCTTGCCTATTAACTGTTACAGAATTTCTGTATCTGATCCATTGCATACGTAACTTTTCTCACATAGGGCAACATTTGCCCATCTTCTGTCTTCTGAGAACCAATTTAATCAGCACAATTTTACAAAGATAACTGCAATGATTACAATACTGCATTAAATACTATTAATAGAAATTATTATTTTTATAGTACAATAAACATCCTCATCAAGCTATTCCCTTCACACCTAAGACATATAATATAATTAATAATCATAATTTTTAACAGTTATCAACTCCTAAAATGTGTTAATTGCTTTACATGCATGATTTAGTTTAATCTACAGAACAACCCTGTAAAGCAATTTTGCTATTGCTAGATTGTTTTCAAATGAGTAATTTGAGGCTTATGAAAGTGAGGAATTTCTTTAAGGGCATACATAACAATGGAATATCAGGAAACTGAATTCAGGTTTTGAAAGCAAAGTACTTAACTATTACACTGTTCTGAGTAGATTTCAAGAAAATATTGGTTGTCAGAAAAGTCAGGACGCATTTTTGCAATGAAAAACATAGAAAAAAATACTTAATGACTTTTCTGACAACCCGATAATTTCCTTTATCAAAGGAAATATACATTAAACATTTTGATAGATACTAGATACTGCCCTCCTAAAACCATGGAGCAATTTATAAACACACCAACGATGTATGCTAGTGGCCTCAATAACACTATATAATTTTAACATTTTTTTGTAAGTTTTTTTTTTTTCTTGTGATTTACATTTTCACTCACACAAATGAGCATGCATTTTTAAAAAATGTTTTGGGGCTCTTTCTTTTTAATTTTCTGTGAATTGGTGTTCTTATCTTTTGAACTTTTACTATTTTTCTTATTGAAATTTGTAGAAACTCTTTGTATATTAGTAATAATAAAGTCATTTGTACTATATACACAACCAATATTTTCTTCCATTCTTCCATTTGTGTTTTATGTTTCAAGCATCATTCATGATAAAACACCTTTTGAAATTATTCTGAAGTCACATTCACACACTTTTACTTTGTGGCTTTGTTTCTTGCTTTAAGGAGGTTTTTACTCACATCAAAGTCATGTAAATGATTTTCGTAAATTATTCCTAATATTTTATGTTTAATCTGACATTTATAGATTTTTCAATTTAATATTTTAAAGAAATTGAAGAACATAGTAATAAGAAGTCATGTTCATGATTCGGAGCCCTTGAGTTAAAATGCTAATGAACTAAATTACCTTGGGTAATCTACTTAATCTGTTAGTGTCTTGGTTCCTTGTGTTTGCAATGGGGAAAAAGATAATACCTTTTTAAATGGACTGTTCAAGTATTACATGAGGTGATACATATGGTGAACTTAAAAATGCCTGATTCAGTGAAATTAGCTTTTAACTATCTTAAACACACCTGGTATAAATATATTTGTTTTAACAGAAGTTAGAAATTTATCTTTTTTCAAAAATGGGGAAGCAAGTGCCTTTATATTTTTTTTTTAAATTTTGCATCATTTCCTCACTGATTCAGTTTAATTGTACACTGCTTCCACTTGTAGATTAACCTGTTTTTCAATGTTTGTAACATTTATGCTTCCAATCCTTCCATCAAGCTTTTATTTTTCGTACATATAAAGAAACAGAAACTTGGAGAGGTGATGTAAAGAGATAGAGTTACCCAATTGTAAATAAGTTGCATTTATTTACACATACATCTCTCCAAAATGGCTAGATTCTTATAAGTAGTCTTGTCTCTTCAAAGAATATGCACACGAACCATGATCTTTCCACCATACAACTCCCTTTTGTTATGAACTACATACAAACATATTGTTTTCTAGTTACGTACATCTTTTTTTCTTTTATACATTCTTTTTGTGATATAATATAATTATCCATTCTTAAGAATGTCACCCACTACTCTGAGGTACAGACACAAGGGACATGTCTCATTCCTGTTTGTGTCCCTGGTGCCTAGCAGTGCCCAGCATATTGCCAAAAATCAATACATGTTTATTGAATTGAATGGAGTTTCATTTTTAAAACAAACCCCAATCATTTCCACCACTGTTCAAAATCTCACAATGTCTTGTGGCTATGCAGATCAATTCAAAACCCATGTCCTCATTTTTAGGCGCCTTAGAAAATGGCTCCATGCAAATCATCTCACCCACTAAAATAAATAGTCCTTTACTCCAGGCAGGTGGTTCAGCTCACTATTGCAGAATACCTATGTTGATATCTATGTCTTCCCCACATATTATAGCTTTTATCATCAAAAATTCCCTCATGAAGTTTTCCTTCACAGTCAGAAGCACAGTGATTTCTCTTCCTGAACTAGCAGTTATAATTGGTTAATTTTAGAGGTAAAAACAATCTGAGACTTGATTGATATAGGTTAAACTCTCCACTTATTAATGAGGAAATGTATGGCTAGCAAAGGTTATGAAACTTTCCTTCAGCGTATTCTTAATGACCTTTTTTTTTTTTTTTAGAGGGCAGTGTCACTGGCCCTCATATGTGGGATCTGAACCAGGGCCACTGGCGTCCCAAGCCAGCTCTTAACCACTGCGCCACTCGGCCGGCCCCCATTTTAGTTTTTGATTTTGTGTTCCTCTTTGATTTTGTATAAATGGGATTAAAACCTCCTCTGGAGTTATAACTAGCAGAAGATTCAGCAATCCACTGAGTGAATATTAATTAAATGCCAAATACAGGCTAGCAGATATTTTAGAATTGAGAAATGTGAAACTGCTACTATATGAGCTTAGCTTTTATATAACCATAGTCTATAGATGTTAACAGACTAATAGATTAGGTAGAGGCTAATCAAACAATTACAAAACAACTGTAAACCACTATGTAGTTAAAATTATGATGAATTTTGAAGGAACATTAAAGAATTTCATGAAGCAGACACTGGAATATTTAATCTATGTCAAAAAGACAAGGAATTTGTGTGTTTTTTTTAAAGTGACATTCAACTGAAATCTGATGAATGACTATAAATTAGGCAGGCAAAAGGGGGAAGAGTTCTTCATGCAGAGAAAATTATGAGTTCAAAAAAATGTATCATGAATATATTTTAAAATATTAAAGAAAAAAGATATAAACCCACTGTGACTAGAGCAACAGAGTGAGAAGGAAATGAGGATGAATATGACAGGATAGCTAGGCTAAGTACGATGTATAATGTCTATCAATGAGGTCTCTCACTGAAGACTCAGAATCTCACTCAATAGAAAGTCTGAGAAAGTCATTACATTTTTTTTTTTTTTTGATTTGGGAATTGGGGGAGGGGGACAGCGTTGAGGAATCAGGGAAGAACAGACAAGTTGCTGTCCTTTGGTTCTTCAGTCTAGTTGTGGAGGACATTGCTTCACTGGTCCATGTTGGTATCATCAGTGCACTGTTCCCGGATGAGGCAGTCGCTCGCTGGCCATTGGACAGCCACACATGGCAGCCCACAGCAGCTCATGAAAGTGCACCAGCTGCTGGCCAGCCCCTTGCAGCCTACGCCATCGCAGGTGACTCATGGCAGCCTAGCTCCAGATCAAGCTGTTGTTCACCATCTTAGCTGTAGAGGGCACAGCATCACTGGACCTCATATGTGGGATCTGAACTGGGGCCCTGCTGCTCAGACCTGGCATTCCAAGATAACTTACACCAACGCTCCACTCAGCTGGCCCCTATTACATTATTTTTACATTTAAATGATTTTACATTCAAAATTAATTATTTTTACATTAAAAGTATGAAGTTTGTATGTTTAAATAAAGATGGGGAAACCATCAAAACAGAAGTGGGAAACCATGCTACTGCTCCAGGGAAAGAAGTAGCTTGGCTAAGATGATATCTGTAGAATTGGAAAAGGATGGGCAAATAGAAGAGGCTCCAGTTAATAGTATACATTTGCTATACACTTATAGGAACAAGAAGGTATCACAGATAATTTCTGGTTTCTGGTATCACCAATTGGTACTCCCAGGAATATGTATAACCAAAATTTCAGTCTCAAGCTTATTAAGTTTGAGAGGCCTGTGATAAATCTAAGTGAATATGTGGTCTGACAATTAAGTTTGTGAACTTGTAGCAACAATGTTGCTAAGCTTTTTTTCATATCAGGGGGATTATTCATTATGAATTTGTACCAACTGGACAAACAGTTAACCAAGTTTACTATTTAGAAGTGCGGAGAAGACTGCGTGGAAAAGTTAAAATGACCAGAACTTTTCATCAACAATTCATGGCTCTTGCATCACGACAATGCACCAGCTCACATGGCACTGCCTGTGAGGGTGTTTTTATCCAGTAAACAAATAACTGGAACACCCTCCCTACTCACCTGATCTGGCTCCAATGACTTCTTTCTTTCCTTGAAGATATAGAAAATACTGAAAGGAAGACACTGATGACATTCAGGACATCAAGAGTAATACGATGACAGCTCTGATCGCATTACAGAAAAATAGTTCCAAAATTTCTCTGAAGGGTGGACTAGGCACTAGGGTCAGTGCGCTTCCCAAGGGGAGTACTTCAAAGGTGGCCATAGTGATATTCACCAATGAGGTATGTAGCACCTTTTCTAGGATCAGATCATGAACTTAATTGTCAGATCTTATACATTACATAGAAGATTGGTAACATGGTTCTGGAGCTATAAATTTGAGAATTATTGGCATCATGATAAATGTAAATCCATAGGACTGAATAAAATCATCAGGGAGAAAATGTCAGAGATAATCCTTATGAATTCAAATCTGTTGCTGTCAAGTACAAGTAGAAAAATCAGCAAAAGATTCTGACAAATAGCACTCACAGTAGAAGGTGAAAAAACTTTATATGATAATGCCATGAAAATCGAGAACAAACAGTATACCTGACAAAAGCTGCAACTCAAAAAACATTTTTAAGATAAATGAAACTACTCATCTGTATTAAATGTGCCAACAAGTCAATTAAGATGGGAACTGAAAAGCATCCACTGAATTTAACATTACAAAAATCAACGATGACTGTACAAGTGTGTTTTTGGCAATATGGGTAGGGGAAAAAGGTGGTTAAGGATATCAAATCAAAATGGGCTGAAGGGTGAATGTGTTCCATCTCATAAGACTAACCAAGATTTTTTAAATATATATATTACATTTTTGTTTGCTTTACTCTTATTATATGAATTAAGAGTAAAGCAAACAAAAATGTAACTACATTAAAAAAAATGGGAAAAAATATAATCAGGTAGTTCACAAAACAGAAACCTTAATGACCAAAAGCATATGAAAAGATGTCCCATGAATAATCAGGGGAATGTGACAACACTGCAGTGAAATACAGCAATAGGCAGCCCCCAAGATCGCCTTTAATATACCTGCCTCCTGGTGTTCATGCTCATGTATAAATCCCCTTCTCTTGAGTGTAGGCTGGACATAATGACTTGTTATCAGTCAAGTATGACAAAAGTGAGGAGATGTCTCTTTCTGAGATAAGGTTACCAAAAAAGACTGACTTTCCTTGTATTTATGCTAATGCTTTTGCTTGCTTTGAGTGAAACTAGCTGGCATACTGTCAGCTGCCCTAGAGAAAGCCACATGTGGCAAAGAACTGGGGGAGGTCTCTTCCAAAAGTCAATGAGGATCACTGTACATGTTCCATATAATAACTACACACAAAGAACTGAATAATGCTAATAGCTGTATGAGTAAGGCTTGGAGTAAATCTTTCCCCCGTGAAGCCTTCAGATAAATCATAGTTCCAACTAACACTAGGTTGCTGCCTGTGTGAGAACCTGGGGCAGAGATACCCAGCTAAGTGTGCATTCATGACTCACAGACACGATAAGATCAATGTTTGCTGTTTTAAGCCATGAAATTCTGAGGCAATTTTCTGTGCAGTAATAAATAAGACACACAAGGACCATTTTGTACTCTTCAAATAAGCCAAAATCTCAGTTTGATTAAAACATGTTGTTAAGGATGTGGAGAAGAAAGGAATACCTATGTACTACTAATATGAGTGTAAACTGATTCAATAACTTTGAAAAATAATTAGATTATCCCTAGAACACTGAAGATGCTGTACCCTCTGGTGACCAATATCTCTTCTAAAAAAAAAGTCATACAAGCAAATAAAAATAAATAAGCATGATTATAATAGAATTGTCCAGGGCCAGCCAAGTGGCACGTTGGTTGGGAACTGGCTTGGGACACCAGCAGCCCCGGTTCAGATCCCACATATGAGGACCAGTGATACTGCCCTCTACAGTTAAGATGGTGAACAACAGCTCCACCTGGAGTTGGGCTGCTGTGAGTCCCTAGGACAGCATAGCTGCAGCCCCTGCTACAGTGGGCTGCAATAGTCTACAGTGAGTGGCCGGCAGCCAGGGTGAGCGGCCAGCAGCTGGTGTGAGCTGCCAAGAGCCACTGTGAGTGCCCATCCAGTGGCCAGCGACCAATCTGCCTCACCCAGGAAGAGTGCAATGATGATACCAACATGGGCCAATGAAGCAACATCCTCCACTACTAGACTGAAGAACAAAAGCAGGATCACAACTTGTCTGTTCCCTTCCCTGATTCCACAACACTGTTCCCCTCCCCCAATTCCCCAATAAAATCTTAAAAAAATAAAAATAAAAATAGAAATGTCCAGAAGAGTGAAAACTGGACAATCTAAATATTCATTGATATGAGAATAAGTAAATAAATTTTGATATATCCATGCTCTGGATCACTGTATTATAGGTAACACAAATGAACTAGATTCCATATATTAACATATGCACAAAATTATATGAATACTTGAATAAAACTTATGTAAATATGTAAACATTATCATATGTCATTTATTGGATATATTATAAAATATAAAAATTGGAGTGAAATTGCACATACCTACTTCAAGTTAATTGTCAACCTCTGGAATGAAGGGATAGAAATTGAATGAGGGGTGACTTAATTTTATCCATAATATTATATTTCTTTGGGAAAAAGATCTAAAACAAATATGGCAAAATATTTACATAACTTAAATCTAGGGCGGGGTGGGTACATGACTAGGGTTATATTGCTCTCTGGTTTTCAAATTGTTTGAAATACTTTATAATATTTTAAACTTTAAGAATTGTAAATCAGATTCAGATAGAGACAATACTTGAAGCAAACTCCTTCAAAAAGCTTGATTATGAAATAGATGTGAACTTGAAGGATAGCGGATGAATTTGGGAGGTCAAGAAAGAAATTCGGTTTTTTTTTCCTTATTATTTTTAAAACAGAAGAAACTAGAATATGTGTAGATAATAATGAGGATGACTTATCCTGAGAGAGACATTGAAAGTCCAGTAAACAAAGTGGATAAAGAAGAGAGCAAAGTAAAATCTCTGAGGACATAGGAAGAAACGGATGTAAAACTACAGTCATTGATAGGACACACATTATTACTACTGTACTACAAGATAGGAAGGCAGGGCAATACAAATGCAGGAAAAAAGATTTCCATTGTAAGACTATGATAAATTGGAAACATGATACACATCCATAAAAAAATAGAGGCATCAGAAGGGACAGTTTGCAATTTGAGGAAGGTAGTGAAGATACAAAACAGTATTTACAGAGAATAAGATTAAAAACTAAATAGGAAAAAGATGCAGGATTTCTGGGTAGTGTTATGGCTCCATTTGAATCCAGAGTGTTATCAACCTGCCTAGTTGTTTATGAAATACATGTTTAGAGGAATAACCAATAAATATATATATTTTTTATTTACTAAATAAATTAACACTGAATTCTAGTTGTTGGGGAAGATTGAGATGGTATTTTTGTTTTATATATATTTTACTCAAATATTGAAACACTGAGCGTCAAATCCAAAATCATATAAAGGTAAACTTTTATGATCTTAAAAATATCATTGTTGGGCCGGCCGAGTGGCACGGTGGTTAAACGCTGGCTTGGGAAGACAGCAGCCCCGGTTCGGTCCCACATATGAGGGCCAGTAACACTGCTCTAAAAAAAAAAACAAAAAAAAAAAACACAAAATCATTGTTTCAAGTTATGTGTATTTTCTTAATGAATTTTTTAAAATTTAAAAATCAACCATCTGTATTAGATCCTCCAAATACAGGGGGACCTAGTTAATATAATAATAAATCAACCCTAGTTTTACAAATTATGTAAAAGAAAAAAGAAAACTAAATTTTAATAATGTTATTATTTTACTGTTCTACATTTTCTTTCATTTCATCCTAATATTTTATACCTATTTTATCAGGACTAAATAAACTATTCTGGATATTTTAATTTCCTGAAGTAATTTAGGAATGAAATTGTCTAAAACAGTAAGTAGAACATTAGAACATTGAGTGCATGTTATTCTTAACTTGACGGAGGACATAATGTGTGGCAGAAACAATACTCAATGGAATCATTAGGTTCAAATGCCTGTCCCGGAATTCTCTTGGGCAAATCCCTGGATTCCTTTGGAAGTCCTTGTCTGCAAAAGCAAAGGATTCAATTAAAGGATCTCCCAAGACCTACTATTTTTAAGCTTCCTACTCTTTTTCAGTTCAATAGAATTTGGGAAAGAAGAGTTCTAACAAACTCATAGATATATTCAATTTCCAACTCCACAGTGTGAAAGGCCCTCAGCTCAGTCCCACTGTTTGAAGGATTAACATTGGTGTCTTTGTATTCTGGATACTTGCTGTCTGAGTCCTGGCTACTTCTTTAGATTCCGAGCAGAAAAAATGCAGAAAGAAAGTGGATAGAAGTAAAAATCAAAGTGAAGTAAGGAGGAAAAAAAGTATGTGTGTGGTTTATTTTGTGCCTTAACAGCACTGGGAGCACTTCAAGTTTGGGGACATCATTTCATGAAACAAAATGGAAGTGTTGATGAACCAGAATGGTGAGCAATTGGATTGAGATGAGAGGTTAAAAGCAATAGCATTGGCAATCTTCTTAGTCCATGTTTTTTATCAACTAGTAATTATGTACTCTTTAATCTGTTACAAAAACAGTTTTAGAAAAAACAATGTTGGGAAAATAAAAAATAAATGGCAAAAAAAGGATTTCTAGGAGGGCACTAAGCAATTGGCCTTATGATTACCCTTTTTGATATTTAATAATAACAATTGACTGGGCATTCTGAAATTAAAGGAAACATGAGAAAAATAATTTAATATTTCATAAATATATTAGTTGTATTTCAGTTCAGCTCTAATGACATTCCCTTTCAAAAAATATACCCATACAAAACTTTCCCTCAACCTTCATATAACCAGGCTAAATGCTGAAGTCAGAAAAAGACTAAATATTTAGGAAACTTTCCAAGTACATGTGCCCTTTTAAATAGGTAATCCTAATTGAATAAAATTTGTCTTGTGATTTTGGGGATAGGAACATTTTCTTATATAACTTAGTTGATTGGATAATATATTTAATGGGACACATAACAGCAAAATTGCTAATCGGTACATTAGGGCAGTGTTAAACTGTTTTAAATATTAAGTCAGATGAGAGGTGTTTTGGCTTCTCTTTTTATTCTTTATTTATTTATTTATTTTGCATTTAGATTCAGTGTTTCGTGCATATTATTTACCTAAACTTATTTCTTGGGTAAATGTGGATGGTAAGCTTTGCCGGTCTTTGCACTCTGCATGTGTGATATGGGCACAAACCCAACAATGCCGGCCAGGGATTGAAGCTGAAAAAACTGGGTAAAATTCCCCCTGTGGAGTGTCCAGAAGGAACTAGTCCTGCTAATACCTTGAGTTCAGCCCCCAGCAGCAGAAAACTAATAAGTACTTTGTATCTGGAAGTGGGGTGCTGCTACAGTAAATATATAAAAATGTGGGAGTGGCTTGAAATGGGAACAAGCTACAAGAATTTTGAGGAACATGGTAGAAAAAAAGGCACTGCTTCCTTGAACAGACAGACTATTAATAGAAATGTGGATGTTAAGTGAGCTGCTGGTGAGGATTCAGAAGAAAGTGAGGAGCATGGTAAAGAAAATTTACATTATCTTAGAGAATACCTAAATCATTAAAAATAAACTATTGGTAGAAATATGTATTTCTGGTGAGTGCTCAGAAGGAAATGAGGAACACGTTACTGAAACTGGAAGAAAGGAAATCCTTGTTATACAGTAGCACAGAGCTTAGCTATTCTGTGCCCTCCAGTTATGTGAAAACGGAACTCATAAGCAATCAACTTAGTTATTCAGCTGAGGAGATTTTCAACCAGTGTTGAAGATGTGTCTGGTATCTTCTTGCTGCTTATAAATCAAATGCAAAACGAAATAGATACATTGAGGAAAGAACTGTTCAGCAAATTAAATTAAACCAGTACTTGAAGATTTGGAAAATCATCAGCTTACCCTGATTTCAAAAGATGTTACAAGTAGGAGATTCACTGTCAAGAAAAGGTGCTCTAGAACAGAAAGCCACATGTGTAGCTCAACAATGTTTAGTTAGTACCTTCAAAGGATAAAAATTGCAGAGTATTCAATCACATACAGGACTCTTGGAAGAGTTTAGGTATGTGGCTCAACCATCTCAGCAGAAACCAGGAAAAGAGATGGGATTATTTAGAAAGGATCTGTGAAGGAGCCTTTTGAGCCTTCACCATAATGAAGTGAATCCATGTGATATACATGGGCGACCTATAAGGTTCTTGAGAATGTTTTATTATCAGGAATACTGCCAGCTTGAACAAAAGACACAGAAACAGGATAAAATTAAAGAAAGCTGTTAGACCCCTCCAAAATTATAGAGGCAGGAAAAAGACTGAAAGACTGATAGAACTACTCAGCTGCAAATATACACTACCCTTAAAAAAAAAAAAAAGAAAAAAAAAGAAAAAAATGGGTGGGACAGGGGGTGGAAATGTCTCAGAGAGCAGATGTGTGGGCCCAGATAGTAGAGCCAACAGCCACATAGCATTCCCAGATTTTAAAACCTAGTGGATTTTGCTTACTTGGATTTCTAAATTTGACTGGGACCAGTTATTCCTTTATTTTCTTACATTGTCTCCTTTTTTGAATGGGAATATCTATAAATTGCATCTTACTTCTGTCACACCATTTTATTTTGGAAGCAGATAACTTGTTTTCTAGTTTTAAAAGTCTGAAGATGGAGAGAAATTTTGCCCCAGGATGGAGCATACACAGGTTCAACTATAGCTGAGTTAGATGATTTAGATGGCGAGATTTGGGTCCTCTGAATTGATGATATTCAGGTGAGATTTTGGATTTTGAGTTGTTGTAATGAGTTGAACTTTTGGCAATGTTGGAATGCATTAAATGTATTTTGCATGTGAATGGATGTGAATCCTTGTGGGACAGAAGGTGGACTGACTGTGTTATGTTGAATGGTTTACCCTCTGTAGCCTGTGCATTTTATCTTTATGGCTAAAGGGATTTTGCACAAGGGACTAAATTAAGAATTTTTGACAGGGAGATTACCGTACATTAGCTCTGTGGGTACCATATAATCGAAAGGATCCTTATAGCAGTTATATAGGAACGTCAAATAGAAAAGAAGGCAACATGATGACAGAAGCAGAGATTAGAGTCAAGTAGCCATAAACCAAGGAATGCTGGTAATCTCTAGGACCTTGCAAACCCAAGGATCAGATTCTTCCCCAGAGCCTCCAGAAGAAACCAGCCTACTGACCCTTTGATTTCAGCCACCAGCAATAGAAAACCAATGCAATGCATGTTTCCTTGATCCATGAATTCCTCAAAGATTATTATTTTCACATATTTATGAATCTGTCATGTAGCATACGCCAATTAAAATAGCACTGTAAAACATTCAAGTACATATAATGTATTTTTATCCAAATAACTTATCAGGTAAGCATCAAATGTTTTTATATGGAAAAAAAATGCAGAATGATTTTGTTACATCCAGAATGAAGAATAAGCATGAGGATATAATTTTTTAGAAGTTCACATATTTACGATTCTCTACATTGGCATTTGAAGGTATTTTCATGGTGATTATGTTTTGTTTTTTTTAATCATCTCTTATAGAAGCAATGCTCTGCATCTGCTATTCAGAACCCAAAATATTTTAACTGCTGTTTCAAAATAAGATATATAAATCTTAAAAACTCATTATAATTCACTGAATTTACAGCATAAATACATGACATATGTCATGCTGGAGTGTGAATAGGAGATATAAATGCAGAAATTAAAAAAATTAAATGTTTGGGCTTATCCACTTTAATAATTATGATGATTTATATATGTTGAAGATTATCCTGATATCACAGAAATTGCTGTATGGTATATATACACATTACTGCTTGTTCTAATAGTGGCCTATGATACAAATATTATTTTTATTATAGCTATTTCACAAATAATTTTAGTTATATCCCTGTAGCCTTATAGATGTCTATGGTAGCTGCCAGCAATGGACCACTACCATCAAAGCTCACAAATCATCTCTTATGCCATGTAGTTTCTCTCTGAATCTGAAGAGAAAGGGCTTTTGTCATCATCTCAACAAATTCATATTATCCCAATATTAATAAGTAATATAATTTTTAAACTATGAAAAATAAAAACTCTACTTGTCACTAAATAAAAGAATAATTATTTTTCCAATGTTTGTTTTGTTCTAATACATTATGAGCAAGTGAGAGTAAACACTAAACAAAACTCAGTTCCAAAATTTAGTGATATTTTGTCATAATCAGGGACGTCATAGTTGGATCAATGTAGCCCACCAAATTTAAGACGGTCTAGAAAAAATTAAGAGGTTAGCAACCTAGTGAAAACCTGATTTTATAATGATTATTCTATTAAATTTCATAATAATTTTGTGAGACTAACAAGCCAAATATCCTGATTTTAAAGATGAAGGGACGGTTCCAAAATTTATGAGAAAGCAATGCTACTGCATTCTTATTTCATTTACTACATAACCATGTGTTCATCTTACAGCTGCTACCAGGAAAAAAAATATTAATTTTTTCACTTTTACAACATCTTCATATTTGATAGCTGACCCTTGAATCCATAAAGTAAGCTGAACGAGAAGTTTTTTTGGTTTGTTTGTTTGTTTTTGTTTTGTTTCTTAAGGTAGAGGAGTAAAACGTCAATGGATTGATAGCCATCTCTCCTGTTCTGTGGTTTCATTTAATCTCTTAAAATACAATTTAATTTTATTTGTATTTTTTATTTTATTTGTATTTAATTTTTTTGTATATTTTGTAATTTATATTTAGTTTTATTTGTATATTTTTAATATATCTCAAGGGATATATACCCTTGAGATATATGTCGATATATATATTTTTTTTCCATGTAAAGCATTCACCAATTCTGCTGGCTAAAAGAGAGTCTAAAACATACATTCTCCCAATTAAATTTCAACTGTAAGACCTTTGGTTTAGAACTAACATGGCATATTTACATGTTATGGTTCAGAGAGTTAAAACAGTCAGTAGATGATTCAAGAATCGAGATATTTTTAAATAGAGGCACTTGAATGCTGGGTACTGTGTTTGGGGAAATTCCCTATTAAAACACAGTGGTATACAACATGATTTAGGCATTCCAAATCTTCTGTCAATTTTCTTCCCAACACAAATGTTTTAGTCTTATATTGTACTTATGCATATACACCTATACACACACATGCCTAGATATCCTCATACATAAACTCTATACACAGAGTATGTCCCTTCCTGTATTTATATTAATAGCAATAGCTAGTAGCACAAAATACATCCTAACCACTGGTCTAAGTACTCTATATGGATTTACATTTTTAATCCTAACAATAATAGGTTTGTTCTATCAATAGTTCCAATTTATAGATTAGGAAAAAGAAACAAAAAAACCTGAGACACATAACTAAGTTTTCAAAATTAAATAAAAAATAAACATGTAAATATGCTACAGAAACTTGCTACAGAAATTTGAACCAAAGCAACCTGAGGACAGAAGTCATCATTTAATCTTTACAATAATGATGAAAGTGAAAGTATATAGTTCCTTTTATAACTAAAAAAATTGAGGCACTGAGAGTTTTAATCATGTACGGAAAGTCAAATAACATGGAGTAGTTCTGTGAGAATTTCAACCTGTGTCATCTGATTCTAGATACCAGATTTGTCTACTTCAAAATATTGCCACTTTGTTAGATACTCACCTTTCTAGAATCATTGAATACATAAACCAGTTATGTCTATGTATCAAAAAGTATTTAATCAAGAGGCCGTGGAAATAAGCATGGCTACCAAATACCTCTTCCTCCTTTATCAAGAATGGGTGGCTAATCATAAAATATTAATCTACTAAGTGATAAATAAATTATTAATCTACCACCTTCCTCAGCCAAAACATTATGCAGTGCACATACAGTTCAAGATCATGTCTATCCTGTTGATTATTTCCAATTTCTTCTCCCTTAACTGTCATTTCTCATAATAAAACTGCAGAATTAGAATCCACTTTAGAGGCTATAAAGTGCTGTCTCGCCCTCTTTATAATCTCACTGTTCCATAAGGAATTTCCTGGCCTAAGCACAGGTGTTGCAAAAAACAACTTCTGTTATTATTTTCCTTCATCTTTGAAGTCATGTTTGCATGTACAGATAAAATGCATTATGTGTGCTAACCAATGCTCTAGGCACTTTATTTATATCATCACTATTCCTCATCATACAATTCAGCCAAGGAGGTATTTCCATTTATACATAAGAATAAAACTGATGATGATACCAACATGGACCAGTGAAGCAATGTCCTCCACAACTAGACTGAAGAACAAAAGGACAGCGCCTTATCCCCAATAAAAGTCTTAAAAAAAAACAAAAAATTAGAATTACAAGTCTACTTAAAAAAAAAACAAGAAAAAAAACTGAAAGGATAGGTAATTTATCCAAGATAGATTAGCTAGTAAATTATAGATTTAGGGTTCAAATTCAGGTCAGTTTGTCTCAAAAGACTATTTTATGTCCACTTAATCACAGAGCTATACAAAAACCACAAACACATTCCATTTTACATCTGTAAATAAAACCGAAAACAATTCATAAACATCAATGACAAAAGCATACATACAGGATGTGTATCCTTTGGTGTATAACTATTACTTTTGGTATGTGCCTCTGTTTATTCATGTTATATGTATATGAAAGAATTTATTTAGAAAAACAAAATTCACTGTCATGATAAATAGCTCAAGGTCTTTAAAAAACAGATTTAAAATGGCATAATTGTTTTTTTCCTTCCATTTTATTTTGTGATGAATCCAATTAATTCCAGAAATGTAATATTTTTCATAAAAACTTAGAAAACTCCCTTGGATAAAAGTTTAACTTAGTACTCCTTTAAATTTTAAACCAGCAAAGTATTCCCATCTAACAAATGTCTATTTTAGCAATAGAATAAACACCAGTCAGCTGACTTATTTTTAAGCCAACTGTGGAAATTTATTATGAAAATATCATTCCTGTTTCCAGTATAAAACGACTGATTGAAATGTAAATGTCTATAAATTCCTGATCGCTACAATAAATGTAAAATATGGAGAGATCAACAGCATTATCTACTCTTGTAAACACTTGGAAGACTTTAATTTTAAAAAGGTTACAAGTCTTTCACAAGGTAAACATAGTAACACAATAGAAGTTTCTGCCATTATTATTTAGTTACATTCTTTCCTACTTTATACATTTGATTTATGCTTTTACCAGAATTGCTTCCTCAATAAATTTCAATGGGTTGCTTGAAAGCAAAAGAGTGAATTCCAACTGGTTTTTCAGTCATCTTTATCTTTCAAATATTTAGAAAATAAATTAAGCAAAAATGATTATCTTGTATTTTAGTATGCTTGTACAAGCAAGCTGCTTCTTCATATTTCAATTAATTATGTCCCTTTGAATTTTTTCATCCATGCTGTGGTACAAGTGTCCATATGTTCACATTAATTCTATTTTTACAAAGAAAAATAGCTAAATCCAGAGAAAGAGTTACACATATAAATTTATATATCTAATTGAATGTATAAATAAATTAGTCATGGGGACTCTATTATTTTCCAATATTAGCTTGCATTTAAATTTTATAATCTGGCTTTTATGGAAGAAGATCCAATAAAAATGGAGTCAATTGCCAATAAATTGAGAAATAATATGCTAGGTAACAGTGGTATAGATTTGGATAGTGACATCAGTAGCTAGGCACTTCTATATTTGCAAATCTCATAATTATTTTTGAGCCCAAAACTGGTAGAGCACTAATTCTGCTATCAAATTCTGGTATCACATTTATGTCAAATTCTAACATAAAACATTAAATTCTAG
This sequence comes from Aselliscus stoliczkanus, assembly GCA_033961575.1. Classification (NCBI taxonomy): domain Eukaryota; kingdom Metazoa; phylum Chordata; class Mammalia; order Chiroptera; family Hipposideridae; genus Aselliscus; species Aselliscus stoliczkanus. The sequence goes on from CM066731.1 coordinate 96,842,736, forward strand.
GGGCCGGTCGAGTGGCATGGTGGTTAAGCGCTGGCTTGGGAAGCCAGCGGCCCTGGTTTGGGTCCCACATATGAGGGTCAGTGACACTGCCCTCAAAAAAAAAAATCAAAAAAACATTAAATTCTAGAGACAAGTTTTAGCCTTAAAACAAAACTAAATAAATGTTTCCTGGCAGTTTCATTCAGTGAATTGCATTCAGTCGGCTTCCATCATATGGAATAAAATGGTGTACTCTTTATATCCTCCTCTTCCAGGGTGCCTCCTTTCTATCATAGTGAGTTTTTCTGTGAGGTACACCATCAGGACTAACAGGAAAAACAAGCCAACAACAATTTATTGACATTCTGGCATTTCTAAGAATGGAATATTGGATAGGCTTGAAGAATTATTTTCTGAAGTAAAAGATGGGAAAACCAATGGTTCAAGGAAGACAGTAGTAAGTAATTGGTGAAAGGACTTTGTTACTCTTGAATACGTCTAATAGATTGCCTAACAGGCATTCATTAACCTGGTTCATTTATACTCGTATTAGAGGACAGCTGAGAAAATACCAGGAATGGCTCCTCTCTTTGGGGAAAAATGAAACTCTATAATAAATATTCAGTATAGGAGCATAAGGGAATTTGAGATATTTTCTAGTTTTCCTCTGGTTTAGTCCCAACATTTATGGCTCAGTGTCTCAATGGTTTTAGGTTGTACTGTTTCAGTGACTAGGTGGAAGCAGAATATCATTTTTGCTCAAGTTAGGACAGAAAGAAAATCAATGGAGCAAAAAGGCAACATATATATATATATATATTCACAAAGCATTTTGCTGGATACTTTCAGGTCTATCACAGAATAATAAGGCATGACACCAGTCCTGAGGATCCTATACTTTTAGGAAGTCAAAGCATATGCAGTCTATCACTTTTTTATACTGCATGATACTGACCCTAAATGCTGGAGGGCACATTTAGTTACTTGACTGACTTGATTTCTTAACCACATTTGAAACTCTTAATCACTCTGTCCTTTGAAATACCTGTTTATGTGCTTTCTGGTTGTTTTTAATTTGTTTTTTGTTTTTTAGCTGAGCCATCCTGCCACCTATTGGCATGGTTGTTTTTAATTTTGTTATTGTTTTTAGGCAACTTATAAAAACTTCTTTACTCTCATGACTCTTATTGCCTCGCTAACCTTCATCTTTGACTTGAATGTCTTCTGCACTCCAGAATATTTTACCTTTCTGCCTCTGGACCTCTCGGTGTGAATATCATATAGGTAACTTGAACTTGGCATCTCTACCATGGAAATCATGATCTTCTGCATAAGCCTGCTCTCTGTCCTACAGTTGATATCTCAGCAAACATTGCAAACATTCACCCATTTTCCCATCTGAAAATGTGGTCATTAACCCTGATTGCTCATCCCTTACTTCAGAAATGCTGTCAACCAGTATATTGTCAGAATTTGCCACCTCCCCTGCCAGACTCTTGGTTCAATTCATCTTTCCTTGCTTAGATTAATGGAAATGCCATCTAACTGGCCGCTTGATTTATTTTTCTACAGAGCAACTAAGAGTAGTTTTTTCTATAACAGACATAAGATAAACCTACTCGCAAACCTAAATTCATTCTATGACTGCAATCCTTGCAGGATAAAATGAGTATCTATATCATGACTTGCATGATTGTCTATGATCTGTACCCTTCTTGATATCATACTTCTTACCTTTCATTCGAAAATTAAAGTACACTAAGTTACTGTGAATTTTCCATGTTCTTGCTCAATACAAGGATTGCCTAAATTGTTCCCTCTTCTTGTAACACTTTTCTCCTATTTTCTCTCCCATTTGACTAATTCCTATTCATCATTTTAGCATAAGTTTGTCATTGTTTCTTTGAAGAAGACTTCTCCACCCAGAGACTGGCTTCCATGTCCATCCTAAGTGTTTCCATGGTAACATGTTCTGACTGTACTGTAGTACTTATTAGAGTAAAATGGAGTGATTACATAATTTGTGAGGGCCCAGTGCAAAATGACTATAAGAAACTTATTTAAGTTATTAAGAATTCCAAGAAGGTAACTACAGAGCATTTGACCCAGAAAAGAGCTCTTCTGCATACAGGGCACTTCACAATTGCACAGGTCAAACATTGATGAAATACCCTGAGAGTACATTTTATTGCCATTTCCATGTTTCTAGTGCTCACTAAATCCTAAGCTCCTGGAAAGCAGAGTTAGGGATTTTGTCCTACTCTGCATTATTTCTTCAGCAATTAGCATTTTTCCTTGTCAATAATAGCCACGTCCAAAGTATCTGCTGATTCCATGCTCATTTCTGAGAAAGGAAGTTGCAATGTGGGCATCATTTTTCTGCCAATGCCTATGAAATGAGAGGACTGGGCTAGATGCTGATATTGGGCACCTCCAAGGCTAGGATTAATTATAACCTTGTTTGTATGTGTAACTGTTCCAAAGCCATTCAGGACAGTTGCTCAGATGATGGGTTATAAAATCTGATATTATTTTAATAACAATTATAATATATATACACATAAATAGAAATATGAATCATTATAATTCTATTTCAGTGGAACATGGATTCTGCTATGTTGCTCAGTGAACTTTGATAGTTTCAAATAATACAGTGCTTTTGCAAAGTGTGTAAACCTTCAAGGACTACTAGATTTACTTATATATACAGTAAGTCACTGACTTACAAACATACAAGTTGCGAACTTTCACAGATACGAACGGACCTTGCATTACGAACATTCGTAGATATGAACAAATCGCGGAAGCAGTCATGTGTCTGCCGGATATTGTCACAGCTGTGCTGCTGTGTGCTGACTATACAGCGCGATAGTGGACAGTAGTACAGGGCTTAATCAGAGCCCAGGGTGTCTGGAAGCAAGAGGAAAAGCAGTGGTGATGTGGAGGGGACTGCTAGGAAGCGCAAAGCAATAACCATGGAAACAAAAGTGAAAATAAGTGAGAGATTGGACCGAGGCGAAATGATGGTAGACATCACTTATTCTTATAACATGAATCATTCAACCATTGGCTTTACATTGTGTATTTGTGTCAAAGGTCTATAAGACTCACTTTGTTGGACTTACAAACGAATTCAAATTATGAACGTTCTCCGGGAACAGAACTCGTTCATAAGTCAGGGACTTACTGTACAGATAATTTAAATGTTTATTTCACATGTTTTCCATTTGATTTCCTTCCCTAATTTATTTTTTTACCTCAATCACTTGTGAGGAATTTATATCAATGTCCCAAATAATTTATATCAATGTCCATGTATGATTTTTGAGTCCATGTATGATTTTAGATTCACACTATCTTTCTCACATTCTCTTGTTCTGTCCCCAATTACTTGCCTAAACTCTGTAGTTTGTTCAAAAGAGGGGAACTGTGAGAATGTAGAGTGAAACACAAGACCACAATGAAATCTGAATCCCTAAAAGCCCAAATACTGCCCTCTCTCCTCTCTACCGCTACCGCTGAGCCTTAGTTTCTTCATCTGCGGAAGATACATTGGTATTCTAAAACTTCCATGTTTTTCGAGACCTTTACCACTCCATCCCCAGCTTCTCAAGCTAGAAAAGGCTGAGTGTTGGGGCAAAGGCAGAATTCAGATATATGGAAGGGAAGAAAGGAAGGAAGACACTGAACAAGGCCTGGCTGAAATAAGCAACAGGCACACAGGGGACTGGAAGTGAACCTGCCTTACTCACCCAGCCCAAGCACAGCAAAAATGCAAATCTCTCTGGAATGGTTGTGCTAAGCTTTGTCCTAAGAGCTTCTGGCATGTAAATCATTTACTTATTCCAACAATGCTACCCTCACTCTCATTTTATAGATAAAGAAAATTAAATTGCATGGCTAGTGAGGGATTCAGGGTTTGAAATCATTCTGTTTGACCTCATACCTGTTTCTAATCTGTATTATTAGAAAATCCCTAAAATTGTGCACTGAAGAATGTGCGCTCATTATCATTAGAAGGTTCCTGTAAAGCAAAGGAAAACAGCATAATATTTTCCTTTACACATCTTTGGGGAACAAGTGATGCCTTTAGAAAGCACAATGAACATAAAGATATAACTCTCACAAAATTAGAATCAGGAAAGGAGACATTAGATGACAGTGGATGAGAAAAGCATCTTGTTACTTCTTTTCTAAGCATTATCATATGCCTGCAGTGGATTATATCTCATCTCTGCCTTTATTTTTCTTGCTGAATAATTTTTTGTAGACCTTGTTCTGCATGACCATCATCTTTGATGTTTCCTTTTATAGTTTGTTTGTTTTTTAAATTCCTTACGTCTCTTTTCAGCAGAATGAATAATTAACACAACAGCACTCCAAATTCTCTATTCTATAACACATTAAGAAACAATGTTTGATTATTTAATGCGCCACATTTTGGAATGGCTGTCTACCATGAGCCATGGATGCTTCACAGCAGGGTTTGCATCATGCAAATTGTCTCTTTTTTGTGTCGCTTCTTTTTGACCATACAAGATTATTATGCTATACTACACCTGCTGAGTATATTTCTCTATAACTGTTCTATTTATCATTAACCTAACTTAAGATCTGTTCTTGTAATTTGAGGAGGTGCATAATGAATAAAAGTAATTTTTCCAGTGCCTTCTGTAGCAAATTTACTATGCTTCTAAAGAGACATGATAAAGATAAGCTTTATTCTGCTTTCTTGGAAATTACTTAGTAGTCTAAAATGAAGATACACCTGGTCTGCTTTGAAAGGGTAACTTCAACATTGTCTAGTAATTGTTAATAATATAATAATAACAATAATAATAATAATAATAATAGTAAGTCTTCAGGTGTTATAATGAATTGTTTGCACAGGTTAATTTATTTAATCTTCACAACAAATATATAAAGTAGGTATTGTTATTCCTACTTAGAAGAGAAGGGAACTAAGTCATAGAGGTTATACCTTCTCATTATCATGCTTTTGATATGCTTTTGGCATTATCATGTTCTTGGAGCTGTGATTCGAATCAGGTCTCTATGACTTTATCCAGATTTGATAAATAAAAACAATTGGCTTAAACAGTGAGCACCCCCTCAGTCATCTCATTACAAAAACACATATATATACTCTTAATACTTGTAATGCCACTGCAATGTTAAAAAGAAATATATTGAGGTCCTAAATGACATCATATACAAAGGCCCAGGGCCAAGGTCTGTTGAAACATTGTAAAAAGTGTTGATCCTATGCTAAAGTGATTCAATTCATGTCAAAATCTAGGGAAAAACTAGATGAGTCCTATATATCCTCTCAATTATTTTGAACTGTAAACAGAGTAACTTCCTGTATAAAAATGAAACTTCTGTTTATAGATTGAAAAAAAGGGATAGAGTATTTAGTTTTCCTTGAATTACCTGTATCGCTACCTTTTGAAAAAAAAATCTTACTTATATTAAAACTTTTTTATAAAGCTATAATTAACAAAATTATAGGTTTTGGGGGGAAAATATATATATATATATATATATATATATATATATATATATATATATATATATATATATGCCATAGAACCCAACTCAAGGTCAACTTGTATATGTGTTCTAGATACAATTTTATTAATGTTTTTTTCAGTTTTGAAAATTTTAACAGCCTCAGCACAACCCTGAAAAAAGATAAATTGCTACTAAAAAGTAGGTTTAAAGTAGGAAGTACAGTATTTTCAAAATAAATTCAGAATTAAATACAGTATGCATTTTCATATTTTAAATATAAACATAAATGTGTAGTAAGTAATTGTACCAAAGAATTACATTAAATCATCAAATAGTCATGATGCAAGATATAAATTTATGTTTAATAACTGGAATTATTGGATAAAATAAATCATAATTCTGCAATCATAAACAAAAAATACCTTGTGTGATTGCTTTAAGCTTATTTTTATATTGTATTTTAAATATGATTTTTATCTTAACATTATTGATTCTGAGTTACTTTATATTTTCTGCATACTTCAAATTTTTCATAAGGAGTGGGAGACTTAGAAGAACTATGAACTCCAGAAGCTTAAAAAAAAAAAAAATATATATATATATATATATACATATATATAATCACTAACCCTCACACACACACACGCACACACACACACACACACACACACTCCAACCTTTTGAAATTTTAGGAGTAAGACAATTAAGATATAATTAATCAATTTCCCCCCTCCATTTTTCAGCAAACAAATTGGAGGAACCGTTACAATGATTAAGAAGCTGGAAAGATTCAATTATGAAGGATGATTAAGAAACTAAATATGTATAATCTGGCTTAGTGACAAACAACTGGGAGGGAATATGGGTGACTGTTTTCATATTTGCATAGTATCTTCAAAGATGGAAATTAGTCATTTACTATGTGGTCACAGGCAATAGGAATTAAAGGAAACACTCAGGCAAAATCAATAATAATAATAAAGAAATTTTAGAATAATCTTTTGGGTTATAACTATACTTAGAAAAAAAATAAAAACAGATTAATGCAGCAATCTGGCATGGGTCAAATTTTCTTAATATTTAAGGCAGCCATTTTTACAAAAAAAGCATACCATGTTTGTTTGTTTATTTGTTTTGGTTTTTTTTTTTTTTGGTAATTCATTTTAAATGCTACAGGTACCATTTTTTCATTATTGTCTGCCAAATTAAAAATTTTAACATGGTATTCTTTCAAAAATATAAATTTATAGTTGATAAATACTCAGCTATTTCTTTTCTACTTTATTTTGGTGATCCAAAAATAAACACACTAATCAGCATAAAATGTGTTATCCCTTACATGTTAGCTTAAAATTTATGCATACCTGAACTATTAGCTAATGGTTTGTAAATTAAGGATCAAAAAACACAGTGAGTCACTGAATCAGTACAGCATTCCTCTCTCACAGGGATAGGGTTGCTGTTAGGTTCAATCTCATTTACTCTCTTTTAATGTTCTGGAAAGAGGCACTAAATGCAACATTTTCTATTTTCATATTACATTTTAAATATATATAAGTATTAAGATGTATTCAAGAAAAAAGTTAGGTTACCTGAAGAAGTATTGGCAAGTAATGATAAAGATCTAAATGTGAAAATACATTAAAATATTTTTCTTAAAAGAAGGTAGCAAAACTAATAGTGTAACATGGGGCTTGTAGACCCGGTTATTTCCTAGGTCCCCTAGACCTTATTGGTAATGATGCATGTATATACTACTCACACTGGCCAGTTTCTTCTAGCCAACTGAACATCAAAAGTGTTTGGAAAAAAAAAAAATCAAGAATCAATAGGACTACAGAACTACAGATTTTCCTCTGAAAGAAATGATTGGCACATTTTACATAAAACTGGCTATAAATAACATTCAAAACTAGTGGAAGATTAAATGGAAAAAAAACATAATTCATCAGCAGAAGGAAAGTATGTCACCTGTAACTTATATATTAATACCATTATATAATTACTATGATGATGCTAATGACAAGTTTTTGCTAATGGTGCTTCAATGGTCATTGGGATTACCCACCATATTATATTCCTGAGATGTATAAGCCCAGATATGGTGAAGTATTACATGCAATACCAATAATGTGTCTCTTAGAAGAGTTGGTACTGCTTCTTTGGAGAATTGCTTAAAGGTTAGTGACTTCAAGAAAACATTCTTACTTTGTGCCTACATTCTGAAGCACATTTGATCTTTCAGTGGGGGAAGGCATCACTTTTTATACACTCAAGGAGTGCCTCCAGCGAGTTTGGAACCCCACAGTGCTGGATAAAACAGTGATGAGCAAGACAAATGAGGATGTGCTCTCACACATCTTGCTCCCTAGTAGGGAGTTCAGACAATTGAACAAAGGATAACAATATGGAATGTTGAGTGCTGTATAGGATGCTGGGAAAGCCATAGCAAGTTGGCTCAGAGAATCCTAAATTCTGGGAAGGCCTTCTTGAGCACATGGCGATGGATTAGCAACCAAAAATCTCATTGGCTCTCCAACTGAGACCTGGCATAAAATTAGTGAGAGTACTTAAAAATAAAACAAACAACAAAAAGAAAACACAGGTGTTCGACTATTTTTGCTCTTGACAGATTTAATCAGGAAGGTCAAACAAATGGTAAATGAGTCAAAAAAATACATCTATCTCTGACCTATTTATGAGCTTTGAGTATTAGTTAGAAGATTCCCATAGTCTACAAAGCCCCTTCTTTAATTTCTCTGATTATTTAACTGAGCTGGAACATATTCTAATTAGAAATCATTCAATAGCAACTACAATATGTTTGTGTTCACACAACAGATCTTTTCCAGGTTAGGAAAAAATTAAGAAAAAAACAATGCTCAATGGAGCTTAGGGCATTAACTTGGAGCAGTGAGTCTCAAATTTGGGGTGCATTAGATTCTCTAAGATACTCAATAATAATTTGGATTTCTGCCCCTGCACCAATGCTACTGAAATTCTGATTCTATAGCTCCAAGGCTGAGATTAATACTTAGCACTTTTAACCAGGACCCAGGTATTTTCATGTAGGTATACCTAATACACACCTTGAGAAACACTAAATTACAGGATGTGCTAAATACAGAGGTGGTAGTTGTTGTTGGGGGGAACAGAGATAATATTCTCTCTTCATTTATTTTCTCCTCTCTATCATCAAAGTCCTATTCAAGCCATGGGGATTGGGAAGAAGTTTCTTTGTATGTACTCTAAACCCTATTCATAGGCAAAAACACAGAACAGTACTTCTTCCCAAGCCTGGTTGTACAATGCAATCAGATGGGGAGCTATAAAAGCATTCCAGGGCCAGCTGAGCGGCGCTTTGGTTAAGAGCTGGCTTAGGACGCCAGCAGCCCCAGTTCAGATCCCACATACGAGGGTCAGTGACACTGCCCTCTACAGTTAAGATGGTGAAAAACAGCTGCACCTGGAGGGGCTTCTGTGAGTTCCTGGGACAGCATAGCTTCAGCCCCTGCTGCAGTGGGCTGTCATAGGCTACACTGAGTGGCCGGCAGCCAGCATGAGTGGCTGGCAGCTGGTGTGAGCTGCCAAGAGCCGCTGTGAGAGGCTGTCCAGAGGCCAGCGACCGATCTGCCTCACCCGAGAAGAGTGCAATGATGATACCAACATGGGCCAGTGAACCAATGTCCTCCACAACTAGACTGAAGAACAAAAGGACAGCAACTTGTCTATTCCCTTCCCCGGTTCCCCAATGCTGTTGCCTTCCACTAATTCCCCAATAAAATCTTAAAAAAAAAAAAAAAAAAGCATTCCAGTGCTCAGATTCCATCTCTCCTGGCTCTGATTGGGCTGGTGAATCCCTGGCAGTGCCTTAAGTTCCCCAGGTAATTCTAATGTGCATGGGAGGCAAACTACAGGCAAAAAAAAAAAAAAAAAAAAAGAGAAACTACTCTCCATTCACTGTTACAGTCCCCTTGCTAGAAGCTTTCATAATTATATGTCTACATATATTTTGTTTAATATTTGTATAAGTTATAAATATTAATAATAAGCCTAAAGATTGATCCTCAAGGACAAAAAGGGAGAGTTAGGATTACAGTTTTGAGCTGCTTAATTCAATGTTTCTGCTTATTTTAAGGTTGTTTTTGCTTTTATCCCCAATAGAAACTGTTCTCTAGTTTTTGTTTAACTGATAAACTGCTACAATCCTAGTTCACCTCTTCAATGCCTAGATATGCTGGCATGACCTTCCAGTCAGAAGTTCTATTTCAGAGGTGATATTTAATTTTATGTTGCACAGTGATTGGCATGTACTATATAATGCCAGGTTTTTAAATGGCCTTTTTAGTAGTGTTTTTTGCAAGCATATGGATATTTGTTGTATTTTGAACACTGTTGCATTCTAAAAACAAACAAAAAAAAATGTGCCAAATAGAAAAATGAAAGTGTTGACACTAGAGATGGTAAAATTGAAGGAAAGATGGCATTATTAAGATATTCAAATGAAATATATTCTGTCTCTCCAGGCAAATTTCTTTGATGCCTAATTTATTGTATGTTTTAAGAAAGCTGTTTAGAAAAAGAGGGTAAGACAACTAACATACATACCAATATGAAGCTATGTCATTGAAGCTTGTGTCTAATTATGAGGTTTAGAGTGTGAACTAAAGAAAGCTTTAAAATAGTTGCTTTAAACACAAATTTCGCTGCAATCTACAAGTAAACTCCTCATGTCCATTAAACTTTTATTTATTTTTTTTTGAGTGCAGTGTCACTGGCCCTCATATGTGGGACCCGAACCAGGGCCGCTGGCTTCCCAAACCAATGCTTAACCACCATGCCACTTGGCCGGCCCAAATTTTTTTTTTTTTTTTTTTTGAGGGCAGTGTCACTCCCTCACATGTGGGACCGAACCGGGGTCACTGGATTCCCAAGCCAGCGCTTACCCACATTGCCACTCGGCTGGCCCATTCAACTTTTCATAAGAATACAGCTTGCTAGAGAAAACCTAATCAAGAAAACTAGTGATATAGTTATTAACTTTCTATTGACATTAAAAAATATTAATAACCTGGTAAAAACCATCACTCTCTCTGCTATTGCAGCATTCCACTCTACCACTTTGCAAAAGCTGGTATCTGTGACCTGTCTCCACTAGTGCATGACAAACTCATGAAGGCTTGTCTATTTTATTCACTTCCATATTCTCAGTGCCTCGAGCAGCACTTATCCCAGTGTTCAACAAACATTTACCAAAAGAATAAAGAAAAGCACAAGAGAAAGCTCTTATCCTTGCTGTGAAAATTATTTTTTTCCTAAAACTGAATTTCATATGATCTAAGAGAATAATATATATTGAGCAAATAATTCTTCTTTACAAACATATTCTAATTTTTATATTTAATGTATATTATGTGCATACATATGGTAAAATTATAGCATAACATAATTTTTATATGCCAAATATCTTTACATAGTCTATTGTAAAGTCTATTATTAAACTTTTGGACTTTTGACTTTCATAAGCATTTTAAGGGGTATGCTAGATAATAAGGAAGGCAGCCTCTTTTTCCTGGGGTTCTTCAGTAACAAAGCTGATCAAAATCTCTCCTGAAATACCAGCAATACACTTCATCGTGGATTAAATAAATGTGTTATTAGCTATATGATATAGAAGACTATTAAGACAGAAATTCTTAAGTTACCAACATGTGCAGATGGGCACTTAGAGAATACTACAAAAGGTTCTGACAAGAAAGTAAAATTAATTGATAGAGGGAGGCTGATAGCCTTTAAGCAGAACTTGTGCTTGATGCAAAATTATAATAAATAATAATAATAATAATATAATAATAAATGAAAAACCTTGGAATTTTCTCAGGGAGTATGGGTTCAATCTAAGCTACTGACTGAAAAGAAGAATAAAATCTAATAAAGTACCTAAGATGCATTTAGAAGGTCTACTACCATCTCTTACTGCTTCAAATCTTCTCTTGCTCCTGACTCCCCTATTTCTACTGGGTTGTTGGAAGTCATGATTCATTTTTGCATCAAAAAACAGAAAAAATATGTCATCACTTTTCTGACAACCCAATATTATTGGCCTCAGCAGCTAAGTTTGAAACTTTGATGTCACATCAGACCATTTTTTTCTCCATGTTTTCCAGAATCTAACTCTCTTTCTTGTTTCCTGTTGACATCTGAATTAAATGTCTGGTTTACACCCTCAATACGTCTGACATGGAATAACTACATCCTCATTGGTCACCCAGCCCCAGGACATGGTCTGGGCCTTTGCAGAGATAATCTACTCACACCACACCTTTACAAACTTTCAATGTTTCCTATTTTCCAGAGGAATATGTCCAAATCCTTTAGTATATTTCACTTAATTCTGCCACATCTGGTGTTTCAATCACACTTAGCTGCCCCCTGAGCCCTGACCACATCCTGCACTTTACACATACTATGTTTTCAATCAAATTGCATACAGTACTTCAGGAGTGCTTTACCGTTCTCCATATGATGGACTTCTAAGTATTACAAAAGCCATTCCACATGTTAACCTGTTCTAGGAAGAATCCTAGATTCATGACATAGAATTATTCATCCCGTTCTTATTCCCATTGACTTAAGAGTGTCTGGGTTCATATCTTGACTCCATCACTTATAACCTAGTCATCCTTATGAAAGTAATGGAACCCTTGGTTTCTCCAAGAACCTACTCATAGAATTGTGATGATTATATGTGCTAATACAAGGAAAGTACTTAAAACAATGCTTAGAATGTAGATATTTAATAAATGCTATTAATATTATTTAAAACAACCTTATAGTCTTTTTCATATTATATTGCCCTATAATTTTCATTCTATAAGAAAGTGTTCATCAATAAGTACATATCTATCAACAATTACTTTAATGTAAATGGATTAAATGCTCTGTTCAAAAGATGTTAGGTGGCTGAATGGATGAGAAAACAAGAGCCTTACACAAGTATTCTACATACAAGAGATCATTTCAGATCAAAAGACACACACAGACTGAAAGTAGAGAGATGGAAAAAGATAATTCATGAAAATAGAAATACACAAACAAAAAGCTGATGTAGCAATACTTATACTGAACAAAATAGACTTTAAAACAAAGGCTAGAGCAAGAGACAAAGAAGGACCCAGTAATCCCACTTTTGGGTATTTATGTGAAGAAACCTGAAACATTAATTTTAAAAGACATACATCCATATGTTCACTGAAGCAGTATTTAAAAGCCAAGATCTGAAAGCAACCTAATTGTTCATCAATAGATACATAGATAAAGAAGTTATACATATATATAATGGAACATTACTCAACCATAAAAAAGGATTAAATCTTGCCACCTGCAACAATATGGATGGATCTAGAGGGTATTACACTGAATGAAATAATCAGACATAGAGAAAATACCATATACTTTCACTAATATGTAGAATGTAAAAAATAAATAAATGAACGAACAAAACAGAAACAAACTCATAGGTACAGAGAACATTTTGATGGTTGCCAGATAGGAGAGGGATTTGGGTGATGGATGAAGAGGGGGAAGGGATTAAGAAGTACAAGTTGGTAGCTACAAAATAGCGTGGGGATGGATGTAAAGTACAACATAGGAAGTACAGTCAATAATATTATAACTATGTATGGTGTCAGATGAGTACAGGATCTATTGGGGTGATCACTTTGTAAGTTATATATAAGTATAATCCCTATGTTGTACATCTGTAACTATTATAATATTGTATGTCAACTCTAATTGAAAAATTAATATATATATATTTATATATATATAAATTAATATATATATATATATTAAGAAAAAAAAAGTCTTCCTATGGTACCCTACAAACTATAATAACGTTGGAAAAAGGCAGTGTCTTTTTCTTAGATTTCTTGTATCCAAAACATTATCTGTCATAAACAAATACTCAACATTTATTGAATGCCTATTATTTATATCATTTGGTGGTTCACATGGATTTATAAAAAGATCCATGTAATTGCCCCAATCCTCAAGTGGCTTATAATGCATTTTGGGAAATAAAACATACACAGAACATTAGGAATTGTTTTTTTTTTTTCAAAACCAAATGCCAAATGAGTTCTACATACCAAAGAACATGAGATGTCAAAGCAGGCACAATCCCTATGGGAAGAAGGAATTGGGGAATATTCTTGAAACAGAAGAAACTGAAAACTATGTTAAATGATGTTATGTATATATTAATGAAGGCATTTTAAGTGGGCCAACCTAACATGGCAGAAAGGCATGGAGATAGGGATGATCATGGTATGATCAAGTTGGCTTATATAGAAGGTTTTTGGAGGATAATAGTAAAATTCAGGGTTTGCAAATTACAATACTTACAGGCAAATGAAATAAATGAATAAAGCAGTCCAGGCGTAAGGCAATAAGAATGTGGGGGTTCTGGAAAACTAGAGAGCCTGCTCCCTGATTAAAGAAGGCAGCCACCTCTCAGCTATAACTGTTCTCCCTAGGAAATGGATAATGATTTTAAAAATGAGATTTTTTAAAAATAAGAGTAACTATTTTCAGCAATTTTGGAAATGCTGTATAGATCAAACAAATTAGGCTTACCAAAGGATGCTCTACTGTCCTTGCCTGTCAATTCGTAACCTCTGAAAAAGTTTGCAGTGGCCATGGGTAGATCTAATTGCCAGGTGAGACATTTAAAATTCATTTTGTTATTTGAGAGCCACTGGAGGTTTCTGAGCAGAAGTATTATATGCTCAGGAATATTTTAAGCAGATTGTTTCTGGGAATTGTTTATAAAATGGATAATTGAAGTAAAAAATATTGAGAAATGTCAAGTTTAGAAATTATCATTCTAATCCAGGTTGAGATATTAAGGCCCGAACTAAGGTGATAGTTATAGGATTATAAAGGGAGTGATATAAGGTTCAAAGGGAACCACTTGGGTTCCTATCTAATTTTAGCTGATTTAAATTAGTGTTCTGACTTCCCGAATTTTGCTAATTTCTCCCATTTTTCTTATTTCTCCTTTAATCGAGAGATTAACATAAGTGAGCTCATTAAAAGAAAATCATGTCTTGCCAAATGAACCTTGCCATTTTGTATAATAATTATAGCACAAAGGAAAGGCTAACCTGATTATACATAATAGGATAAACAGAACATTTTCTTTTTCTTTTTTTTTAATTAATTAATTTACTTTTTGAGGGCCATGTCACCGGCCCTCATATTTGGGACCCGAACCAGGGCCGCTGGTTTCCCAAGCCAGTGCTTAACCATCACACCACTCGGCCGGCCCAAACAGGACATTTTCAACATCTGTGATAAGTAGTCCTAAATGTTTCTTACATATCCTCAAACAAATAAGTACAATCACATATGATTTTTAGTAAAAGTCATTTTTGCACTCAGGCATTTAAAAATTAAAGAACATAAATTAGCAGCTATCATTTCCCACCTAAGGACTGAATATCATGTTGTAAAATGCACAAGGTATTATAAAAAGATCTCATGGCTGAATATTTTGCAAGGTGTTACAAAAACATCCAGGAAAGACAAATTTGTGCTTACTGCTCAGTGATAAAGTATAATTACCTGCCTTTTCCTCTTCTGGGTGTTAAATTAAAAAGCAATGGTTAATCTATGGCTCATGTTTGTTTTATGTATTAATAATGCAATGATTATGGGTAATTCTCTCTCTTATGAAATTAAATGCTTTCACAGGAACATCATTCGACTCAGCAATGATTTGCACTGCTTCCAATACAGAGAAAACCATTATGGATGTATGCCAAGGCACTTCAGAATGTCGGCTCATTCTCTGAGTTTTAGAGGGATATTATTTTTAATTCTGAATTTCATTTATTCATCTCCTACACTCCAAACCCTGTCTTGAGCTTTCTGAAATGACTTCTGCAGTCAGCAAAATGAAATAGTCATTTCATCCCAAATCACCCACCCAGGTCTAATACCTCCTTCAGTGGTATTGCTGATGACACATGTAACAGAACCCCAGGTGTGGGGAAGACGTCTTGGTGAGCCTAACTCTTCTTTCTCAGCTGCTTATGTTGCTTATGTTGGTCCCAGGTAGTAACTCAATTTCCCCAAAGTATTCTTCCTAAACTATCCTGATGTCCTCTGATATAACAAAATCTCTCATTATAAAGAATGCTTAAAATTGCCACTCCCATTCTATCACCTGTTAACATTTCCTCCTCTATATTTTTGCTGATTTCTCCATACCTTCCACCTGGCAATTGTGATGAGAGGTTTTACATATAATTTAATAGCAGAAATTTAGGTTTCATTAAAAATAAACCAAGTAAGTAATCCATTTTAATGAGAAAAGTGAAAAATGGTGAACTCAAAGAATTGTTAAGTAATATACTATTCTTGGTGAATGACTTATTTGCATTAATGCTTTGATCAGGAATATTTTTGCAAGTACATGTAGTGTCATGATATCTTGGGATTTTATTCCATTTTGTTTCTATTCTGTCTCATTTGCTGATATTTCTTTTATTCAAAATAGTAACAGTTAACATTCTTTATTAATCAGAATTTCTGGTCAATAAACTCATCAAGGAAGGGTGGTTAAAAAAAAAAAACACAAACTGGGTACACAACACAATGTTTCAAAGTCCCTTCTGAATTATCAAAGAAATACATATACTTTTATTATCTAATTCATTTTGTTTTCAATGTAACACATAAAGCCCTCTAGTTTTTGTTTTTTGGGGTTTTCTTTAGCTTGAAACTTCTGTTAAGGGCAGTAGAAAACTATATAAGTTCAATTGCTTCTTGCTCTCCATCACTACCCAATTGCAGCCCACCTCTTCATCCCCTTGGCATTATATAACATGCATTATGCACTTGTGTCAGCGCTGCTGTTGAAAATACACATTCTTTATGTCATTTGGTCAAGAAATATGTATTCAGTGTCTGCCATATGTCAAGCAATTTTGTTATATACTGTGGATGCAGAAATGAACCAGTGTGAACTCTGCTTAGAGTTACTAACATGGGAATGCATGATTATTATAAAATGCAATCGATGCTATAATAGAGGCAGGTGGAAAGGGCCCTGGTAATACTGGGTACAGCCTAACGGGCTCTCTCAACAGATATTTTACTAAGATTTTTTAAAACTGATAAGCACTGTTCTAGGTTTAACTTTGTCCACTTGAATATTTTTAAGTTGCACCTCTTCTAACATTTGCCAAATAATTTGTTTTTAACATTCACAATTTTTGTGTTCCTTCAATAAGCAGTTTTGAAATATTGAAGTGCCATCTAATTTTCATGTTAATTTAGGTAACTTTCAGAATGCCAACATTAAGAAAATGAGGAGGTAAATAGGGAAAAAGGCTTATCTGACTATTTTTGAAAGGTTTATACAATGTTTCCCAGAATAAACAACCATCTCCTATTAAAAAAAATGTTTATATAAAATATAAGATATGTTACCTTCTCATAACTGTAATGCCTTATTTTTACTGATGACATCATAGGAACAACAGTGTAATACAGATCTCTTCAGGATGCCAGAAAGACCCCCCCTTTCTCCCAGGCTACTTTTAACAGGGGTCCAGTAATCTACTGCAGGTATTAGCTTCTGTCTTCAGGGATAACAGGTTGGATATTGAAGGACTCACTCATGGCTTCTATGAACACAGACACACACAGAAAATTTCAAAAACTGTTTAAATATAATTAATAAAGATGCAATGTCTGGACTACTTTTCTGAAACTTCAAACAGTCCTCACAGTGATACTTTAATTTTTCTACACTGCTTCTTCTAATGTCTTTTCATCATAGCCTTAATGGCCTTCTCTTATGGTCCAAATCTGCATATGTTGGTTCAAGTCCTAACTCTGATTACCTCAGAATGTGACTGTAATTGGAGATAGGAACTTTAAAGGGGTGATTAAGTGAAAACGAAGTCTTCAGGGTAAATCATAATCCAACCTGACTGGTATTCTTGTAAGAATAGAAAATTTGGACACACAGAGAGACATTAGGGGTCCACACACACAGAGAACACACCATGTAAGGACACAGTAAGCAGCAGCTATCTGCAAGCAAAGGAACAAAGACTTAGAAGAAACCAAACCTGCTGACACCTTGACCTTGGACTTCCAGCCTCCAATACATTTATGTTGTTTAACCACACAGTCCATGGTATTTTGTTATGGCAGAATTGGCAAGCTAATATGTCATCATACCAACACATAACCTTTAAATGCTCTTAAAAAGTGATCCCTTTTGGAGAACGTTCTCTGGGAGATGTTGTTCTCATCCTAACTACAGTCTGGTTACATGTTGGCAGGTCTACATTTTGTGGAAATACTGAGAAAGTACTAATGATTTCTTAAAGTGTCTATTGGATCCCAAGACTAGAGTTTCTGTTTGGTTTAAGGCTTCCCCGCTCATTGAAAGGTACAGGGCTGGAAAAAGTGTTAAGACTTATTATTAAGATATGAGTGTGTACTCGAGTTATTATATCGTTTTCTGAGCATGGATTGATGGAATGAGGCTTGAAGGAAAGAAGTAGAAAGCCACATAGCCATCATGCATGTGGTAGGTTGGGGTAAGTGGCCCACAAAGAAAAAGAGTTGGCTGAAGGCAGAAGACAAACTTTGACAACTTGACAATTTTCAATAGGAGTGATATTGCTTTTGCATTAATAACATTTCTAAAATTCAAACTGAATATTATTCTCCTTACGCTGCTATCACAATACTCCATGCTGGGATATTTTCTTAGTCTTTACTGCTCTCAAAATGAGTCAGATTTTTTCTTCAAAATTCCCTTCTACAATGTCTCTTAAATATAATTAGGGGGATGGATGCTGATTATTGATTAGGAAAGCCTAGAAGGGACATATCTGTCAGAAACTCCAACCATCTTTATTTCTCTTAACAAAACACCTTCAATGATTAAAAAGCAAAAATCAGCTACCCTGTGATTATACAGTAAATTATAGAATCCCACTGCACTTCTGAGCATAGAAATGTGAAACATTTTAGGATCAGTTCTTTTCCACTCAATTGCATAGTCTGTTGTTTCAGCTATAAGGGTTAAAATAACTGAGCTCTAAAACAGCCAGAGCAAGAGCTATTATGAATATCACAAAAAGATCTGTATAGCAGAGTAAGTACTTATGCTTTCTAGGATAAAGCTTATCTGGGAATTATTTCAAGTCATAGATTCAGCTATAAAAGAAAAAATAAAATATAGTCAACGGGTTTCCAGCTCAAGCTTCAAAACACAAATATAGTTTAGAAAGGATGTGGAATAATCTGAAAGCCATCTTGGAATGAGGCTAAAAACATTCATTAGAGAGCTTAGCAAAGCTAAGACGGATTCGATCTAATGATCACTTTCATCTATTCTATATCAATAAACTATCAGCCAAATTAAGAAAAATCACTTTCTCCATTATATTGATTTTTTTGTCATGAAATTCCCTGTCATATAAGTACAAGAGTAACTTGGGAAAATATCTTTTATGCTGTATTTGTGCCTAGCTGATCTAATTGACTGTCTTTGCCAGGATGATGTGGGAATTATTCTTATAATTCTTATAAAAATCATCCCTGATTTTTAGGGCAATTACCCTATTAATTACCCCAATTTTACCATCTCTTATTTATTCCTGTGATATGATCTGAACATTAGTCACAATGACAGACTATACCTGAAGCATTTTGCTACCCCTAAACCCAGTGGGTGGTCCCTTGCACTACCCATGTAGGATGTGCCAACACAGCCATAGCTGACTTGACAAGTAATGTACATAAGACTCTTCCTAACCAACTATATTCTCTCCAAGAAATATTGGAATTGGAACTAGAAGAGATTAAGTAGCTTAACTAGTCCAATAATAAATTCTGCAAGTTAGATTAGTTTGGTTATCAAATATTCAGAAGCAGAGAAAACCAATCTGCATGGATGGTGCAAAACTGAAGAGAAAAGCATACAGGAGATAATGGGGGTGAGGGGGAGAGAGTGGGGCAGGGAAGGAGAGAGAGGGAGGAGGGAGGGAGAGAGGAGGGGGAGGGGGAGAGGGAGGGGAGAGGGGAGGGAGGGGAGAGAGAGAGAGAGAGAGCGAGAGAGAGAGAGAGAGAGAGAGAGAGAGAGAGAGAGAGAAAGTAGCTGCCTTAGCAAACAACAGTTCCCTTGTTCCTGGTTTTGGGCTATCTAGAAACACATCTGTTCTTCCTTCAGTTTCCTGCAGTACCCTGAAGCTTTAATATAAAATTCCCCTTAATATAGATGTTAAACTTAGATGATAATATAAAACCAATAGAAATTTTTAGTGATATGCACAGGCTTCCTTTTGCTGAAGCATTAACGTCCTAACCGCAGTGTTCTGATTTTCCCTTAGATCTTCCTGTGCAGACACCCAGATATATTGTTCAATTCAACTTTCCTCTGGTTAAAATATACTCCACCCACAATCACATACAGCTTAACGTGGCTTTAAGCCAACTTTACCTGCCTCAAGGGCATTTATATTTTAAATGGAGTTTCTATTCCTATTTTGTTCTCAATTTCTCTCTTTCTCCTTTACATACACAAACACACATACACTTTTGGAGCTGTGGGAAAAATGTACTTTAGTTTCTTTAAATTCATATAAAAAAATAAAAATACAAAGTAGCATATCCCCCCACTCAAAAAGTTAGAACTGACAAATTCACTGGAAAATAAAGTACATGTGGATATTTATATTCAATTTATTATAATTAATGTGAAAATTACCTTTCCCAATTTGGAAACATTAGTTCAATGTGATGCCAATTGGAATTGAGAAAATTTGTAAACAGAAATTTAACATTCTGGGAAATCACATAATTTGGTTATTACCCTAAAACAGTACATTTTTTTTATTTAATAAAGCTATTAAAAAATACTACAGGGCCGGCCGAGTGGCGCATTGGTTAAGCGCTGGTTTTGGGATGCCAGCGGCCCCGGTTCGGATCCCACATGAGGGCCAGTGACACTGCCCTCTACAGCTAACAACAGCTCCACCTGGAGCTGGGCTGTGCGAGCCCCGGTGATGGTGTGGGCTGCAGCCCCTGCTGCAGTGGGCTGCCATAGGCTACAGTGAGTGGCCCGCAGCCAGCGTGAGTGGCTGGCAGCCAGTGTGAGCTGCCAATAGCCACGATGAGCGACATCCAGAGGCCAGCGACCGATCTGCCTCATCCAGGAAGAGCGCAATGACGATACCAACAGTGAAGCAACATCCTCCGCAACTAAACTGAAGAACAAAAAGACAGCAACTTGTCTGTTCCCCTTCCCCGATTCCCCAACGCTGTTCCCCTCCGCCAATTCCCCAATAAAATCTTTAAAAAAAAAAAAAATACTACAGACCCAGTTACTATTCACAAAATGTATGATTGTACCAAATGTCAATCATGTTCTCTTCAGGACAAAGAACTGGTTATGTTATCTTCAGCCAGCCACCACTGGCCTCCCTTTATAGCTCTCATTGTAAAATGGGCATAACAACAGTCCCTACCTTATTATGATGCAATAAAGATTAAATTAGATGATGTATGTAAGTCACATAGCAGAAACGCTTGTCCACTGTAGTGGTAAATGTTAGCTATTGTTATGATTACACAGGTGTGATAAAAAAGTACAGTGAATTCTGTTGCTGAGTGCCATCTAACAGAAAGGCAGGGATCTTCAATACGGGAAGCAGCACATGGAGCCTTAGTAACAGTATGTGACAAATTCCAACTTGTTAATGAAGTCAGCTGGGTGTGAGCTTCTGTTGAGAGAAGGTGTGTTTTAAAGTGTTCTGTAAATCATCCTCCATCATGACAGTGCTCCTTGTCACATATCATTTCTGGGATATATGGCAATTTCTGTCAAATAAAAACATTACAGTGTGTCCTCATCCACCTTATTCACTCGATCTGGCACCATGTAACTTCGGCTCTTTCCCAAAGTCAAAATGACTGTGAAAAGTAAATGTTTTGAATAAATTCAGGACATCGAGGCATCCATAACAGAGCAACTAAAGACACTCACAAAAGAGGACTTCAGAACTGCTTCAGAAAGTGGCAAGAACAATGGGCTCAGTGTGTTTGTAGCAAGGGGGAGTATTTTGAGGGGGATTAACGGCAATGCATCTATTACTCTACTATTGTATATTTTATTTAATTTTGGTATATAAAATTCCATAATAAATGGGCAGAATACGGTACACAGAGGCATAAGATAGAAATAATTTTAAGAGAGAGAAATGTCTGTACAATGGAGACTTGTTTCATACATTTTGCTTATTTTCATTTTAAAAGTGTATTTATAATAAACACATTATTTCTACAGGTCTCATCAACTATTATCTGTGCATGTGAAATCTGTGTAAAATACCACACACACACACACACACACACACACACCATTCAAGACCTTTCATAGTCTGACCTTATCAGAATTCAAGCTTCCACCCTAGAGCACCACAGGCCCCAAGCATCCCATATTCTGGTAAGATGGAATTTTTTGCTGTTCCCTGAATGCCAAGCCTTTTGGCCTCTCCTCTTCTCATGCTGTGTCCTCTACCTGGATGCCCCTTCTCTTTTTTTAGATCAGAGATGTCCTACACATATTTCAAAGTCCATCTTTAGTACCACCTTCTCAGTGAACACTTCCCAACCCCCACTACCCTGATTCCAACCCAATCCTCTCCCTTCACAGATGCATGCATACAGCCCTGATGGATGAATTACAGCTGTGTAAGTCTCCTTTCCAGCCTATCTCAATTCCACCTCTACTTTCATAGTTTTCCTATTTTTTTTCTTTTTTTTTTTTTTTAGTTTAAACATTCACATTTCTTGTTCACACTACTTACATCCTCAAAGTACTGTGGTATACAAGTACATTAGATATTATCCTAATTCTATTTGGACATACAAAAATAAATCCTATTATCTTCTTTTAAAATATTTTTACAATTAATGTTTTAAAAAGTCTTTCTAAGCATCAAATAAGACAGAGACATCCTGAGTCCTGAAAATGAGGCTGGATATTAAACAGCTATATATTAATTGTTTCTGAATCTCCTGGAGTTACTAAGTCTAGTTTGCAAGACAGCCAAGCCATTTTCAGTTTTTGTGTATTTTAAAATATAGTTTTAATTCAGTGACAAACTATTAATGAAAGAAACATACATTTTATCCAACTGAATACTTCTTTAAATATTTTTCTAAAGTACATTTGAGGGAATAGTAGGGCTAATGCACAAGCAATGAGTATAATATAACGTAATAAATGCTATATCTTTTAAACAGTAATGTTAATGTCAGACCAGGTTCAAATTCAATAAATTCAACTCTAATGTAGAAAGGCTTTTGTGAGCATTACTTAAAATGAATTCTTTTATTACCCTAGTAAATTGTTACTATATAAAAATAGACTATATTTATTTCAAATAAACTTATAGCATTTATATTCTTCTGAATCATTGGGTGTGAAATATTTTAGTGACAATGATAAATGATGCATAATTTTATTTTATGCTTGAAGATCATTCAAGTTATTAATTGATCTTTCTCAGCCATATTCCAGGTTTTTTTTCTCATCTTAGCATCATAAGCTATAGAGATTTGGTGCCCAGATATTATTCAGTAATGGTGATTTATCTGCTTTGCTTTCTGTAACACTGAACAGTGATATTTGTCAGTGGAGTGCTACAGCCAATTTCCAATGTCATTCCCTTAAGCTTATTCCAATGTCTTTCCCTTCTTTTTTGGTCTGCAATTGCATCTCGAATTTATAGATCCCCAAGATTAAAGTTAGGACAAAGGAGATAAAATTTAGATTAAATGGGGCTCAACCCTGAATAACTGCTCTAGGTATGTTCTTTCTTTTGTTTTCTGGATCTAAGTATATTTGGATATAAATGAAATAGTGAAATGAAATAATATGAAAAAGTGTTTTTAATAGGTATCTATCTGTTAGATGAACAGATAAATGGATAGATGAATGAATGTTATTCGTGATGACCACTATTACTCAAAACACAATTTGCTCTTATAATAAGTGATGCTGCTTACTTTGCTTCAATGGTAAATGATTTTTTTTTAAAGTTAATCTTGAAGTAGCTTGTCTCTCTAAGAAGATTATTTCCGTGCTTTGAGTCTTTATTCATGTTTTGAAAGTTCCTATTAAAAAGTAAAAATGGCTTTTTATTTGCCAGTTCCTTTTTTATTTTTTTTTATTTTTCCTAATATGAATATGCCTATTTCTTTATACTTTTCTTTCTTCCATGAGACTTCCAAGTCAGGCTTCAGGCAAGTTGCTTAATGCAGAAACAGGAAGAAACACATGACCTGACAGAAAGCTACATTTTGAGCAGGGATCAGAGTTGGAGAGGGGAAAGGGAGAATTACTTTCAGAAAAGCAAACTAGGACAGGGCCCAAATAGAATATTGCCTAGAATATTGGGCTTATTTTTCTAAATCAGAGTAAGACTGGAGATGTACAGAAAAATGCTGTGGGTTGATATCTGTATGGAAAGGACACACACACACACACACGAGGTATGACAATTAAGTTCTCAAAAAACTCAAAAAAGTGCTACATATCCCATCGCTAAATATGACTACGGTCCCCTTCAAAGCACTCCTCTTAGGAAGCTATGCACTGATGCCAGCACCTAGTTCACCCTTCAAAGAAATTTTGGAACTCTTGTTTTGGAATGGTCATCAGAGCTATCATCATATTACCCTTGATGTCCTGAATATCATCAAAACATCTTCCTTTTAATATTTCCTTTATTTTCAGGTAAAGAAAGAAGTCATTGGGGGCCAGATCAGGTATGTAGCGAGGGTGTTCCAATACAGTTCTTTGTTTACTGCCTAAAAATTCTTTCATAGACAGGACTGTGTGAGCTGGTGCATTGTCATGATGCAAGAGCCATGGACTGTTGGTGAAAAGTTCAGGTCATTTTGGTCTTTTTCACTCGTCTTTTCAGCACTTCCAAACAGTAAACTTGGTCAACTGTCTGTCCAGTTGGTACAAATTCATAATGAATTTTCCCTCTGATGTCAAAAAGGTAAGCGACATCATTGAAACAAAATCAGTGAACTTAATTGTCATATCTTGAATACATGTATATGTATGCAGAGGGTGCCAAAAAATACATACACATTTTAAGAAAGGAAAATTGTATTAAAATGCTAATACTCAATATATACCAATAACAAAAGATGAATACAAGTCACGTTTGACTTCTGCAATTACAAGATGTGCTCATAGTGGTTACCATCAACATCCAGACACTTCTAATTATAGCAAACTACTGTTTGAGCAACATTGATGAAAGTGTCCACTGGTATACATTTTTGGCACCCCTGGTGTGTGTGTGTGTGTGTGAAGCAGCAAGGAGCTTCAACAAGCTTAAAGAAAATATGATAATTCCAAAATAGGTAAAAGCATTTTGATTATCATTTTTGTTCTATAGTGATGATCCCCCCCCCCCCCCAGGCATTCCCTCTCTAGTAGCTTCAGTGAGATAGACAGTACAGGACTAGCATGAGCCAAGTTTGTTTCGGGAACCACACTCTCTTTGTAATGGTGAAGAGACAAGCAGATTACTTCAGAGCTATTATTCTTGTTTGACTCACAATGAATATCAAAGTTAACAATGTCAATTTCCATGGTTTCTTCATTTATTAAAAAACAGCCTTCCTCAGAGTAGCACTGAAACAAAAAATTAGTTTTTGCTTCCAAGACTGTGTTTGTTGAAATAGCTTACAAAATATGTGCAGAGTTTATTTTGTATGGGGGCTACAGAGATAGCCAAGGACTACTTGTTTGATAGTCAACATCAAGGATCTAGAAGTCAGGTACAACTCAGCAGCTCATCTCTAGTGACAGAGATGTGGCTTAAAATTACACATGATCCCTTAACTGATGCTGATAAAACATACATTTCTGAGGCAGGACACAGAATAACAAAAGAAGTTCACAAGATTCTCCATAATCTTGCAAAAGCCAACTAATACTTCTTAACACTTCTAACATAAGTCTCTCAGGAAAGAACAATGTTTCCGTATTCAGCGCAGAACTATAAAGGGGATTAGAAGCACTTCTTAAAATGTTCAACAGCCTCAGCAGTAAAATTGTAGTGCACAAATCCTGTAATTTGGAGAACAGGTATTTTTATGCCTTAGCAAGGTTTACATTTTATTTCACTTTTGAGAGTTACAGATGCTAGTGTTTTAATGACTTTTATTTTTTTTGCAAAAGTGACATTATGTATTTTATGTTTTATTTCTTTATTTTTATTTACTTTTTTTACTTAAGGAAATGACTCCTGTTTTAGTGCTAGAATTCGATGTTTGTTGAGAAATGCATCATTCAAAGTAATGAGGGAGAGTTTGAGGAAGGACCAGGAGGAAAATAAACTATTTCACAAAGTTTTCAGTTGCAATTTAAGGTGATCAGCTAACAGAAACTTGCTTGAAAGAAAGGCTACTGCTTCGCATATGTTTTTGTCATATGCAAAAGCTAAAAAAAAAATCTGCTACAGCCAAGCAGTTTTGGCAGCCTGCAATCTTTCTATATCATGCTGTGCTCAGTAATGTTCAGTGACTAAAAGCAATAACGTTTTGATTCTAGACTAATATGTCTAGCTTTGCAATGGATTATGAGCCAGTTCATGAGATGGTCTGAAATTCTTCCTGTGTCTACTCCTCTTGATGAGCTCCTTAGCAAAATAAATTAGCAATTTTGTAGCTTTCCCCCTTACTTTCCTACTGCCAAGACTTTCAAAATAAACCCTCTGTATTTTCTCCCTCAGCATGATTCCCAAGTGGGGTTGCAATTCAGAGTTGCTTGTGTTTAATTTGGGTGTTAGGTGTTTAGGTGTTCATGCAGTTCTCATCAATAACTTCTCATTTGTACTTGTTTGACCTGATTTGATTCCATTTTTATTTTCTTAAAGCTCAAAGGTATGATATACATGTCAATAAAAATTAATCTTTGACCAGCACTAACCCCAAAGGACCTTCTAAATCTTAATAGCACAGAAAGCAATTTTCTCCCAGCAGCTAATTTGTAACTATTTATCATGTACATAGTAATATTATTCTGGACTAAGGCAGTCCTTTTTAAGTTTGACTTGCTGAAAAGTCAAATGTGATGGGGTGGAAAATATTAGTGTATTTGAATGATTGCTGTTACATCAAATACTGCCCTTTACATTGAAAATGTTTGCTTGTTTTTTGTTTTTGGTCCAGAGCATTTAAAGTTCATCCTTGGTGTTGCATTGACTGGTCCAGTGGCAGATATTTTTTTAAATATCAGGTGCCACACTTAGTGGCAGCATCAGCTTAGGCTACTTTGGCTTGCCAATATAACTCAATGTATTATAAATGGAAACAGCAGTTATAGCTGATTCAATCTAAGGCCGTTCTTCTGAGGTTGTCCATAAAGGAGTTGGTAGGTGCTAAATGTCACCTTGGTTTAGGACTGAGGACAGCTGCTCTCTCTAAAGGAGATACAAATCAGCACATCTTTCCCAGGTCATGGGTCAGATATATTAAATTCAATTCACGTTTGGCTAATTTATACATACTAATTATAAGCAAAATAATATAATTTATTGCTAATATTGAAAATGAAGATTACCTTAAATTTCAAAATAAGTAAAGGGAGAGACAACCAAGATGACACAGTAGGTGAACTCTGTGTTTACCTTCTCTCTCAACCATATCAAAATTACAACAAACCTACAAAACAACGATTATTGAGAATTGCCTCAAATCAAGCTGAACTGAATGAAAGCTTTCAGCTAAGAAGTGCAGAAGAAGCCACCTGCAGACTGGTCAGATACGTGGAACTGGTGGGTCCCACACCCGCATGTTGCCATTAAAGATCAGGAGGGCTATTTTGGCTGTGTGGTTCCCTAGAGGAGTGCAAGTTTGCAGCCCCACCCCAGAACAGTGTTCCAGTTCCAGGGAGAGAAGTCCCCATAGTTTTTGGTTGTGAAAACCAGCACATATCGTGATGGATTGAGACTGAGGGAAGCTGCATTCCCAGGCACCCTTCTTAAAGGGACTGCACACAGACTTACTCACCAATGGAATCACTGGCTCTGAGCTCCAGGGTTGGTTAGCAGCTGGAAAGGCAGAAGGGACATTTGGTGGGGAACTGAGTTGTCTGGCCTGAGACAAGGGCTGAAGAGGCAATTTTCTCCTGGACAGGGAAGCTGGTGGAGGCCACTGTCTCTTTCTTGAGCCCTCCCTCTTCCCAGCATGCAAATATAAGCAGCTATAATTTCAGAATCTCCGCCATTCATTCACCATGCCCTGGAGATTAGAGACCTGGCTCAGCTCAACATTTGGGCACACCTAGGCCACTTGTAGTGTTTTTGTTTTTTTTAATTTTATTTATTTATTTTTATATATTTTTAATTAGCTTCAGGTGTACAACACAGTGCAATAGTTATACTTTTTACCCCTCAAAGTGACAACCCTCCTCCCCCAATTCTCCCCTCCCATTCCTCCCCTCCATATCATACTATCTATTACAATTCCTTTGACTCCCTTCCACCATATAATCCATATTGCCTGACTGTCTATATATTCAATTACAGTTGGCATACAATATTATACAACATCAATTTCAGGTATACAGTGCAGTGATCAAGCCTCTACTCCATCCATGAAGTGGTCTCCCTAACAAAACATGTGACCATCTGACACCCCACAAAATTTTAACATTATATTCCCCGAACTGTCTTTCATGTCTCTGTGACAATACTGTAGTTACCTATTTATGCTGTCTAATCCTTTCCCCTTCTCCCTCATCCCCACCACCTTCCCAACTAGCAACCCTGTTTTTCCTCTATATCTATGAGACTGTTTCTTCTGCTCATTCATTCAGTTTTTCAAGTTCCATACATAAGTGAGATCATATGGTATTTGTCTTTCTCCGACTGACTTATTTCCCTCAACATAATAGTCTCTAGGTCCATCCATATCATTGCAAATGGTACAATTTCATTCTTCTTTATAGCGGAGTAATACTCCATTGTATAAATGTACCACAGTTTCTTAAGCTAGTCATCTACCGATGGGCATTTCGGTTGTTTCCAAGTCTTGGCTATTGTAAATTGTGCTGCAATAAACATAGGGGTGCATATATTTTTTCGAATTAGCGTCTTGGATTCCTCTGGGTAGATTCCCAAGACTGGAATTGCTGGGTCATACGGCAGTTCCATTTCCAGTGTTTTGAGATACCTCCATACTTATTTCCATAATGGCTGCACAAATTTGCAGTCCCACCAACAGTGCATCAGGGTTCCCTTTTCTCCACACCCTCGCCAACACTTGTTTGTTGATTTGTTGATGATAGACATTCTTACTGGAGTGAGGTGGTATCTCATTGTGGTTTTTATTTGCATTTCTCTGATGATTAGTGAGGTTGAACATTTTTTTCATATGCCTGTTGGCCATCTGTATGTAATTGGACTGACACATGCAAAAAAATGAAACCAGACCATCTACTTACACCATATACGAGAACAAACTCAAAATGGATTAAAGACTTAAGTGTAAGACCTGAAACTATAAAACTCCTACAAGAAAATATAGGGAGTAAGTTTGCAGACATTACCCTGAGTAATATTTTTACCGATATATCCCCTTGGGCAAGGGAAATAAAAGAAAAAATGAACATATGAGATTACATCAAACTTAAAAGTTTTTTCACAGCAAAGGAAATCATCAATAAAACAAAAAGTCAGCCTACTGAATGGGAGAAGATATTTGCCAATGATATATCTGATAAGGGGTTGATATCCAAAATTTATAAAACACTCATGCAAGTCAGCACCAAAAAAACAAACAACCCAATTAAAAAATGGGCAGAGGATATGAGGAGGCATTTCTCTAAAGAGGACATGCAGTGTGTTTTTTTCTGTTGTTTTTTTTCATGCAAATTGCCTGCCTTGGCTCAAGCTGCAGACATTCTTAGGGTCTCTGAAAGGTGCTTGGAATCCAGAGAAGCAGCATCTGGCTTGAGTGTGTCCTGTACTTCTGGTTAAGCAGCCCTAAACCAGCACTAGTGGCAACTAGCCATCGGTTCAAGGCTTGGCCTCTCAAGCTGCTTCCACGCACAGAAAGGGTGGTAGCCATCTGTGGATTTCTTTCTGGCTCCGCTGGGTGGTCCCAAATGGGAATGGGCTCTAGCATAATTAGACGTACAGCAAATCCCTCCAAGGTTGACCTGGGGCTGACACCCCCAGCGGCCAGCTTCAAAATAAGTTGGAGCATCACCCAGCTTTCTTCAAGTACGACACACCCAAGAGGCAGATGGAGCAGTTACCAGAGTCCTGCTGAGACAGATCCTGCTCCATAGGGTCAGCCCCTGCACAACAATTACTCCAAGGTAGTCACAGCCAGTCCTCACAACCAGTGAGCACAAGAATCAGTCCCTCACATTGATGCACAATTATCAACCAAAACTCCACTACAAGAGGAAGCCACACATAACCTCCACAAGGGACATACCTGGAAAGCATGGCTCAGGTGACCAGAAAGGTTGTGCCACTGAACGCCACAGCACACATATAAGACCACTCTACTAAACTGGAAGACATAGCAGCCCTACCTAATACATACAAAAAAACATAGGGAGACAGCCAAAATGGGGAGACAAAAAAACATCTCCTAAATAAAACAGAACAAAGCTCCAGAAAAAGAACTAAACGAAATGGAGATAAGCAACCTATCAGACACAGAGTTCCAAACACTGGTTTATAAGAATGCTCAATAATCTCAGAGAGAGCTTCAACAGAGAGATAGGAAGCATAAAATTGAGATGGAAACCATAAAAAACAACCAGTCAGAAACAAAGGATACAATAATGGAAATGAAGCCTATATTATAGGAAATCAACAGTGCATTAGATGAAGCAGAGGATCCAACTGGCAATGTAGAAAATAAAGTAGCAGAAAATACCTTACCAGAGCATCAAAAAGAAAAAAGAACACCAAAATTTGAGGAGAGTTTAAGGGGCCTCTAGGACAATATCAATAGTACCAACACTCACACTATAGGGGTACCAGAAGAAGAGAGAGAGCAAGGAATTGAAAATCTATTTGAAGAAATAATGACAGGAAACTTTCCTAACCTGTTGGAGGAAATAGATATGGAAGCCCAGGAAGCACAGTGAGTATCAAACAAGATGAACCCAAAGAGGACAATGCCAAGACACATCATAATTAAAATGCCAAAGGTTAAAGACAAGGAGAGAATCTTAAAAGCAGCAAGAGAAAAGCAGTTAGTTACCTATGAGGGAAACCCTGTAAGACTGTCAGCTGATTTCTCAACAGAAACTTTGCAGGCAAGAAGGGAGTGGCAGGAAATATTCCAAGTGTGAAAAGCAAAAAGCATACAATCAAGATTGCTCTACCCAGCAATTGTGTCATTCAGAATTGAAGGACAGATAAGGATCTTCCCAGACAAGAAAACACTAAAGGAGTTTATAACCACCAAACCAGTATTACAAAGATGCTTAGAGGGAGGGGAGTTAAGGATGGGTGAAAGGGGAAGGAATTAAGAAGTACAAATTGTGGGCCAGCTGAGTGGTACGGTAGTTAAGAGCTGTCTTGGGAAGCCAGCGGCCCCGGTTCAGGTCCCACATATGAGGGCCAGTGACACTGCCCTCTGGGGTGAAAAAAAAAAGTACAAATTGTTTTTTATACAGTAGTCATGGAGATATAGGGTATAGCATAAGGAATATGGTCAATAATATTGTAATAACTAGGTATGTTGTCAGATAGGTACTGGATCTATCAGGATGATAGATAGGAATGGGGTTGGGAGCCGGGTGAAAAAGGTGAAGACATTAAGAAATACAAACTGATAGTTAATATAGCATGAGGAATATAATCAGCAATGTTGTAAATATCATGTAAGGTGCCAGATGGGCACTGGACTATTCAAGGGGATCATGTCATAGGCTATGTAGATGCCTGACCCATGTGCTAGACACCTGAAGAGCTAAAGTAGAATAATACTGAATGTTAACTATAACTAAATATATAAGTATATATAGTCATGGGATGTGGAGTACAATTTAGGGAAGATAGTTAATGGCATTGTAACAGCCATATAAGATGTCAGAGGGGTAGTAGCTTGGGGGTGGGTCTTCACTTTATGAAGGGTTTAAGTAACTAACAATTATATTGCTTTGTACACCTAAAACTAAGAAAAAAAAAGGAAAGAAACAAAACAAAAAATAAATAAATGCTTTAAGGAAAGGATACAAACATGACTAATGTTGAAATAATCGTACAATTATCTGGCTCCCTTTATCAGACACAGGGGACAAGTAATTTTTAGCCATTTTGGACAACCTTCCAAATATAGCTGAGAATAAAGAAGATGAAAAAAAAAAAAAGGTGGAGGAATATATGCTGATATTATTACCACTGCTAGGATTATGTATAGAAAATAGAAACTGTGAAGTGTTGGAGAGGAATTAGTCTAAGAAATAATCAAAGCTTGTATATCATGAGTCCAGCTATGCATTCTGGGGAAGGGGAGAAGAAGAGTGTGTATGGTCAGAGGAACAAAGATCATATACAAGGTAAACATTTTGAATTAAATCAGGACATGGAGACAGCCATGACAGGGTAGCTAAAGACACTCACGAAAGAGGACTTCCAGAACTGCTTCAGAAAGTAACAACAAGGATGTTGTAATTGTGTTAGAAGCAAGGGTGAATATTGTGAGGGGGTTTAATGGCAACGTGTCTTTTACTGTAATACATATTTTTATTTAAATATTCACCATATTTTATGATCACACCTTGTACATTCAAAAAATGAATGTTCCGCCTCACCCCAAATCCAAACTCCTTATAGAAAGTACATCGAGGAACAATCCTGCACATCTGTAGCACTTCTAACATTTGTGAAGATTTTATTTGTCCCTCAGGTACTCAATGATGTTTATGAAAATATTTGTTTTCACCCCCATGGTGTAGGCTGAGACTTGAGATGAAAAGCAGAATAATGGATAAGGTATGTTCAAAATGCTGCAACTGTGTTGTAGCTGTAATAGTTAATGGTGTGACTGGTCAGAAATAAGAAAAATGATGCTTCATTAGTCCAGCAAAGCAGAGAAAGAGAAGAATCGTCCATGATAAGATTGACAAAATATCTGACATCCTATCAATTAATTTTAGAAAAAGGAAAGTTAGCAATTTACCTACCTTCTTCAGAAGGAAGTTGGGGAAGGGGAAGTGAAAAGAAAACAACCAACAAAAAAATCCCAAGAGGTTAATTTTGTCAATTGACTAAAAAAAAAAATAATAATAAAAATTAAAAAAATATGTGTGTGTGTGTGTGTGTGTATGTGTATGTGTGTGTATATATATATCCTATATTGAAAATTCTAAAAATAAACACTGGGTATTCTGCCTGTGGTTGTGATGAAATTAAATTTAATGAAATTTCAAAATTGAGTTTAATAAAAATACAAACATTTCTTTTTCCAAGGTTTTCTTGAATCTTTATGATTAAACATGTCAGTCAGAAAGAAGACTTGCTGAATATTACCTCAGACAGACATTGTTATTATCTCTAATATTAAGTCTAGTGATACAAGGATATACAATTGTGATTGGAAGAGCTGAGTAGTTTTAAAGTGGTTTGAAGAGCAACACTTAAGAGTTGACTGACCTCAAAGCAATCTCATTTCTCTCTTGCTCTGTTTCTTGGTGAATTATTCAATATCTTTTTAATTTTAGCTTTAATTTTATTTTTTTTGAAAATTCATGTTGCCTTACCAGCTACTCTCCATGTCCAGAGTAAGACAAAATTGATGTGTAATAGACACTCAGGTGGGTCAGTAAACATGTAATAGCATGTAGCTAGGTAATTATAAGGTCTTAGATCAATCACTTTGCCTCCATGGGCTTCACTTTACTCATTCATAAAAGGTTAGATAAGGACTATGTCAATATTTTCAAACATTTACCAACATATGCCTAAAGGAACAATAGCTCAGTGATTTTGGATAGAAGGAAAAGGACTACACCAAAAATAAATGAATAAATAGAAAAGTCTTTGATATCTTCACATAAAATTTACATTTATCTCCATAATATATTGGTGCATAAAAATAATATTTCATATATATATATATATATATATAATTTCCCCCTCCAATGCTGAGGTACATTTTAGAAAATTGTGCTGGATGAAAAAGAACTGTTACCAAAAATCGGGGTCAATGTTTTGGCAGCTTCTCTACTCTGCTTTGTATTACAGTTTTCCTAGAACCTTGGTTTACATAAATGCATCGATACAAGTAGCAATAGCACATTTCATTTTAAAAAACTGCTTTGTAAACTTTGTTACTGAAGAGAGATGATCTAAAATAGGGAGAAAATGTATTGTATAACATTTTCAGGACTACTGTTGTTGGCAATTTTAAGTAGTTTCTTTAGTCATATATTAGACACAAAATATATCTAATCAACCATCTTGTACTTTTTAATGCTCCTTCTCATTAATAGTTCATTCAAAGACTTTTCTTTACTCTCAGTATGGAAAGATGACAATTATGTTCTTCCTTGTTTTAACGTAATTACTGATTCTAATCACATGTAAATAGCTAGTGTCATATAATGCATAATATTCATGATCTTTTCTCCCAGATCTCAAGCCTTTGTTCTTTGCTGCCTTCTCTTTGTCATAATTTTGACTTCAAATTGTTGATATACTTATGGTTGGCTTGACAAAGTATTTACTAAATGAGCCAGTTGTTACCATGAACCATAAATGTATTTGTTGATTCAGGGTTGTGAATACATATATCCCTCTCTTCACTCATAAGGAAAGTAATAAATGGTGAGCTAGAAGACTATTTCCAGTATATTTTTCTTGCTTGATAATGCATATCTGTGAGTTTAAAATTTTAATTATTACTTTACGATCACTGAAAGATAACCAAATTGAAGCTCTTTTGACACATTCTCTCTAGTGAGGATATGCTGATTGTTTAGGCATTCAAGGTGTGGACTGGCTATCTAGCAGAATTTTCCTTCTCATAGAACTATACCTATCTACATACAAGGGTACAACCACCTTTCTTTGAGCCAACATCACAAAATAACAACAAAGCACTTGCATATTTTATTGAACATATCTTAAGTTACCATTATGATAAAGACAAATAATTTGTTAAATGATTAACTTCTATTCTGTCATTGTTCTAAGATCAAGAATAACCTCTGACTTCCATTTGACCTTTCCCATGGGGATGTGAAGCACATTAACATATATTGTTTGATCGTGTTGTTTAAAAGAATATAGTTTTATTTTTATTTTTTTTAGCTTCACTATCCTTCATTTTCATTCCAACCTATTCAATCATGTATATGGCATTGGGCTATACCCAATATTTACCTATTATACTTCACAAAGAGAACGCTGAAACTAACTGTAAATGAGCCTTCAAGGGTATGTTTCTTGTTAATGTGTTTATCAAATTGTTCCTCTGCTTTTCTTGCAAAATTTGCATGATGTTTTTTAAAATATGCTAAAATAATCTTTTAATGTCAATATTGCTCTATTTTTTCTTTAAATATCTAAGCATTATTAGCTTTAGATAGACTACTGTTAATTAGCATTAATTTACTAATAATGGTTGAGTTAGTGCTATTGGTTCTTAACTGTCAGGCAAATTGTAAAAAGCCCCTGGAATAAGACCAAATTTAGTCAGAGTCCTTTAACATATTTGATTTCTGCATTTCTCAATATGTTGCCCAGTTTCATTGATTTCTAGCTAACTTATACGAATTCCTGTTTTTAATTTGGATTAATATGTGCCACTTACATAAAAACACATTTTTCACTTTCAATAAGATAAAATTTAGAGATAATTCTTTAAATACATAATTTTTTGTTATTTTTCTAAGGTCAGAGAACTTTGTTCTTCAGCTAGAGTAACTAAGCAAAATCTGCTTGTTAAAAATAAATTACCTGGCAAAACTATGATGAAAAGATGCTATGATGAACTGATTTTAGTTTACCAAGTGTTCTTGAAGCAAACAAACTGTAAAAAATTACTGATACAGTGCAACATACCATGCTCTCCCAAAATGTGTATGGCCATCTGCTAAACCAACCACATCTTCCATCCGGGCCATCAAAACAACCAAAACTCATTTTCCATTCCTCTGTTCCTGCAGACAAGCCAAAAGCCCTAGTGGGCAAGTCCTAAAAATTCTACTCCTGTGGTTTTACTTGCATAAGAAAAAAACAAATCCCCTCTAATATTTAGGTAACACTGAAGTTCAGATGTCTCCTGTCATTTTCCACAAACACTGAAAATCATGATTCCCTTGAAGAAGTGATAGATGATGGCAGGACTCAGTCCCTTCATGCACTAAGTTTCTGCAATTAGACACCTTTGATGCCTTCTTATTTAGAAGGAATTCATACTTAGGTGATGTGTTCTAGTTTATTTTATTAGTGATCTTTACCATTTTCTATTTAAAGTTTGTTCATTTTAACTAGTAAAGCATGAAAAAATGTGTTAAGCCAAACTTAATTTCATTCACTCTCCTCTCTTCCACTGCCCACATCTCGAGTTAACCTTTCCATTGTTTCTCTCTCTCTCTCTCTCTCTCTCTCTCTCTCTCTCTCTCTCTCCACATATACATACATACATACACAGAATATTATCCTTTATTGTTGTTGGTATTATTGCCTTGCTTTTTTTACACTATGGTTGTATTTCTCCAGATTAGTAGATGTGGATCCAATACTTTTTTTTAGTATATGTGTGATAGCCATCAAGTGGATTTTCAAGTTTTTTTTTTTTTTTTCTGATGGATACTTAGGTGGTTTGCATGTGCCTGCCAGGATAAACAGTACTAGAATACATAAACTTGGTGCCTGTGTCTTGCCTACCCTTACATTTTTTTTTTTTAATGTAATAAGCTTTTACTATCCTTTTGGAGAATTTTAAGTGCATGATGTGTAAATATGAGGTGGTTTTTTGTTTGTTTTGGGTTTTTTTTGTTTTTTTTGCTTTTAGTGCTAATTTAGTGGTAAAAGATATTATATAATTTTTGTTTTTAGCTGAGCCATCCTTTCCACCTGTTGGCAGCTCAGCAGCAGCTCAGCTTGGGCTGGGCATCAAACTGCTGTTGTTCAGAGCTCAGCTCGCACTCTTGAGCGAACTCTTAACCAACTGAGCCACTCAGCCGGCCCCCATTTTATATAATTTTAATAGGCATTGAAAGGATGCTTTGCAAAATGGTTTTTGGACTTTAGCTCTCACCAAAATTGCACTTTCCCAACCTGTTCATAGGGAAGGCAAACAAAAAATACTTCCATTATTGTTTTAGTTTATAGTCCCCTGACAACTAATAAGATTATAGCATCTTCTCATAGGTTTATTGACTGTTTTTTGTTTGTTTGTTTTAAGATTTTATTAGGGAATTGGGGGAGGGAAACAGCATTGGGGAATCGGGGGAGGGGAACAAACAAGTTGCTGTCCTTTTGTTCTTCAGTCTAGTTGTGGAGGACATCGCTTTACTAGACCATGTTGGATTGTGATCATTGCACTCTTCCAAGTTGAGGCAGATCGGCAGTCTGCCATTGGATGACCAGTCACAGCGGCTCATGCCACTGCCAGCTACTCAAGCTTGCTGCCAGCCACTCATGATAGCTCATAGCAACCCACTGCAGCAGGAGTGCAGCCTATGCCATCAACTGCAAACTCACGGCAACCTAGTTCCAGATCTAGCTCTTGTTCACCATCTTAGCTGTATATGGTGCAGTGTCACTGGCCCTCGTGTGTGATCCTAACCGGGGCCCCATTGCTGAAAGCTGGCACTCCCAAGCCAACTCTTAACCAACACACCACTTGGCTGGCCCATTTATTGACTGTTTTTAATGTGAACTCCTCTTAAGATAATTTTCTCTTTTTTCTATTGGGTTATTTGTATTTTTTTAAATAAATCTATAAAACTTTAATAAACAGTCAAAATAAAGAAAAATTATAGTTTATTCACATGTTGTACAGATGCAAATTTGCTTAACTTTTTGGGTCTATCAGGGTATATCTAAATAACTGAATAAGTAATATTCTTCGGGATTATACGTACAAAATATCCCAGTTGAAATGATTTATTCATGGGCATCAGAGAACAAAGAGATAGACTAAAGAGAGTTTTGGTATATGTTTCTGTCTTTTATATGAAAGGTTTCTAGACTTTTTTTAACCTCTTTGTTTCATAGAAATATTATTTAAATGACTTACAGAAAGATGTATTCATAAAAGTTGACATGATTCTTAAATTCTTCTGTAGAAGAAACTATTTTTGTCTCTATAATTGTATTTCATGACCTAGTGTCTCTACTCAAATTATCACCTCTGGGCCATTCCAGAAAATGTCCTATGTCCTAAAATATAAATGAGCTCCAAAAGCAAAATGCGAAAAAAAAAAAAATTATATATTCTCATACCATCCGCTTAAAATTTACCAAAAATGTCAACAGGAATTAGGCCAAGTGACAAAGTAAGTTGATCTTACTTTATAATGCTTTCAGTTATGGCTGTTTCTCATGTTTCCCAGAAAGGAAAAAAGAAAGAAAAAGTCAAGTGATTCCTGGAAAGATTCAATATTGATAAGACCTTTATCAGATAAGGAAAGTATTACATTTGTACCTTCCTGGCTTGATCATATTTTGGAAAATGGCCAAAATGTTTCATGAGAAAATGTGTTGTATGTAATTTGATAGCATAGTGTTTTTTTTTCTTAAATAATCAACCCATGGACACATACTAACAAAAAACAGACTAAATGAGTATTCACTTTTATTAAATTTGTGACAAAATCACCTCACCTTATTTGCAAATGTAATGCATCCTAATTATATTTCTTGAAGCTTTGATTTGGTATAATTTCTAGCACCATACAGTTCAGTGTAAAACTCGGCAAGCAAAAAATTATGAATTCAGGGCCAGCCGAGTGGCGCGGTGGTTAAGCCCTAGCTTGGGAAGCCAGCGGCCCCAGTTCAGGTCCCACATATGAGGGCCAGTGACACTGCCCTCAAAAAAAAAAAAAAATTATGAATTCAGTTTTTACGTATGAAAGGATATGGAACTTAGAAAACCAAACATCAGAATAAAAGAATTTATTTCTTCATAATGCAGTATCTTTTTCACATTTATCTAGTGCTTGCTCTGTACCAGACCACACCAAAACTGATCATTATAATATAAGTAATATCTACAACTAATAGAAAGACACACTAAGGAAGGTGAAACTGAACCAAATTTATACCCTAACCTCTTACAAGGAAAATCTAAAGTTGATACTCTTTTCTGTGCAGTCTGTGGAAAGATCAACTATACAGTTTTTTTGTTTGTTTTGTTTTTTAAACACCATTAAAGGTATTAATCCAGAATAAATGAAAATAGAGGAATATTTAATCCTTAAACACGTAGAGGATATAAGGAAACTAAAGAAAGAAAGAAATGAAATTAAGATAGGATAGAAAGGATGAGGCTCAATGAGGTGGAAGGAAAATTTCTGGATGGAAAGTAACCAAGGTTCACGGTATTAAATTTTGCCACTATAGTTAATCTTTTCTTGTAACCACTTTTAAGTTAAGAGAGACTGTTGCTCCACTAATACCCCAAAATTTAGGGGAATGAAAAGAATGGTATGGAAAATAGGGAGATGTGAATGTTTTTGCATGGGCTAAGTGAAAATGAGCACTAAAACTGAACTCTCCCTTTTTTAAGGTATTGAAAGCTGATATAGGAGATAATGTGAAGGGATTTTGACTTCTGATATTGTGCCAAGGTTATGGTGTCTTGAATAAGGCAGGGCAAAGTGTTTCTCAACTTAGCTTTTGAAATCAATCTGAGCTATTTAGAATTAGAGGTTTAAAAAAAATGGTTTAGATAAGAAATAAAAGACAAACCTAAGAACTATTGAGAGATTTAAGATAGATGTTTATTTTGTTTAAGGTCTTAATATTTGAGCTGTGATTATGGTTCTGTTAATGATATTTGGTAATAAGAATATAGAGGTTTCTTTAATAAAAAAAATGCATACATGCACTTGAATAAGCAATTATACTAACGTATCATTTATGAGTTTTTAATAGGAATTCCACTGTTGGTGGAAAGTATTCAAATTTCAGGCATAGGACAAAAAAAAATTAGGTAGCTTAAGGAATCATAACATTGAAAACAAATTTACATGATTATAACCAAGTCACTTGGTCCAAATAGAACATTCTTTCTTGGATTTCTGTTTGTTTGACTCTTTTCATTTAACTTATTAAATGGCAGCAGATGGAGAAAAGGAGAGTAAAAAGGATAAAAAATAGGAAAGCCTCCAATTTCATTTAGATTGGCTATTTTGTCTTGTATTTATCAGAACAGTAATATCCTGAATTTGCAAGAAAAAAATAATCTGTTTTTGAAAATCATATATCTCTACCTTTCACATAAGTGCTGCACTTCTTTTAAATTAAAATTAGATTAAGTTGCATCAAAGTATAAAAATTATTAATTTAAAAACATTATATTTCTAGATAATGTAAGTGGATAATGCACAGCTATAGAAGCTCTTCCCCAACCACAACCTCAACTTTTTAATACAGCTACTCATCATCAGTAATAGAAAGTTAAATTTAGTTTAAGAATTATGAAAAAAATACTTGACACATGTATCACAAAATTGATTTGTAAGTTAAATATATGTGATTGGGAATTAATGAACTATCTGAGTAACGCTTTTACTGCATTAGTACACATAACAGAGTTGACACTGCTGGTAAAAAGAAGCTCAAAGTCCGTGACATTCCATTTTACAACATTCCCTCCTCCCTGGAATTTAATTTAAAATTTATTACAAACTACAAATCAGCTTTTCAAGAACAAACTTAGCTTAAGTTTCTTTTATAGTTTGGGGGTCCACTGATAAATTCGTAATAGAGATAGAAGAGTATTATTTGT
Source organism: Aselliscus stoliczkanus (assembly GCA_033961575.1). Taxonomy (NCBI): domain Eukaryota; kingdom Metazoa; phylum Chordata; class Mammalia; order Chiroptera; family Hipposideridae; genus Aselliscus; species Aselliscus stoliczkanus. The sequence continues at coordinate 96,883,290 of CM066731.1, forward strand.
TGTTATGAAAGTAGTTATCTGAAGACTAAACACAGAATGGTAAAAATCTACTCCATATAGAAAGAAAGATGAAGAGATAATGTCCAGAAGACTTTTCAGTTCATACGATTCAATACTGTTCTTTTTATTATCATGTATTTAGATTACATTTAGAATCATTTAATATAATGTTACTGCATATTTATGAACAAATGTATATGTATTGTACATATATAACTTTATAAAAACTATATAAAACATTAGTTTTGATTATCTCTGGACTATGGATATAAGTGACATTTGTTTTATTTTGGTTTCTGTCTATTTTTAATTTTTCCAAATAGAGTGCTGTAATATGTCATGGTTTATAAATAAAATAATAAATTGCCTCAATATTTGAAAAATAAATTTAACTGTTTCAATTTGGGGAGAAATCTTGTGAATTGTCATGTCATTCCATCAATGTTTGGCCAAGTAGTAATTGATTCACTGTGAAATACATACTCATTTAAAGGTTATCAAAGATCAGAATGATAGCCATTTCAGAAATGTCATTAATCAAGAGAAAATGTTCATTCAAATTATTAAAATGTGGTGATTAATTAAAGTTGTAACAGGTAACAATAAGGAAGAATTTTGAATTTTATGAGCCAAAAAGACTTTTGCAATTTGGTCAGAAAGAGTATATATATATATATATATACATATATATATATATATATGTATATATATATATATATATATTTTTTTTTCTGGTCATGTATGACAAACCCACAGCTAATAGCATATTCAATGGGGAAAAGCTCAATGCCTTACTTTTAAAATAAGGAACAACTGAAGGATACCCACTTTCACCACTTTTATTCAACATAGTACGGGAAGTTCTAGCTGCAGCAATCAGAAAAGTGATAAAAAGGATCCATTGGGAAAGGAAGAAGTGAAACTGTCATTATTTGCAGATGACATGATACTATATGTAGAGAGAGAATCCCAAAGACTCCACCCAAAAAATATTAAAACTGATAAATGAATTCAATTTAGTAGGATACACAATTAATATTCAGAAATTCATTACATTTTTGTATACCAATAATAAACTACCAGAAAGAAAAATTAAGAAATAAATTCCATTTATGATTGCATGAAAAAATATTTAGGAATAAATTTAACCAAGGAAGTAAAAGGCCTGTACTCAGAAAATTATAAGACATTGAAGAGAGAAATTAAAGAAGATACAAATAAATGGAAACATGAACCATGCTCAAGGATAGGAAAAATTAGCAAAGTACCAAAAACAATATATAGATTCAATGCAATCCCTTTTAAAATACCAATGGCATTTTCCATAGAACTAGAACAAATAATCTTAAAATTTACATGGAGCCATAAAAGATCCCAGGTAGGCCCAGCAATTCTGAGACAAAAGAATAAAGCTGGAGGTATCATGATATCTGATAACAAATTATACTACAGGGCAATATTAATAAAAATGCATGATATTGGCATAAAAACAGACATAGACATCAATGAAAGAGAATAGAGAGCACAGAAATAAAACCATACCAATATGATCATTTAACCTATGACAAAGGAAGCAAGAATTTATATTAGGGTAAAAACAGTCTATTTAATAAATGGTGCTGGGAAAACTGGATAGATTTATGAAAAAATATGAAACTGGACTAACTTCTTATGCCATATACAAGAATAAACTCAAAATGGATTAAGGACAAATATAAGACCTGCAAACATAAAACTCCTTTAAGAAAATATAGGAAGTAAACTTAGATATTACCCTTAATATTTTTACCGATAAGTCTCCTGGGCAAGGGAAACAAAAGAAAAGTAAATAAATAAATGGGACTACATCAAACTAAAAAGGTTTTCACAGCAAAGGAAACAATCAAAATGAAAAGACATACTACTGAATGGGAGAAGATATTTGCCAATAATACATCTGATCAGGGCTTAATATCCAAAATTTATATAAAAAACAAACAAACAATCCAATTAAAAGATGGGCAGAGGACCTGAAAAGACATTTCTCCAAAGAGGACATACACATGGCCAATAGACACATGAAAAGATGCTCAACATCACTGATCATCAGGGAAATGCAAGTAAAAACTACAATGAGATACCACCCCATTTCTGTCAGAATGGCTACCACCAATAAAGTAACATACAACAAGTGCTGGCGAGGATGTGGAGAAAGGGAACCTTCATACATTTTTGTTGGGATTGCAAACTGGTCCAACCACTATGGAAAACAGTGTGGAGGATCCTCAAAAAATTAAACATAGAACTACCTTATAACCCAGCAATCCTACTCCTGGGTATTTGTCCAAAGAAATCCAAAACGCTAACTCAAAAAAAAAAAAAATATAAGCACCCCTATGTTTACTACAGCTTTATTCACTATAGCCAAGACATGGATAGAAATACCCATCAATAGATGATTGGGTAAAGAAGTTGTGGCACATTTATATAATGGAATATTACCTTGCCATAGAAAATAATGAAATCTTACCATTTGCAATGACATGGATGGACCTAGGGGATATTATGCTAAGTGAAATAAGTCAGACTGAGAAAGACAAATACCATATGATCTCACTTATATATGGAATCTATAGAACAGAACAATTGAGCAAAGGAAATAGACTAATACATACAGAGAACAAACCGATGGTTGCTAGATGAGAGGGGGTTGGGGAATGGGTGAAAAAGGTGAAGGGATTAGGGAGTATAAATCTGTAGTCACAAAATAGTCACAGGAACATCAACACAGTATGGGGAATATAATCAATAATGTAAAGACTGTGTAGGGTGTCAGATAGGTACTGGCCTTTTTTTGAGGAGATCACTTCATAGATTACATAAATGCCAAACTACTGTGCTGTACACCTGAAACTAATATAAAATAATGTTGAATGTCAATTACAATTATACATGATATGTGATCAAAAATACAGTAACTGTTTAAATTTAAAAAATTATTACAGTAAAAGACACATTGCCACAAACCCCCTCAAAATATCCTCCTTACTTTGAACACACTTATCACATTGTTCTTGCCATTTTCTGAAGCTGTCCTGGAAATCTTTTTTCATTAGCATCTTTACTTGAGCTGCCGTGGCTGCTTCGGTGTCCTGAATCAGTTCAAAATATTTACCTTTCATGATCATTTTCACTTTGGGGAAGAGCCAGAAGTTACATGTGCCAGATCCACGAATAAGGTAGATGAGGCCACACCATAACGTTATTATTTGACAGAAATTGCTGTAAACCAGAAGTGATGTGTGACGGAGCATTGTCATGATGGAGGATGAAGTAAAGCCACTCAAGAAAGAGAACTTCTGTAACTGCTTTAGAAAGCAGCAAGAATGATGGAATTAGTGTGTTCGAAGTGAGGAGGAGCATTTTGAGTGGGATTAATGACAATGTGTCTTTTACTGTAATATTTTTTTAAATTTAAGCATTCACCATATTTTTCGATCACACCTTATATATATAGTCATGGGATGTAAAGTACAGCAAAGGGAATATAGTCAATATAGTATTGACTATATAGTACAAAATAGTATTGTAATAACTATGGATAATGTTCGATGGGTAGTAGACTTGGCGGGGTTATCACTTTATGAGGGGAGTACATGTCTAATCACTATGTTGTTTTGTACAGCTGAAACTAAGAATAATAAAAACTTAAAATTAATTTTTTTAAAAATGCAGTTTGAATAAGAATGCCAATAGTTTTTTTGTTAAGATGATACAGAAAATGATTTAGAATGGGTTTTCCATTTGAAATAGTTATTTTATTTCTAGGGATTTAGTTTATGGGCAAATATGAAGCAGAAAGAACTTAGGTTTTGGCATCAATCTACCTGGTTTTCAATTCTAATTACTGTACTTTCTATGTATTTAGCATTGGTCAGTTTATAAAAGAAAATATAGTTATTTTTAATCTGCAAAATGATAATCACTCCTACTTTGCAAATTGATAAATGTATGTAAATTAAGGATTATAAAATACCTAGCACATAATATTCAATAAAAGCAAGTTATTATTTCTCTTTTATATAAGGACTAAGATTTTTATTTATTATAAAAATTATATTTATAAAAAATTAGAAGATAGAAATTTTCTAAAATAAGTATAACTCCTGTAAGAGAAGATGTGTGGTCACTAAAATCATGTCAGAAATCTATTGAAATGCCATGGAAATATACTCATGATTTATTTTTATTTAAAAATAATGGTATAAAATATATGTATTGTATGATCCCATTATCCCTGCTTAAAAATATATACAAACATATATGTATAATTGAAAAGATATGAACTAAATATATTAATTGTGATTATCTCTAGATAAGAGATGATTAATTATTTTTTCTTATATTGATGTTCCAAATAATAATTTAAACATATTATTTTTGTAACAAGAATACATAATAAAGGCTAATAAAAAATCAGGGATCAAAATATTAAGTTTCTTGTACTATACATTCTAGGGAGCACTGTAGTTGGTTAATTTGGAAATACCATTCATTATTCTTGAAGTTACAGTGAATTGGAGTTATATGTGAAGCCAAACATTGTAATCCATTCCAAACAGCATTAGAAGAACAAGCTTGGAAATTACTCTCAATAACATCAATTCTTAGTATATTAATGGATACACGTTATGAAAGAAAAATCGGTAACTATCCAGGGATATCAGAATCAAAAGCAATAAAGTAGTGCGGCTTATGAAAAATAAATCCAACCAGTCAAGTTCAATAAGTTTTTTTCCCCAAAGTAATAACAGAATTAGAGGATTACAAGAACACATTTAAACAAAGCATGTCATGGCATAACTTATGAACGTTGCTCATAGAATTGATTCAAAGTTGAAGTGGATGCAATTCTCTATCTATCAAATTGAAGACAGAAAGTAGTAATACATGAGGATATTTTAAACAATGAGGAGTTATTTGATAGAAATAGCAGGTATTGTAAATTATCTGATTTTACATCTGTATTTATGATCTAGAATTGAGTAATAAGCAATGTATTTATTTTAAAAAAACACAGTTTATATTAATTTTAAAAACCCTACGACTGACACAGAGGAAAACATTTACACTTGGAAAGCTACTAATGTAGAAATTGAAATGGGATAAAATGTGTTGTTTTAAAGAGAAAGCAGAAAAAAGAAATCAAGAAGAAAACTGTTATTGTTTAGAGAAGGATAGGTGCCAACAGGTGAGTACTGTAGGAACCACACTGGCACACAGACCCAAAAATCCTCAGGTCAGCCCTTTGAGGTAGGTTTTATTGTCTCCATTTTACAGATGAGGACCCTGAGGAACAGAGAGGTTAAAAACACTAGCCCAAGCTAACACAGTAAGAGGCAAAGCCAAAATGTGGTTTAATTGGAATGCTTGCCTCTAAGCAAATTTCTACATTCCCTTGCACTGACTGTGCTGCGGTAATTGCAGGCAGCTTTGTGATGACTCAGTAGCTAACCTGTTCACCACCTTTCCAGTACAACTAAGGAGCTGTACTGATGGAGACAACATGATTTAAGGAGGCTAATGTTGAATTTGAATTCCAGTCCTGGTAATTCCACTCACAAGATGTTGAGATTGTGGTGAAGTCACTGAATTAAAATCCCGTCTCAGTTTCCATGTCTTTAAAATAAAGGGAATGGGATGATCTCTATTGGTCTTTCTATATTTGATATGTGACTCTCATCTCAAAGCCATTGCTTTGCATATGCTAGTGCAACTTTTATAATGTGTTATAGGAGTCCTGGGGAGGGGTTATAAAAGCAAAAGGAAAGGTCTGAATTGAATTTGACAAGACACCATGAGGCAGATCAGGCAAGCAAAGAGGTGTCCCTAGAAATTCATCACCTTGTTCAAAAACCACGGAGAAGTCACAGTCAGAGAATCTTGAAGGTGAGGACCATCGTTTTTTTTTTTGTAAGCCTTTTTCTATTTTGAAACTTCTCTGTGGTATGCCCCCAGAAAATGGTACTTGTAACATTATACTGGGGGGAAGAAAAGCTCATATTCTAGAGAATAGCAGTATTTTTCAAGAGATGTAGTACACCTTATGAAGGTGAAATAGTTGAAGGGAAAAATCTAAGAAAGTGCAACTTGCAAAGAAGAGTGTAGAGAGACAGGAGGGAAGCTCTTGTAAAATAAAGGTCACTTCAGTTGCCAGGACCTCTCTGCATAGTATTGTTTAAATTGAGAAAGTCTCACTCACTCTTCAAAAGGGCTGAAACATGAGGCACTAGTGGGGGTGAGACTGCAGGGACCTGTTCTTTTGTTCTGAGGAGTGCCATTCTCCTGGGCATGGTCTTAACCCCCAACTGGGAGCCTCACTTGAACTGGGAGCTTCCTTAAGCTCTGAATAAAGGATGAGTGCGCTTAGGAAATGACTTCTTGCTGTTTTATTTTATTTTTTAAGCAAGTAGAAATCCAGGGCCTGAGAAAGCATGATAAAATCCAAGTGTAGCTAATTGTTCCTATTGCCTTAAAGTTAAGAAAAAATATGCACTGAATCACCATGGCAGTAAAAAACAGAGAGATTCAAACTTTTTCCTGAAATCTGACTGTGTCATCCACTTAGTACTCAAAAGTCAATTTAATAGTAGCAATGGGACATGAGAAGCTAATTCAATGCTGTTGGGATCCTACCAGCATCATTACTTAAACACCATTTGTGGTCATCATTTTACATGAACATTTGAAATACTGTAGACATTACTGTTTATTTTTACTTCCCTTTAGTCTGGAAAGACTCTCGACCCATAGGTTATTGCAAACCAACATCCTTATCTGCTCTTACATGCAGTGCTCAGCTTAACAATTTTTTTTTTTCTTTTACATTTATTTCTTTATAGACTCAGTTCTCCTCCTGTCTCCCTTCTGTCTGAATTTGCTGCACGGGGGTGCCAGGAGTGCTGCTTCTGCCAACAGGTGACCAGATACTTAGATCAGTCTCTCTCAATCAGCCAGTCCCCATCTGCTAGCTGGAGTCTCCATGTGTTCATTCTGCTTATTATAGCAGCTGAGCCTCAAACTGGGTTCTTTGTGGGCTTCAGACAGATGCTTAACAAGGTGAGCCAAAGGGAGTCTGGCCATTAGAAGATGTGTTAAGAAAAACAGATTCCAATTGAGGCCATCTTATGTTTTGCAAATGCTTGCCTACAGCTTCCCATGCTTTACCACAGGATTTCACAGAGGCATCAACCAGACATGGGGAGGAGACTTGATACTTCATTGCTTACTCCATGCTATTTTTGTTGGGCTTTACATCTTGTTTTGAGTTGAAAAGTGTTTCAGTGATTATCAACAGCTTAGCTTAAACATTATTGGTTTTGAAGGCGCATCTTAGCAGAGAGACTTTAAAGATAATCACATCTTAGGAAGGAAAAGAAAAGCTAATGTGAGTTCAGTGAACTATTGTATAAAGAGAACTGGAATCAGAAATCCTATATTACTGGATTAGATGGCACTTTGGTGGTAACAGCCTCAGGACATGTTCCCTACTGGTTAGCAATAAATCCAAGGAAGTCTGATAGCCAGGGCAGCTCCATGGAAGGTTGTCCACATTTCGTAAAGGGCCTGCTACAGACTAACCTGTGCCAACCAATAAAGTAATCTTTAGTTCAGACATTTTTTTTTACATTTTCAATATGTTCTTTAAGCACATTTTATTCTCTTCATTTTATATTCCTATTCTGTTCATGCTCGGGTGATACTGTACATGGAGTAAAAATGAGAGGAAAAAATCCTCATTAAAATCATCATTAAAAATACACAGCATCCGATCAAGTTAGAGTCTGATAACTAGGAAAGAGCTGAGTAGGTCCAAACCATGTTCTTTCACACAATAAGCAGAAAGGTGAGGGTGAGAGTGTGCATTAAATAATTGAGGTTTGAAGTCTATGGGGACCCCCAACATCCACCCCCGGCAGACACAAAGGCAAACTGTCTGAGAGATCCGTGGGTATGCATTTGAAAAACATGTGAAGAGCAATTTCCAGCTGAGCCAATTTTTGTCAGACATCATGTGAGTGGTTAATTTTGGTTTTCCTAGAATCTGAAGCTGGAGGAACCTAGCCTGTCTCAGTCACCAACTGTGAGAAGATGTGAAATAGGGAGGATCATGTCCAGATAGGAGAGTATTCCAACTGGCTGAGTGTGAACCAGGGTCTGGGCATGGAATCTCAGGCACACCCTTGCTGGCATCAGCATCCCTGATTCAGACAGTGTGAGGGGTACTGAGATGCTGCCAAAGGGAAGAGTTGAGCTGTCCGCAGATTTGAAGGATATCCGAACACCAAGGAGTAATAGAAAAATGTGCTTGCCTTGCTCAAGTCCTTGAAAATACTGCTTTAACTCATTTAATGTCATGATATGTGCTTTCTTGTCCACGTTTCTTTGCATATCTTTTTCAAATTGGATATTCCCAGAACGCTTTTGTCCCTCTAGCTCCAAAGGCCTATTATGCTAGATAAAAGTTAGTTTTTTGGGGGTACAATTTGTGCCTGAAAATGTGAAGCCAACCCTAAACAATATCACTAAATGCAGTATTTATAAACCAGAAGAAACTTCTTTCCTTATTAAGGGCGATGTGAAAGCTTACTTACTTATAAATGACATTATGTGGAGTTCAGATTTAGAAATTGTCTTATGCTTAGATGGTTGCCTGCACTTAAGGATCTGAGCTGAAGTTCACACTCCCTCCCTGAACATCAAGATTGATACTGTTTATTCTACAGAGATGGTTTTATTTGGGTGCTCTTGTAGGCATTCCTATGTGTAAGGATTTTTTTTTTTTTTTGAGGACAGTGTCACTGGCCCTCATATGTGGGACCTGAACCAGGCCTCTGGCTTCCTAAGCCAGCGCTTAACCACCACACCACTCGGCCAGCCCAGGACTTCTTTTTGACATGCAAATTTTCCTGGTGGGGACCAAGCCTTAAGCACTGAAGTTCTAGCCCAACAGAAGGAAACAAGGTGCACACAAGAACCAGATAGAGTATAAGCACCGCAAGAAGGACATGTGGAGGAAAATACGGAAGAAACAGGAGATTATGGTACTGACTGAAAAAAGAGGCAATTTACCAAGCAGAGCACATTTGTCCAAGGGTGCTTCTTTTTCTATTTTCATAATACTGAACATTTTATCTATTGATTTATGTATGCAAGGTTTTTAAATAAGAGAATACTTCAAAATCATCTACAGAACTTCTAAATTCCAATTTTCCTGGCCCTACCTAACACTGACTCAGTTTACTGGGGTGGCATTTAGGCCTGCTTGAGCATTTTGAAAAAAGCTCCTAGGGAGCTCAAAGTTCTATTCCTGGTCCAGAATAACGGTACAGCTGCTCACTTTTCCTTAGGCTCTCCTAGAGGGCCTCCTACACTGTCCTTGAACTCCCCTCCATGATTCCTCTTCAATGTATCTCCTGAGACAGGAAAATTTTAAATGTCAGATAAAAACTTAATTCATTTACTGCTCCATTCTGTTCCTTCATACACTTCATATCAGAATATAAAGTCACCTTTTTTTTCCCCCCCTAAAACCCAGAGGAAAAGTGTGTGAAACTTTCACTTGTGCTTTCTTACTAGCCAAGCCCTCTTAGAGCCAAGTATTCCTTTGGTCTGAGATGCAGAATAAAGTCTTGGTTTCCAGAAGCTCAAGCAAGACAATCTAGTTCAAAGTTAGACAGCACCACTTATGAACTATACATCCTTAGACAAAAGTACTTAACTGTTCTGTGTCATAGCTTCCTCCTCTACAAATGGACTGTTGTAAGGAAGGAATAGTTATTACACGTTAATCATTTAGATTTGTGTCTGAATATATTTTTCTCACAGCAATCTTCATTCTAGATTTTGACTTTGGCATATGGCAAGGTTGCTATTCCCTTTTAAATCTCTCTACTCTAGTTTCTATGGCTCATCTTCAATTATTCTCACTATTTATTCACAATTTTTTTTGACATTCACACCGTTCAGTGTGGTATTGCTCAAGTCAGTCTTATCAACTACCTAAATGTTAATGATTCTGTTATATTATCTGAGCTACAGTCTCAACTATTTATCTTACTCCAGAATATCAGAAATCATTATATTCCCTTTCAACCCTGCTCCTAATGCCATATATCAGAAGTTGTCAGCTACAATTTTGGGGAATTACACCAAAAATTTTAATTTTTTAAAAATTGGTCACTCTTATTGAGTATAGAATTCACCCAGAATCTTAAAATATAACTGGATATTTGAAAGTCATTCTCTCCATTTTTTTTTTCATATGGGAGAGATATGACCTCTAGTTCATTTAACATGATGACAAGTCCATTATATGATGCTAAAATTAAGGTGGACAAATTTTCACTTGAGTCATCAAAAGCCTGGTTCTACCAACCCATTCGCTTTCTGTAGGCTGTAGTATTTTTGGATAAATGCTGTTTAAGCATCATCAACTGAGGTTTTATATTTAGTTCAAGTAGTTACCCCTGTAACTAATTTCCGCTTACAGAATCAATCCACAGAAATATCAGTGTGAAAAACACAAAGATTTCACCAAACAGTGAGTAAGATGGCAGAATTGGAAGGGGAAGGATAGCCACAACAGACTTTTCCTCAGAAAATTTAAAAATACCGCAGCCATTATTATGGGACAGACAATATTGTCGACTTTGCAACAGACATATATAAAGTCACCTTAACACGTCATTTAGATTACAGGTTTGGAAGATTCAATTATAACCTGACTGACTGTTAAAGTAACTTTAAAAAAAAACAACTATCAATCATATAGTAGATTGAGGAGCAATAGAAATAGAAAAAAAGTCAAAGTGACAAACCTCAGCATCACTAACCCACATTCTATTCAAAAAAAAAGCAAGCACCTCAGCTGTTGGCCTTAGAATATTTTACATTCCATTTTGAATGGCAAGGCTATACCTAACGTGAACGTGGATGGTGGAAATTGTAGGCAAGGATTCTATTCTGATAGTTTTGACATGATGGTTGCATGGGGCAATGCTGCCTGAAGCTATTAAACGATCTATTATTTTAGCTCCACTTACTCTGATTCTAGAGCAACAATCTGATTATGACTTGACTTGTCTTTTACGGCAAGAAAATGGTTTGGGTATGAGAACACAAGGTTCCTGCTCCCTGAATCACATTTGTTATTGTGAGTTAATGTTTGATCTATGTTTGTCTTTCTGTAAAACATCTCTTCACAAACAGAATTCACTGGTCCTGTAAACTTTCTTTATAACAGAAAATTAACACTCCAATCCACTGTGTAGGCTTGGTTCTTAGATCAGGGCCTTAGCATCTCTCACCTGGACTTTAGGAACAGACTTCTAACTCCTAATCTACGGTCTTACTCCTCCAATCATTTACAATGTTTTCAAAATGACCTTTTTCTAATGCAAATCTTGTCATTTCATCCACTTGCTTAAATTCCTTTAATGTCTCCCTACTGCCTACAGAATAAAGTTTAAATTGCTCAGCTGGGCTCAAGACTCTTCCTGATGCATTGACCCCTTACTTTTTCAGTTATAGCTCCTGAAATAACTCCTACGCCATCGCTGTTATCTTGCTTGGAGGTTCTCAAATATGTTATGCCTTCTCACAACCCCATGCTTTTGTGCATGGGATTCCTACTGTTAGAAATGGCCCCCGTCTCCTTCTTGCTTGCCTAAAAAAAGTCACTGTTTTGGTCTTGATGTTATAGTCAGGACCACTATGAATATTCTACTACCAGATCATTCTCTTCTCCATGTCACTGTTGTATGTGTATGTAAGCATAATAGAAACTATGATGCTTAAGTGCATTTATTACTTTATATATCTGCCTTTATTTCTTTATGACCAAACTGAGTATCATGACCACATCTCACTCATTTTTGTAGTCACAGTGTTTATAATATTTTGCCTATATTAGGCACTCACTTTTTATTGACTCAGAAAACCAGGAAGATGACAATTAGATCTCAAAAAAACAGGGAGTTGACAATTAGATTAAATCAATAAATAACCTTTATCAAATGCTTACTGGAACCTTGAGGCAACACTGAATTCATTTTAATTAATTGATAGTTAATCTCTAGGTTATCTGAGAGAATAGAGAGGAGGATATAAATAAAGTGAATAAAAATTCCAATTATATAGTCAACTTTGGAAATCTAGTAAACTGAAATCACACTAAGAATAGCAATAAATTAGGTTAAATGAAAATATTTAAGCTATACAAATTGTACAGATTCATGATTCTATATTTAGCAGTTTTATTTCTCTTAATATCAGAATCTCTTTCCATATAAAACATATTTAAAACATTCTATAAAGAGAGAGAAAAAGAGAGGATGTTTAAGGAAAACAATAGGTAATCTGTATTGTCAATATGTTGTATACTGGCAATTATTTTTAATGAGATTATGATTTTATTTTATTTTTAAAATGACATTTACTTTTTTTGTTTCTGGGCATTTGTGTTTTTAGTAAGTTTTAGTTCTTCTATTTTTTAAAATATTTCTTAAGGGCCCCTCTGCCTATCTGTTTGGCATTATTAAATGCTCTTGAGAGCTATTTGGATGTAACAAGTGTTGCAAACTGCTGGTGAATGGGCCTTAGAATTGCACAAACAGCAAAGGAAAGCATTTCATAATAACAAAGATAGAGACTAGGGAGTCCTTATGAATATGTTATTAAGCACCTATACTCCAGTTCCTAAACTGGAGTTCTGGAGTTGTTTCACAAGTAGGGATGCTAACTTTTGGCCAGAATTGATGTTTGTAGAGAAACTGTTCACTTGTTTGTTTTTTCAACACAATTAACTTAAATAACCATGACTAACATATGCTTTCCCCCAATACTCATTTGAATGCTGAAATCTCATCATGTAACTAATCCTACTCCAGCCATATATCTTTATAGGTGGAAAGGGTTTGACTTTGGAGAAGTATTAAATTATATATATATAGTTTGTTTAAGAAATGAAAATGGGGGTGGCAAACTGGGGGAGGGGGGTTATCACTTTGAGGGGTAAAAAGTATAACCATTGCACTGTGTTGTACACCTGAAGCTAATTTTAAAAAATGTTTATTTCACAATAAATTTAAAAAAAAATGAAAATGGGGCTGGCCAAGTGGCTCAGTTGGTTAAAAGTTAGCTTAAGAGCACAAGCTCTGAGCAACAGGGCCACTGGTTCGATTCCCACATGGGCCAATAACACTGTGCCCAATTTGAGCTGCCGCTGAGCTGCCAACAGGCAGCAGGATGGCTCAGCTGGTGAGAGCACATGCTCCTAACAAGACTGCATGTTCAATGGTGGGTTATGCCCACCCACAACTAAGACTGAACTCAGCACCTTGAGCTGAACTGCCACCTGGATGGCTTAGTGGATAGAGCGTATGCTCTTAACAAGGCTGCTGGTTTGACTCCCACATGGCATGGTGGCTATGCCCACTTGCAACTAAGATTGAACACAGTGCCTGGAGCTTAGAGGCCACGAGCTGCCGACAGGCAGCCAGATTGGCAACTGGCACCCTCTATAACTAAGACTGAAGAATAACAACTTGGCTGGTTCCCTTCCCCAATTCCCCAATTTAAAAAAATAAATAAAAATGATCCATCTGAAAGACAAAGCCTGGCACAGAGATAGGTGTGTTGGGATTTACTGTCCAGAGGAAAGGATATAGTAATGAAATGCTGGGAGCATAAAAAAGGAATGTGTAAAATATTCAGAAGTCAGAATGGAGACACCATTTAGGGAAGATTTGCCTGATTTCTTCAAGCCCATAAAGGAAGTCTCAGGGAAAAATTATGAGAAGGTTTGTGAATAGGACCCATACAGTATTTTCAACAGTTAGAAGATAAAGCTCTAAGCAAATTCAGGCAAAGATCCAAGTATTATAGGATCAAAACCAAAAGAGTTGGTTATTATTGTTTGTAAACACATAGACTGTTTCAAACCTGAGGAATGCAGTTTAGAGGAAACAGTCAGTGATAATATACCACTCACTCACTGGAAGATAAGAGCAAAGTGTGATTGTTGCTGTTGTTAATCCTATTGGAATTTCATATAGCAGGATATTCAGTGAGATGAAATTTTTCTTTTCCTTCTGCAGGACTTATTGTGGGTTGAGTAAATGTGGATAAGATATTTAGAAACCCTAATCCCTTTTTCAAAATTATGGAAACCCAGGAGAAGCAACATGTCAGCTGGATCCATACTCAATTGCTGTGAAGGCCAACATGGTACTGGAAAAAAAAAAAAAAAAAAAAAAAAAAGAGCTGCTTGAAAAGAAAGAATTCTAATTTCCAGCCAGAATCATGGTCTTTAGAGATGTTTTTTAAATTAAATTGAATTTTGTGATGGGAGATAGAAATGGAGGCTATGTATGGTCTCCTGCCTCAAGTCAAAGATTGAGAGGGAACAGGTCTTCTCAGCTTATGATGCTGGAAATAGAGAGCTCTCCTCTCTTGACCTATCCAGGGGCAGGCTATTCCTGGAAAAAAGCTAAAGAGTTAAATTAACTAGCAGATGATTGAAAACCCAGACTTAAGTGGTGTGCATTGCCCAAACTGAGTATAAAACTGCCTCCCTCCCTCCATGAGTCAACATGGGGTTGTAATGTGCATGAGTGACAAAGCAGTGAATGTAGCTCATGGATGGTCTTATGAGTTGTATGTTTTCTCTCAAAAATATATGTTGAAGCCTTAACACTCATAATCTGTGAATGTGACCTTATAAATGTAATCATGTTAAGATGAGGCTATTATGGCCAACATTAATTCAATATACTGATGTCCTTATAAGAAGAGGAAAATTTGATGACCGAGACACACAGATATGAGAACATCATGTGCAGACACAGAGGGAAGATGGAGACAGAGACTGGAGTCATGCTGCCATAAACCAAACAATATCTGGAATTACCAGAAGTTGGGAGAGGCAAGGAAGGGTCTTCCCCTACAGACTTTGGAGAAACATGGCCCTGTCAACAACTTGATTTTAGACTATAGCCTCTAGAACTGTGAGACAACACATTTCTGTTGTTTTAAGCCACCCCACATCTAGTACTTTCTATCACAGCCCTAAGAATCTAATACAGATGTCAATATCATCACAGCACCAACAGCAACTCACTACAGGGGCAGCAGCTGTGATCAGTACAGAAGCCTCTTTGAACTTTGAACTTGCCAGTAATGATTGGTATGACCTCTTCTCAGATAGCACTTAAGGCATTCACCTTCAAAGGGACTTATGTGAATTCCTGTGACACCAAGGGATGTCTCATAATTATCACAGGAAAGATGACCCCAAAGAGGAGAGAAAACATTCTTTATAACAAAGATTTATGAGATGCAAAATAGTAAAAGCAGCTTGGAAAGGTAACTTGGATTTCCTCTTGGCTCTCAGGGTGGTGAAGTATTCAACAAATCTTACTAAAGGTTCAGGTTTCTAATAGGTAGGGAATGAACCATGTGTTCCATGATAGACAGACATCTCTGTATACTGAAGTTGCCCACAGATCAGCTATGGCTTACTGAAGACATGATTCTTACTAGGATATAAAGCTTCTTAAACAAAAGTCACAAATAAACAATCATCTGTGGGGGTGGATCTCAAAATACAAAACGTTTTCAACTTCAAGAGAGGCAATACATTATTGTCTTAAGGGGTGAAAAATGAATAAGGCTAGTAGACCTCAGATTGCCCTAGTTTACCCAGTCATATTGCATATGAGAAAACCAGTGGTTACGGAACTGCATAAGTTTTAAACAATGTGAGTTTCTGTATCATGCTTTCTCACATTGATAGCAGAATCTATCATTGGTAAATCATGTTAGACTTCTGATTCATTCCAATATTACTCCAGTTATTGTTGTTGGCTCATATTAAGTCATCCTGAGAACTGAAGTTTCTTTTCAGTGCTTCACTAATATTCCTTAGTGGAAGGCACCTATCATAAAATCTCATTTCTCTTTGTTTCTCATCAGAGACCCACTGTGTTGGGTTTTCACGACAGAAGGTCTCCTGTTCTCTTAATACATCTGAGTTCATTTTAATCATATTACTGGTCAATCTTTTAGGCTAGTTTTAAAACGCAGTTAGAAGCATTGCTGAAGTTCCTCCGTGTTAACTCTTGATTTTTTTTCTTGCAAAGATACAATCTCCAGCAGTGAAAAATGATGCCATGTATAATATTATCCAAAAATCAATACTAATTATCAAAACACCTTTCAGGGAATACAAAGTTTTACTATGTACATATGGGAACATTACAAATTTCTATATTAGTCCTAGGGATGGATATCTAAAAATAGTGAAAGTATTGAAAAAAACATGTCATGTTAAATTAAACCCAATTTTCTCACAACTGGCAAGCTTTTTTTCCCTGACTACTCTTCCAATAATAGAGACAAACTTTCAGCTTATCGAAAAATCTAAATGCTTTAATCCTCAAGTGAAATCAGCAAACGTATCTTGTTTGTATAACACATATACACACACACACAAAATGCAGAGCCTCTGGGTATAGTTGAACAAGCTATATTCTGCACAACTCCAAAATACTATACTGCTTAAAAGAAAAATAAAGGCATCACTTCCTGTTGGACAGCATACAACCACAAGCAGGACACAGTAGCCCTATAAAATACATAGCTGAAAAGGAAAATAAAACTCAGCTGAATCTGACCTTTTTTTTCAGAATTATCAAAACTGCATAATCTTTAAGTTAGTTAGGTACATATTCTATGTTTAAAGTTATGTTTTAATAGACAAGTAGATGTGACAATACTGCTACTTTGAATTTTTAATTCCTCAATAAGCAGCTTCTCATATAAAACTCCTACATATAATTTAATTTTCATATAAACAGCTGGAGCTACAAACATGTTTACAAAAAATCTTGACATTCTCCCCCATTGATAAATACTTTTCATATTGTATATGATTAGGAAATGCCTACATTTGTGAAAAGAAGAATAAAATATGTAAAAGCAAAACTTTTTACTTTTTTTCCCCCCAATTTGGAACAAAACACGACAACATACAATTTTCATTACACATATTGTCACACAGACAAATACACACTCACTCAAAAAGTAGAAATGTGAATAAACATCTTCTCCCTACTCAGAGCTCTGAGGATCAACAAGAACAAAAAGCCCAAATATCATTTGTGTCCTTGATTCAAAATGAAAAACAAAACAAAACAAACAATAATCTTAGGAGAAGATTAAAATAACCCTGAAATTTTTAGATGGCATCTGAGGATAAAATTAAAGTGATTGAAACTTGGTCTTTTAGTTTTGCAGCCTGTCTTTCTCTGTTCATCAGATTGATCATCTCTGAAAAGGGTGGCAATGTGTTGTTCATCCTACTTGGCTAAGCAGTCCATTAAAAAACCCTCCAGTATAGAAAAACCAAACAATACCTAAATCCAAAGTAAATAAATGAGTAAATTAAAATATACAGATACATGCCTCTAAGAAAATTTCTTCCATCATGTGGTTTCAGGAGGCACATCCCTGGTTTTTGTTTTGCAGCAGCCAGTGTAGCCCTGAACAGAACATGGACTCTGGAGAGCCAGGGGTGCATCATCATTCTAGTTCTGTCACATCAGCAGTGTGACACCCAGCAAATAACCTCCTTACACCCCAGTTTCATCTGAAAAATGAGGTGGAACTCTTTCTTTACTTGAGTAGGTGCTTAAAGAACATAATATTTCTGGCATTTTTACTACTATTCATATAACAGATTTGATAATTACTAAAGAATAAAGGATACATATAATTTACTTACCAGGGGTGTCAAAAAGGTGTATGCAAGGGGACACTTTGGTCAACGTTGCTCAAGCAGTAGTTCACCATAATCAGAAGTGTCTGGACGCTGATGCAAACCATTTTGAGCACCTCTTGTAATTGCAGAAGTCAAAAGAGACTTGTATTTATCTTTTTATTGGTATATATTGAATGTTACAATTTTAATAGGTTTTCTTTCTTAAAATGTGTATACGTTTTTTTGGCACCCTCTGTATATACTATAGTAAGGGAAAGGCTTATTCCTAGAGAATAACTTACTTGCTCACATGCTTGGATTCCACTGAACCCATTATTGTTCACCCTTCTTGAAATATATTTTCTGATTAAGTTTAGCAAAATACAAGTGTTTTCCTCCTCAAAGATGGCTCAAGGCTCATTTCCTTAATGAAATCTGTCCAGATTAAACACTATGAATCAAATAATTATAACAATCATTATAGATGAAGAGATCTTTTAAAATTCACTACAAATCAATTTTGGAAGGCGGTAAGGTATAAATTAAATAAACAAAAGAGAAGAAAAAAAGAATGAATTGGTATGTGAACACTTTTGAGTATTTTACCTCCTGAAAACCATTATTTCATTAATTGATCTGAGGTCAATATAATGTCATCTTTTTTGGGGTTGGATAACTGTATTGACAGATCATAGACACGACATATGTCATTTGAATAAGGTATTCAATAAAGCTGCCCATAAAACTGTTACAAGGCTGATAAATGTCAACTTGAGGCCAATAGTATAGAATAAGGACAACGGAGGGCTACCCTAGGATGTTCACGTTACAGCATTTCACATCAATATAATCAGTACCAATGTAATTATTACTAACGTTGCTGGGAAAACAGAAAACTATTCTCATCAAATTTGCAAATAACAATGCTTAGGCAACAGCAAGTGTATAAAAGAATTATGATTTTTTTTAATCCCCAAAGGTAGAATTAAAAGCCCAAAATGAGACTCAACATAATGAAATAAATGTAAAGCTTTACATTTAAAGGTTTAACACAAATGTGAGCTTAATATCCTCAAGGTATGGCTGCAAAAATACATGTAGATATAAATGATATCCCTCCCATTCAAATAATCATGACCCTAATTCCAACACAGTTGGTTTAAAAGCACTATAAATAATTTTGCTGAGCAATCTTTATGGTGGAAAAACCCAGAAGCCAAAAGTTTGTGGAAGCAGAGGTAAGTCTGTCCCAAGAAAGAAAACCTCTTCTTATTTGTCCCTGTTACAGCGGAGTCAGGCTAGAATATTGCAAAAGATTTTATTAAACTCTAAGTGGAACCAGGCAAAACTGGAGAGGATATAAAGAATACATAAGCAGTAGGCTTAGGATTAATCACCACAAGTTGATATGGGGTCAAAGAAAAACTGCATTCTAAGTACAGAAACCACTTGATGCACAAAGCTCTTCAGCCACATTACATATTAAAATGAAATGTTAAAACCAGTCTAGAAGCCCTGCTCTACAAATTGAGAAATGGAATGTTTTATTGGCTATTATACTTTGTAGCTGATAAAAAGGATGTTTTTGTGGACTATGTAAGAACATTAAAAATGCTCAGGTAGCAATATCAATTGTAAAATTTGTAGTAAACCGTGTACCTGACTATGATTTTAAGTCTGCTAGGATATGCTCTTTTAAAAGGGTCTCTATAAAAGTATTTTAAAAGAAAGTATTGTATAACCTTCAAAAGGTTTGTTTCTGGGTGGTAGTCAACCAGTAATTTTTTTCTTTGTTTCACTTTTAATATTTCCTCAATTATCCTCTATCATTAAATAACAATAATGTATGTTGATTGATTGCTATTGTTATGTACTGTATTCATTGTTCTACTTGCATTATATCATTGCATTCATGCAAAGAAATTATGAAATAGTTATTTCTATTATTCATTTTTATAGGTGAAGAAACTGGGATGCATGAAACCGTCTTGATTAATGACTGAACACATTATCATTATTATTATTATTATTATTATTATTACACAGCATTGAGCCTTTGATTCAATATCTGGCAAATTACTTTGAAAGTGCAAATTCTTAATCACCTGTAATATAAATGGATTCACAGCACAGTACAGTTTATAAGTCAAAATGATTACACCTAGCTAATTTATAGCCAACAACTTAAAGTACCTATTGTCCTACATTTTATATGCTGAGATAGCTAGACAATACCTATTCCAAAATTACCAATATGAGTTTAGCAGTTTGACCCTGAACAAATTACATAACATGCATGAATTTTAAATTTTCATCTAAAAATAAGAACACTTACCATGCAGAGTTTTATGATAATTAGAAATAACATACATAAAAGCCATAGATCAATAACTATAAGCATCCAGAATTATCATTGTTGTTGATTGGAAGAAATTGTTTTTCCCCACTACTTTTTAAAAATTTTCTAACAAAAATGTCCTATTGATTTGTTCCTGTATTGCAGGACACTGAAGATATTTTAATAAGTTTCTTTCTCTTGACAAGAATTCATTTATCAACCCTGATGTGGACAAAGAGCCCAGCACCCTATATATGGTCTGCGATAAAAGGAAGCTCTGGCCCCACCTATCTCACTCCAGGTATTATCTTTTTTTTATATCATTCTGTTATTCTGGAGTTTAGCCTGTATAACTTGACTTAGGTGGTACCAATGGAACAAGTTCACAAGGGCTGGTGACAGTTTCATTCCTTGTCATGAAAAGAGAGGATATGACAGATTTCCATGAAGGAAGTACTCTGACCTTTTCCAATGAAGAAGCCTTGGACTGTAGACCTCCAGGTAGAAGAAAACATCCAGGACTGTTAAAGACCCTGAATTCTGGGAATGGAAATCATTGCTAAAATCACTTCTGCCTTGATCCAACAATTCATTATCTCACAGAAACAGTGGCTTTTAGAACTGCTAAAGGAGTAATGTATGCATATTCTTTTAGAAAGAAGGAGTAATTCCAACACAGTCATAAATGCTCAAATCCTAATATTAAAATCTATAGGCTTAATTTTATCATCTAAATCTGTAATCAATTAGAGTGGGAAGGAAATATTTTTATAAAACAAGTTTAGAAAGAACTAATTTTATGTGAAAAAAATAACTTGGCCCTTTTTAATAAGCTCTCCAAATGTTCCAAAGAAAAAAATTGATTTTTTATTCCCTCATTACACAGCTGGAAGATTAATGAAATTAATACGAAAAACTTGATTTCAATGCATGCTTGATATGAAGCACTAAGCTTTTCAAACTTTTAACCAGATTTTCTAATGTATATAAGTATTCAATAATTCATAAAGAGAATCCCATAGATTTTAATTCACTTCACATAAACTGATTAAGAAATTAACTCCAGAGATGAAAATAACACAAATCCGGCATGTTACTGAATATGTTGGAGGCCTGTATTGATACAATGACACTATTTGTGATTATAAAGAGGGTAAATAGGTATGTTATTTATAGTTATTGCATGTGAATCTAAACATAGGAGGACATCTATCAAACCTCAAGTTGACTGACAGCATTCAACACAATGAGGACCTTAATCTGTTAGGCACACATTCCATCCGTGTTAAAACAGGACAACCTCACTTAGATCAGTGTGGTGGGGATGGTAGGGATGAGAGGATACCCTGGAGAATGCAATTTAGTGAGATCCATGGCGGGTGAGAATGGATGAGAACTGGGGCTAACGTACACAACAGGGAAAAGGTTGCCTTAGCTGAGGTTGTGAGTTATGCAATTTGTATGCAGGATGATTTGATATATTGAGGATTGAAGGGATTATGATGATGATGCCTAGATACCTGAGAAATGTGTCACTCGTTGAACCAGAGTGTCAGTTAGGTGATCCTTTTTATTACCATACAGATATGAAATAAAGCTACTATGTAATACTTATCATCATCATCTTGAACTAATAACCCAAAGAAGGCTAAGTGTTGGTAAACTAAAAGACCAGTTTAGTAAATCAACAGCTAGTGAGGACTCAGTGAGGGGATTATAAACTCATGTTTTTGTTTTGCTAATGCTGAGAAAGGGCTAATACGTATCGGTCAAGCAGATTTCCCAATAGAGATATACACTGTAATCTGCCTATTTCCAGAATGAGTCACCAACTCTTTCTGTGGAAGCCCCAGATGGATAATCACTTGGGGATGTCTTCACCTTCCTATGACTCCCATGTACATACTCATGCCACCAGAAAGACACCCCAGCTCCACTTGTGATGATGACTAGCCTTCTATTTCTAGAAAGATACTTTCAGATAAAAATGTGTTTTCAGGTGATATCAGGTATCCCTGCATTGTCAAGTGATTTCCTGTTCTCAAAGACTAAAGAAGGATATTATTCCCAATCTGGCCTTCATATAACTTTTTCCCTCTGAAACTAAATGTGTGTGGGGGGGAGGGGGGCTGGAAGGCGGGGAGGAGGAGGGTAGTAAAAAAGAAAAAAAAACTTTCATCTCTCATTGCCCCTGGAGTCCACTGCTAGACTTTTCTTCAGGTACTTCAAGCTTCAGCAAATATTTTATTATTGTATTCATACTTCCAAAGAAGAAAAACTAAAAGAAAACCTACCATCCTCTCTCAAAGCACCATAAATGTTGTATTTTACTACTTGATTATAATAGTTTGAATAAAGCAGTGTATCTGTGAGCTAAGATTACATCAGACATATTTTCTTAAATAGTGGAAGTTTTAAATTATATATGATACCCAAACTCAGAATAATTTTATGAATTCTAGATTTCTTTTTCCATCTATTTACAGAAAATGTAAGAAAATCAGTTAAGAAAAATTCATTAGAAAAAACAGATTCATTAGAAAAAGATAACTAGTAGAATACAATAAATCTGATTAAGTAATTAGGCAGCATTTTCAAAAATGTTAGATGAATTCCATTAGAAAAGTTTTGCACTATATATTTCTTTGCTTCAATAATTATTATATTTTAGCATAATTATTTCTATTAAGATTATTTGCCAGTTACTAAAATATGTAAACTTTTAAGTAGATGCATTGCAATGACATTTTCTATGTATTCTATCCTTCTAAAAGAGACAGATGCTTTATTTTTGGCATTTGTTTTTAATAGGATAAAAGATATGTTGGAGGAAAGAGTTAAATAAAACATCGGAAAATAAATTTAATACACTTGTCTTTGCATTCTTTTCTCTAGAAATTATATTTATAGAGGGAATTGGTGGTATATCCTAAGGTTATTGTTTGACTTTTTAGCATTTTAAAAGTTTCAGATTTTAAAAAGTTATCTGTAGAAAACACAACTGAATAATCTTAAAATATTAAAAATAACATTACGAAATAGACTTTTAGACTTATTTTCCTCATTGCAAATTTGCCTCTTAAGATCTTAAAATACATTGAATACCAAGATAAGTGTACTGTGAATGAAAAGTTAAACAACTGCACAAAGTTATACAGAATGTATTCTAAGAACTAGAGGTTATGAGTGACTGATGTGCTTCTTGAAAGATGACTTTTTACACTAATTAGTTGAAATCTAATGTATCAAATGATGGGTTCCCTATCCATGCCTCCATCCATTTCCAAAGTATTTTCGTTGTCAATTACTCCTGAACAGATTATCCACAACGAAAAATATATTACTAACCTATTTATTAAAAAATCATCCCCAAAACAAGTAATTTAAGAAGGAAAAAGGATTTAACTATTTGCTAGCATGGATCTAAGTAGAGTACTTATATAACCTTGAAAATTGGGAATGCACTAGCTTCATATTTTAACATCATGCACTACATGACTTTTTCACTTTAAGAGTAATTTCTTACATGTGATTTAAATTGTTTCAAATTAACTTTATATTTAAGATAAAGCCATCTTTCTTTCAACATTTCCAAATTTCACAATAAACAGTAATCTGTAGCTGATTAAAATAGGCTTCATAATTTAAAAAAAATAAATTACAGATTGTGACTTTCCCCAATATACATTAAGCTCAGTGAAAATGAAATGAGCTCATATTTCATGTGTAATAGAGGAATATAATTTGTTTTTATATTAGTACTAGTCTTGACCTAAGTATTTACAAATCAATACTAATTTTATATTTAATGCCATCCATAAATGTCTTTATGTAGCGAGTTTCATTTTTGTGCTGTAGTTACAAACGCATTTATTAAGTACATGGGAAATTTTAAAAGGGAAGTAGAGAATTTAAAGTTGTTATTTACATAAATGTAAAAGACCCTAAAGTAGAGGGATCTTTTATAAGAAAACTCCAAACATTTGCTTGACTTTGGAAGTCTGGTATATTAAGAAGTTTTCCTGCTAAGAATTAGACATCTGAAGGCTGTCTGGAAATACTTTAAGCACTTGATAATGCTCTTTTGGGTACCACTACCCAGATCATCATGTAGCTTGCTTGCTTTCCCTCCTCTCCTTCCCTCATTCGGATTCTTCTGGGTTCTGCCCAGACCAATTCTTCTCAAAGAAATTTGTGGATTAGCATCACCTGGGTAGCTTTTAAAAAATTCACTGTCCTAACTGCACTCCATACCAAAAAGTAAATCAGAATCATAGGTTGTGTGTGTAGTGGTGGTGTTTGGGGGAGGCAGGGGCGAGGGTCAGGCATCAGTATTTTTTTTTTTTTTTAATATCCCAGATGATTCCAATGTGCAGCCAAGGTTCAGACTCACTCCCCCAAACAATCCAGTTCTCTATTTTTTACATTTCTCCTGTTTAATTTATTCTCCACAGACCTCATAGCCTGCCCCCATTTTCTCATCTGCAACCACGTGTGCCTACAAGTTTTCATCTGAATGCCATCTTGTCCATATCCTGGGGGCATGTGTGGATCAAGCCTGACTTAGTAGGCCTGTAAGAGCCTCTAATTCCTCCTCACTTTAGATCTTTTCTTCAGACTACTGCGTAGCCTGGTAACTTGCCTCTTTTTTTTTTTTTTTCATTCTTGCCCTACCCAACCATTCCCCCATAACAGTCGGGGTAATATTTTTAACATGAAAATTGCATCAAGTCACTTCCTTACTGAAAACTCTCCAAACAATGTCCCATGAAAATCTCAACTTGACAGGTTTCACACAAATGGTTCTTTCCCTGACCCACTGTCTAAAGTTGTTCCTTAGCTGCAATCACTCTGTATAAAATCACCCTATTGAGTACATTTGCAGACATTACCCGGAGCAATATTTTTACTGATACATCCCTATGGGCAAGGGAAGTAAAAGAAAAAAATGAACATATGGGATCATATCAGACTTAATTTTTCCACAACAAAGGAAACCATTAATAAAACAAAAAGGAAGCCTACTGAATGGGAGAATATATTTGCCAATGATATATCTGATAAGGGATTAATATCCAAAATTTATAAAACACTTATGAAACTCAACACCAAAAAAAAAAAAAAAACCCAATTAAAAAATGGGCAGAAGATATGAAGAGACATTTCTCTAAAGAGGACATACAGATGGCCAACAGGCATATGTAAAAAAGTTCAACCTCACTGATCATTAGGGAAATGCAAATAAAAGTCACCATCAGATAACACCTCACTCTGCTCAGAATGGCTATCATCAATAAATCAACAAACAACAAGTGCTGGCAGGGCTGTGGGGAAAAAGGGGACCCTGCTGCACTGTTGGTGGGATTGCAGATTGGTGCAGCCACTATGGAAGTCAGTATGGAGATATCTCAAAGAACTGGAAATAGAGCTACCTTTTGACCCAGCAATTCCACTCCTAGGCAATTTATCCTGAAAAAAACAAGACACTTATTCAAAAAAAAGTTATGCATCCTTATGTTCATAGCAGCACTATTTACAACAGCTAAGACTTGGAAACAACCAAAATGCCCATTGGTAGATGACTGGATTAAGAAACTGTGGTATATTTATACAATGGAGTATTGCTCCGCTATAAAGAAGAATGAAATCGTACCATTTGCAATGATATGGATGGACCTTAAGTCCATATTACGTTAAGTGAAATAAGTCAGTCAGAGAAAGACAAATACCATATGATCTCACTCATATGTGGGATCTGAAAAACTGTATAAATGAGCAAAGTAAACAGAAACTGTCTCATAGATATAGAGGAAAAATCAGGGTTGCTAATTGGGAGGGGGATAGGGATGAGGGAGAAGGGGAAGTGATTAGACAGCAAAAATAGGCAACTACAATATTGCCACTGGGATATGAAAAACAATTTGGGGAATATAATTAATAATGTTGTAAATATTTTGTGGGGTGTCAGATGGTCATAGGTCTTGTTGGGGAGACCATTTCATGCATGGAGTAGAGGTTTGATCACTGCACTGTATACCTGAAGCGGAGGTTGTATACCTACTGTAATTGAATATATATAGTCACGGGATGTGGATTATACTGTGGAAGAGAGTCAGAGAAAGAGTAATAGATATATATGGGGGGGAGTGGGGTGGCGAATTGGGGGTGAGGGGTTGTCAGTTTGAGGGGTAAAATGTATAACTCTTGCACTGTGTTGTACACCTGAAACTAATTAAAAATAAATAAATAAAATCACCCTATTTTACTTCCTTCACAGCACTTAAATGTAAATAAATATTTCTAACTCATTTGTAATTTTTTCTATCTCAACATATCGGGGTGTCGGAAAAATCATGACGCACTTTTGCAAAGAAAAACAGAAAAAATACATCATGACTTTTCCGACAACCCAATAGAATTTCAGGACCATGAAATCATGTAAATTGCCCATCTCATAACCCTAACACAGAAGACTGTGCATGCACATAATAGGTACTTAAACTGAGAATTTACAAAAGGAAGAACAAATCAGTTTGATTACAAACTTCTCCAGCACACAATCTACTTGTAGCCCCTCTAGCATGCTCTGAACTATTGCAATTATAGTTAGCTGTTGGCCATCAGAGAAAATGTATATAGAACTCCTTTGCTTCTCATCCCTATCCACAAGTGCAAAACATGGAAATGAATTCATAAGCTAAATCCCTAGAGTTTTCCTGAGAATCTCATTTTCTGGAAACTGTCCCCAGGCTCTTTCATTTTTTATCTCTAAGATTTCTATAGCAGTGAATAAAACCCCCAGACAGATTACTTTCCACTAGTGTGGATAATTGAGAGTTAACAAGGCACTATTATCTTTCCAGGTAAGCAAGTTACTTTAAGCAATTTAAAAAATGTTAAGATTTGAAAAAGAGTGCATTCTTTTAATCAATAGAGTATAATTTAAGAAATTAATATTTCAAGTACTGGAGTGATATCTGGATGATTAAGAGATATTTATGTATGTCTCAAAATATCTATTTAGCAATATATAATAACATATTTAGGATAAGGCATTTAGAACTCCTTTTAGACCATCAGGAACAAACTGTATATTGGCATATGCAAGTGAATTAGGACATAACCTCCTTCACATACCTTTCAATAATGTCTTATTGACTTTTTTTACTAGGATTCATGGAAAGGTATGGTGCTAAACCAGCAGTGTCTCCTCTCTCCCTCCTCCTCCCCCTTTCACCCTCTTTCTCCTCTGTTAACCCAATAGCTCTTACCAAATTAGACTAGACAAAAATATAGTATGCAATTGTTTGTCCATATGAAATATGTTGAGATATCCAGTATCTGTTAATTGCATCCTTTGAAAGACTAATATGAAATAGCCATATTTTCCATCCTCATATAAAAGAGCTTCAAACAGATCTAGTGGTAGATTATGTTCTACTGGGCTTTCTTTTGTCTTCTAGCTATTCAATATTTTAGGGAAGAGGGTGGATTAAGATAATAAACTATGAAATCATATATCTTGACATATATCTTGTGTTAAATATTCTATGGATTTGGATTTAAGAATTTGGAAACTAGGAATTTGATTTCATTTTTTCAAAGCCTAATAGGATTTCCTCCAAAATATCTAATTTCCAGGATGAAATATATGGCTCCTAAAGCAGATTTGGATTTTTTTTTTTTTTAATACAAGATAACCATACCACACCCTGCTATCCTCTTATAACTGAAAGAGATAGAGGAGTGGGTAGGTTAACTAACCCTTATTTCATTGTAGTGTAATGGCTGTATTTAGATCATTCCTCATATTGGACAATTTCTTGTTTCTGAAAAACCTTTCAGAGGAAAATAATTATAGTGGAGAGGATTCGAAAAGTTGACTTCATATAATTTTTAAATATGGCATAATAGAACACTTTAAATTGCTTAAAAAGGCAAATGGTAAAAAGGAAACATAGGCTATATAAAGGATGTGGCAATTAGTCGACTTAATGTATAACAGGTTCTTACAAACCAAAAATAAAATATAAAAATCCCAATTTAAATACCGATAGAAAATGAAAAAAAAACTTAAATCAATAAATACAGATACACCACATACCTGTAAGGAAAATATTTAAACTAAAATGATCAAAGAAATATAAGTTAATACAAACGTGACTTATCATTTCATGTATATTTGTAAGAGAAAAATATTTTAATAAAACTAATCAGACTTGGCAAGTATATAGAGAAAATCTTGTTAATTGTTGGTACATAGGTCACTAGGTAAAATATTTGTGGAGAGCAACAATTCAGAAATATGTATCAAGAGTCTTAAAAAAATTTATATCCTTCCAATCACAACTGTTTTGACAATATTTTATTCAAAAACAAAGAAAATGAAAAAGTAAAACAAAACAAAAACAGACTCTTGAAACGGATGAAACTGATCTTTGCCAAAGGGGAGCTGGGCGGGTGGATGATAAGGTGAAGATGCTTATAGTCAATAATATTGTGGTAAGTTTAAAAGAGGGGTAGATGATGACTAGACTTAGTGTGATAATCACCTTGTAACGTATATACATTTCAAATCACTATATTGTACACCTGGAATTAATATAATATTGTATACCAACTATACTTAACTGAAAATAAAGATAAAAACCCTGCAGCTTAAAAAAATAATAAAGTAATGTAAAGGCATTTTCAAAAAGATGTTGAAAAAGTTCACTGCAGCACTGATCATAATAACAATTTGAATAAATATAAGTGTCTGGGAATAAGTAATTGACTGATTTCTATTCTATCCATAGAGTAGAATCCATACAGCAGAATACAAAGAGTAGATTCCAAATTTACACATTTACTAGCTCTTTAATAATTTAATAATGTGGGGAATTACACAAGGCTGAATTTATAAAGCAATATAAATATATTGTGATTAATTTTAAAATATATAAAATTGATATTTATGCATATGAATATACATAGAAAAAAACAAAGTAAACATACAAAAAGGTAGAATTGTTGAATACTTAAAATTTTAAATATCATGGTTCTTTTTTCCATATTACTGATAACCAGAAAAAATACTATTAGTCAACCGGATATATTAGCTTCAAAATCCCAATTAATGACTGCCTCACTTCTACCTTCTCCTGCATGTTTTATACCAGAATCTTCAGGATTATTAATGTCTCCATAAATGTCAAGTGTTTGAATCACTATGTGGATAGTGAAAATAGTTTAGCTGAATTATCAACCTGTGGCTATTTAAGTAGGTTCCTTTTTAATAACAACCCAAGCACTAAGCTCCCCACAATACAAGGGTCCTTGACTTCATTGGGGTCAAAAAGATTTGATCAGCACTATGCACTAGAAAAATACAGTGAATTCAACAGGAATTAAACCCAGTTTCCCAAAAGCATTCATCCAGAACTTAAATTTCAAGTGATATAAATTAAGCATGGTAGAATGAGGTAAGCAAGGTTATAGGAGTAATATTTTTATTTTTAGATGAATTATGATTGAATTTCTCTCAAATTATATTTTGTCATATATATATATATATTCTACACACATAATTTATATATGTGTGCATGTGTGAATTTATGTGTGTTATATATCTATCTATCGATACCCACACACACAGAAATACATATAAAGAGAAAATATACCAGGGGTACCAAAAAAAGATGACTTGTATTCATTTTTTGTTATTGGTATATATTGAGTATTACAATTTTAATACAGTTTTCTTTCTTTTTTTTTTTTTTTTTTTTGAGGGCAGTGTCACTGGCCCTCATATATGGGACGGAACCGGGGTCGCTGGCTTCCCAAGCCAGCGCTTAACCAACGTGCCACTCGGCCGGCCCAAAAGTCTTTTTTTTTTTTTTTGAGGGCAGTGTCACTGGCCCTCACATGTGGGATCCGAACCGGGCAGCCGGCATCCCAAGCTAGCTCTTAACCACCGGCACCACTTGGCCGGCGCTTTTTCCTTTCTTAAAATGTGTATACATTTTTTTTTTTCATCCTCTGTACACACACACAAATTCATTCCTCAGTGTGGACAGGAAACGAAAGCTATTACTTTTGCCTTTAGAAAGCATCCTGTTTAAATCTTTCTAAATATGTAATATTTGTACATTATGCAGCTAGCCTCAATTTTAGAAATATAAACCTTTAAAAGTTATGTTAACCTTCACCCTAATTGAGTGATAGATGCAATGCAGCAACAATTAGACATTTTAAGAAAAAGTCCACCTAAGTAGATTTTAAAATGTATCTTCCCAAAGCTTTTGTTATCAATTTAAAATACAAATTATTTAGAAGACATTGGGGATGTAACATTTCACGTGAACTAGAGCCTCACTACTCTGAGGATGGTTCCTTCATCAGCAACATCTACATCACCTGGGAGCCTATGAGTGGCTCACAATCTCAGTCAGCATCACTGACCTACCCAATCAAAATCTGCATTTCAAAGGATCCCCAGGGGAGTCACCCACACACAAAACTGAGAAATACTAAATGAAAGGAGGCAATAATAATGATAATATAATATTTAAGAACAATAAGCACAGGATAAGCTTTGGTGCAATTATTTATCAAGGAGTAATCTTTCTTCTAATAATTCTAATTCTTTCCCCCCTTCAACAGTTTCTCGTAGCTTCCTGTTTGTATTTTTACTTTAGCATTTTGCAAGACTTCACAATATACACAAGATAATATGTAAATACAAAACAACTTAAGAGGAAAAAATTTTAAATGACAAATTTTCAGGCAGTTTTAACCTTGTATAGAGCCAAAAAATGGACAAAATATGTTATAGCTGTATTTACAAGTTATGCAAATTCAACAGCTGCAGTTTATGCAAATGATGTATAAGGCCCTTAAGTGTGTCATTAACCTACACATGTTCCTTGGGAATACTCATACATAGACAAGAGCACAGTTTCCCCATTTCCTTTTTCTACCATTATTGTAGCAGTATTAAATTTGTAACAATTATATTTTGTATTTCCTTTAGACCTAAAAAAAATCAGTTTTATATCCTCTACTTCATGAATTCATGCTATCTTAGCCTCAATAGTCCTTATAATTTTAGAACCACATATAATAATCTAGAAGTTTGAGAGAATCCTCAAAGTTGAACATCAAATTGCATTTTTTATTTAACCAAATGCTGTTTTTTTACAAGTCCATAAACTGTAATTTATATATCAACAAATCAAATATATATACTGAATAATTAAAATACCCAAATATGAATAAATTATTATAAAGGGATGTGATTAAAAAATGGGATATCAATGGTTAATCACTAAAGGAAATCTAGAATTTATAAATTCAACAATAATTTAAGTATATTGCTCACCTCTTCATTTATTGATTGTTTATTATATGCCAGGCACTTTACTTGGCATGAGATATACAAAGAGAAAAGAAAGGCATTGTGTTTGAGAAAATTATAGTCTGGTGCAGAGATAAGTTTGTGTTTCATTTGATGTTTAATGTCTATCTTTATTATTTCCTTTTATTTGTATATGTGATGATTTTTTAAACAGCATCTCTTCTGAAACATTTATAGGGAAATAGATTAATACCCACTAGATAATGGATTTTAAATGAGAGCTGAAAAAAAGCAGTTTTGGGCTTCAACTTTTGATCTAGAAAATAAAGATTTTCATGAACTAAATGTTCAAAGATCGGGGTTTAAGCCAAAGCATGGTAAGCTAAATCATGATATGTTGATAAAAATGCAAAGAGAAGCCTTTGAAAAGAACTGCAAATGTCAGTCATGGAAAAATGGCATCACTCTAAACAATAAAAAATTCCACTGAAAAATGTTTGCAACCCTTAATAGAATGAAAAAACCCAGAAACCCTTAGACCAAAACAAGCCATAATCAAGAGATTGAGATGAAAAGACTACAGGAAATAATGCAAAGCAATGAATAAAACATTAAATTGGAATAACAAGTAGAAAAAAACAAAACAAATGTAAAAAAAAAAAAATGGGAATAGTTTGAGAAACCTCTGGGACATCAAACATAACAACATTCACATCATAGGGGGACCAGAAGGAGAAGAGACAAAGCAAGGGATTGAGAACCCATTTAAAGAAATAATGACTTAAACTTTTCCTATCTGGTGAAGGAAACAGACACAAGTCCAGGGAGCAGAGTCCCCAAAAAGATGAACCGAAACAAACTCACACCAACACACATTATAATTAAAATGGCAAAGGTTGAAGACAAAGAGATTTCTTAAAGCAATAATAGAAAGCATTTGTAAGGGAGCTTTTGTAAGACTGTCAACTGATTTCTCAACAGCAACGTTGCAGACTAGAAGGAACTGTCAGGAAATATTCAATGTGATGAAAATTAGGGACCTAAAACCAAGGGTATACTACCCAGCAAAGCTATTATTGAAAACTGGAGAGTACTTCTTTAAGATGGAGGTGGTGGGATGGGGGAAAGATAAAAGTTATAAATAGTTATAAATAAAAAAGTGGCAATAGCTACATATTTATCAATAATTATTTTCAAAGTAAATGGATTAAATATTTCAATCAAAAGACATAGGAGACAGACTGGCCAAGTGGTATGGTGGTTAAGTGCTGGCTTGGGAAACCAGTGGCCCCGGTTCGGGTCCCATATATGAGGGCCAGTAACACTGCCCTAAAAAAAAAAAAAAAAAAAAAAAGACATAGGAGAGCTGAATGGATAAGAAAACAAAACCCTTACAAATGGTGCCTACAAGAGGCTCACTTCAGATCATAAGACACAGACAGAAAGTAAAGTGGTGGAAAAAGGTATTTCATAAAAATGAAAACAAACATACAAACAAAAACAAAAGTTGAGATAGCAATAATTATATTAGACACAAGAGACCTTAAAATAAAGGCTATAACAAGAGACAATGAAGGGCCCAGTGATCCCACTTCTGGGTATTCATCTGAAAAAACCCAAAACACTATTTTGAGGGGACATGTCCACCCATACGTTCATTTCAGTATTGTTTACAATGGCTGAGATATAGAGGCAACCTGTGGGTCTGTTGATGAAACAATGGGTAGAGCGGAGGTGAACAATGGAATGATGTTTGGCCATGGAAGTGTAGGTCCTTGCCATTTGTGGCGGCATGGATGGATCTGGAGGGTGTTGTGCTGAGTGGAGTGTCAGACAGAGAAGACAGATGCAATGTGCTTTTGTTTATATGTGGAATCTAAAGAACAAAACCATAGATATAAATACAGTGAGAAACAAACTCAGATACAGAGAACATTTTGATGGTTACCACATGAGAGAAGGTTGGGGATGTGGGTGAACAAAGGGGAAAGAATTGGGAAGCACAAATTTGTTGTTACAAAATAGTTATGGGGGTATAGAATACGGAATGTAATCAATAATATAGTAATGGCATGTATGGTGTCAGATGGCTACCAAATTTTTGGGGTGATAGATGGGAGGGATTAGAGTGCTGGGTGAAAAAGATGAAGGGATTAAGAAGTACAAATTGGTAGTTACAAAATAGTCATGTATAAAGTAAAGCATAGGGAATATGATATGGTAATAGCTATGTATGGTGCCAGGTAGGTACTAGACTAGTCGGGGGTGGGGAGGAATCACCTTTTATATAAATGTGATTACTTCTTAAATTATATAAATGTCTAACCATTATCCTGTACACCTGGAATTAATATAAGATAATACTGAATGTCAACTGTAATTAAAAAATTTTAAAAAGATAAGAGGTCCAGGTTTCCAGGTATAAAATAAGTCATGGCAATGCAATATACAGCATAAAGAATAGAGTCAATAATATTGTGATAGCATAGTATGGTGTCAGACTGTTGCTGGACTTATCATGGTGATCACTTCTTTAGGTAACAAGTGCTGAATAACTATGGTGTACACCTGAAACTAATATAATATTGTATATTAGCTATATTTTTAACATAATCTTCAAAAATAGTGCACATAATTATCACTACAATTCAACAAGTCCAAGAAGGTTACTAGACAAAATATTTTTGCTGTCTCAGATCAGTTTTCTATTTTTTCTGTTTTTTAAATTTGGTTTACCTTTTATTAATAATATTAAGAAATTAGTGCCCATAGATACTGATACACTTGATACTGGCTGCAGGTTATGCTAATCCTTTAGATTATAAAATGGATTCCCTGGGAAAGCTCTTTAGTAACGAGATGTGAGTCTCCTGCCTGTGAGAATGAGACTGAGGCTACCACTTTACACCAGAAAATGTAGAATCTAAGTAGGTTTTTTCCCCCACAGGTGGAAAAAATATTTAGTAAATGAGATTGGAAACTCATGTCTAGTAATAAGCAGCCTGACAAGAACAATATAAACATTTTAAAATTGTCACCTAAGTTTAAAATTACATTAAAGCTAAGAGCAAGATTATGACCTTATGAATATTTTATATTATTTTCTTTTATTAATTACCATTATTTTAATCAAACAGGTTTTCACTTACAAATAGCTAGTTTAAATTTTAACTCACAGATATTGTCCTAAAGTTTCCATGTTGAATTGATAGGTGCTTAATTAAGGCCAGCTTGCTCAAGATTGGGGTCATTACAAATAGAGATAAGAAATATACACAATGGAATATTATTGAGCCATAAAAAAGGAAATACTACCATTTTCAACAATATTCATGAACCTTGAAAGCATTAGGCTAAATGAAATAAGTCAGATAGGAAAAGACAAATACTATATGATCTTACTTTCATGTGGAACCTAAAAACAACCCCTCCATGCCCCCCACAAAAACAAATAAAACAACAACAAAAATCTCACAGAAAAAGATAAAATTTATGGTTACCACAGATAGAGTGTCGGGGGAGAGGGAGTTAGAGGAAGGTAGTTAAAAGGTACAAACTTCCATTTATAAAATAAATTAGTACTATGGAGGTAACATACAACATAATGACTACAGTTCACAGAGCTGTATAATACAGAGAGGCATGTTGTTAAGAGTATATTCTAAGAGTTCTCATGGCAATAATTTTTTTCTCCTTTTTTATTGTATCGAGGTTCTGAATCTCGATACAATAAATCTACTGTAGTAATCCTCCCTCCCTCCCTCCCCCCTCTCTATATATCTATATCTAGATATCAAACCACCATGCTGTATACCTTAAAGTTACACAGTGATATATGTCAACTTTTTATCAATAAAACTGAAAAATTAAAAAAAGAAAAATGGATATCTGGTAAAATTCTAAGTGACAAAACACCTAGCTAAAAATCTCAAAAAACATATCCTAGGAACTATATAGAAGTGAGATAATAGATAAATTCAGGTTTTTGGCAATGTTGCCATTTTGCCCAGAAAGAAATTTTACTCACATGAATCAGTTTCCAGCACCATCCAAGCTGTTCATTTTCAAAAGGAGCAAAAGTCACTTGTGGTAGAGCGGCTTCTTCAGGTAGAATTAAGAACTGGTCACTTTCCCCTCTTATTTCAGTGACTCATAAAGTGTGGTTTTCAGACCACCAGCATCAGCTTCTCCCAGGAGCTTGTAACAAAAGCAGTCTCTAGCACTATTCCCGACTGGAGAATTAGAAACTCTGGGCGTGAGGCCCAGCAAGCATTGCGTTTTAACAAACTCTCCAGCTGATTCTAATGCACATTCAAGCACTGCCTTAATTCAATTTTCAAGGAGCCAAATTGCTATTGTAAAGGAGCATGTGAAAATAATCAACTTGTTGTTTTTCATTTATTTCCCTCCATTTCTATATTTCTATATGGTTTTCTTCCCTATGTTTATAAGTACAAAATTAAAGTATAGATAATTAGCTATAACTATTTATCATCAAAAATAATCAAATAAGGACAGAAAAGAATGACAGGAAATAAAAAGGAAAAATCAGAGCAGCATAGATTTTCAGGTAGCTTAAACTTGATAAGGTTATTTTGGGGGCCAAGTAAGAAATCACAAACAGGATAATCAGCAAACTTTGGTGAAATTGATTATATGTTTATGTACTAGAGGATACAACAGATCGTCTTCTGTGTATTCCAGGTTATGTGAAATCTCTGGTGATCCCCTGGTCACAGAAGAAGCTTCTCTGTAATATATGCTACCTTTAAATGTGTGCGGGTGCATTTTCAAGGATAGTATTGTATTACAGCTAATGTCCTCGACACTGATAGCCATCTGAAGTGGTAAGCTCAGAAGACCCGAGCAGAAAGCAGGAACTAGTTTTTTAGACGACTTGATTTAAAACTCATCTTCCAAGTAGGAATGATGGCAGTCTTTCCGTTTTTCTTCAAGAGTCCTCAAGAACAGAGATGCTTCTCTCCTTCGGAAAATGGAGAAGCAAATCAAAACTAATGCACAATCGAACAAAGAAAAGTGCCTTTTCAAAGACCCGCTTCGATGCTTACAAGGGGTTTCAATCATGGCACAGAAAATCCTTTTGGCTCTGTGTGAATGCCTTTCTCATCTTTCTCATTCTCTTTCTCTCTTCTCTCTAATAGTAAGAAAGTCATTATTCCTCTCCTTACCATTTTTTTTTAAACCCATGGCAACTTCTATTGCAACAGGAAGACTTACAGCCTTGTATATATGCTGTTTGATCCTCCTTTCCAACCTATTTGAACCTGAGAGTGACTATAGAAAAGAAAACAAACTCTTGAATACAGTTTAATAAAATATTTATCTCTTTATACAAGTCTGACACAAAAGGAGAAAACAGACCAATTTTTAGCGTTCTGAGCTGATCTTTACCTAAAGGAAAATAATGGATAAAAATTCCACTAGAGATAAGCTATAGAAATAATAAAGCTTTGAGGCAAAAAGACTATAGAATGAAGAATGGCACGTGCACACACACACACACACACACATAAACAGCAAATAGAAACCCACCAGCCTTTGGCTCAGAGAGAGAGGTGACCTCAAAAATCTGGTGATGCATGCCTTTATCTAAAATCTGGCTAGACTGTGAGGGAAGGCTAGACAAGCTAAGTTTAATGAGCTATAGTATTAAGCAAAGTTGCATGTGTCACCATTTTTATTTTAAGACAGAGCTTGCATAAGCACTTCCATTCAAAAAACTTGTGGATTTTTGCCTGCAACTACTTCTGAACCAAGCAGGGGAAAGCAATTGCATTTAATTGCTGAAGTTACTGGGAAGGTTCAGGTAAAATGGTCTATGTCCCTTAAACCTCCTCAAGTGACTTTACATTTTTATCTTCTCCTAAGACATATATATATATATATATATATATATATATATATATATATATATATATATATATATATATATAGCTAGATTTGAGGAATGCACTGTTCATTTCTTTTCCCTCAGGGGTTGCTGTACTTTTTATCCTGCCCTTCATTTTATAGCTTTATTCTAGCATTCACTCTTTTCCACAGGTTACTAAATATAAAGTAAATGGTTGAACTACATGATTCTGAGAGAAGTCTTTTTGGATAAAAATGTGAATTCAATGAATGGGCAGGCAAGTCTGACATTAAACCCATGGCTTATGGGAGCTGGAGAATTGAGAAAACATAGTTCTTTATATTTCCCCTACTTCAAGTTCAGTCCACAGGGCCCAGAAGATTAAACAGGAATTCCACTCTCTGGATGAAAGCATGACCCATTTTTCTCTTCCATGGTAATTTCCACTGAATCAAAAGAAGCTAATTTGTTAAACTTCTGTGGGGCCTGTATTTGGCACATTTTCTGAAATCATTTGAATGGTTGGTTATTCTATTCACAAAATCAAAAGAAGACAATAACCTAACAACCAGGAAAACAGTGGGAGAGAAGAGTTTTTGAACAATATAACTTTTGATCTCCTTGAGATGTTTTCCTGTGTATTAGTGAAGCTCGTTGTAAATAATCCAATAAATTTCAAATTAAATATACTCAGGGTATAAGGAGTCTTGAAATAAGAGTGTGTGTGCACTGTGTCAATGACATGTTTTAGAAGATTCTACATATTGAAGAGTCATTTAAATACTTTTTACATGCATGTAAGCTTTCAACTATTTGTCATGGAGGATCTGTGTTGTTGTTGTTTTGTTTTGTTTTGTTTTAGAAATTATTCTATAGTATTTATACTTTGATCTAAATGGTGGAGATTTTCCAGGCAGGTCTTTTCATGCTTGAGCTTTCTTTTCCTTGTTTTCCAATAGTATATCTTTTTATACCTCATCCAAATGACACAGGCAACTTAGAATTTCATTTTGTTTTCCACTTAAAAAGTGGCACTTTCCATGTATGCTTTAAAGGGAGCTTATCTTCCTTATTTCATTAATTCCGATTAGGGTTTATTTTAATTAGGCAGTGTCCCAGTTTTTCAGAAATGAGGAAAAAGTAAATTATTGCTCCTTATTTAAAGGATGGTTACCATTTTGTTTTCATTAAAATTATTCATGGTTAATCATGACAATGCTCTATCAGTTGTCTTTGTCCACCAAAAGAAACAATCAAATTGAAATCAGGCACTTCATAGGGCAACACTTCCTCCATAATATTGGATTTACTGAAAACTTACTAAGACTTTTATTTGTTTGACTGAATTATTACACTAAAAATTACCTGTATTATAGTACTTACCACTGTAGCACTGTATTATGTGATAGATATAGATAGATAATAGTATATATTATATAATAAATTCTCTCCCAAATTCTATGAGTTATGGACTATTATCATCCCCATTTTACAGATAAGGAAATGATGAGAGATTATACAGATGAGAAATTTCAACCACCTGTAATCCAAGGTCACACAGGTCTTCATAGGTAAAGATGAATTCAAAACCCAGAAGTCTTATTACAGAGCCACATTTTAACCACTTTGTTTTTCTAGGTAATTCAAATTTCACATGACAGGAGTCAGGCCTAGCATGAACTCTAGTTGAACCAACAGCTGTTGGTCATTTAAATTTTACAAGTTGAAGGATGGGGATATCTGCCTGCTCCTCTGTGCAGACCATCTCTGCACTACTCTATTGCAAACTGAAATGCCTACCATTAACACCACTGCTGTTTCTTGAAGTTAAGACATTGTGTTTCAAAGCTTTTGGTGAAAATCAGCATATGTTTCCTCTGCGAGGTAACACAGGAATAAAGTCAACAGAGATTCTGTAGTTCTCATCAGGCAGATCTTACCATGCACACAGCAGTGCCTTAAATAAATGGTACACACAAGGTATTAGTTTGGATCAGAGTAGAAAGGCAGATGTGTAACTTGGCACATTAATGCTGGAAGTCAGGCCCTATGTGTAATACAATAGTAGGTGGCTTTGGATAGTTAGGACAATGAGACTCTAGACTTACTGAAGTTAGAAATGGTGCTGGGGGTACCACAGAGATCAGTGTCACCTTTTTACACTCAGTCCTGATGACAATGATAATGCTAACCAACCTAGGGAATTAAAGTAGTTATTTTTTTATAGCTCTGTAAATGGCACTTTTTACCAACAACCTTGCAATTGAAGTCACATTTTGCACCTGCTACACCACTGTCTTTCAATCTCTCAATTCCCACTATGTCTTAAAGTTGGTACTTTTTTTTTAAGCTGTGCCATCCTGCCACCTGTTGGCAGCTCAGTGGCAGCTCAGCTCAGGCTGGGCATCGAACTGCTATTGCTCAGAGCTCATCTCGTACTCTTGTGCGAGCTCTTAACCAACTGAACCACTCAACCGGCACTTAAAGTTGGTACATCTTAAACAGGGTTGTTGAGGAAGGAACTGTTAGAGCAAGATAGAAGCCTGAAAATTCTCTAATCCTATTCCTTTAATGGACAGAGAAACTCATACCAAGAAAGGTTAAGTGATGAGTTCAAAGCCATTCAGACCCTTACTGGCAAATGCTGGACACAGATCCAATGTCTCTCCATTGAAGACCACTTGCAGACAAAGAGCATGGCCCATTAAAGTATGCAATGAGAGTCAAGAGGAAATAAAGATAGTTCATTCCTCACATTTAAACGGAGTCAGATGATGGCTTTCTGATTGGTTCTGATGTTCCTCCTCCCTCAATTTCCGAGTGTTATTTTACTTTCCAGACAAAACTAGTTACCTCTTTGTTTCTTGTTTTTCCTCCAATATAGCTGCATGCTTATATACATATGATCCTTTTGTGTTTGCTTCTATGATTTCTCTTTGCACCTCTCTTATTCAATGTCACCAAAATGATAGATCACCTTATGCTAACTTCAAATACTCATTTCTCAAAATCTGTGAAGGAATTATGTATAAGCATCACTATATTCACTTTATCAATGGTCAAACCACAGAGAATTTGACACTATATTACTTCAAAGTTGAGACTTAAGAAATATTTCTTAGATCTACAAATGACATGCTCCCCATGAGTATTTAACAATTGTGAACTGATTTTGATCTATTCTAGGTCATAGTCTAAGCCATTTCACTAGTACCTAGACCACTGGCTCTAAACTCAGCATCATAACTGACTGCCACAACTATAAATATAGAAAAGTGTTCATTTTTATTGCCAGAAATACATTGTCTTTCTCTTAACATGTTTTTTTTTTTCCAAAGTAGGTTTGGAAGCTCTTAATCTTATGACGTTATTTCAAAATCCATCCCCCTCTCCTAGCCTCTTGAGATGAATGCAAAGCCCAGCAGACAATATAGTTAGATGCTACCCTTCTACCGGTGGTTGGAAGAGGTCAGTGAGGGAGATTGAACTTGGGACCCCTATTGATATGTATTCAAGTATGGCAATGAGTTGCCTGTTAATAAGATAGACACTTTATTTATACTAATGTTTTTCAGTCTTCACAGATTATAATTGCAAAAATAGCCCTTAGTTGGGCTGTCGGAGTGGCGTGGTGGTTAAGCACTGGCTTGGGAAGCCAGTGGCCCCGGTTTGGGTCCAACATATGAGGGCCAGTGACACTGCCCTCAAAAAAAAAAAAATGATGTAAAAATAGCCCTTAGTTTTTCCAGCTGGTTGTTAAAAGCTAAGAAGAGATTAACCTGCACGTCACTCTTGCTTAATTATAAACAGAATGAAATACTGAGTAACAGGTGAGCCATTGGACTGACTTCTAGTCCTTCTGGTCTTATATTATCATTGTAAAAAAACTTTGTTAAAAATAATAAAATATTATCCCTTCAAAAGCACATATATACTTTTCATTGTTCTAATCATTTGCTTTTACCAGTTATAACTAGTTATTAGGGGTTAATCACTTTTGGAACAAATAAAAAGTAACTCCCTGCTGGTCATTAATCCTTAAAAACCTTAAGTGTTTTATTACTACTTAATTAACCATCAAACTAGATGGACACAGTACAAGTGCCTAATCTTGCCAATGTGTCAGGGCCTGCTTGGAAAAATATGATGTTCATAAAATTTTACATGAAATTAATTGATTTTTACATGTGTTAAATCCACCCAAGTCAGTTGTTTGGCTACTATATTAACAATTTCTTCAATGGGGATTCTAGTCATGCATAAAACACTTTTTCCTAAGTATAAGGGAAGTCTAACCAAGTTAGAAAACTAAAAAAAAACAAAAACACACACACAAAAAAAAACTGCATTGGTAACTAGATCAGAAACAATCTGGAAATATAACCATTGTTTGGAAGAAGGCAGCATGTTATTAGCACATTTTTTTCTAAGATTGATTTTATTCCCTGTAGCTATGGACTGGATTTGTGTCTTCCCCAAATTTATATGTTGAAGACCTAATCCCCAGTGTGATGTATGAGGACGTGGGGACTTTTGCAGTATGTAGGTCACTAGGTTGGAGCCCTAAAGGATGGAATCAGTGACCTTAGAGAGAAAAAAGTGATGATCTTTCTCTCTCTTTCATGTGAGACTACAAGGGGTAGATGGCCTTCTACAAACCAGAAAACCGACACTCACCAGACACGAAATTGGCCATCACCCTGATCTTGAATTTCTCAGTTCCCAGGACTGTGAAAAATAAATTTTTGTGGTTTAGCTACCTAGTCTGTGGTAACTTGTTATAGTAACCTAAACTGAGGCACCTGTGAATCTTAATTTACTGATAATTTCTCCACTATGAGTAATATACTTTCATAAATTTGTGTCTAAGTATATATAAGTTCTATAATGCACAAAAAATAAATAAGAATATAATAAAATCAAAATGTGGTTCCTGATCCATAGCATCAGCATCACCTGGAATTTACTGAAAATGGAAATTCTCAGGCTCTACCCCAAATTCAATGAATTAGAAACTCTGGGGTCCAGCACTGATGTTTATGCAAGAGCCCTGATTAATTATAATGCATGCTAAAGTTTGAGAATCACCATTTTAGAGGATTAACTGTCATTTTAAATTTGACTATAATATACACAGCTACTCATTATTAACGTAATGTTATAATAATCTCTTTGGTTTTGCAACCTGGGCTACTCCTAACCTTGGGGTACAGAGAAAAGGGGTTAGGTACCCAGGAAAATTTTGTTGGAACCTTGTGCCTCAAATTAGGCTCAAAACTCAAAATCCCCTGGACATATTCATCCTCTCTTTTTTGCCCTTAGGTGTTCATAAGTGAAAATGTTCAAGGTCTTTCAGTTTTTCTACCTGTCGGGGCAGACCTTACTAATTGAACTTGAGGGAGTTCACAGTTCTCCAGTTTCCACATATTACCCTTCCTCTCCCTACACTGAAAGACATCTTTTGCTGTGAAGGACTTCAAAAGGAACTATTGAAATACAAATGCTAACTAAATGGTGGTAATATTTTGAAAAAAGAATAAATTAGGAAATAAGATGTTTTCCCCAAGTGATTTTTTATTAAATTTAAAATACTAAATACTGTTAGTTGTTGTAAGATTAGATGATTTCTTCTTTCACTGGTTTAATTGTACTTCATGTGATGA
Organism: Aselliscus stoliczkanus; assembly: GCA_033961575.1. Classification (NCBI taxonomy): domain Eukaryota; kingdom Metazoa; phylum Chordata; class Mammalia; order Chiroptera; family Hipposideridae; genus Aselliscus; species Aselliscus stoliczkanus. The sequence goes on from CM066731.1 coordinate 96,926,301, forward strand.
TGCTATGGGGAGAGGGTCATTTGGTGTTGATTTTAATTTATTGTTTATGTCATAATTTGGTATAATTAAAATTAGACTCTTTGATCTGTGCCACTGCCTCCTCCGCTTCCTCCCGTTCCTCCCCTTCCTCCCCTTTCTTCTTCTTCTTCTTCTTCTTCTTCTTCTTCTTCTTCTTCTTCTTCTTCTTCTTCTTCTTTTTCTTCATCTTCTTTAATTTAACTTGCCCACTTGCCCATGAAATCCAAAATTCTGGGAAATATATCATTAAACATTTATTGTTCTACATTTGCTTAGTCAATCAAGAGGTAACCAATCACACAACTAGGTGTTGCAGGAATAGAATCAAGGTCAAGTGTGTTTTGCTGGAAGGACAGTCAAGGAAATAATAAAGCTTTAAGGTACCCCAAATGAGGAAGACTATTCATCATCACAAAGTAGGAAAGGATGGAAGAACAAGATGACTACCTAAGGACATCTGTGGAATGAGAGAGCATAGTGGAGACTCAAGATCAGTCATTTCTTTTAGATTTCCCTGCATTCAACCTAGACTTTGTGTCTGCTAACTCCCTAAAACATGATCTGCTCAGATTTTCAGAAAGAGGGTGTTTGATTGCAAGCATTTAAAACTCTGTTTTGGGATGAAGTCTTGGAAAAACAACAACAAACAAAAAAAAAACTACATCTATGGGGTAAGAGTATTTTGCAGGGTACATGAAATACAAAGGCAGAATGATGAGTTATGAATGTTCACTCAAGTAGAAGCAGAGAATATTGAAATACAAAACAAAGCAAGTGCAAGTAACTTAAGCTTTGCCGTATTAAATCAAAAGAGAAAAATAAAAACTCAGGTATCAGTTTTTATGTCAGGAACTCTAAGCCTTTTGCTAGTCTCAAAAAAATGTTGAAAGATACAGTAGTAAACGACTACAAAAACAAGATTATGATGGGTGACATTATTTCAGTTTTAGCATATGTCTTCTTGCTCCACAAATTTACAGCACTCCCACTGCATTTAGCTGACACTGTAATTAAAATCATATGTTTAAAGCCTAATAATCTTTGTTCATAAGAATGAAAGAACTGCTCAAAAAGATAGCTGGCATAGTAAGTCATAGATTTTTCTTCAGAAGAAATGGAAAGCACCTATCCTTTTCCCAATGTGGGACTCAGGAAAAACACTGTTGTTCAAACGCTGCCTTAAAATATTTTTACATCAATTCGCCTAACCTCTGCCACCAGATGCTAAGCCATCATAAATCTTATATAGAAAATGCTGTTAATACCACAAGAATTTTCACAGGGAGACAGGTCCAGGGAAGAGATCCTACCCTCACTGTTACCTTGACTTACCTTTCTCTGCTGCCAGGGTGGCTCAGGTCCATTCATAAACTCTCTTAACTACTCTCGCTACACCTTTAGACCACATTTTCTTTTCCAATTCTCCTACACTTTTAAAATACACTTGATTCCCATGGAATAAAAATGTTCAGGAGGGAACCACAATTTGGTTTGTGCTAGTTTCATCCACCTTGAGAATATTCTTAATGTCTATGCTCTGTTGAAAACCACATGACATGTAGGAGCCATTCTCCAACACTCCTGTTGGTGAAACATTTTAAATGTGTTTCAGTAAATCAAAAGAGATCACTGCCTATTGTTCCTAGCAAATATTTGTGGGTTAACTTAACCTTTCATTGTCTTTTCTTATCTATATCACAGCTCTGTAAGTTGCAGAAAATTAATAATTAATAAAATGGATTCTTGTCCACATACGTTCAAATTAGTTGTGTGGGATGTAGTTGATTCCTTGCCCTGTGGATGACCTATTTTACATTTATTTCTAAATTCAGCTCAGAATTCTTTATGTGCCTATTTATGTGTGTTTTTTTTGAGTTTATCTTGTGACAGTTTTAACAGCTCATGGGCTCTTTCATTCACTAATGGAGTTAAATAAAACCTTTGACAAGTGTTCATTGTTTATCAGTAGGAGAGTTATGATTATAACTTTAAAAACAATCTTTAACACTCCTTTTTACTAATGCAAGCTAACACAGAAATCATATTATCAAGAATCAAAAACATGTATGTAGTTGAATGAATGGTATTAACTCTAAATATAGATAGGATGATAGAAAAATAAAGACTCTAAAAAGAGTAATTGGTCTTCCTATTGAGGAAATTCTCATTTTGAATACCCTGAAAATCTTTTCTTTAAAAGATATGTAATATTTCAGTAATATAGAGTCTAGATATGTATTTATTTGCATATTCATCAAGTTGTACTATATTTTGCCTCATTTGCAATCTGAGGCTTAGTACCTTAATTCCAGAATCCTTAGTTCTTGAGTAATAAACATGTTAGCATTCTATATCAATGTTGTTGTTGTTGTTTTAATTATTATTATTTCCAGAGAGTTATTGACTGAAAGAATACTTTAAAGGAAAAATATGGAAATGGAAAAATCAGTTTTATTCTCCAAATTCTAAAAAAAAATTCAGTCTGACATTATTTAAAGCATTTTAGCAAGAGCCAGTCCACACATCCTTGCTCATTGCAATAGGCCTTAGAGTTCAGGCCTTTCAGTACTTCCTGTCATGCAGAAGTTCTATTAGTTTTCAGTGTGCTTGTCCCATGGCCTCAAATAGGCTCCATGGTCCCTAAGAGCAAAGGAAATCTTTTTTAAAAACTGTACAACACCAAACAAAGTATCAATAATACCATATTGACTGACTGATCAGCAGTATCAGTGTTAGCACAGTAATTATGGTTTCACAAAAAAGAACATGTTCACTCTTTGGGAATCAGAAAGACCAGGTTTTCAACCTTGTCTGGCACTTACTGGCTCAGTGACTCAAGCAAGTCACTTAGTCTCTTTAAGTAGCATCTATTTTAGAAGACAACTAAGAAGACTGAATGAGATGCTATACATGAAGGTCCTGACTAACTGATATTCTATATAGGAAATGGCTGGAGAGGAGTACGACCTAATCCACTATAACTAATAACAGATTATAACAGCTTTTGTTTACTGGTATTTTACTATGTGCCAAACACCATTGACATTATGATTATGATTATTGTAATATATCACATTTTATTATCATCATTATATTTATGTAAGGTGCTATGAAGCATCTAACTATGCTGTTTCTGCCATGGGTTACCATATGCAGTAATTGTTACCTCTGAAACTAAGAGTGAAATTGAAACTGTACAGAAAAGTCTAACTGGTGTGATAAGCAGAGTGAAGGAGGAGGGGTCAGGGCTGCTATTTAACAACAGACTGGAAGGACTAAAAATTGACCAAAATACTTTGGAGTAGTACAGAATAAAAGAAAACATGATTGATGTGTAATCATAAATGGTACAGATATGGTGAACACTGATTTTTTAATTAAATCCTGAACTGTTAGGATGAGGGGCAACTTTTGACATGTGAGCAAGATAACATGAAAATGAATAAAGACAATCCAAATTCAAATAGTAGATAGAGAAGCTACTAAATATGTTATGCCAAGATATGATGAGGCAGGAAATAAGAGTAGAACAAAAAAAGTTTGGCCAAATTTAAAAAAGATGTAGTAATAAGTGACTTTCAAAATCAGGGAAGGACGAGTTCAGGAAAACAGCTAGAGCCTTCCATAATCTCACTGGGCCATTATTGTAATAAAATGTTTGCTACTGAGGCTAAAGAATTGATAACCAAACTATGCAAGTTACTTTTATGTCTTAAATGATTTCTTGAAATAAATATTCAAAATAGCAAATGAACAAAATTTCAATCTATTAATAGAGCATAGATGAAAAATTAAATATATGTAAATTTATGTGCTTGATTTGTAATAGTTATGGCATAGCACATCCAACTAAATAGTTGCTATATGAAATGACAAGTGAGCTGAATACAAATTAGTTGTGGTAAGAGTTAGAAATGGGATCATTTTGGGAAACCGAACAGCATTGGTAGAGTTGGGAACTATAATGTTTTCATTCTGAACTTTGCCATGTGCTGTTATGTTTGTTCTGGTGGTTTTTTTTACTTCTATATTATGAATAATCTTTCAGAATAGTTCCAAATTAATAAGTTTGCTGCTATTGATATTGTTGTTTGAGTAAGAATGGGTGATTAGAATGTATGATTTGATTCCTTTGCATCTATTTTCCATACATGAGATTAAAGATGATCTTTGCATTCTTGGTTTGTGATGTAGCATGTTTACACATTATCCCAGAGTTACTGGAATTTCTAAGAGATTCCAAAGGGTCAGGCAAGCATCTGATATGTTTCTGAAATCTTTGCAACCTCATGTAGCCCTATCCATAGTGGGCTCTCCAGCCTTTAGACACAGTGTATCTGCTGGTCTCACTCCACTGCCTGCAGCTTAGAGATAGGCAGAGAGCAGCTGAACTGATAGGAGCAGTGCTTCACAGGCATAGTGGAAAGCAGCTGTATTTATTCTGGACTTTGTGGTTAGTCACAGTCATTTCCTATCTCAGTATAGCAAAGAGCTGACTGCCTTTTCCACCATGGTGTGTGTAATATGTCTCAAAACAAATTTATGGTATGACCATGAACTACAAAATGTAATGGGGCAGAAAATGCAGACGCACATTATTTTGCCTCCTACACAATTGGAATTTCTCTCTTTTTTGCTCTAGCAGCTTTTGTGACTAGGAATGACAGACGCTTTATTTTTGTTCTTTCTTTTCTTCTGTAGCCTATAAAAACAATACAGAGAGAGACAGGAGCTATATTTAGATCAACAACCCCATCATCATTTATAGGAAGGAATGCTTTTACTGTTTAATGTTTTGGAAATAAATTAGTAAGCTCAAGTCCTACAATGTATAGACTCACTAAAGTTGGCTACAAGGGGGTGGACAGGTTGGGAGGAAGTTTTCATGGCCTTTATCTCTTCTTATACCTCAGTCTCCCAGAATCCCATGGCTCTGGTTGCTACTTGATCAATTGTATTTTCTCATTTAATCTGAGAAATAAACCTGTACTGAAGAAATTATTCACACTTTACTAAAGACAAAATTGAAGTTTAGAGAGGTTATGTAACATGCTCATGACCCACTTACTTAACCTAGATTTGTATGTACATGGATTAATTCCTTAACCTCGTGGGTTCTCTCATATGTTAAATGAATTGATCGAATTGCTTCATTTCTGTGAATCTTCTAATTCTAAAATTC